>CM062294.1:398097369-399297369 GCA_031216915.1 Pictodentalium vernedei
CTAAGTCCCATAGAGAGCCCAAATATTACCCCAGGGGCTCAATTTGAACAAAATTAAATGATTTGAATCTTCCTCCACTAGAGATGTTGTATACGAAATATGAAAGCAATCTGACTGGTGGATCTGAAGAAGAAAATTTTTAAAGAAATTCACTAAATTAAAATTTGGGCAATCATAGGGAGCCCAAATATTGACCCTGGCACTCAATCTGAACAAACTCTGATGCCCTTAGTGATGTTATATACCAAATATCACAAGATTCTAATTCATGGTTCTGGAGAAGACGATTTAAAAAAAATTTTTTTTAAATATATGGCTACTATGAGAGTTAGGGCCCTCGTGGTGCCCCCTAAACGTGTGGCAACTTTATTTGAACAAACTTATATTTACATATAATAAGGAATATGCACACCAGATTTGGTTCAATTTGGTCCAGTAATTTCTGAGGAGAAGTCAATAATGTAAAGTTAATACCGGTCAGACAACAGACGATGGGCGGATGGATGGACTTTGCTCAGGTGACCTAGAAAGGAAGATGCAGTGTACTTTTCTTCACCTCAAAATCAAAATGCACACAGGACCCACCATAGCCAATGGACTATGTCTGATCAATTTTTTTTTTTTTTTTTTTTTTTTTTTTTTGCTCACTCATTTTTAAAGTACAACCCCTTCCCCTGCCCCACCCCCCCCCCCCCCAAAAAAAAAATGTAACCAATGCCACCGCCCCAATTATGCTACTCCTTTTGGTAGGACTCTTTTTTCATAAAACCACTCAAAAGTTTCAAAACTGATTTTAAAGCTCCTCTCCCTACCCTTCATCCAGTGGACCCCACACAGGCTTGGCATTTTGGGGTGCGCGATCACCGATGAGTGCATTTGCCAACCTAATTTTCCTTTCCGGTGAGCATTTTATTGCCCACTTCACTGAGCAACAATCATGAACATCCGCATTTCAAATTACAATGAAAAGCATGATAATCTGACAAGTGCACCTTATACATTGGTGGGATAGATTATCCAATTTTTTTTAAAACGAGAGGCCCCAAGGGGATTCAATCACTTAGCCAATGGAAACCTACCACCTACTCCAGCCCTGGTAAAATTTTTTCTGCATAAAATCACCTCAAAACTCATTTTAACAAAAACCTTTACTGGACCAAATCTACTGCCCCATAGGGTAAGCAGAAAAAAAATATCATCCAATGGCCCTCTGCCCCATCCACCCCAATCCTGTTTTATGTGCATTCAATCACTCCAAACCATCAAATCTCATCTTAAAGCAAAACTAGAGTTCACAGCTGCCATGGCAGCCCTCCTCCAAAGTGACAAACAGAAAACTGGTGCATTATTTGATATATCATAACAGAAAATAAAGCATGCCCCAGCACAGTACAGGGACACAGAAGGTTTGTTACAAATCATTGCAGTGATTTATTATTTGTTCATGTAAATATTCTGTGTCTGTAAGACACATATGGTACCCCTGCATGTTCTACCATATGCACTCTGCTTGAAAATTGTAAGAAGAGTCAGCCAGACAATCCACATATCATACAGATGAAATTTCATAAAAACTGAAATTTCATAAAAATTGACTACTTTACACAACCTGTAATTTTGTGAAATATTGAAGCAAATCAAAATTCTGAAAATGTGCACACCTCTGGTATATGTACAAATCCTGTGAAAGGAAAAGGTACTAGCTTGAAAAGTGTGAGAGGAGTTAGCCCAACAAACCATTTACCTTAACAGGTGAAATTCTACAGCAAGAGGTACAAGGGGGCCTTAAGGCGCTTACCTGACATGGTAGTCTAAATATCAAACCAGGGACTTGACTTGAATAAGCTGCATACATCCCTCCTAAGAAAAGCATATACCAACTAGACGAAGTTATTGTGCCCACACAATAGACAGGATTTTCCTTCTATTTTCAGTTCCTGTACTTGCACATCCCAAAATTGTGATAAACGCATAAAAAACAGATTTTTTTTTATTTTTGTTCGGAAATTTTCAAAGTCGCAAACAAAATTTTTTCCGACCAAAATTTTTTTTTCTTCTTCTTAAAATGGACCAAAACACATAAAAACCAAAGAACTAATTTCTGGGTTTTGGTCCAAGTCCCCCCCCCCCCCCCACCCCCCCACCCCCCCCCCCCCCCCCCCCCCCAATTTTCAGTGTAAATTTTTTTTTTTTTTTTGTCTTAAAATTGACCAAAATGCATAAAAAAACAAAAAAACTAATTTCCGGATTTTGGTCCAAAATTTCTAAGTCCGGACCAGGACTCCCAAATTTTCAGCCCAAATATGAACCCAGGGATTTGGCTTGAACAAACCTGAATCTCACCTCCCTAAGCATGCTGCATACCAAATATCAAAAGATTCCCATTGGTAGATCTGAAGAAGATTTTTAAAGAATATTCCTCATACTGCACTAATTTAAACATTTGGGCTCCCATAGAGAGCCCAAATATGGATCCAGGGAACTGATTTCAATAAACCTGTGAAACAATCTTCCAAGGATGTTATATGTGAAATTTGAAAGCTTTTGGAGCAGTGGTTTGGGAGAAAAGTAATGTTAAATGTTTTTCCCATTAGCCACAGTGTTAAAAAATGCCGACTCCACTTTTTCAAAGTCCCAAAAAAGTACCCTATGATAAAACCGATAGTAATTTTTTTTTACCATTCCATTCTGTTGGTCCTAAGGAAGCTTCATACCAAATAAGAATTCTCAGTGCCATGTAGTTTTGGAGATATGAGCATTTTAATTTTTTTCTATTTTTAGCTCCTGCAGTTCCCTTGGGGTGACGTGAAATTTTTTTTGGCATAAATTAAGTACTTATGACCCAATAAGCCCTCATATCAAATTTAGTTCAAATCTGCCTCTCGGTTTGGAAAATAGAAATTTTGGGTGGGGTGAAATTCTTGCCCCTCCCATAACGAAGGCAAATATAGCTCCTCGAACTTCTCTTGAACAAATCTGAGTCGACACCTCAAAAGGAAGCTGCACACCAAATATCAAGTCTCTGCTATTGCTGGTTCATGAGAAGAAGATTTTTTAAGATTTAAGTATACTTTTTAGGCATGTCCCTACCGAGGGGAAGGTCAACTTGATTTGAACAGAATTGAATTGACATATGATAGGGTACATGCACAGCAAATTTTGTTGAATTTGGTTCAGGAGTTTGTTAGAAGAAGTTGATAATGTAAAGTTAATGCCGGACGGATGACGGACGGAAAGTGATTAGTAAAGCTCCCCTTGAGCTGTGCTCAGGTGAGCCAAAAACAAATGGACTGCGTTCAACAACCTGTAACCAGTCCTGGAAATGAGATGGGTGCGAGTGCAATTGCTCCCGTCAGCACCCGTGTTTTCTATTTTACGGGAGCTAAAAAATGCACTCGTTGAAAAATATTGCGGAGCACTAATATACTGTGAGGATAAATGTGTGTCGTTTTGAGAAAGCAGCACTCTGTGGCCAGTTGCAAGTTACTGTCATAATTCAGCAATTCCTTATACATTTAACCCTTTGAACACTTTGAATTCATTATTTGGGGTAGACCAATCAATATTTTCAATGTGCAGCCTCGAGGCTGCATGTTGAAAATACTGATTGGTCTACCTCACATTTGTCCAATGTATCAGTTTTTCTTCATATGAGTAATAAATAAATGAGAAAAAAAAGAAATTTGCGCAAATTGGGTCAGCATTAACTAAGATTGCCCGGGAAGAATCATGACATTTTATAGTTTTTTTATCATTTGTGTAGATATTAATTTTCAGGGTTCAATTAAGTTGCATTCTATCTATACACATATAGGTATAACCAGTGCCTTGTTTGTTTAAATGGGGTTAACGTCACTTTAAACAGCTAAGGTTATATAATGATGGTGACAATTCCCAAATGAAGGTTGATGATATCGAAAGGTTATTTTCATTGAATACAAACTTGGATTTGTTATCTAGAAATTCATGTGACGATACACCAAATCGAACAGTGATGAACAGGGCCTTTCCGATGTTTCAACCTCCTCGCGAACACGAATCACTATTTCTCTATCAGGATGTCTTTCGGTAGAATGTAGAAATGCCTCCTGATCGGTCGCGTGCTTCATCTTGCAATGATAGCAACAATATTTCTAGAAAAGAATACTGAACATGTCAATGACACTGTAGCTCAACTTGAATGTCTGGAGTGTTTGATGAAAAGGATAATGTTCAACGTTTATGAAAGGATTTATATGAAATAAGACAACAATTGTGATAATTGAGAATATGTTAATTTCTGTTCCCTACATGCTATGTTTTCAATAAGAATAAGTTGAGGTGCAGACTGTACTAAAGAATTCAGGCCCAGGTTGATGTGGCCTTCAGAGTTAACATATGTCAACCAAAGTTACCAAGTTACCGTAAAATCATTCCAAAATGAGTCTTCCTACCAAGTTACAATGAAATCCCTTCAGAAATATGACTTGTAGACTTTGCTAAAGGAATTTAGGTCATGTGATGGTCCGGCGGTCACAGTTCATCGATCATGACTAAAATTGGACAGTCTCATCGAGATATCATACCAAGTTATCCTACCATGTTACAATGAACTTCCTTCATAAAAGCAATCTGTAGACAGTGCTAAAGGAATCTAGGTCACGCAGCATTAACGGCTGACCGATCGTGACCAAAATAGGACAGTCTCATCTAGACAGGGCTCTATTAACTGGATTCACATAGCGATTTTAGAGTCAGTTTTCACCTATAGCTAATCAATTTCACATGACAAAAACATATAAATAATAGGAAATGCTAATCAATATTTATCCAAGTTAGTAACCTGTTATTCAATTTTTAAAAATTAAATTGCCCCTGCTTCTAGACATCATACCGAGTCATCCTTTCAAGTTACAATAAAATCACTTCATAAATATGAACTGCAGACTGTTCTAAAAAATCTAAACAAGGTCATTTGCCTGTGTGGACGTCACGGTTGACCGATCATGGCCAAAATAGGGCATTCTCATCTGGACATTATACCGAGTCATCCTACCATTTTACAATGAAATACCTTCATAAATGCAAGCTGAAGACTGTGCAAAAGGAATCTAGGTAACCATGCCCCTGTGGTCGTCATGGATGACTGAACCTGATCAAAATAGGACGTTCTCATCAAGACATTACATGGGGTCATTCTACCAAGTTACAATGAAATCTCTTCATAAATGCGACCTGTGGATGGTGCTAAAGGTTTTCAGGTTTCAAGCCCTTGCGGCTGTCTTGGTTGACCAATCGCGATCAAAAGGGGATGTTCTCATCTAGACATGACATCGAACTGTTACGGTATGGAAATATTATTGATTTTGGTAACAGAAAGAAATCTGAGAATCAGCAAAAATAACTATGAATTTAACTATTGTGAAATTTAATTTAAAAAAATTAATATAAAAAAAACGATACAAAGATCTTTTACACTAATTGGTTTACAGAAAATAAAAACAGTGGTACTTATCAATTATTGAATTAGTCCAAAGTACAGTTTGACAGAATCCAGTAATCCAGTGGTGAAGAATCTTGTGAAGAAAGTTACCAGCTGGTAGTATTAAATCCAGGAATGTCTCTTCAGAAACAGTATCCTGTAGAGTTGTAATAAAATTTTCACTTAGAAATTTCAGCAGTCTCCAATAAAATATAATAAAATGCTCCACAAAATTCAAATAGAGTAAAAATCCAAGAAGTATTGGTGCCACAGGTAATCTCTAAATAATCCAGTAGAATCCTGGCTTTTCACAAAATAATATTCTGTTTCACAGAAAGTATATATTCTCTTTTCCAAGACGGAACAAACTCTCTTCAAAATTCTCTTTTGGAATCAATCTTCCAAATTCTCAAAGAAGCACTGCTTCTATAATAAATGCACTGTCCTAGAACAATAATAATTTCCAATGGAAACAACTGCTGCATTTTAACTGAAGTGAGTCTTTCTGAAATGGCTTTCTAAAAATTAGTTTTTGAATTATGTTGACAAACCTTTATATAGTAACCAGATAGAATGTCCTAGAAGAATGTCCAAAGTTCTATCAGTTTCTGGGTGATTCTGTCATAATTCAAGTAAACAAGGTCCTTGACCTACTTAAACAATCAACAGTATATGTACAATAGACTAGTGTAACAAAGATGTAAACAAAGGTCACTCAGTGCAAATGAGTCAGAAAATGCAGAAACAATATCAATCTCAATATAATATGGGGGCTATAACAGAACATGCATAAGAAATTTTGTGATTGGACAAGAACTATGGGGTGTAGTCTGTGAACAGACGAACAGAATTTGCATGCGTGATGGCAATAGCTTATCTTGACTTTGTCGAGTTAAGCTAAAAATGGACTTTGAAATATCTCAATTTTTTTAAGGAATAAGCCTACATTTGACTGATGGATTTGACTAAGAAGTGGGACCTTGATAATTATTAAGATGCGGGGCATGAAGATTTTCTATCAAAAAGAAATGGGACATTCATAAAAAAGAAGTGGAACCCACGTTTCTAAAAAAAAATGACTCGATATAACAATATAACACATTACTTTGAAATCCAGAAGTCAGTACCCAAAGTAAGTTTTTTTAAATACTACAATATTGACATATCACATTTTCACAACATCAAGACTATTCTTAGCAAAAAAATAAATTGCAGATAATCGTGTGTCTATTCGGCAATCAGTGCCTCTTTTAGAGTAAAAGAAAGATTTGACAAACCTGTGTCCACACACAGTCATTGAGTAATAACCATTGATGGTCACTGTAAATGGCCCTCTTTCAAACTGTGATATATTTTGCTGAAACTTACTGCTTTTTGTGCAGCACTCCCCATTTTTGTGGAAATCAGCTGTGATTGTCAGCACAAATCTGTTACGAAGTGGCACAAAAAATCGTTATAAAGTGATTTCCAAGGAGCAGTTGAGCACCAGTGACCATGGGAACCTGTGCACCTGCAATTATAGTTTTGATCGGACTTTTTTTCCAGAGTTATGCCCCTTTTTGTGTTAGAATAATCATGGAGGAGGGGAGTATGGACAGGCCCATCTGGGGCAATCACATATCTCTAATTTTTAAATCATTCCAACAGTTTTCATGACATTTTCTTGGAGAGACTATGGCAATCATGAGCCACCTGAATAACCGAATAGATAATTTCTAATGTAGGGGACGGATCCAGAGCCGATTTGATCAGTATGTGACACAGCAATCACAAACATCTAAGTAATGACCCGATAATAAAGGTATATATAAAGTATTGCAACGGTCTGTACATACATTCTAACCGTAGCCTGTAAGAAATGTATAGGTAAAGTATTGTAAAGGTGGGTGTTTTATATAGTCCCCATATTATATTGAGATTGATATATCCTTAGTAGATAATTATATGAGAAAGATATTTTTTTATTATTGCTGCATTTTCTGACTGGTCTGACTCATTTGCACTGAGTGATCTTTGTTTACATCTTTGTTAAACTAATATATTGTACACATAGCTGTTGATTGTTTAAGTAGGTCAGGGACCTTGTTTACTTGGATTGTGACAGAATCACCTGGAGACTGATAGAAACTGACAGAACATTGTAGACATTTCATCTTCTAGGACATTCTATCTGGTTACTATATAAAGGTTTGTCAACATAATTCAAAAACTCATATTTTTAGAAAGCCATTTCAGAAAGACTCACTTCAGTTAAAACACAGCAGTTGTTTCCATTGGAGATTATTATTGTTCGAGGACTGTGCATTTATTATAGAAGCAGTGCTTCTTTGTGATTTTGGAAGATTGATTTCAAAAGAGAATTTTGAAGAGAATCTATTCGTCTTAGAAAAGAGAATTTATACTTTCTGTGAAACAGAATAAAAATATTTTGTGAAAAGCCAGGATTCTACTGGATTATTTGGAAATTACCTGTGGCGCCAATACTTCTTGGATTTTTACTCCATTTGAATTTTGTGGAGCATTTTATTATATTTTATTGGAGACTGCTGAAATTTCAAAGTGAAAATTTTATTACAAATCTACAGGATACTGTTTCTGAGAGACATTCTTGGATTTAATACTGCATGTACCAGCTGGTAACTTTCTTCACAAGATTCTTCACCACTGGATTCTGTCAAACTGAACTTTGGACTAATTCAATAATTGATAAGTACCACTGTTTTTATTTTCTGTAAACCAATTAGTGTAAAAGATCTTTGTAGCATTTTTTTTTATATTAATTTTTTTTTTAATTTATTTATTTATTTATTGTTGTTTAAGGTCACATACTTCTGCACAATGGCTAATCATGACCACAACATGGAGATAAAGTCAAGGTCAGTCAATCGTTTATACCCCATGCTGCCTATTTTAGAGGACTTGCACCCCAAGCATTGGTGACTGGGTCCTATTTTACCAGTGAAACAGAGCTTGTTTACCACAGTAAACAAGCACTGCTTCACTTCCCGGGGTTCCCACGGGGGTTTTTTTTAATTTTTTTTTTTTTTAATTAAATTTCAGAATAGTTAAATTCATAGTTATTGTTGCTGATTCTCAGATTTCTTTCTGTTACCAATATTAATATTTCCACACCGTAACAGGGTGATAGTCAGATGCTAAACAAGAAAAGAAATCTTTGAGTCACAGAGTAGGTCTGGCTGAACCCCAAAATATTTGTTCTCATAGCACAGTGATAACAAAGGCACCCCAAAACACACTCGTTCCTGTCCCAAGGTGAAAACAAAGGTACCCAAGAAGTTTCGTGAAGATCAGTTTATAAATACGAGCTGTATAGAAGTTGTGATAAAAAACTGATTGGACCTAATTTTGGTACAAAATGGCCACTGGCAGCCATCTTGAATTTTGGACCGCACCCAGAAACACTCATTCTCGTCCCAATGTGATAACAAAGGTACCCAAGAAGTTTAGTGAAGATCGGTTGATAAATACAGCCTCTAGCCCGAGCCGTATTGACATGTGCACCTACAGTGTATAAGTAGCACTGAATAAATCAAAGTTCATCTAATTTGCATAATTTCTGAACGAGAAAAAACCCCGTACTATATGTGATGTATTCCATGTTACTAAACATTCCTACAGAAATTTATTCAAATCAGAACTTTCATACAGAAGTTCTGTACAAAAGACTGATTACATTAATTTTGTACAAAATGGCTGCTGGTGGCCAACTTGAATTTTGGACCACACCCAAAAACACTCGTTCTCATCCCACAGTGATAACAAAGGTCCCAAGAAGTTTCGTACAGATCAGTTCATAAATACGGCCTCTAGCCTGAGCCGTATAGAAGTTGTGTACAAAAAACTGATTGGACCTAATTTCGGTACAAAATGGCCACTGGCAGCCATCTTGAATTTTGGACCGCACCAAGAAACACTCGTTCTCGTCCCAAGGTGATAACAAAGGTACCCAAGACGTTTCGTGAAGATCGGTTCATAAATACAGACTCTAGCCCGAGCCGTATTGACATGTGTACTTACTGTGTTTTAAGTAGCACTGAAAAAATCAAAGTTCATCTAATTTGCATAATTTCTGCACGGGAAAAAAACCTGTATTATATGTGATGTATCCCATGGTGCTAAACATTCACACAAAAAATTATTCTAATCAGCGCTTTCATATGGAAGTTCTGTGCAAAAATCTGAATGTACCTAATTTTGTACAAAATGGCTGCCATCGGCCATCTTGAATTTCGGACCGGACCCAAAAACACTCGTTCTTGTCCCACAGTGATACCAAAGGTACCCAAGAAGTTTCGTAAAAATTGGTTCATAAATATGGCCTCTAGCCCGAGCCGTATTGGCAATTGCACTTATAGTGCTGAAAGTAACACTAAATACATCAAAGTTAGTCTAATTTGCATAATTTACGCACGAGAAAAAAAGCCATATTATATGTGATGTATCCCATGGTACTAAACATTCATACAAAAAAATTATTCAAATCAGCACTTTCATATGGAAGTTCTGCGCAAAAATATGATTGCACCTAATTTTGTACAAAATGGCTGCCAGCGGCCAACTTGAATTTCGGATTGGACCCAAAAACACTCGTTCTTGTCCCACGGTCATAACAAAGGTATCCAAGAAGTTTCGTAAACATTGGTTCATAATACGGCCTCTAGCCCGAGCCGTATTGAATTGTTGACGGACAGGCGGACGACGGATGACTGGCCATGGCATAAGCTCAAATTTGGCTTCGCCAAAGTTGAGCTAAAAAAGTGTCCCAAAAAATTCCTGGATCTGTCCCTGGGAAGGGGTGAAGTTGCAAGTTTAGAATTATGATAAAATGAAATAGGTATGTTTCCTGTCATCAGCCAGAAAAATAGGGTAAGGTAGGTGCAATATTGACGTATTTGTTTTTAATTTTATTTTACGTGTTCCATCACTCTAGCTTCTTCCACATGTAAAAATATCCAGAGCCGATTTGATACCTGTTACAGGTATGGGCGCCCAAATGTCCCCAAATTCCTGCAGGAAGATATCATTCAACTTTGAAATCAACCAGTTTGAAGCAAGTATTTTCAATATTTAGTCAAGCCTGGCAATCTAGAAAATCAAGGCGTGCAAAACAATTGCCCTCCTCAGATTGCTTGGGAGTGCAATTGCACCTGAAATTTTCAATGCAAAAACATGTATGCTATTTTGGTTATATTCACTTCAAGGTATTAATATTGTGACTGAAAAATTGTACTATATTCAGCTGCATGGTGGAAAAATCTTCTCATTATTAAAAATGTTGCATTCAATTCTTATGTGACTGTCTTCTACACTCAAAATGTATTGAAATGCGACACAGAATGGGCCATGAAATATTGCGAATCAATACAACATTGACAAATCGTCCCCTGAGTTTCAATGTGCTCTCACATTGGAACTCAGGGGACGGAATGATAATACATTTTAAAGGCAGTCCCAAACAGGTCTGGCATTCCAGAAAATCAAGGGTGCAAAAAAATTGCCCTCCTCACTTTTTTCTAGGAGTGCCATAGGTGTGCAGCACTTCTGCACTCCTAAAGAATGCCAGGCCTGTTTAGTAGAAATTATGGTAAAAAGCCAAAACAAAATAGGTGTTTTCCCTGTCATATGCCAGAAAAATAGAGTAAGGTAGGTGCAATATAGACGAATTTGTTTTTAATTTTTTTTAACATGTTCCATCACTCTAGCTTCCTCCACATGTAAAAATATCTGACATGATGAGACCCTGGCAGTTGAAAGTGTCTTTAAACTTCAGTAAAAGCAACAAACTCTTAAATTTGCCTGTAAGCTCTTTTGGGCTTTTTCTTGACAAATGATACTACTCTTATCAATACTCTGGCATAATTGTGTGTGCAGACACTAGAGATAGGCGGTACAGTGGAACCCTGTTAATTGAATAGCCACTTTGCCAATGAAAATTATTCAATTAACAGGAGTATTCAATTAACAGTGATTGTGTCACTTTCCTGTATTTTAGAGATAAACTCCATGTGCTCTGTCAAACAAGATATAATAGATTAAATGCCTGTATTGTATGCACTGAGGCAAGGCCAAATAGATCTATAAACAAAGAAAAACTGTGGAGAGTCCAGGTAATTTCTCGACAGGTTACAAGATTTGTTATTCAATTAACAGGAGTTTACTCTATAACCTATCTTCAACTAGAACTATCACTGAAGGTGATTAATACCCCCGCTTTGGGTTTTTAGAGGAATGCACTTCTGATCATGTAGGCGAAGGCCATAAGGAAATGTATACATAAAGATCATTTTTTGTTGTTGAAATTTGTATTTGCATGTGGCCTTCCACAGAACAGCACTGAATACTTAAAGAGCCCACACATATATGGTTTATATTTGGAAAAACACATTTACAATGTGCAACATGTATTCAAAATCGGTTCATTAATGTAGGAGGAGTTGCACACACAAGAATCCCATTTGAAAACCCATAATAAATCCAAGTTAAAGGGAGATAACCTGGTTAAAATTGTCGCAGATCAAAAATTTGGGAATATGCGTATGTTCACTTAGTTGTGATAATGTTTGAAAGGTTTCGTCAAAATTGATTGATAAATGTAGGAGGAGTTGCACGCACAAGAATTTCATGTAGAAACCCATAATAAATCTAAGTTAAAGGGAGATAACCTAGTTAAAATAGCCACAGCTAAAAAATTTTGGAATATGCACATGTTCACATAGTAGTGATGATGTCTGTAAACTTTCGTCCAAATTGATTGATAAATGTAGGAGGAGTTGCGCACACAAGAATTTCATGCAGAAACCCATATTAAATCAAAGTTCAAGAGAGATAACCTGGTTAAAATTGTCGCAGATCAAAAAGTTTGGAATATGCACATGTTCACTTAGTAGAGATGATGTTTGAAAGGTTTCATCAAAATCGGTTCATTAATGTAGGAGGAGTTGCGCACACAAGAATTTGTTCGAACGGAAAGACATAATAAATCTAAGTCAAAAGGAGATAACCTGGTTAAAATTGTCGCAGATCAAAAATCTTGGAATATGCGCATGTTCACTTAGTAGTGATGATGTCTGAAAAGTTTTGTCCAAATTGATTGATAAATGTAGGAGGAGTTGCGCACACAAGAATTTCATGTCCGGAAAGACGTACGGACGGACGTACGTACAGACGGACGGACGGACGTACGGACGTACGGACGTACAGGGCTATTCCTATATAGCCCCCACTTCTTCGAAGCGGGGGTATAATTAACAGGTCAAATTTGTACTGAAGGTATGGTAAATGGTTTTGTGTTGGGAAATTATATTCAATTAACAGGGTTATTCACCATTCAGTTAAGAGTTAAGTGGGCTCCACTGTATTGGAATTTGGAGTTCAGTATCAGTTTCAGTATTTTTTAGAGGGTACATGTATATCTCGGTATCGGTTTGGTATTCAGTATCTGACTTGACAGTGATTTGCTGACAGTACTAAAGGGGAATTCACATCAGGAAAATACAGAATAAGTTGTAGTGTATCATTCTACCAAAGTGCCTCAAATGATGCTGCAACTGAGCTCAATAGTGGCATTCTTTTACAAAAACCCATCATATACACAGTAATTTTGTGACTTGTTCTAAACACACCTTAACCTTTAACTGGTAGAGTGTTAAATTTTTTCTCTGCCTCAAGATTTGTTGTCTTTTTACAATTCATCGGAGGTTTAGACACTCTCCCATAAATTTTAACAATGCAAATCGATGGAGATGAAGTAATTTTACTTACAAGATAATATGAAGGACATCCAGAAAATATGAAGCTTTTAACTTTAGGTACCTGCTTTTCAGAATAAACCCAAATATGGGCTTCTAGCACTCTACCAGTTAAAGCCCTATTTCAGGCATATGTAATCTCAGGGCATGTGCACTGACCATGTCATCTTCAAGAGGTCCTGCTGAAAATAAAAAAAGCACCTGAGCAGTGATTTCTACAGACAGCCAAGACTTGGCAGGAAATCACTGTTAAGCAGCTGGACATGTACAGGTTGCAGTCTAGTAAGAATTCAGGAGAATTGCCCAAGCCCCAGAGGTTTAACAAAACTGAAAAGAAAACCAGTCACTTCTTTCATGAAAATGAGCCCTTCAACTGCTATCAAGCCTCAATATGGCCTTATAAATAGTGAATGCAGGAAAATTTGAAAATTCCAAAAGTTTCGATACTCAATGACTGGTACGGTTCGGTTTTTCGGTATGCCCATGATATTTGGTATCAGTTTGGTTTTTCGGTATATTGCCAGGCCTTTATATTTCCCCAAATTCAGGGCAGTAAATGCTGTGCCCAAATTAGGAGATGGCTACCAAAGCTTGTTGTAACATTCTAAAATAAAGAGATATGTTAAGAAATACTTCTGCACGATGCAAAATAGGTCTCAGAAAGTCCTGTATTATATTCTATTTGTATGTACATCGACTAATCCTATAGTTTCTCATATTTTGGGTACATTTTTCACTTGAATGATAAAGGCCCGATATTGCCCAACTCTAACAGACCCCTCATTTGTTCTTAAATGTTTGAATAATCCCTGATCTGGGTTAAGTCAGTCTGAAAAGGACAGACTGTTTAAATTACATAAATAAAACACAAATAGTTTGAAAACACACATGAATATCACCAAAGACATAGAAAATAGGCTTAAAACCATTAAACAATATCATGATGTCCTCGAGCCTAAAGTAGCCTCAGTCAAACACTGAGTTCAGTGAGTTAGTATTTGTGTGGAAGAGAATTTCTTAATTTAAAAATAAGAATTATTAGCTTGGGAAACACAGACAAAAGTAGTGTTTTCTTTGCTATTCCCAGATACTTTGTCATGAAAATGAACCCAGGGTTACTCTCTAGGACTTGGACTCCTTTAATAGCAATTTTTTCAACTGTAATATTCTAAAACTTCTTGAATTTCTTTTTTTAAAATTTTCGTTGGTTCACTTTGGTTTCATGTGTTGGGTGTTGTTGGATAGATCTCATGCTGTGAGTCTTTCCAGCTACATATACCACCTCAAGTTTAATAGGCAATATACATTAGTAAAAATCATATGCCTGTACAGTAGTTCATCTTGTGTAGTGTATCTAAATTCAGTTTCCTACTGAGTGTAATCTCTTACCAAATTAAAATTTGTTGTTTGGGGTTTTTTATATATAATGTATGTCCCAGGCAAGCTGGTGAATTAAAGCCCAGAATATGGCTCTTCACTGTTCAGCGGTCTGAACATACAAGAGAAGCAGCCACTAAGCCTACGTTCAGTCATCTGAACTCTGGCTCTTTCCAGCTCTGAAGGACTATATTGTGACAGAAGATCAGTATGACTTTCCTTGAGAAATGGCACAAAATACTGTGATAACTGACTTTTTGTCATGAAAATACACAAAGGATATATTGATTGATGGTGTGAAAATTACTCAAATACACAATTCGATGTGAGAAAGGGCCATTCAACTTCTGTGATGACAGATTTTCAATTTTTGGCCTTTCTTGGTTGAAAATCTGTCCAGTCCGTTTCACCCCCAGACTAGAGCATATTCCCAGGTATTGCATAAAAGGGTTATGATTCCTAAAAGTTAAGAATAAATTTACATTTAATCGCATGTTTCATATATTGATGTTGAAATGTTTGCAGCGTAAAGAATGTTTGAAATTATCTCGCTTGAATTATTTTGCATTGGTGACGCTGGGTGAACTTTTGACTATGACTATACACTTCATTAACCTTAAATGCTTTCCCTTTATTCTTTCTCTACTTTATGCAATAACATTCTTCGCTTTTAAGGTGCCTTTCTTTTTTTTGACAGCTTTGGGTAAGATAGTCCTTAAAATATTATATGTTAATATGGGTGTGGTAGGGTAACGGAGCATACTACTTATTTAGTCACAAGATGGTAAATAAGCCATCCAACAAAGTTGGATTGACTTATAGCAATTGTCAGCCATTTTTTATAGTACAGTGAAATTCACTTAATTGGATATCTCCTAAATGAATAACCCTGTTAATGGAATATAATTTCCCAACACAAAACAATTTATCATACCCCTAGTGCAAATTTGACCTGTTGATTGAATATAGTTTATAGAGTGAACTCCTGTTAATTGAAAAAAAAATATTATAACCTGTCAAGAAATTACTTATAAACCTATTTGGCCTCAGTACATCCAATACAGGCATTTAATTTATTATATCTTGTTTGACAGAGCTCGTGGAGCTCTGTCAAACAAGGTATAATAGAATAAATGCTAACTTTATCTCTAGAATACGGGAAAGTGACACAATCCCTGTTAATTGAATACTCCTGCTAATTGAATAATTTTCATTGGCAAAGTGGTCATTCAATTAACAGGACTCTACTGTATTATAAGTTCTTCTTTTTCTTTTTATTCAGCATCACTTTAAGGTACTTCCTGTAAAGCTATTTTCATGGATTTTGCATACTTATAGTCCTGTATGTCTGATACTCCACTAAGCCTGCGATTTTTGATAATGTGCCATTATTCAACCCAATTTACATGGAGGGTTTTTTTTCGACTTTTAATATCCATGCCTGTATCAAACCTCTTTCTTTCAGGCTTTGAATATCCCCATCTCCAACAAAAAACATATGTAAAAATGTTGTACCGACCTGGGAAATTCCCAACAGTTATGGTCGAGTTTTCGGATCACCCTTTTCATACCATCATCACAAAAAATTAAATTGTATCCAATTTTCCAGAAATTTTTTTATGTTGTAGAGTACAAAAATAAATGCGTTTTTGGATTTTTACATTTTACATCATTTTCAAAGTTTTACGTCATTCTGATGTTTTGATGTACCCCAACCCCACACATCAAACTACAAAACATAGCAATAAATTTAAATCACAGGTGGAAAAAAGATTAATTTTTGGAGTGCATCTCCACCTTTTTTTTGCATTGTCCACAATTTGTTCACACTCTCACATTAATACCCATTGAGGGTGGGAAAATGTCAAAATTAAATTTCACTTCTCCGAGTTGAACTCTTAGGATATTTCAGTACTTGTGGTCCCAAACACAAATGTGAAAAATTTAGAAAATCAGATGTCAGATATTGGATATGTAAACAATGTTGAGTGTGACCCAACCACACCTCCGGAGATACCCCTACCCCTTTACTACAAAACAGTGCAATAAACTGAAATCACAGACCTCAAAAGGAATAATATTTGGCATGCACTGCCAAATATTTTCCACACTGTCCAAAAACTGTTAATGCTATGGCGTTAATACTCACTGAAGGTCGTAAAACGTCAAAATTAAATTTCACCTCACCAACTTCAACTCTTAGGTAGAGATGGACGGTATTGAAATCTTAGGTTCGGTATCGATATTTTTCTGACCATATACCTCGGTTTCAATACAGTATTTGGTACCTACACAAAAAATAGCTTTAATGCACCAAAATTTTATATTTGACCCATAATCCCTTACTCAACATAATGACATAAAATAAAATTTATATATTTTTTAGAAATTATATCACTAATGTTAATAAAACCGTTCAAATGTGGATGTCATAGGAACCGGCTCACTGAGCCAGGTTCTATGACATCCAAATCTGTATAATTTTATTGAGGAAATTTCAAGGTATTTTGGATGTCTTATAGCCTTGTCCTGGCAACTTATTGCACTATAAATTGGCCATGGTGGGTCAGAATCAGCATACAAGTAACTCTTGGTGGTTTCTTCATATTTTGAATGTTTGTGGCAGGTACTGTATTAAAGTACAAAGTTTTCGGTATATTCTTCCTCCCTCAGTTCGGTATTTTGGTATTACTATAATACCTTTACCGTTCAGTATTTTTGGTATATAGCCCACCTCTACTCTTAGGAAGTTTCACTACTCCTGCTCCCAAATGCAGAGGTGAAATAATTTTGAAAATCAGACCTCAGAAAATAGAGATATGGCGTTAACAACATCAACCTACCTCCACACCTCTGGCGACACCCCTACCCCATGAACTACCAAATTTTATGGTAGGAAAAAAAACCCAATGGAAAAAAGCCCCTTAGGAAGAAACCCATCAGGAAAATACCCTCTAGGAAAAAAAAAAAAACACAAATTTATTGTTGGGGATAAAATTATACATAAAAAAAAAAAATTGTTTCAAATTTTAAATATTTTTTTTTTGGGGGGGGGGGATTTTTTTTAGTATACTATTAAAAACTTATAATAAAACCATACCAGAATTGTCTCAATAAAACCATACAAATATGAATACCATTAGAATCGGCTCATGGAGCCAGTTCTAATAATATCCACATTTGTATGTTTGTATATTTATATCAAAAAATTACGATTTTTTTCAAATCTGATTTTTTTTTTTAAATGCTGTGATAGATGTGTAAGGTAAAGGCTTATTGTGAAAAAAAATAAAAAAAGATGTTCATTATATTTACTATAACATTAAATTTTGTTTTCATTACATTTTACAAGAATATAAAATAGTTTTGATTCTACAAATTACTTGTTCAGTGTTATTTTGTTTTCACTATGGTTTACAAGAATATAGAATAGTTATCATAATAATAAAACCATACCAATATGGAAGCATAATAATAAAACAATACCAACATGAATGCCATTGGAACTGGCTCATAGACACAGCTCCATTGACATCCACATTCGTATTGTTTTCATTATATACAACTATTCAGTGTTTGTCCTTGAGGTTTATTCCCTTGGGGTTTTTTCCCTAAGGGTTTTGCTAGGTTTTTTTTCCTCAGGGCTTTTTCCACTGTTTTTTTTTTTTTTTTTCTTCAGTATACCACCAAATTTAGCCCTAAATTTCCACCACCAACAGCAAAAGGAATAATAAAAAAATTTTCGCCCCTCAGACACCCACCACACCCCTACCTGCAAATTTTATTAGTTTTTTCTGGGCCATTTTCGGGGACCCACCCCCTAAAATCTAGAGAAAAAAAATAAACTGCAGAGTGACCTAGCCCTGTCTAACCGAGAATTGTTCAGTTTTTTAATATTTAAGACTATTCCATTGACTATTCCAGCATTTTAATAAACCTATGAGGCTGCATGGAAGATAATTCTAATGAGTTTGTTTAGGACCATATAGGTGCTCCATGTGCAATGTACTTTACTGGACCTATCATATGGAAACGTATTATAAGGACAAGCATCCTGGATCAGAATGTCCATTCAAGGTATGTGATTCAAAGAAGGTTCGCATGAAAAGAGTTACAAAGACAAACTGAACAGTTTGGTCCAGGCTGCATGAGCTAATAATTAGTTTGAAGAACAAAGTTCACTTTAGTTTTGATATTCTTCTAGCTTATGGAATACATGTAAGTTCAGACTTTAAGATCAAGATTTACTTTTAATTTTAACAGTGTACTTTTATAGTCACTTCACACTATGGTATCTTAACAATACAATCTGCTGCATGTGTGATAGTTTTGATCATGATGAACAAACAACTAAGAGATACAATACCATATGTATTTAACACTCAAATAACTGTTCCATGCAGACCCAACAAGACATATTTTAACTTTTTTTAAGGGGGTAATTATTTTTGTTTTATTGTTTGACACCAGTGGCATCATGTGGTGTTATGATTTTTGTTTAAATAACCTTTCTGAAATTATTTTGGACTATTTTCTCCTTCAATTGACATACAGTGGTCAGGTAGATTGGGAAGGATAGATGTACCCCCATGCCTATACATCTGAGAAACATTATTCACACTATATCAGACCGATTAAACCACAATTTCAAGTAGTTTCAAGTTGATATTTAGTTTAAACAATATTTATTTCCAACCTCAGTGAGTACAGTATACAACATGAAGATGTTTGTGGATTCGACAGTAAGCCGTTGGCTTGTACAAGGTCGTTTCCACACCATTAATTGATTACCTCTAATATATTCGAGAAACAGCTATAAAATATGTTAAATCCAAACCAGTAAATAATTTACTAAGTAATAATACGGTTTGATATAGGTTGGAAACACATTTCTGAAATTCTAAAATTATAGAAAGAAGAAAAAGAGAAATAAAAGAGAAAACCAGAAGTAGTAATCATTTAAGTGCTGATAGGCTACAATTTGTAAAACACCACACTCCACAGAACGGAAGTTGATATTTGAAAATACTTGCCATGTAATTCAATTTGTCTGATGCAAATTTGCCAATGACTTCTCTATAACCATGTGGACAGCATTAACGACAGGTGTCAAATTATCAATATGGAATGTATATGAATTTGGACTTACTAGCTACACCCCTAATTTGAGAGTTTATGTCTTAAATGGTCTGGTTTTCCATATAATTGACAATAAAAGGTTAAAGCAGCACAGATCCGAGTGATTTCATGTGGAGAAAAAATTTACATTTTACGTCATTTATGCTTTTTTCCGGCCCCGACACCCCCCCCCCCCCCCCCCCCCCACTCTCCTCCCTGCGTCTGAAAATTTTCGGGTGATCTATCCCCACCCTGTTATAGAGCTTACAAAAAATGAGGAGATAGCTCTTTGTTAGTTTTTCGATTTATTTTCCAGCTACATATACCACCTCAAGTTTAATAGGCAATATACATTAGTAAAAATCATATGCCTGTACAGTAGTTCATCTTGTGTAGTGTATCTAAATTCAGTTTCCTACTGAGTGTAATCTCTTACCAAATTAAAATTTGTTGTTTGGGGTTTTTTATATATAATGTATGTCCCAGGCAAGCTGGTGAATTAAAGCCCAGAATATGGCTCTTCACTGTTCAGCGGTCTGAACATACAAGAGAAGCAGCCACTAAGCCTACGTTCAGTCATCTGAACTCTGGCTCTTTCCAGCTCTGAAGGACTATATTGTGACAGAAGATCAGTATGACTTTCCTTGAGAAATGGCACAAAATACTGTGATAACTGACTTTTTGTCATGAAAATACACAAAGGATATATTGATTGATGGTGTGAAAATTACTCAAATACACAATTCGATGTGAGAAAGGGCCATTCAACTTCTGTGATGACAGATTTTCAATTTTTGGCCTTTCTTGGTTGAAAATCTGTCCAGTCCGTTTCACCCCCAGACTAGAGCATATTCCCAGGTATTGCATAAAAGGGTTATGATTCCTAAAAGTTAAGAATAAATTTACATTTAATCGCATGTTTCATATATTGATGTTGAAATGTTTGCAGCGTAAAGAATGTTTGAAATTATCTCGCTTGAATTATTTTGCATTGGTGACGCTGGGTGAACTTTTGACTATGACTATACACTTCATTAACCTTAAATGCTTTCCCTTTATTCTTTCTCTACTTTATGCAATAACATTCTTCGCTTTTAAGGTGCCTTTCTTTTTTTTGACAGCTTTGGGTAAGATAGTCCTTAAAATATTATATGTTAATATGGGTGTGGTAGGGTAACGGAGCATACTACTTATTTAGTCACAAGATGGTAAATAAGCCATCCAACAAAGTTGGATTGACTTATAGCAATTGTCAGCCATTTTTTATAGTACAGTGAAATTCACTTAATTGGATATCTCCTAAATGAATAACCCTGTTAATGGAATATAATTTCCCAACACAAAACAATTTATCATACCCCTAGTGCAAATTTGACCTGTTGATTGAATATAGTTTATAGAGTGAACTCCTGTTAATTGAAAAAAAAATATTATAACCTGTCAAGAAATTACTTATAAACCTATTTGGCCTCAGTACATCCAATACAGGCATTTAATTTATTATATCTTGTTTGACAGAGCTCGTGGAGCTCTGTCAAACAAGGTATAATAGAATAAATGCTAACTTTATCTCTAGAATACGGGAAAGTGACACAATCCCTGTTAATTGAATACTCCTGCTAATTGAATAATTTTCATTGGCAAAGTGGTCATTCAATTAACAGGACTCTACTGTATTATAAGTTCTTCTTTTTCTTTTTATTCAGCATCACTTTAAGGTACTTCCTGTAAAGCTATTTTCATGGATTTTGCATACTTATAGTCCTGTATGTCTGATACTCCACTAAGCCTGCGATTTTTGATAATGTGCCATTATTCAACCCAATTTACATGGAGGGTTTTTTTTCGACTTTTAATATCCATGCCTGTATCAAACCTCTTTCTTTCAGGCTTTGAATATCCCCATCTCCAACAAAAAACATATGTAAAAATGTTGTACCGACCTGGGAAATTCCCAACAGTTATGGTCGAGTTTTCGGATCACCCTTTTCATACCATCATCACAAAAAATTAAATTGTATCCAATTTTCCAGAAATTTTTTTATGTTGTAGAGTACAAAAATAAATGCGTTTTTGGATTTTTACATTTTACATCATTTTCAAAGTTTTACGTCATTCTGATGTTTTGATGTACCCCAACCCCACACATCAAACTACAAAACATAGCAATAAATTTAAATCACAGGCGGAAAAAAGATTAATTTTTGGAGTGCATCTCCACCTTTTTTTTGCATTGTCCACAATTTGTTCACACTCTCACATTAATACCCATTGAGGGTGGGAAAATGTCAAAATTAAATTTCACTTCTCCGAGTTGAACTCTTAGGATATTTCAGTACTTGTGGTCCCAAACACAAATGTGAAAAATTTAGAAAATCAGATGTCAGATATTGGATATGTAAACAATGTTGAGTGTGACCCAACCACACCTCCGGAGATACCCCTACCCCTTTACTACAAAACAGTGCAATAAACTGAAATCACAGACCTCAAAAGGAATAATATTTGGCATGCACTGCCAAATATTTTCCACACTGTCCAAAAACTGTTAATGCTATGGCGTTAATACTCACTGAAGGTCGTAAAACGTCAAAATTAAATTTCACCTCACCAACTTCAACTCTTAGGTAGAGATGGACGGTATTGAAATCTTAGGTTCGGTATCGATATTTTTCTGACCATATACCTCGGTTTCAATACAGTATTTGGTACCTACACAAAAAATAGCTTTAATGCACCAAAATTTTATATTTGACCCATAATCCCTTACTCAACATAATGACATAAAATAAAATTTATATATTTTTTAGAAATTATATCACTAATGTTAATAAAACCGTTCAAATGTGGATGTCATAGGAACCGGCTCACTGAGCCAGGTTCTATGACATCCAAATCTGTATAATTTTATTGAGGAAATTTCAAGGTATTTTGGATGTCTTATAGCCTTGTCCTGGCAACTTATTGCACTATAAATTGGCCATGGTGGGTCAGAATCAGCATACAAGTAACTCTTGGTGGTTTCTTCATATTTTGAATGTTTGTGGCAGGTACTGTATTAAAGTACAAAGTTTTCGGTATATTCTTCCTCCCTCAGTTCGGTATTTTGGTATTACTATAATACCTTTACCGTTCAGTATTTTTGGTATATAGCCCACCTCTACTCTTAGGAAGTTTCACTACTCCTGCTCCCAAATGCAGAGGTGAAATAATTTTGAAAATCAGACCTCAGAAAATAGAGATATGGCGTTAACAACATCAACCTACCTCCACACCTCTGGCGACACCCCTACCCCATGAACTACCAAATTTTATGGTAGGAAAAAAAACCCAATGGAAAAAAGCCCCTTAGGAAGAAACCCATCAGGAAAATACCCTCTAGGAAAAAAAAAAAAACACAAATTTATTGTTGGGGATAAAATTATACATAAAAAAAAAAAATTGTTTCAAATTTTAAATATTTTTTTTTTGGGGGGGGGGGGATTTTTTTTAGTATACTATTAAAAACTTATAATAAAACCATACCAGAATTGTCTCAATAAAACCATACAAATATGAATACCATTAGAATCGGCTCATGGAGCCAGTTCTAATAATATCCACATTTGTATGTTTGTATATTTATATCAAAAAATTACGATTTTTTTCAAATCTGATTTTTTTTTTTAAATGCTGTGATAGATGTGTAAGGTAAAGGCTTATTGTGAAAAAAAATAAAAAAAAGATGTTCATTATATTTACTATAACATTAAATTTTGTTTTCATTACATTTTACAAGAATATAAAATAGTTTTGATTCTACAAATTACTTGTTCAGTGTTATTTTGTTTTCACTATGGTTTACAAGAATATAGAATAGTTATCATAATAATAAAACCATACCAATATGGAAGCATAATAATAAAACAATACCAACATGAATGCCATTGGAACTGGCTCATAGACACAGCTCCATTGACATCCACATTCGTATTGTTTTCATTATATACAACTATTCAGTGTTTGTCCTTGAGGTTTATTCCCTTGGGGTTTTTTCCCTAAGGGTTTTGCTAGGTTTTTTTTCCTCAGGGCTTTTTCCACTGTTTTTTTTTTTTTTTTTCTTCAGTATACCACCAAATTTAGCCCTAAATTTCCACCACCAACAGCAAAAGGAATAATAAAAAAAATTTCGCCCCTCAGACACCCACCACACCCCTACCTGCAAATTTTATTAGTTTTTTCTGGGCCATTTTCGGGGACCCACCCCCTAAAATCTAGAGAAAAAAAATAAACTGCAGAGTGACCTAGCCCTGTCTAACCGAGAATTGTTCAGTTTTTTAATATTTAAGACTATTCCATTGACTATTCCAGCATTTTAATAAACCTATGAGGCTGCATGGAAGATAATTCTAATGAGTTTGTTTAGGACCATATAGGTGCTCCATGTGCAATGTACTTTACTGGACCTATCATATGGAAACCTATTATAAGGACAAGCATCCTGGATCAGAATGTCCATTCAAGGTATGTGATTCAAAGAAGGTTCGCATGAAAAGAGTTACAAAGACAAACTGAACAGTTTGGTCCAGGCTGCATGAGCTAATAATTAGTTTGAAGAACAAAGTTCACTTTAGTTTTGATATTCTTCTAGCTTATGGAATACATGTAAGTTCAGACTTTAAGATCAAGATTTACTTTTAATTTTAACAGTGTACTTTTATAGTCACTTCACACTATGGTATCTTAACAATACAATCTGCTGCATGTGTGATAGTTTTGATCATGATGAACAAACAACTAAGAGATACAATACCATATGTATTTAACACTCAAATAACTGTTCCATGCAGACCCAACAAGACATATTTTAACTTTTTTTAAGGGGGTAATTATTTTTGTTTTATTGTTTGACACCAGTGGCATCATGTGGTGTTATGATTTTTGTTTAAATAACCTTTCTGAAATTATTTTGGACTATTTTCTCCTTCAATTGACATACAGTGGTCAGGTAAATTGGGAAGGATAGATGTACCCCCATGCCTATACATCTGAGAAACATTATTCACACTATATCAGACCGATTAAACCACAATTTCAAGTAGTTTCAAGTTGATATTTAGTTTAAACAATATTTATTTCCAACCTCAGTGAGTACAGTATACAACATGAAGATGTTTGTGGATTCGACAGTAAGCCGTTGGCTTGTACAAGGTCGTTTCCACACCATTAATTGATTACCTCTAATATATTCGAGAAACAGCTATAAAATATGTTAAATCCAAACCAGTAAATAATTTACTAAGTAATAATACGGTTTGATATAGGTTGGAAACACATTTCTGAAATTCTAAAATTATAGAAAGAAGAAAAAGAGAAATAAAAGAGAAAACCAGAAGTAGTAATCATTTAAGTGCTGATAGGCTACAATTTGTAAAACACCACACTCCACAGAACGGAAGTTGATATTTGAAAATACTTGCCATGTAATTCAATTTGTCTGATGCAAATTTGCCAATGACTTCTCTATAACCATGTGGACAGCATTAACGACAGGTGTCAAATTATCAATATGGAATGTATATGAATTTGGACTTACTAGCTACACCCCTAATTTGAGAGTTTATGTCTTAAATGGTCTGGTTTTCCATATAATTGACAATAAAAGGTTAAAGCAGCACAGATCCGAGTGATTTCATGTGGAGAAAAAATTTACATTTTACGTCATTTATGCTTTTTTCCGGCCCCGACACCCCCCCCCCCCCCCCCCCCCCACTCTCCTCCCTGCGTCTGAAAATTTTCGGGTGATCTATCCCCACCCTGTTATAGAGCTTACAAAAAATGAGGAGATAGCTCTTTGTTAGTTTTTCGATTTATGATTTTATCCCCATTTTTGATTTTGACGTTTTCACGCTGCTTCAAAAATTCATCGTACTTCACATTTCAGTAATAACGCTAAGTTCAGAGTTATTTGTATCAACTCTGCCAAAGCGGTCGGACTATTTGGAACTCCTCAAAGCAGTTTAAACCCCTAAAAAGCTGAAAATGTTGAAAAACTGCTCCCAGAAGTTTGGACACACTTTATTGCCAACGGACGGCAGTGTTAATCCGACCTTTCAAGCGACAAAAAGCAATTTTATCCAGCTAAGTGCGTTAAAAGGCATTATGCACTTCTCGTCGTTATTAGGCCCACTCATTGGTGGGCGTTGCATGACTTCTGCAAATTAGCTGACGATTTCAAAATAATCTAATTCTTCGTCAAAACTAGTATTCACTGAAAACGCATAGAAGATAATGTTGCATGCATGGAGTAACCAGAAGTAAAGGTTTCACTGACATTTCGATTCTCCGGAAAGGAATTTCTTTCGCCACCTGTGTGTGCCTCCTGCACTCAATGTGCGCCCAGACAGAATAATAAGGAAATTAAAATAATTGTTATCTAATCGATTTTCAGCACGTGTGAAAACGAAACTAAAGTTACGTCATTTGCCAAGTACGAAAGCGTATTCAGGACAAAGATAGACAGAAGATATTTAAAGATAATTTTATTTTACCACAATGGCCCACATCTTATTTATTTATTAAGGTTTAACGACACTTAACAACCAAGGTCATATCGTGTCGGTGACAGTTTTACGGGTGGAGGAAGCCGGAGTACCCGGAGAGAACCACCGGGCAACGACGAGTAGCTACCAGCTCCCCCAAATCGTAAGTCCGCACTGCAGCACAGGCAGGGTTAGATTCGTTGAAGACATGCGCACCATCGACGTGCAGTACACCTTAGTACACTGCGTCATCCTGCCCCCATGTGGACAGTCGGAGTTAAGTGCCTTGCCCAAGGACAACGCGAGAGTCCGAATCGATCGTTCTGACGGTCATCCATCCAAGGACTAACCGGGCTCGACGTTTGTTACGACCCATAATGTAATAAATGCCCATAATGTAATACCTATCCATTATGTAATACAAAAAATGCCCGTAATGTAATACGTACCCATAATGTAATAAAAAACTACCCATAATGTAATAACGTGTAATAAATGTTGGGCGCCCATAATGTAATAAAATTTAAAAAAAATAGATAAAAATTACACTCATCCAGGCCCGTAATGTAATAAAATTCTATATTTGTAATAAAAAAAAAATATATTGAGCGTCCCGAACTACTCCCACATACCAAGTTTCACGAAAATCGGCCCAGCATGAACCGAGATACAGGTTCAAGGTCAGCGGTGTGAATATCAAGGTCACACATGTCGGGCATCGGGTGTGGCGAAATTGTTGGGCGCCCGAACCACACACCAAGTTTCATGAAAATCGGCTCAGCAGGAGCCGATATACAGGTTAAAGGTCACCGGTTTGATGGTCAAGGCCACACCACACAGTCAAACGGATAGGCCTATGTCACTCCTCGTGTCTAGCTACGTATGTTGTTTGAGTGTAGCTGAGGAGAAGATGACACATTAACGGAGATGTACACGCGAATAGTCGATCTGATAGAGTAGGCGGTTGGCAGGAAGTTGCTGCCAACCGCCAGGAACTGTAGGTGGTTTAAGTGGTAGTCCGTGTGGTGGACTAATAATATTACTTGACACGTGTGATCACAGGATCGGGAATATGATGTGGTAGTTATTAAGTGTCATCCTGGTATCGGGCTCATTGGTTTCCAGGTGCGGTGCGTGCGACATGAACTTATAGTAGTACAGTACAGGGAAATGACTAATTTGTTCAGGTAGTGAAAATTAAAGACACAGAGGATAGATCGTACGCTTAATTTGGAGCAAAGTAGCCTATCCAAATCCCATTGAGCTATAGTATATCCCCTATCCCAATACCAGTACACTCACCATATCGCCTCCCGACATTCCTCTGCGCCGCTTGACTCAACGTCTTGCTTCTGTTCTATCTTTTCCTTGTATCCCACACTACCCCCCCCCCCCCCACACACACACAATCCGGTCATTGTCCACCCAAACCCCACCGCACCCCACTCCACCCTTTCCCCCAGCAACTTTGGGCAGAGTTACTTGCATTTATTAACAACAGGAACCTGCTACCCACGTTGCTTTTGTGTAAGTGAACAGCCGGTCGAATATGATGATTGCAGTTATAAATGGCCATCCTGAAATCGAAATTATTGAACGTCTGGTAAGGTAGACCTATATGGTTGTGGCAGGGCAGTAGAGGCTATCGAGAAAGTCGTTTGTGTGGGTGGTACAAATAGAAGAGGGATAATGCCTGTCACTCAGAGCAGAGTATACCCGCCCCAGGTCCCGGGATACTCTCCATCGTAATCCCAACACACCCATACATGTTGGCTGTGTACTGCATAAGGGCCATTGGCAGCATTGACGTAGGCGTAGGATGTGTCATAAGTAGCCGAACGCACTGCAGGAGTAAAGAGAAAAAACAAAAATCAAGCTTAGAATTTTATTACATTACGGGCCTGGATGAGTGTAATTTGTATCTAACTTTTTTTTGAATTTTATTTCATTATGGGCGCCTAACATTTATTACACATTATTACATTTATTACGTTATGGGTAGTTTTTTATTACATTATGGGTACGTATTACATTACGGGCATTTTTGTATTACATTATGGGTAGGTATTACATTATGGGCATTTATTACATTATGGATCGTAACAGACGTTGCTTAACTTCGATGGCCCATATGGGGTATACATGTATAAGCCTATATTATACAATTATGGACTTTTGCGGCAGTGAATGTGATGTGATTTGAACCTAAAAAAATTATAGTGACCAAATGACAGGGAAAAGAGGACCTAATTATATAAATGGAATTTCCATTTTTCACTTGAGTGTGCACTGGGTGTGGGTACTATTTCAGTGTAACAGGAGAGAGAGGTTCGAACCATTGACCCCTAGCACACATGGCGACCGATTTTTCTACGTGGCAAAGAGATTCGGACAATTCATGCTGGTTGGTAAACTGTCTTTATACCTCGACTGGTCAGACGACCGCTACACTACTCTCCCCTTCTTTTGAGATCTACCACATGTGAATCTCACCCAGTTCCTCCCCCAGAGCGGTCGAAACACCCGCAGTGCCACCTACTGCTGAGGATCGAATGAGCCCCCAAATGTCACAGGAAGAGACATACGTGCGGGAGCCGGGGTTCGAACCGCCGACCTCTGGCACACAAAGCGACCGATTTACCACGATTGTCCAAGTGACAAAGAGATGCGGACCGGACCAACCAGGCTAGTCGCTAAATGGCCTTTACACCTCTACCACTACATCAGTAATCGCACAGACAGTTTGGGCTATAGCATGACCACAAACATAACTATGAAGTCCAGTAATGCCAAGTGTTTATATAGCTTTGTTGGATCTAAATTTAACTTAACTTTCATTTTTTTACCTGAAATGTTCTTGTATGAATCTTCCCAGGAGTTTAAGTGCAGGTTTTTCCTCAGCTGACATGAGACAAATAACTTGTGCTGGTTACTCTGAGCCGAAAAAAATTATAAACCTTTGATTTATTTGAGCAAAAGTCTGTTTTCTTCCTATGCTATACATAGGACATTCTGTTAGAAAATGGAATTCATTTTCTACCTTGCCAGTATCACATAGTTTACATATTCGCCTGGCTCTTAGTGTTTTTCTGTTCTTGTGGGCACGTTCCTATTCATCTCCATTCTAAGATTATGTGCACAAATTCTGAGTTGGCATATGTTTTTTCTGGAATCAAAATCATACAATTTCAAATATGGCTCTTTTTGATATGATCCTTCATATGTAAAGTAGGAATTTAATTTGCCATCAGTATTTGAGAGATATGATTTGCGAATTGAGTGCCACTCATTCATGTATATATTTATATAACTTTCTATCAACAATTTCCAGGACTTGCCCAAGTGTAAGGTTAATGAAAGCTTCTTCCTTGATTTTCAAAATTTTTAATATTAATATTAATGTGGTATACAAAGAAATAGAACCATTTTTATGGTCTTCCTGAACTGAAAGCATCATATACTCTCCCAAAAAAAGAAAGTGTGCATGCTAAAAAGTAACACTAAAAAAAGATATATATCATTTTCATTCATGGAAATTTTATTCAATCACAGATGAATCAATTTGTGATCAACACGAGAAATTTCATTACGCTACGACGAATACTCTTGGTGCCATGGAGAGTCAAAGACACTAAGGGTCAAACACAAAAGTCACACACTCAATATCTGGTATGACCTCCGTCTGCATCGACTACTGCTGTGCATCTACGCCTCATGGAAGCGAACAAGTTAGCATGGAAGTGTTGTGGGATGTTGTTCCATATTCTGATAAGCTGTCTTTGGAGTCCCACAAGCGTTGACGGTGCATGGGGAAGCCGGCGTAGCTGACATTTCATTTCGTCCCATACGTGCTCAATGGATGAGATATCGGGCGAATTTGCGGGCCAGGGAAGAACATCCACTTGTTTTTGCTGCAGATACTGTTGAACAACACGAGCTGCGTGGGGTCGGGCGTTGTCCTGCTGTAGAATGACGCCGGGGCCGTGACGTTGCAGAAATGGGACAACAACAGGTGTAAGCACTTCATCATCTGGCTGCATTGAGATTGCCATCAATAATGGCCAGCTCAGTTCTGTTACGGGCAGTGATGCCACCCCACACCATGAGAGGCCCTCCCCCATAACGATTTCGCTCCACGACACATGGATCTGCGTAACGTTCGTTTCGACATCTGTACACTCTCTGGCGGCCATCTGATAATGAAAGATGGAAACGACTTTCATCTGTGAATAAAACACGTAGCCACCAGTGTAATGGATGCCTGAGATGTTGTCTACACCACTGCAGTCGAGCACGACGATGACGTAACGTCGAAATCGGACGAATTGCAGGTCTTCGAGGACGTAAGCCGTATTCTCTCAGCCGGTTGATTACTGTTTGAGGATGTATCAGTCCGTCTCAGGTTAGGGATGTTCCTGGCTGTCGTCGTTGCCGTTTGTTGCCGGTTCCGGAGATGGACGACACGGATATACCGATCTTGTGCATGGGTGGTAACTCGGGGTCTCCCGGAGCGGGGTCGGTCTCGAACGTCATCATGTTGTGCATGTCGATGGACTAGCCTGTCTACAGTGTTACGGTGGCAGTTCAAATGCTGAGCAACATCTCTGTGTGTTCTGCCAGCTCTAATCATACCCAGGGCAAGGAGACGTTGATTCATTGTCAATCTTGGCATGCTAATGTGGAGTCGTTTTAACAGCTGCGCAAGTTTGAATGTGAACGATAGGAAGGCCTTACTTTAGTGTTTAAATACCCAAGGATTCACACTGCTGCATGAATTTTCAGACTCTCCACGTGCAAAACATGCCTGTTCACAAACGTGCAGCTCGTCATTTAACGTTAATGAAATTTTAACGGGGAAAGCTGTTTTTGTGTTCAATATAACTTATTCATGAACAGGTTAACACTCTTTACACCTACGAAATTATTTTTTTGGAGTTTGATCAATTTCTGCAATGCACACTTTCTTTTTTGGGCGAGTATATAATAAAGGATGACCATTATGATATAGCATGTGCAAATATGAACTTAGAGATATTACTAATTGGCTGTATAATGGAAACCGTCAAACCTCTGACAACACTGCTATGTGTGAGCTCTTTGTCAGAGTAAATATCAGTAAGTATTTATCAAGTAAAAATTTGCAGAAACGAAAATGCGAACGATCATCAATATTATCAGCATAGCATAGATCATGCCAAATGGCTTGATATGAGTGCATGCTTTCTGTACCGATTTGTGAGTTGGGTTATAACCACCCCGAAGTTCTATTCCTTATAACAAAACTGGTTTGATGGTGTGGTGAAAAAGATGCAGCATCAATGCTTCAGTAGATGGTCTTGCACTAGACATTATTTTCATTATTTTGAAGGAAGCCCTAAGAGCTCTATTATACAAGTCTTGTCTACCTTGGGTGGATATACCACAAGCGTGAAAGATAGGACCTGAGAATTTATATTTTTGAACATATTCAATGTTCTGATTTTTGTATAATAACTGTTTGTGGAAGACCAGGCCACCTTTGTTAAAAATAATAATTTTGGCTCTATTTGTATTCACAGCAAGACACCAATAACTACAGTATTCCCCTAGAAAATTCAGTTTTTGTTGCAGCCCATTTGATGTAGGTGATATGAAGATAAGATCATTAGCATATAGTAGACAGTCAATTTCCTTCTCAAATAACTTCACCTTTTCTCGAGATAGTGGGGGGTATTGTAGCGTGTTGCCCCGGACAGCGCGATGAAGAGTTTATCCGTGGAATCCTCTTCTCTTCTGTGTCTCATGAAGTGTGCCGAGCTCTGCTCTCCGTTATCTCTCTGCCAGTAAAGACAATATCAGAAGTTAGGTCTAATGATTTATTACGCCATTTACAGATCTTTGTACTCTTCCCCAAGGCTGAGATGTGGGCCTCGGGTGGCGTCTTCTGCGCGTCCTCTATCCCAGTCGCAAGTAGTTCCGCCGCTCTTATAGCTTGGATGGGGATCCGCCGCTCCTATAGCACCTCGGTTAAAGTTGCGCTGATCGGCATAGCAACGCCCCGCCCCACACTGGAGGATTCCACAAGTCTCTCTTGGATATCTGGGCTGTATTTTTTGTTCAACCGCCAGATCGCCTGCCATCAACCAAGTCATCAACCAAGTCCCCGAAACTGCGCTGGTTACCTTAAATACACTATCTGCGCTTGTCAAAGCACGGCTATCCAATCAGCTTCGAATCTGAGGCTCACCTTCCGCCCTAACAAGGAAGATAACTCGGGAAGAAGCGCAATCGACGTCGCTTATAGCTCGACCACTACACAATCCACGCTACCGAAGGAACCTCGTCCCGACTCCGGAGGTGTCTCAGTCTGCCCCCCCCCCCCCCCCCCGCAAAAAATATTTTAATTTACCCTAAATCCATTTACAACTGTAATTTTTTCCATTACTCGACCCATATAGTGATCTTCTTATAGATAGCCTTCTCTTCCCCTTCCACTTTTCTTTTTATAGTGATTTTTTTCTCGATTTCATTATTCTTCTTCCGTGGATGTCTGGATTCTGGTTCCATAGCCTGCGGCTCTGCGCCAGTCTTGAAAATGTTGGGTCTCTCTGGACTGGGACTCGAATCTTGTCTGTTGTAAGGGTGTTTCTGGAGGTCCAACCGAAGGTTCTTCAAACCACGATAAGGGGCTAACGGAGCTTCAGATATTGATGAAGCCGCTCGGGCCATCTCCACTACGTCGTTGTCTCTTACGAGGATAGATCTCACAGAGACTTGCACGTCCACCACCACCAGCGCCGCCTCCACTGCTTCCCACTGCTCCACTACCTGGCTCAGTTTCGGACTTCCAAACTACCTCTGCGTCTGATGCCTCTCCTGGCAGAACAGAAAATCTTTGCTATGCATGTTGCTCTTGCTGCATTGGTTGTATTCGTACTTCGCCGTCACACAATGTGTTTTATGCCGATCTAGCAGTTCCTGGCCATCATAACTTCGCTCGCATCTATCGCACCGTATCTTTCTGGGAGTTTCTGGTCCGGGCCGGACGGGCAGAGTGAACATGAACCCATCCGTCCCGGGTTGGCTCCCGGTCCGAGCGACTCCGAAGTGAATGTTCGCCGAGATAACATCTACGGTGAAATCAGGCAGTGATTCACTTCGGTGAGACTGGGTGTCGTTCCCAGGTTGACTCCATTGATCGCGACCAGCATCTGAACAGAATCTGCACACATATCCACGTTCGACAGGCAGTGCTTCACTTCAGTGATACCAGAATTCGTTCCCATGCTGCCTTCAACGGTCGCACCCAGCAACAGAACAGATGCCACGCATCTCTGCGCACAACAGGCAGTGATTCACTTCGGTGCAACTGGAACTCGTCCCCAGGCTGCGTCTAACGGTCGCGGCTAGAAATAACAACTGATCACCACCAGAACACTAATACCGCGCAAGAATAAATTTCATCCCTGACTAGCCAGCAATGATCACCCCGGGAAAACGGGAGATGAGGGGGGGGGGGGGGGGGGTAATAACTTCCACTCTTTTCCTCTTCCAGACACACAGAAAACACAAGGGATACCGACGCCGGCACGACAGATGCGCCAGACCACGCTCGTTGGAAGATAAGACGGAACTACGACACAACAAATGCTACAGCTCCAACGACCATGGCCCCACCAACAGAATCAATCACCAGATACGTAAACACTACCACGACGACGACCAATGCCATATCTACTGAACAGACCAACAGAAGAGCCCGAGACAGACTATACCTTTCCAGGACGGCTCTAACGAACGTCAAACAATTAGTGGCAGACTATACTTGCCTGGAGACTAGAATCTACAGACTACATATCTTCTGAAAGACCTACAAGAGTCCTTTATAAACACACGCACGCACGCACGCACGCACGCACGCACGCACGCACGCACGCACGCACGCACGCACGCACACACTTCTTTTTCTTCCAACTAACCATTATGGAACAATTCTAACCGTTATGGATTCACTATCATCCTTCACTCCATCCCCGAAGGTGGTCGACCACCCCTGGGGAGGCGAGCGTTGGTCCTGCGTCCCGCTAATGGCACTTTTTGTAAACCTTCCCAGGACGCACATTTGTCACTGCCAAACAGGATAACAAACAGGTCTGCCCCGAACCAGTGAAGTGTGGGTCTTTTTGGTGATGCTCTGATGGGGGCCGTTGTTTTCTGTGAAGCTCATTAACGATTGTCTGTCTGCCAAATCCAAGACTGTTCATCCTCACGATATCAGCCAGGGGCAGACTCTACTTGCCGATGACGGTCCCAACATCACTAAGTTAAGTGGCAGATTATACTTGCCTGAAGATGCCTCGAGAGCATAACCCCATCACCTCGGGAAAGGTAGCACCTTTGTCGAGAGGCCACCCTCTCACACTGGTCCTCATCCGAGGAAAGATAACAACTGACCAAAGAAGACCAACAGCACATCAGACACCCTCAACCTTTCCTCTTCTACTGCGACTTGCCATGATGGTAATCTGCGCAAATTTCAAAATTCCAAAACGTCAAAGTAGGGTCGAAAGGGCCTTGCCCCAAACCGTCGCCCGCGAACCATTGATCTTGCTTGCTTGAGTTTTCACTTCATAATTGCCGTCATATTCACACCTTGGACTCCGAGGTGCCAAGACAGACCAATGGAGCTTCCACTTGACATCCAAGATACTCTGGTCAGACTGACGGCTACCATTGCTACCACCTGGAGTATCCAGGTGTGCAATGGTACAGTTAATCTGACAGTAGATTTTGATAGAACACCATACCAGCCGTCCTTGGAGAGATGTAGCACCTTTCCTGTGGGATCTTTTCCCACACTGGTCATCCTCCATGCGACACGGACAAGCAAGTTGACGATTCACCTAACCAGAACCATAAAGATGACCAACAGAAGAAGAGAAAGAAGGGACCCGCCGCCAGACGACGTGATGCCCACTGAATGCCGGATTTCTTGGAGAAGAAGAAGGAAGAGAAGGATGCAAGCGAGGGCGTTGAAAGGTCAACACCTGTCACCCCTGATCAACCAAACTCCATCCCATCAGGCTCTTCATCTGAAGAGGTGGAGGAGGGAGATTGGTCTGTGGTGCAGAAAGTTGTCTCGTATGACGCACCATCCAGCTCTTGCTACTGCGGCTTCTTCTAACCAGGAATCGGGTCTGCAGGAGAACATCCCGGACTCCGTGGAGGCGCTCCTGGTCGAGAAGGTCAAGGACGAAGAATTCCGGGCAAAACTCCAACGGAAATATCATACAGGCGGGGATAAACTAAGAAAAAATCAAGGACTGGCTGCAAGGAGACCTGAACTACCAACGGTATTACGAAATTACAGTTGCAAGGCTTTGGCCATACTTGCCAAAGCAGCCACCTAATCCTCCTCCAGAACCATCAACGTCACCAACATCACTCTCTCCTTCTCATCCACCTCCTCTCAAGAAGAACCACGGAAGACACATATGCCACTGAGCACCTCAACACTCTCCTCCTTTTTCACGCCCGGACATGAAAAACATTTCTAAATATACTGTTAGAGAGGGTCGACTTAGGCTCGCCCCAAAACGTCCCTGCGTTCATTCGGCGCGCAAAAACCATTGGATTGTCGAGTTTTCACTTGCATTGATCGCCGTTCACGCCGATTTCGATCATTGATTGACGCCAGCGAGTGAGAAGCTACTTATCGTCGCATATCGTTCCGACAGTTTTTACACACCTTTATCAACACTTTATCAAACACACTTTTTCAACACTTCTAACTACCATTATCAATGCAGCCATCATGTCTAACTACATCAAAGATGCTGCATTCAACCCAGAGCAAGGTCTCAACAAAATCAACAAGGCTGACAGGAAGATAGAAAAGGAAGGAAAGAAGACTAAAGTAACCAGTAAAAAGTATCAAAACATAACAGGTCACAACATTAATTCCATTCTTAAACCCGCAGGTGGGGGTGGGGGGTCCCATGCTCAACCCAAACATAAGAGAGCCAGTCTAGATGGGGAGAAGCATGCAAGGGCTCTTGGCACGGGGAGAGAGAGAGAGAGACTGACAGAAAGCTGAATTAGCCAGGTCAGAAAAAGCAGAGTATGAGAGTACTATCATGAAGCTAAAAAATTGAGAAGCTTCACAAAAAGGTTCTGGTAGGAATCGACAGTTATGCCACAGGGAAGTGTCCTTGACGCCCCGCGTCAGAGGTCCTCCCAAGTTGTCACTGTTGAGGCAGAGGCCCACGTGAACCCCGCACCTCTAATTCAGAAAGCCCATGTCCAACCAGAGACTACAGTGGTGGAAGGGCAGCTCAAGCACCCCCTACTTCTACCTTAATAACCTCCAATGCACCTCCCTCAATGGACCTCTCGAGACTACAATCACATCTATAGATCTCGTGAGGACCAACGAGAGCCAGAAACACACAAAATCAACACTACGAGAGGCTCTGATGTCATCAGAACCTACAGGGACATCAAAGATCCGAAGGATTCTATAGAGCTTGATCCCAACTGCCCTGACAAAAACCTTTGAGCTGATGGACACTCCGGGCCCAATCAATCCCACTAGCCTAGGTAAAACTAATGTATGAGGCAGAACGCCCCTAAAAAGAAAGAACGACGGGCTAGACATAGAGTCGGGCTCAATGGAGATGGAGGATGCGGGGCATTCGTCTGTCTTCAAGAGAGGCAAGTCAAGAAGGTGAGGAGCCCCCTCCTTCAGTCCTATGCCATCCCTGGGCCAGAGTTCATAGAAAACAACCCTACACCACCGCAAACCAATTCCAGTGGGTCCCTTGAAAGTATAAATATCAAGCCCCTATACTTGGATAGGATCAAGGCACTGGCTGCTCGAAAGGACAGTCCGCTGCAAAATACTAAAAATAACCGTAACAGTCAATCTGAAGTCAATACAAATAAGTAGCAACCACCTCTCTCAAACCCATTCATCATGATTACAAGAGTCCACCCACGGACCAACAAGGCCGACATAGACAAGGCTCTTCCAGGTTGCAAGTGGGAAGGATTTACTTCCAGGGTAACTGGAAAGGAGACCTGGAAGCTAAAAAAAGTAACAGCTCCAAACAGGTACACTAAAATATATCTCCTCAACAAAGGAGCAATCATTGCGGTCTATAAACACGACATCGAAAAGTATAAGACAAGTTCCCCACCTCTTCAGTGTCACAAGTTCCAAAATTTGGGCACCTATCGAACAGGTGCCGGGGAACCCTGACCTGCATGAGATATGGAGGTAACACCTCACTCGCTCATGCAGTGCAGCCCCCCCCCCCCTCCCCAGCCCCCGCCCGCACATGCCCCAACTGCAAAGGACCCAGTCTTGTAAATAAACGGGTTGCTCCTAATTAAAAAAAGTGGTAGAGAGTATCCAACTCAAATCTCTCGACCTTAAAAAAACAGCCAGTGCCCTATCCCTCCATACCATATGTTCCCTTATTGCTGGAACATTACATAATGTCCTACAAAAGCACTCAAAGGTTGATCTCACTGAGATCTGCAAAGATGTCAGCAGTACAGCGCAGTCTTTTCAAGCCACACATCTCTCACACCTTATTAAAAGCCGGGATCAGTTCAGTAGGCGTTAATTAAAACAATACCACAACTACTAATTGTATAGTTAAACGAGTCTTACCCGAAGTGATAGGCGCTGTTTAACTGTAATTCTGTCTTCTTCTGTCGTAGGGAGGGATAACACGAGACTGCACGAGTTCAATGAATGGTCATACTTTAACGTAGCGAGAGGACGGTAACATGCATTTACGTATGGCGTACGAAAAGGTTCGAAAATAATTATTGAGGTACATACTATATTATTTGAGGTTCATCCTATATTATTTCAGGTTCATCCTATATTATTTGAGGTTCATCCTATATTATTTCAGGTTCATCCTATATTATTTCAGGTTCATCCTAAAATAATATTTATGACTCTCTCGTACGCGATCAATAATTTGTCCGACCCTGGATGGACTATAATTATTGTTTCATGTTGAACCAGGTTCGACATAAATATTTCAGGTTCATCCTATATTAATTGAGAATGAACCTAAAATAATTTGTCCGACCCTGGATGGACCATAATTATTGTTTCATGTTGAACCAGGTTCGACATCAATATTTGAGGTTCATCCTATATTAATTGAGGATGAACCTGAAATAATTTGTCCGACCCTGGATGGACCATAATTATTGTTTCATGTTGAACCAGGTTCGACAAAAATATTTCAGGTTCATCCTATATTAATTGAGGATGAACCTGAAATAATTTGTCCGACCCTGGATCGACCATAATTATTGTTTCATGTTGAACCAGGTTCGACATAAATATTTCAGGTTCATCCTATATTAATGGAGGATGAACCTGAAATAATTTGTCCGCCCCTGGATGGACCATAATTATTGTTTCATGTTGAACCAGGTTCATCCTATATTAATTGAGGATGAACCTGAAATAATTTGTCCGACCCTGGATGGACCATAATTATTGCTTCATGATGAACCAGGTTCGACATCAATATTTGAGGTTCATCCTATATTAATTGAGGATGAACCTGAAATAATTTGTCCGACCCTGGATGAACCATAATTATTGCTTCATGTTGAACCAGGTTCGACATAAATATTTGAGGTTCATCCTGTATTAATTGAGGATGAACCTAAAATAATTTGTCCGACCCTGGATCGACCATAATTATTCACCACGAGCCAATCAGTTGAGTCGTTACAAACGCGAACAATGGGACATAACTAGGGGAAAAAAGCAAGATAAGCTTGATGCAGGCACACAGCTTCGGACAAAGAATCCCGCTGAGAGATTGTTTTCTATGCGCTTCACACGATTTTTTTTTCGACCCTTTGTAATCACGCAAAATAAATAAGATTTTTTCCCATGAAAATGTCAAATGGGCAGTGATGATTGTTTACTGTACTGTTACAAACAAGTTGTGTTTTTATATTGAAATATGCCTCGGTAACCAATAGTGTTGCGGACCGGACCGCAAACAAACGGTCCGGTACCGGTTCAGGCGTGGTCCGCGGTACGGTCCGATGAGGACCGGGCCGCCATTGCTGTACCGGTACACATGCACGCTGGACAGGTCCGGGGCGGTCCAAGGGACCGGTCCAGGGAGACGCAAAGGGAAGTTTTGCACTCTCCCAATTGATACACAAACTGATAATTTCATCTTGATAGACGGTGAATACATTGAAATCGGGTAAGTTTGAAGTAACTGTCAACTATATTGAGCCAATCTGTCACCAATCAACCACCTGCATCCTGTGATTCCTGTCACGGGTGTCGGGTGAAGGTATCAGCGATGAGCGGTTCTACAAAAAAGTTCCCAAAATAGCGAACGCTCAAATTCGGCGACAAGAAGCTGTCATTCAATTCCTTGGTCGACAAAGAATTTCAATGTGTATTGTGTATCTATTTCTATAAACCCCGATCTGGATTATGTGCACATGGAAACTATTTAGTTGGTAGTAACTTGGTCCCTGTATTTCATCTGGTAGGTTTGGTGTGGTGACCCTATTAAATTGGATCATGGGCGCAGATCATGGGGGTGGGGGGGGGGGGACGAGGGGGCGTGTGCCCCACAAAGTTTTTCCGGGGGCGGGGCATTACATGTTATGTCCCCCGCGCTCCTCCCACATATATAGGTTCGATAACAGCTGATATTGTTCGAGCAATGCTGCAATAGGCGAAAATCGCGTATTTTCAGCTTGCTTTTTCAAAATTTCCTCCCGCAGGGCCAAACCATGCTTGGCCCTGTGCGTTGTGTGTCTGTGCAATGCTGCAATAGGCGGAAATCGTGTATTTTCAGCATACATTTTAAATTTTCCACCCGCAGGACCAAAACATGGTTGGCCCTGCGCATTGTGTACCCCCCCCCCCGCCCCCTCCCACACTCTAAAGAGAGAGACCTGTGCCCCTGAATTGGACCGCCGTGGACCGGTCCATCTAGAAAAAAATGGACCGCCTGCCCGAATATCGGACCGCTATTCCTTGGACAGGACCGGAACGCCATTGGCGGTCCGGTACGGTCCGCATCACTGCTAACCAACATATCGGGAAAACGTCTCGTGAAGTTTAAAAATTTAATGGAGCAGTTCAAAAACTGCCTCTGTGGGGTAGGGTGGGAAAGGGCAAAAATGATGGATTTCGTATGTATGTCTGTTTGTCTGCTATAGAAATAAACATGGGGCCATCCATAGAGCCCAAAATTGGCCTACTTTATGGCGGAGGTCATTGTCAGGTTTAAAAAGGTGCAGGGGTGGGATTGGAGAGGGGCACCAAAAGCTATGACCAATTTGTTTTTTACTGATATAGGTCCTCAAAGCGGTCTACTAGTGGTGACTTCTTATCAGGAATCTTAAAGGTTTAAAAAAATTGCCGGTGGTGGTGTTGGGGAGGGGCAAAACTTGTGGATTTTGTGTGTATGTCAGTATGACCACTATAAAAAGGCATACGGAGCCACCCACAGTGCACAAGCTGATTCTGCTTGGGTTTTTTTCTACACCGGGAGTCATGGATTGAAAAAGTCAGGATTGAAAAAGTGCCGGGGTGGGGAGAGTCACCCAATGTCATGACAATTTTTCTTTTCACCTCTATAGATCTTCAAAGGGGTCTACCTGAGGTCACTTTTTACCGGGAATATTATGGTGCGGTTAAGGCCGCAGGCCTGCTCAAGTTACTCTTTTGAAGTCAGGGCTGTGGTTTTATGAACTGTTTTTTCTTAGAAATTTACCGTACAGCATCGGGTAACCCTGCTAGTATTTGTTAAAACCTGTTTTGACTCATCATTTTCACACAGGTAACAATGTTGGGAAGCAGTTTAGTATGACAGACTTTCGAAATGCATCCCCACCCCCCCTTCCCCCCACAGAATTTCAACTTGCTCTGCGGCTCCTGGGTCAGCATGTTTTCGGTGTCATTGTGGGGCATGTCACGGTGTTATGTTCATGGAAGCAGGTGACTGCTTTGAACAAATCACGCGATAATGCCTCAGCTGTAGGGCTGTCGCTAGAGCTTTTAATGGGGGTGGGGTGGGGGTGAGAGCCCTCGAAATTCAGGGTCGGACAAATTATTTTAGGTTCATCCTCAATTAATATAGGATGAACCTCAAATATTTATGTCGAACCTGGTTCAACATGAAGCAATAATTATGGTCCATCCAGGGTCGTACAAATTATTTCAGGTTCATCCTCAATTAATATAGGATGAACCTCAAATATTAATGTCGAACCTGGTTCAACATGAAACAATAATTATGGTCCATCCAGGGTCGGACAAATTATTTCAGGTTCATCCTCAATTAATATAGGATGAACCTGAAATATTTATGTTGATCCTGGTTCAACATGAAACAATAATTATGGTCCATCCAGGGTCGGACAAATTATTCCAGGTTCATCCTCAATTAATATAGGATGAACCTCAAATATTGATGTCGAACCTGGTTCAACATGAAACAATAATTATGGTCGATCCAGGGTCGGACAAATTATTTCAGGTTCATCCTCAATTAATATCGGATGAACCTGAAATATTTTTGTCGAACCTGGTTCAACATGAAACAATAATTATGGTCCATCCAGGATCGGACAAATTATTTCAGGTTCATCCTCAATTAATATAGGATGAACCTGAAATATTTATGTCGAACCTGGTTCAACATGAAACAATAATTATAGTCCATCCAGGGTCGGACAAATTATTGATCGCGTACGAGAGGGTCATAAATATTATTTTAGGATGAACCTGAAATAATATAGGACGAACCTGAAATAATATAGGATGAACCTCAAATAATATAGGATGAACCTCAAATAATATAGGATGAACCTCAAATAATATAGTATGTACCTCAATAATTATTTTCGAACCTGTTCGTACGCCATATTTACGTGTACATGTACAATTAAGCCCCAATCTGATATAAACTGGCTTTTATTGTAAGGGTAGGTTGTATGTGTGTTTATATTCAATAGCATGAGTTGAGGTTTGACACATAGTGCTGGTATGGAAGACAGGCATGGGGTCGGGTAGGGGGGACGTGTTATCCCTCCCTTCGACAGAAGACAGAATTAAGCCCCAATCTGATATCAACTGGCATTTATTGTAAGTGAAGGTTGTATATGTGTTTATATTCAATAGCATGAGTTGTGGTATGACACATAGTGCTAGTATGGATGACACGCATGGGGTCGGGTAGGGAGGAGGTTTTATCCCTCCCTACGACAGAATTACAGTCAAAACGCCTTACCCTTCAGGTAAGTCTCGTTTAACAAAAAATAATTCTGTCTTCTCCCGACTCCGTTCGGGATTTCACGAGATGTTTAACGCAGTCCTCGAAGTAACTCAAATAAAAAACCGTGTAAAAACTCAAGAAACACTTAACATAATTATATCAGTGTTTGAGAATAATTTCATGTATAGTTTTGCGTGTGCTGGCGCTATATATTATATCCTACCTAATTTTGTTTGAAAGTGGATAACAAGAAGGATGCAAATTCTCCTCGCTTGGTAATAGGCTTTTTGTAAAACCGTGTGAAGGTGGTTTCTGGAAACCAGCCTACAGTAGACAGGATAGTTGAAATTGGCACCAAATTGTGTGCCGCCGATGAGGAAGAGGCCGACCTTGTACTATGTGGTGTAAACAATGACATGTCCACTCCAGCCATTGCAAGTCCTGTTTTGATTCAACGTGCAATGGTCGATTTTTGTAACTGGTTTGTGTGGCTGTGCATAGTTTATGAACAGTTGTTGTATATCCTTTCTCAACTGACAAGTATTCAGTAAATATTTTTGTAATGTGGTGTATACACACAAATTCTTATCATCGGGAAACTGATGTGTTTGCCCGGCCGACTTTGTTTAACTAAGTCTGTAATGTATATCAAATAGTAAGTGTCAAACTGAATAATATTACGTATTTTCAATAAATGTACGGTTTGAACCCTCTTGAGCTGTTAATAAGGCCAAAAAGAACGGCTAGCTTAATGGTTAACAATTTTAGCGATGTGCTGTCAGTAATAGTGATTGATTGTGTCCAGTTGAAAACTGGTTGTCCGTCCCAGACCCCCAAATTTTGGGGAACAGCTGGTCTGATTTGGAATACTCCACGAAGAAAACGCATTACTAAGGGGTGACTGCCAACAGTTTTCCTCTCTCCAGTTAGCAAGAAAGTTGACAGTGCACTTCGAGCTGTATTAATTGCACTATATTGTAAACCTTTGTCAAATAATACGGTAAGAAATTCCAAGACCATACCTATAGGTGGAGACAGTGTATTGACACACCTTTCACCACAAATTTTTTGCCACTGACTGATGTAAGTTTGATGCTGTTTCTTTGTTGAGTGTCGCCATGACGACATGAGGATGTCGGCTGCTCGTGTCGAAATCTTCTTACTTTGGAGGGTTTTCATGACAATCTGCAGGCCATCAGCTGCATCTTCGTCAATGGGTGACGTTCGTTCTTGTAGGGCAGTTTCAGGGTGTATTTTCCTCTAGGTAAAAGTAAATGGCAGTCTATAAGTTTTCTAGTGAGTTTTGAGAACCATGATTGTGTGGTCCAAAAAGGGGCTATCACCAAAGCATCCGTTTCGTCCTGGTCAGCTTTTTGTAAAAATTTTTCCAACAAGTTAAATGATGGAAAGATGAAGACCAATGTGAGATCCGATGGAAAGTAAAATGCATCGATGGCAACTGTCCCTGTGTCTGGCTGCCAGGCAGCATCTTGTGCCACCTGATAATTTAGTCTGGATGCAAAAAGGTCAATCTCGGGGACGTCCCATATTAGAGTCCGTTTGCGAAAAATGAGTGGATCTAATTTCCATTCGGATCACCAAAGTCGACTTTGGTGATCCGCATCGACATTAAGAACACCTGGGATATGAGTCGCCGATAACCACACATTTCTATTCAACGCCCAGTGCCATATATTTTTGAGCCAGACAATTACAAGTGTCGTAAAGCGTATACTGTGGGGAAAATTAGCCCACTCAAAGAGCTTGTTAACTTTATACATTTATTCACATTTAGCGGCGGAATAACCAACCGTACTTCTTGATCAGCCGGTATAGCCAGACTACTGGTAACAAGAAATCAACAAAATTATATACAAAACAATTACTCATAACAACGATGGATAAACATAACTCCCAAACAGAAATTAAACCTCTTATAAATAGTAGCGTGAAGCAGTTACCTGAAGAAAAAATAAGCGATTATCAGCTTATGCAACACTGTAATTACTGCATAAGCCAGCCTATAAAAGTACACTCTGCCTGAAAAATCTTTGGTCCTCCAAAAAGAACAGAAAAAAAAAAGATGAATCGGCATCCACTCTAGGTATAATGCGGTTAAGTCCTTCTTAACACGAAAAGTATTTTTGCATTACGAAATTCATTCGAGCCCTTAGACGAACTTGAGGAACTGACTGATCGTACAATGTTTCAAAACAAAAACAGAGGTTTTTTATTGCCTTTTCTCTCTCAGATTATGGAGTTTCAATTTGAAAATTCTAGCTAAGTTTTCAAGCTGTATTGGTGGCTAGTAATGTGGATCATCCCGCCACGGCTCACTCGTACTCTTTGGAATTGTTCCATAGCGACCTTTCTCCTGGAAAAACTCCCATATGAAAAACGGACCAATGTTTTCTTGTAGTTCCCATGTGTTTTGATGGTAATCCAACCATTTAACGAGATAGTGTCTGATCCCATTTATACACTTGGTTTTGAGGACCTTGCGGGGAATCGTTTTGCCTGTCTTTTTGGTCGAACTGTTTGTTTTGTCACTGCTCTCAATTGGTTTTTCTCCCTTAAAAGAATTCTGTGAACTGCGTTTTTCGAAACTGTCTTCGGCATTTTGAAAAAGTGTCGAAACATTGTCTAAATTGTCATGTACGTTGATTTCTGCACAATTCACTGAAGGCATGGTCAGAGTAGAATTTTCGGTAAGATACTTTTGACACTGGGTTTGCCTGTTTGCTGTTTTAACAACGGCGTTTACACACACGTCATTCAATGTTCAATGACAGAAAGTTAGTTTGTGTGGTGGTACTCACATAAATATAGTTCTTTTCCTCAGCGACGTTAATTTCCACCGTGCGTTCACTTTCTCGATTCCTTGTGCCGTCGCATGTGGCCGATTGTTTTTCCTTTCGTTCTTAGTATATCACTTTGCGTCTGTTGTCTCGTTCCGTCTTAGCTCTTGACCTACGTTTGTCTGTTCGCTCCTCTGACAATTTATTCCATCTGAACGAGACATTCACGGACGTTTCATCTTCTTGAATTCTCCTGGAGAGCGACATATTTTTCACGTCGAGACTTCCGATGAGCTGTTTAACGTGTTTTGGAATCGTGTCCATCTTGTGGATCGTGACTACGCTAAAAAGTTAGTCTGCCAGGATCTCTCCACCAAATGTCGTAAAGCGTATACTGTGGGGAAAATCAACTCACGCAAAGCGTTTGTTAACGTTATACATTTATTCACATTTAGCGGCGGAATAACCAACCATACTTCTTGATCAGCCGGTATAGCAAGACAACTGGTAACAAGAAATTAACAAAATTATATACAAAACAATTACTCATAACAACGATGGATAAACATAACTCCCAAACAGGAATTAAACCTTTTATAAATACAAGATTTGCCAAGCAGCGTGTAGCAGTAACCTGAACGACAAATGAGCGATTGTCAGCTTATGCAACACTGTAATTACTGCATAAGCCAGCCTATAACACATGTATGTTTGGTTCCACCCATGTTATTGATATATGCTACTGTGGTTGCGTTTGCACCGGTGCCACGAAGCGCGAATCCTTGTGCAATTGTGCAATTGTGCACCTGATACCTCAACCCTGCGTTCCCGAGCATCGAAAGTTAGAAACAAGATGGTGTGTTCACCCGACTGCGGGTTGTTGGACACAGATGAAGTCTGGAATTCTGATTGCAGATTCCAGAACAATGGCGAAATTCCTCTGATTGCAGGCGGCGCCAAATTCTTTTGCCTCACCAGTTCTCCGGAAAAAAAATCTGCCGTTCTATTGTATCTTCCGCGTAGTGACGATCGTCCAAAGAATATAATTTGAATATTGTGATGGAAAATAACTTTCGTTTGTATGAATAATGAGAGATTTACTGGTAATCGGTGACCTAAATCTTTTGTGTGCAGTGTGACAGAAGGTGAACTAACACATGACCTCGCGGTGAACTCGCGCAATCTCGTGGAATCACATACGGAGACGGTAGAAGACAGAACTGATATCAAAAGTGATTATCTATGGATAAAATGAAACAAATAAAATGTAATGCTATTTATATAAGTGGGAAGTGTACACTTAATGACTATACTTATTAAACATTTTATTTAGAGTAAGATATTATTCTTAGGTTTAGGAGGATTTAAAGCTGTGAAACGTTCCATTGTGGGATTCTTTTCTTTTAGTGGGACATACTCTGTATTTTGAACAGAATGCATTGGTTCACGATTCACTTTTTTACACTATCGTTCGTTGCTGACACTACACATGTTAACTTAAGTGGTGATACATTTTTTGTTGTTGAAGGTTTTTCACAAGTACCGGTAATGATTTTGTTTTTGTACGATTGGTAGTTGAAGGATTATGATGTGCAATTTCTAAATTTCTGTACATGTTTATTTAGGTCCCACCTTTCGTTAATTTTTTTTTATCTGTCTATAACTGAACTTGATGACTTATTTGATGTGTTTTTAGGTGACTTTCTTTTCTTATGTGCTTTATTCTTCTTGAATGCTGATTGAAAGTTTCTAGTTGTTTTATAACCATTCCATCGAATTAAATTACGAATAATAACACCACCTAAAAAACCCAACAACACCTGGTTTTAAAATGATGTTTTGTTTTGTTGCAAGATCTACTCTTTAATTTGCAAGTTGTTCAAGATCATCTTTATGTTTATCCATAGAGGTTGAAGTTTGTTTTGGCAATTTTCTTATTAAGTATGATTCTACTTGTTTGTGTAAACCACTTTAAAATTTTCTTAAACCCTTTATTAAGTAATTATTATCTTTCAAATGGATTTGTCAGATAACTAATCTTTTCTAAAGAAAGTATACATGATGATGTGTACTCAGTAACAGATTTGAAACAAGTGACACAGATGTCATAACACTACCGTTTTTATAGCTTTGTATAAATAATGGGACTACGCTCATCTTGTGTTACCGAAGGATGAAAAATATCAGTTCTTAATCTCAATGTATCAGGCGTTCTAGTCTGGGATGAAAATCAATTAATAAATAACCATGTTGCATCTTGATAAGCTGTAATTAAATGTGGTAATTGACCTTGGTTTGCCAATACTTTAATTTGTCCTTTATCTCTTTTATTTTGAACTAAAATTATGTAATGTGTATTTAAACGTATGGTATGACTAGATTTAGGTTGTTGAAATAAGACTTGCATTTCGATGATGTCCTTTACGAGTAAATCATAATTTGATTTTTTCTTCATCTTCATCTCTTAACATCTCACCAAAGACTACAAGATGTGGTATAGTGACATCATTAACAATGTCATATTCATCATCAGGAATATCTTCTACAAATGTTATATCTTCACTCTCTTCAGGTAAACTATAGTTTTTTTGCCATTTTTATAACACCAAATGACTTTCTGAGATACAATTTGAAATAAATCACGTTTCATATCAATCAGTTTTTTTAACAAATTTTGTTTTTCCTGAACCACTAGGTCCTGAAATGAAAATACTACAGGGGTGTTGAAACAATAAACACTTTGTTTAAACCTAGGTACATTGTTCTATAAAGATTAAATTGAATGATTGATAAGCAGTCACTTGATGTCATAAATGTTTTTGTCAAAAGGGTTTTGCATCACTGACTTATACACTACTTTCCTCCGTGGCTTTTCACTCCAAATCTCACAGAAGTTAATCACTGCCTCTTGTACGCAGAGATGTGTGCGGCATCTGTTCTGTTGCTGGACGCAAGCGATGGAGGGTGCCTGGGAACGACACTCAGTCTCACCAAAGTGAACCACTGCCTGATTCCACCGTAGATCTCCCCTCGGCTAAGTATTTCCTTCAAAGTCGCCCGGACCGGGAGCCAGTCGGGCGGGGTGAACATGGGTCAATCTGGGTCCAGGTTCACTCTGCCCAGACGGCCTGGGATCACTCCAGATCCGCGCAACCCTGCAGGGAGTGTGCTTGTAATTATAGTAATTATTTACTCGAACATTTGGGTCTTTGGCGGCTAGCGCAGATCTCTTTTAATTTGTGTAGTAGTTTTGTCGGCTTGGGTCAGTAGACAGTCTTTGATGGTTTCAATTTTAGCTCTTTCGTGGAGGAGTTTGATGGGTGTGTCGAAGGGCGGACGGAGGGCGATGCGGATCACGTGGTTTTGAACACTTTGAAGTTTAAGCAGATTGGCTCAATATCTGATTGGTATTAATGAGGACGAGTGTCCCATACTCCAGTACAGAGTGCGCGAATGCTTTGTCGAGTTTTCAGCAGGACTGCTTCGTTAGCACCCCAGGAGGTGCCGCATAGCATTTTTAGTAGGTTAATTGACTTGGTCGCTTTGGAAGCAATGTTTTTAGTGTGCTTTTTTAAGTTTAGTCTTTGGTCTAGAGTAATACCAAAGAATTTCGCCTCGGTGCTTTCTAGAAAGACTATGCCCTGTAAAAGGAGGTCAAAGTCACGATTTTTTATTCTTTCGAGTGAAATCTACACATTGAGTTTTATTGATATGGAGTTTTATTCTCCATTCGGGCTGATTCAGCACACCAGCTCTCGAGGTTGTCGACTGTGCTCTGGGTTTTTTTTTTACGGATGTGAGAGGTTCAACCAGTTAAACACACAAGACGCCAAACGGAATGGTTTAACGCGCCGAAGGCGCGCAGGGACGATATGGGGAACAAGCCCCTTTCGACCCTCGTTGACTGTAAGTGACTAATTTCCACATGTCTACTCGTTTTGAAGGAGGAACAGGTTCAGGTACTCGGCAGGTGTCACCGGTTGCGGCGTCGTGATGGTCTCTTTGACTGATGTCGGTTGAACCCTCGGGTGAGGACCAGTGTGAGGGGTTGGGTCCTCTCACAAAGGTACTACCTCTCCTCGAGAGTGCAGTCGGTCTGGGTTTTCAGGCAAGTATAGTCAGCCACTTCGGAGATGATATTGAGTGATGGCCATCACTGGCAAGTATAATCTGCCTCAGGCTGTCTCAGTTAGATAGGATGTCTTTGGAAGGAAACAACAACGACCCCTTTCGGGGACCACCAAGAAGAAGACCCGAACTTCCCTGGTTCGGGGGCAGGCCTGCATTGTAATCCTATTGGGTTGGGACAAACTTTTAGGGATGGAGCGGAGGATGTTCAGGAACCGTGGGGGTGACTGTTTTCATAACGGTTAGACTGTCTGTAGCGGTTATTGGGGTGCTGGTAAAATAAAAAAAAAAAAAAAAAAAAAAAAATCTTCTGTGTACCTGCTTAAAAGAAGAAGGTAGAATTAGTGTTCGTTAGAATATGTAAACTGTAGTAAATAAAAAGTAGCACCTCTTTAGTTGCGTGTCCTTGTGGTGTCTGCTGTGTGTGTGTGGAGAGTATGGAATGCACGAATCTTTACATTCGTAAGGGCAGTAACATACTCTCGTGTGGTATTGTGCTGTGTGTGTGTACTTGTCGCTATGGGGGAGAGTATGAAATGCACGAATTTTTACATTCGTAAGGGCAGTAACATCCTCTCGTGCTTGGGACCCCAATCGTTGCGTGTCCTTGTGGTGTCTGCTGTGTGTGTGTGGAGAGTATGGAATGCACGAATCTTTACATTCGTAAGGGCAGTAACATACTCTCGTGTGGTATTGTGCTGTGTGTGTGCTTGTCGCTATGGGGGAGAGTATGAAATGCACGAATCTTTACATTCGTAAGGGCAGTAACATCCTCTCGTGCTTGGGACCCCAGTCGTTCCCTATTTATTATTTAGTTTTAAGGTGCCGGGCATCTTGTCATTCCTAGTTTTTACTCGAGCGGTCTTAGTTATGGTTACAATTTTTGGGCTTTTGTCGGCTTTCGCAGATTACTCCCAGTTCGGAGATTAGTTCGCTGTCGGTTAACCGATCATGATTTTTCGCGGCCAGGGTGGCTAGACGGTCTTTAATGGTGGGGATATCGGCCCTGTCGTGGAGTGTTTTGATGGGTGTGTCCCATGGGGCGCGGAGGGCAACTCTAAGCGCGTGATTTTGGACCCTCTGGAGTTTGCCCATATTAGTTTGGTTGAGATCAGTTAGTATGATTGCACCGTATTCGAGTACTGGGCGCACAAGGGATTTGTATAGTTTGAGTAGGGTGGACTGGTTGGCCCCCCATGTAGTTCCCTTAAGCATTTTCATTAGGTTAATTCGTTTGGTAGCTTTTTTCGCCATGCCGTCGGTATGTTTGTTGAAGGACAGTTTTTGATCAATGGTGATGCCCAGGAATTTCGCTTCTTTGCATTCCGGGAGGGTGTTATCCATAAGTTTAAGGTTAAAATCACGTTTATTTTTCTTGCAGGTAAAGGTGATTCGTTGTGTTTTATTGGCGTTTAGCTTAATTCTCCATTTGGCACACCATTGTTCTAGGTCATCGAGAGCGCGTTGCAGGGGTTTTTGGAGCAGATTGGCCGTATTGTTAGAGTCCCAGAGGCCCTTATCATCCGCGAATTGGGAGACTTGAAACCACCTGAATCCCAAAACCCTTTATATCATCGGCGAATCGAGAGATTTGGACCTGGCCATTGGTGATTTTCAGGTCGTTGACGTAGATTATGAAGAGAAGGTGGCTGAGGTTTTGACCAGAGTACTAAGTTTCATAAAACTGGCATCGAATTAACTGTTTTATGGTGATTTTTGTTTGTTTACAGGTGTATAGGCAAATGCAACGCCAATAGCTATGATCCAACCCCCTAAACCCTAACTATTTTTGGCTGAGGGATAAATACAACCGATCTCAAACGGTCATCAAAAAGTTGGGAGCATGGTGGCTCAGTGGTTACGGCATTGGACTTCAATCCAAAAGGTTCAAGGTTCGATCCCTGGCAGGGTAACTGTGTTGTATTCTTGGGCAAGGCACTTCATTCTGATTGCCCATGTGGGGGCACAGTGACACTGTGTACTAAGGTGTACTGCATGTCAGTGTCACACTTGTCTTCAACCAACACCAACCCTGCTTGTGTAGAGTTAGTACGTTGGGAAGTCTGACAGTTGCTTGCCATTGCTCAATGATTCTCTCTGGGTACTCCGGCTTCTTCCAGTAAAACTGTCTTGACATGAGGTGAACATGGCTGTTGGAATGGTCATTAAAAGAAAATAAATACATGAAAGAGTTATTAAATTCGATTTTAAAGCCCATCTTTTGTTTTGAAACATCTCAACACAGTGGGAAATACTTCTGAGTTGGACATGACGAAGATATTGTTAAGTTATAGGTATAACAGTACTAAATATTTTCCCATAGGCGACCATTCAAATGTTCACGTGAAAAGAAATATGATTGCATTATTTTAATTTGGGCATTCAAATATCGTTATCAAGTATAGCTCATCAGACAACTTTTTCTGCCCTCAAAACTGATGGCATGTGACAAATAAAAGATAAAAATTTACACAAAAGAAAATACCTGTTACTGGCATATCAATTTTTTTTTTTTTTTTTTTTTTTTGTTGGGGATGGGGGGGGGGGGGGGATTCACAACAAAAATGCACCAATAGTCAACTGTATATTTAGGCTCCAAAATTCATCAAATCACCTAAAATTCTACATGTTTTTTTTTTAAATCTGTATTTTTATCTCAAGGTTGCTTAGTTTTGGACATTGCATCAATTCAAAGTGCAACATTTCAAGACAGGAAAGTCTAATTCAAATGCAAACAAAAACTTCCAATGATTTTGAATAGCTGTTGAAAGGTTATTGGATCATACTGGAAAGACCAATGTTTACCTCAATCACGATATACCCATAGAAGCAGAAAGTGACCTTAAACAAAAATAAACATATATTCTATAAAACTCAACATCTATCAAGGTCAGAAAAATAAATGAAACAATACAAAAATGATATTTGGAAAACAATAACTTTAATATATTATTAAATAATAGAACTACAACAAGCATAAGACCTAAATCCAAAATAACTTATCAGTAGAGGCATAGCCACTGGCGGGGGTGAGGGGGGGGGGAGGGGTGTAGGGGCTCATTACTTCCACTTTTCCTGAAAAATATGTCAACCTTGCCTGTAATCTCTAAAATTAGTTCACATTCTCTCACTCTGATATTTCTTGGGTCATTTTGCTCAAGGCGTTGCTTCACCTTATGGGAACATAAACCTTCAACAAGTACTCAGGGTGCTTCAATTGAAACCAGAATTAACCCTTTATCTAACCTGAAAAGCAAACGACACTTGCAAAAATAATTCTTGAATAACTCATTTTTTGTCTCAAAAACATAGGTTATGACCCCTCGTTGGAACGAGCTTGTCGAGCACGTTCCCATGAGGGGTCATAACCTATGTTTTTGAGACAAAAAATAATGAAAATTAACTGTCGATTTTTTAGAATAGCGCTGGCCGGTTTGGGCCGTTACGTTGGGTAAAGGGTTAAATGTTTTCCCTTGTGCAAGAGCCTAGGCCATCTGATCACCAGTGGGGATACACACTCTTAAACCATATAAGGTGAAAGGAAGGAGGAGGAGGGGGGGGGGAACTATTTTCTTCTTTTTGTCTGGCTATGCCCCTGCTTGCCAAATTGTCACAACACTACACACAAAAATCACCTTACAGGTTTCTTGATGAGTAGTATGTCTTTTTCGAAAACAATTCTTGACCCTTAATCTTATATAATAGCATTTAAAGCCAGCACTATTCACTGAAATCCCAATTCAAATTTTGTTATTGTTTCAATTTTTGAATCTAAAACATAAGTTATGAAACCTCAATGAAACAAGTCTGTTGAGCTCATTCCAATAAGGGGTTATAAGTGATGATTGCTTTTCCACAAATTGTCTTCAAATGGTGTTAGATAAAGGGGTAAAAAAAACCCTCAATCATGGTTTTTAAACTTACCAGGAAAAAAGTTCCATACTTTTTCCAGATACGTAAGCCCATTTTCCACACCCATTCAAGTATTCAAATTGACGAAAATATGCTATTGGAAGATTTGAAGGAAAACTGGAAATTTAAAATCATCTGTGCATTTGTCATACCTACCAATGGCCCAAACATAGCTGAATAAATAACAGGATAGCTAAATAAATAACAGAATGGAGTGCCATAACAATATTTAGAAAAGAGCTGAAAGCAGGCTTTCATAAATAACTCCTGGACAAGATAGTCTGAAAGAGATTAGGGACAATAATTAGCAGTCTACATCTGTCACCATTAAATGAACTATTGGCAGATGTAGAGACTCTATAGGATACCAGAATCCTACCCTGGAGAAACATCAATCATGTCTTTTAATGCCAAGCATTTCTCAAACTGCTAATTTAGGTTAATAGAATTAATATATAAGTGCATCCAATGTGCATCCAATGGTAATGTAATAAAACAATTTATGTTAAGATTACAAATCCTGAGATATTGTATGGAATGTGTGTATGACTTCTAAAACTATATACACCTGTACACACACCAAGCATTGGCATACACTGTAGATCCTCAAATACCAGAGATAAGCTCCCAAAACTTATAACTGAGAAAATACTTAAGATCCAAGTAGGAGCTTACCCTCCCCCAACACCTCACCCTTTTTGGGAACAAAACTTCTCCCAAAACAGAAAGGAGCAGTGCCATAGTGAATGACAAATGTTGCACACAAAATGTACTCTGATTAAATTAAAACATTTTGCGCAACAGACAGAGGACCTAATGATCTAACAGCCCCTGATACAGATTCCAGATTTCTAATGTGCTGAATGTAGATGGCTAAGACCTATAAGCCACCTCCATAATGTCAGACAATGCCACTGAATTAGAGTAAGCCCACGAGAATGTGCATGACAGGAATAGCCTTGTTAATAGTCTAGTGAGACTTAAAGTAAACTGAAGGATAATCTTCTCACTGCAAGGGTAGCAACTCTGCTATAGTCCTATGAGACTTTGAGTATGCTAAAGTATCCTCTGATTGCAAAGTGAGTGATCTATGCACATCAGAGATAGTTGTAAAAAGTAGATTTGCGACTTTTGGGGTACTTTTGGATTATCTTCTGACTGCGAGGGTAGCCATCTATATATATCAGAGACAATCTAGTTTATAGTCTCGTAGGATTTTATGACTGGCAAACTCTTGTAGAAGTGACGTCTACAAGCTCAAGCTAGTCACACACATTATACCTCTTATCAACTGAAACCGTCAACAGATTGCTGACTATCCAGGGATTCTTGACCTGAAATGACATTAGAGTTGTTATTGTGATAACACTAACCAACAAATTTCTCACCGTGTACTTGCTAATTTCTGATATCACAAAAACTACTGTATCAAGTTCTACAAAGAAAATGACATTTCTTTGTAAAAAAAAAGAAAAAGAAAAAAGAATTGCGTGCATATGTGTGTGTGTGTGTGTGGGGGGGGGGGGGGGGGGGGGGGTAAGGAGGAGGGTACACAGGGTGGCAGGGAGATGAGCATGGGGGGGGGGAGATAAACTATTACACTGGAATTACCAGAACTGTACATCAAAAAACAGCAAAAACTGTCAAATTCACTTGAGTCAGGGCCAACTGGAGTTCTTGGGTAGCAGTTTCCAATGCAAACAAATAATGAAAAAATATTTAAAAATGAAGCAAAAATGCCAGGAAACAGCAGGGGACACAGGAAAGGGAAAGATAACAATGAGCAGACATAATATAATAGAAAGAATTGGAATGCTAATACATCAGGGAAGGCCCAAACTGAGGGTGACACAGGAGTCTAAAATTTCTAAGTCAAATAAATTTTAGAAAGCACTGTCCTAATGGAATTCTTTCCATCTACCATCCTTCATAGACCTCTTAACAGTCTTCAAAATCATCTTTCCTGATTGATCCAGTGTTTGAAAATGTCTTGGAGCAAGTAAACAGAGAACTGTTGAACAGTGGACCAAACAAAGGAATGATTATTGGCAGGACTGGAGAAAACTTCTTGTACCTTTGCACATGCAGAGACATCATTTATGGAGTGCCTTACAGGACTTTCTGTTTTTTGTCATTTGGCTAGTAATAATTTTTTTTTTTTTTTTTTTTTTGGGGGGGGGGGGGGATTTCAAAATTAAGTGTTTGGCCAGAATTTTTTAGCTACATTAAAACAAGGTAACATTGTTTTTTGAAAAGCATTTGCAAGAATGTAATTTCTTCATACTCATGTGATTCAATAAGGTTGCTTGCTGAAGTGGACAAAAAGTATTAAATTACGTGGAATTTTATTGGCATTTCTTATTTTAAATGATTTAAAGTTTGTTCTTGGTTGTATAAAACACAGTAATCAGGCAACAACATTATAAGTTATTGTGATGAATTGACAGTAACATGGACAGTGGTCGGCATGTCAGAGTTTATGTTCAACTGAGATGCGAAGCATCAAGGTTGAACGCAGATTCTGTGTCACAAACCTCAAACCATGTTACTACAATAATGTATATGTTCCAATAAGACCCTACCCATAGCCCGAAACCCACATTGTGAATTGAACAGGACAACTTTTAATGATAATAAGTTTAGTAAACAAGAGGGGAAATGCAAAGTGTGGGCCCATGCCCCATGACCCGCCAAAAATTTTCTAAGTTGAAAGAGTGAAAAAGGGTCATAACTCTGGAAAAAATGTGTGGAAGGAACTCATGCTATACAGTTATCGTTCCCCCATGACGTTCCATCACAACACCAAATAACATTCAAATCAGAGTAGCAATGGCTGAGATTCCAGGGAAAATGTTGGTATGGATGGATGTACAAACAGACAGATGGAGGGACAGGCAGAGGTCTCCACTAGATATCCCTTTGACTTTTAAAGTCGGGGGCATAATAAACCTCTTATGTACCCTATGACTTCAGTGAACTAATAATCAATAAATCAGATAATGGGTGCAGTTACTCCATTGTAGTTCCAATCGTAAACTAATTTGTAATTTAAACAACACTTCATTCAGAACATCATGTACTGCAAGTATGAAAAATCTAGAAAAATGAAATGGTTTGCTAGTCACTCTCTTGATGAAATAATTGCGAAACAGGCAACGTCATTTCAAATATTTTGCATTGCAGAGTCAAACGGTGACATTTACTGCTGGAGTTGTAAACATAGAAAAAAACAACACAAGCTCTCATCCAATCAGGGGGGCGAGGATTTCAGTCATATTGGAACATAAGGTAATACAGGGATTCTTCTTCCCTCTTTGAGAAAAGGCCAGGAGCCCATGCCATCAGAAATATTTGTGTCATGGGGGTTCCAATTGAGAATTTGTTTTGGTGGGAAAAAAAAACATCCGAAGACTAAGAAATTTTACAATTGAATTGAGCAGAGAACATTAAGACTGATACCTGAGCAACTGCACGTATACTACAAGTATGTTTTAATCCACAGCTACCTAATATTTCTTTTGTTCTCTGTCATGAAAACAAGCCCTATAAAATCACACCAAGTATGGTTTTGATGAGAACAGCTCTGTAAAACAGTACCAATATCTGGATACTGGGACATTTTTGAAACAGTCCCAATAACTAGATATTTGTACGATTGTCACGGTACTGTAATCATAACCATTCAAAAGTAAAGATGCTGTAAAGGAGGTGTGAAAAACTTTCTAACACATGAATTATCGACAAGCTTTTCTCGACAGAGCTACTGAATTGAGTGTGCATCGTGTCCAAATTATAATGTACTTTTTAATTTTTTGTTGCTTTTAATAACCAACAGCCCTGGTAACCTAAAAAGGACTCCTGTGAAAACCTCGGAAGTGAAGCAGTGCTTGTTTGCTGTGGTAAACAAGTTCAGTTTTACTGGTAAAATAGGACCTGGTCACCAGTGCCCAGGGTAGAAGTCCCCTAAAATGGGCAGCATGGGTGTAAACGATTGGCTAAACTTGACTTTACACCTTTTTTTGTGGTCACAATTAGCCATAGCTGCAGAAAAGTGACCTTAAACACCAGTAAATAAATAAATAACCTAAAAAAAATGCCCTTTTTCAAATATTAAGACGGCAATCAGGCACCACCACCTGCCACCCATGAGGGAAAGTGAACCTCTTCTTCAGATAAAAAAAAGAATTATGCTTTAAAAATGAACGATTATTAAATTTATCTGCCGCACTTTCGATGAGGGATTGAATAAGTGTTCCACCCTTGAGCTGAAACATTATATTAGCGGGAGAACAAATTACGTCATGATGTGAGTTCACTTCGAAGCCACAAATCTGTTCACAATATCTGAACTCCTGATGCGTGTCATAACTTCAATAGACTTTCTAGCAAGCAAACAAACATTTTTATGGGTGGAGGAAGCCAGAGTACCCAGAGAGAACCAATGGACAACAGTGAGCAACTGTCAGGCTCCCCAACATACTAACTCTAGACAAGCAGGGGGTTAGCATTGATTGAAGATGCGTGCACCATCAACGTGCAGTATGCCTTTGTACACGCCACCGTGCCCACAGGTGGTCAATGGGGATCTGGGTTAACAATTGGGAACAAGAGGCCCCAGGGGGCCTGAGGGCGCTCACCTGACATGGTAGTCTAAATATCAAACCAGGGACTTGACTTGAATAAGCTGCATATGCCCCTCCTAAGAAAAGCATATACCAACTAGATGAAGCAATTGTGCCCACAAAGTACACAGGATATTCCTTCTATTTTCAGTTCTTGCACTTTTATGTCACAAAATTGAGATAAACGCATAAAAGAGTTTTTGCCCAAACAAAATATTTTCAGCCTAATTTTTTTTTTTTCTCCTTAAAACGCATAAAAAAACAAAAAACTAATTTCCGGATTTTGGTCCAAAATTTTCCAAGTCCCACCCGGACCCCAAATTTTCAGTGTAAAAAAAAATAAATTTTTTTTGTCTTAAAATTGACCGAAACGCATAAAAAACAAAAAAAAATTTCGGGATTTTGATCAAAAATAATCCAAGTCCCACCCAGACTCCAAATTTTCAGTGTAAAAAAAAAAAATTTTGTCTTAAAATTGACCGAAATGCATAAAAAACAAAAAAAAAATTCCGGATTTTGGTCCAAAATTTATAAGTCCGGAACGGGGCCCCAAATTTTCAGCCTAAATATGAACCCAGGGACAAACTTGAATCTCACCCCCTAAGGATGCTGCATACCAAATATCAAAAGATTCTTATTGGTAGATTTGAAGAAGAAGATTTTAAAGAATATTCCTCATACTGCACTAATTTAAACATTTGGGCTCCCATAGAGAGCCCAAATATGGACCCAGATAATTGACTTCAATCAACATGTGAAACAATCTTCCAAAGATGTTATATGTGAAATTTGAAAGCTTTTGGAGCAGTGGTTTGGGAGAAAAGTAGTCTTACATGTTTTTCCCATTACCCACAGTGTTAAAAAATGCTGAAAAAGTCCCCAAAAAGTACCCCATGATAAAACCGATAGCAATTTTTTTTGACCATTCAATTCTGTTGGTCCTAAGGAAGCTTCAAATCAAATAAGAATTCTCAGTGCCGTGTAGTTTTGGAGATATGGGCGTTTTAATTTTTTTCTATTTTTAGCTCCTGCGGTTCCCATGGGGCGACGGGAAAAAAAATTGGGCATAAATTAAGTACTTATGACCCAATAAGCCCTCATATCAAATTTGGTTCAAATCTGCATCTCGGTTTGGAAAATAGAAATTTTGGGAGTGGCAAAAATTTTTGCCCCTCCCATAACAATGGCAAATATAGCCCCACAAACTTCTCTTGAACAAATCGGAGTCTACACCTCAAAAGGAAGCTGCACACCTAATATCAAGTCTCTGCTACTGCTACTGCTGGTTCATGAGAAGATTTTTTAAGATTTAGGCACACTTTTTGGGCGTGGCCTTACCAAGGGGCGAGGCAACTTGATCTGAACAAAATCAAATTGCGATGTCGCAACAAACTACTATCTCAAATATCAATTAAATTGGTTCAGCGGTTTGGGAGGAGAAGACGCAAACACCATGTTGACGGACGCCGGATGGTGAGTGATCACTATAGCTCTCCTGACTGAAAGTCAGGTGAGCTCAAAATCATGTCCAAATGTCACTGGGAAAAGGTCCCATAAACAGTCCCAGCAGATGCCAAAATGAATTCCTGTAATAGAGCATCATAGCTCGAAAAAATTGTTTTGTGAGACAAGCATCTGCTGAATGAAAAGGAATGGGTTTGTTTTATGAAGAGTTAAGGGCAGAGCCCTGGTTACACATAGCAAAATTTATTCCTGGTAAATACGAAAGAGTTCTGCTCTTTTCAATCACTCCAAATATTAAATACTTCAGCTTCAACATGGAGACGTTGCACCCTGTGATGCAATGCCGATTCCACCTGCAATTCAATACCACCCAATCAGTCATGTTTGGTAGTTGGATGCACACCACAAATCCGCATTTACCAACACTGCAATTTACAAAATCATAGAATTTGGTGCAGTGGTTTGGAAGAATACTTTGACAATATTCCATTATTCCAACATTATTTATAGTTTAGAAATTAAGAGGGGGGGGGGGTATGCATTACCTGACATCTTAAATATGACCTCGGTTGCTTGCTTTGAACAAACTTGTAAATTATCCTTACAATGCTGATATGTTTCAAACATGGAACCATTTGAAGCAGTGGTTAAGAAGATTTTTATAATGTTTTCCCAATTACAGTGGAGCCCACTTAATTGCATATCTCTTAACTGAATAACTCTGTTAACTGAATATGATTTTTCAACACAAAACCATTTACCATACCTCTAGTACAAATTTGACCTGTTAATTCAATAAAGGTTATATAGTAAACTCCTGTTAAGTGAATGAAAAATCTTGTAACCTGTCAAGTAATTACCCTGACTCTCCCCAGTTTTCCTTTGTTTATAGACCTATTTGGAATCAGAACATCCAATACAAGCATTTAATCTATTATATCTTGTTTGACAGAGCTCACGGAGCTCTGTCAAAGAAGATATAATAAAAGAAATGCTAAATTTATCTCAAGAATACATGAAAGTGACACAATCCCTGTTAATTGAATACTCCTGTTAACTGAATAATTTTCATTGGCAAGTGGTTATTCAATTAACAGGGTTCCACTGTACTTATAGTATTAAATTGAGGGCCAGATGGAACACTTGAAATGGGTCTAGTGGCCGGATTTGAACAAACTTGTACATTATTCTTACACTGACTGTATGTCACGTATGGAAGCATTTGGACTGGTGGTTTGTGAGAAGATTTTTTAATTGTTTTTCCCATTACTCATAGTGTTAAAATGAGCAACCTCAGCATCAGTCTTTCGATTTTTAAAATGAAAAGCATGCTGCTCGCTAACATTTGAAGTGAAGCACACTATTGTTGAGTCCCAGTTTAATTCATGGTGTATTGTTTACATTTCGTGTATGCATTGTATGATTTAGCCTATTTCCCTTGAATAGATTTTAACCCTTTACAGAAAACACATGGCAACAAAAATTTTTGTTATTCTAATTTTTTTTCACTCAATTCTTAAAAAAATATCAACAACATATTATGAAACCGCTCATTCGAATGAAGGGTCACATGATATGGTTTTGTTGCAATTTAAAAAAAATATTTCTACTGCACAATTTCGGTATTACATGGATTATGCAGTCGTTTTGTTATGTAAGGGTTAATCGCTTGATAGGAGGTAAGAAGGGGTGCTGTTGTCTACTCGCAGAAAGTAATGAAAGTGTTAATGACACTGTAGCTCAACTTGTTTAAGACATGTACATGTATAGTATGTGACACAGCAATGACAAACATCTAGGTAATGACCTGATAACAAAGGTACATGTAAAGTATTGTAACAGTGTCTACATAAATGCTGACCGTAGCCTGTAACAAATATATAGGTAAAGTATTGTAAAGGTGGGGGTGACAGTTAGATGCTAAACTAGAAAAGAAATCTTTGAGTCCCAGAGTGGGTCTGACTGAATGCAAAAATATTTGTTCTCAAAGCACAGTGATAACAAAGGCACCCAAAAATACTCGTTCCTGTCACAAGGTGATAACAAAGGTATCACAAGAAGTTTCGTGAAGATAAATACAGACTCTTGCCTGAGCCATATTGACGTGTGCACTTACTGTGTATAGATAGCACTGAACAAATCAAAGTTCATCTAATTTGCATAATTTCTGCACGAGAAAAAAACCTGTATTATATGTGATGTATTCCATGTTACAAAACATTCCTACAAAAATTTATTCAAATCAGAACTTTCATACAGAAGTTCTGTACAAAAAACTGATTGGACTAATTTTGGTACAAAATGGCTGTTGGTAGCCATCTTGAATTTTGGACTGCACCCAAAAACACTCATTCTCGTCACACGGTAATAACAAAGGTACCCAAGAAGTTTTGTGAAGATCGGTTCATAAATGCAGCCTCTAGCCTGAGCCATATAGAAGTTGTGTACAAAAAACTGATTGGACCTAATTTTGGTACAAAATGGCCACTGGCAGCCATCTCGAATTTTGGACCGCACCCAGAAACACTCGTTCTCATCCCAAGGTGATAACAAAGGTACCCAAGAAGTTTTGTGAAGGTCAGTTCATAAATGCAGACTCTAGCCCGAGCTGTATTGACATGTGCACTTACTGTGTATAAGTAGCACTGAATAAATCAAAGTTCAACTAATTTGCATAATTTCTGCTCAAGAAAAAAAACCTGTATTATGTGAAGTATTCCATGTTACTAAACATTCATACAAAAATTTATTCAAATCAGAACTTTCATACAGAAGTTCTGTACAAAAAACTGATTGCACTAACTAAAGTACAAAATGGCTGCTGGTGGCCATCTTGAATTTTGGACCACACCCAAAACCATTCGTTCTCGTCCCACGGTGGTAACAAAGGTATTCAAGAAGTTTCGGTTAAATTGGTTCATAAATACGGCCTCTAGCCCGAGCCGTATTGGCATTTGCAGTTACAGTGCTGAATGTAACACTAAATAGATCAAAGTTAGTCTAATTGGCATAATTTATGCACGAGAAAAAAACCTGTATTATATGTGATGTATCCCATGGTACTAAACATTCATACAAAAAAATTATTCAAATCAGTGCTTTCATATGGAAGTTCTGCGCAAAAATCTGATTGCACCTAATTTTGTACAAAATGGCTGCCAGCGGCCATCTTGAATTTCAGACACCAAAACACTCGTTCTCGTCCCACGATGATAACAAAGGTACCCAAGAAGTTTCGTAAAGATCGATTCATAAATACGGCCTCTAGCCCAAGCCATATGTACGGTGCGACAGATGGAGGGCGGGCCATGACAATACCTCAAATTTGGCTTCGCCAAAGTTGAGCTAAAAATTGCAGGTGCGAAGGCATGCAAGAGTGACAGCTCGCCTCAAAATTATAAGACTGGCCAGTATGGGACCCCACTATAAAACTGATAAAGACTTTTTTTGATCAGTATGATTGTATTCCTCATACAGTACAGTCATCGTGGAAAGGTAAAAATCTATGCATGGGAAATATTTCCATACATGCATAAACAGTGAATCTCCAACATAAAACAATGCAATCACCATCCAATTTTCAATGAACAAAGCTCTGTGTAAGATCTGGTATTTCTTTCATTGAATATTTGCTGAAAACTACTGATTATTGAATAAGAAAAGCACCCATGGGCAACACTGCCCATGCGAGGATTCTGACAATTCCATGGAGGCTTTACAGTAATACTGAATATCAATAGTTGTGTCAAGGAGTGCAAAAGAAAATTATGTTTGAAATTCTGTTCTGTTTTTAGACTCTGTGGCTATCTCATTTAAATTAGTCCAAGGGTTAAGAAAATGTAAAATTTGGGCAGGGCCAAAAATACTGCCGCACAAACTTCATTTGAACAAACTTTATTCTATACCGCAAAAGGAAGTTCACCATCAATTATCCAGTTGCTGCATATATTGGTTTGCGATAAAAAAAATTTAAAAAGTGAGATGGCTTCCCCCCCCCCCCCCCCACCCCCCCCCCCCCCCACCACCTATGATTATTGCTATTTCAGCCAATCTTAAATGGCACACCCCAGTCATCTCTCACAAGAAATATTTTGGGAATGAGCTAGCAGTTTGGAAGAAGATTCAAACACCACCTTGACTTCAGATGTAGACAGATGACGTCACTGGCCAAATATTATCAGAATAGCTCACCCTAACCTTCATCCAGGTGAGCTAAAAAAAAAAGTTAAATTCAGAAAAAAATGCTAGTGCTGTCCTCTTCAAAACTGTTTAGGAAAAGGGTTAAGCATATATAGATATAAAAGGCAAGCAAATAAATAAACATGTAAAGGTTATAAATAAAATATCTAAACATTAATATAACAATATCAAACATAACAAACCAATGTTAGTGTTAGTAGATGAATGCTATACACAGATAATATATAACTGGGCAGTGGTATCTATCATCCCCGTACTGTAGTATATGTCCTAGGTTATCAAAGTGTAAGAATTTTGCAAAGTGCTTGCCATTTTTATGAAATATGTTCTAGGTTATCAAAGTATAAGAATTTTGCAAAGTGCTTGCCGTTTTTATGAAATATGTTCTCCGTTTGGGAATAAATAATAAGTTATCCTTTGATTTCTAGGGGTGTGTGGGAAATTACACTGATCTGGAAACTCATACACCCTTTGACTTATGTCTCAGGCTGTGATACTCTCTAGACCGTTGCAAATTTTCATACACCCTGGGAAAACTGAGAATAACTAATATAACTGGAGAGTGGAATTTAATTTAGTTAATTGAGTAACAACTTTGTCAGTGAGTATGTATAAAAGGAGTATGCTACTGTCATTAACAGGAAGAATTTGCATATTTGATTGGCACTAGTTCAGCTATTTGAAATAATGACAAGGACATTTTCTTGAGATTGAGATTATGTTTACAGAAACATAGACTTGCTTTCTTTTCTTTTACCTATTGCCCAAATGTCTTGTGAAATTGTTGTGGGGGGAAAAGAATGAGTGAAAGACTTTTGTTCACCTTCTCAGATTTTCGATTTTTAGGCATGCAACTGTGCTTGTGCCCCATAGTACAACTGTATTCGAATAGTAGTGAACTAAAAACCATGTACATCACAATTTTTCACGTATAGATTTAATTTTAATGTGGCCAAAGCAACTTGGCAATGGCAGTGTTAGCTGCAAGCTCCCGGGATACCATAATATCAGAACTGACTGTAAGTGACCGAGTAACTTATTTTCAACTTGTCCGTTTTACAGACATGAGAGATATTATGTTGTCGAAGCTGGCTTTGTTATTGTATTGCCACTTTATCATTCATAACTTTATCATCACATAACCAACCCACACATAACTCAATAGCACTGGGACCGTGGACAGAGGAAGAGATCCCTAGGCCTATCAAACCATAGCATCACAAACATTAGAAAAGACAATGAAAGATGAGGCGTATGGTGAAGTGCGACGCACAGACAGAAAGGGCAGTAACAGCACAAAGCTGGAACTGACCCTGAAAAAAAGCTGAAAGGCTGTGATAGACAACAGCATGAGCCGCAGAAAGAGGGCCCCCAAGGTTCTCTGTCGGCTCCTGCAACTGTCGCAGATAAAAGGAGAATGTAGCATTTCTCCAGAAGGCTGCCAGAATAACATACGTCATCAGACAACATGACAGAGTTATTAAAAGAGGAAGACAATGCACACACCTCGTGGCAGAAAAAAACAATCACCAGTAGCTAGACGAGTGGAAGCTGCATGAATAGCAAGACAAATCCATCAAGAAATGGATGCAGGAGAAATCTGGCATGTGAGAGAATGCATATTCATCCAGGATAAAGGCGTGAATGCCCCCCACCCCCAAGCAGAGCAGCGCCCAAGAAAGTGACCATCTTGGAGGAAACTGCAAAGTCCTAGGCCTTTTCAAGGAAAAGAGCTGAACAAGCTTGGAGAGGCAAGGATGAATGTCGAAACAATGCGGTATCACATATGAAAAAAATGTCTCCGAAGCATGGACATGGACCCATTGCTGGAGACCCCCAGAAACAAACATATACCAGAAACTCTGCAAGCGGTGTGATCGAAGGAGTGACAGAAGCAACAGAGTGATCGCACACCATCGACAGAACCTTCCACTTAGCCACAGAGGCTAAACCAGTGGAGTGAGTGTCTCCTTGAAGAAAAGCAACGCCACTGCGTGTCTCGAAAAACAACTACGGAGGAGACAGGACCCGATAAAAGACATGTGCGAAGGCACAATGAAGTCGGGTCAACGTAAAACCTCCTCGGGCGACTTTGGCAAAGAAAGTCGCGAGGTAGAGGGAGACATGCCGGAACCGCCGCTAACAGAGAGCGGAGCAGATTGATCCACAACCACAGAGACGACGAGTGTGATCGAAAGGATTCGACGACTGCAGGTTCATATCTGGGCGAGAACCTGAGGCGGAATCGGAACCGGCAGGAAAACGTAGCCGACAAGACCATCCCAAAGGAGGGCCAGAGCGTCCACGGCAAAAGCCAGAGCATCTGGACATGGGCAAAAGTGTCCACCGGATGGTTCCAACGAGTCGCAAGAGAGCGATGGAACCTGCCATGTGGAGCATCCACCTGGTGGAAATGACCCTGCCCCGACGGGACAGGGAGTCGGCTAGGACGTTCAGGCGACCGGGAATGTGATGAACAGCCACCCCGGTGTGGACATCCTGAGCGAGCAGTAGAAGATCCCGAGCCAATTCGTACATTGGAACAGAGTGCGTGCCACCCTGGTTCCGAATGTAAGCAACCACCGTCAAATGATCGGACAACAGAAGGACCTGGCGATTCGACAGGTGAGGGATCCACTGCCTGAAACTCAGAAGAAGAGCAAGAAGCTTCTTCTGGTTGATGTGTAGAGCTGCATGATCCTGGTCCCACATCCCGTGAATGGAAAGACCGCGAGGATCCAACGTCGCACCCCATCTGAGATCGCAGGCATCTGCCATCAGAACGCGATCGGACGTGGGTAAGTCCAACGGAATACCCTGCGAAAGCCACTGGACATCCGCCCAGAGGAGAAGGTGAGGATAAAGATATTCTGGAAACTGAAGCACCAGATCCAGAAAATCGACATTCGGTCTCCAACGACTGAGCAGAAAGTGTTGGAGAGGTCAGACACGCAGCTGATCTAGAGGAAGGAGATCCGTCACCAAACAGCAGAGACCGCATAGCCAGAGAATACTCCGAGCCGTCGCGGAAGTGGACTGGGACAGAGTCATAGTAAAAGCTGAGAGAATCACAGCCTTGGCCTGGGGAGCCGCTACCAAATTGAATTGTGTGCGGAAAGCCATCCCCAGATGATAAAACGACTGAGAAGGGACCAGGTCCGACTTCTCCTCGTTGACTCTGAAACCTAGCGACGTGAGCAGGCTCAACAGAGTGGCGACATCCGACTCCAGTAAGGCAGCATTGGAATGCCCCTGGAGGATATCATCCAGAAATGCCGAAGTAGTCACCCTGGACTGTGTGCGATGGAAAGCTATCACATGCGACATCAGTCTGGTGAAGCCCAAGGAACCAGGTTGAGGCCGAAAGGCATGGTCTTGAACTGGTAAACTCGCCCTAGAAAAAAACGAACTTGAGATACTTCCGTAATGCCCAATGAATTGGAACGTGAAAGTAAGCATCTCGCAGGTCGAAGCTGGAAGCGAAAACTTCCTGGTGAATTGAACGGAGGACTGACCTGAAAGTCTCCATGCTGAACTTGGGAGCAATGATAGACTGGTTCAGGAAACCCAGATTGATAACCAGTTGGAGTCGGCCGTCCTTCTTCGGCACCAAGAACTGGCGGGAATAGAAATCTAAATTTTATAGTAAATTTCCTTTCTTATTATACCTACCACAATTGTTTACTGCAGGCTTGCACTACAGTGGAAGTCCCTAACTCGGATAAAATACTCTCTATTTTTGTCTTTCCCAAGAAATTTGGGAAAGAAAAGTGGTGCAAAAGCACCAATAAAAAATAAGCCAAAACTGGGTCGAGTGCAACCGGCACAGACCCAGTACGGGACGCTCTCTCCCAAGTACAACTCCACGACTTCCGTTGCCAGTGCGCATATACCGTCTCTAAAGACTCATTCTTTTTGAATCCGTAAACGTTAGAGTTATGTGATCAGCGGGGAGGAAAGATTCTTTACCCGTAAAGAAGACGGGAGGGCCTCCATGTAAACAATTGTGGTAGGTATAATAAGAAGGGAAATTTACTATAAAATTTAGATTTCTTATCAACCTACTCACAATTGTTTACTACAGGCTGAATAGACAAAAGGCTGGAGGGAATTGCATAACCAACCCCCACATAACCCCAGTGCACTGGAACCGTGAAGCAGAAGGAAGAGGTCCCGAGGCTTATCAACCATAATGTTGCAATCATTGGTAAAGGACAATGAAAAGAGACATATGAGCCTGTGTGACACACAGACAGAAAAAGGGCAGTAACAGCACAAGGCTGAAACTGACCTTCAAGAAGCCTAATGGCTATGGCAGACAACAGCCTGAGCAGAAGAAAGAGGACCCAGGGCAAAAAGGTCCTCCGACTGCTCCTGCAACTGGCGCAAATAAAAGGTGGAGAAAGTAGAAGCATTTCTCCAGTAGGCTGCCTGCATAACATCCGACAACTTGAGGGAGTTAGAATAAGCCCAAGAGGTGGACAGTGCCCGCACCTCGTGGGCAGAAATACGATTGGTAATACAATCGCCAGCTGCTAAACGACCATAAGCCGTACGAATAGCAAGACAAATCCATCGAGAAATGGATTGAGGAGAGATCTTCTGTCGACCCGGAATGAGAGACAGAAAAAAACGTTTCCTGCCTTTCCGGATGAAGCGTGTCCGATCAAGATAAATGCGAATAGCACGGACCGGACAGAGCAAAGGGCGATTACCCTCAACAGAAGGAAGAGCCCTAATACAGATAGGAGGAGGAGTAGTATCTGGTAACTGATTCTTGGCCAAAAAGGAGCAATCAGTGGTAAAAGTAACACTGTTGGGAGAGCTCCTAAAAAAGGCCGGGTCAACTGAGAGGGCGTGAAGCTCACTAACCCGTCTGGCTGAAGCAAATGCCATCAGAAAAGCCGTCTTATATGTGAGAAAATGCATATCCACCTGGGATAAAGGTTCGAACGGCACCCCCCCCCCCCCCCAAGCAAAGCAACACCCACGAAAGATTCCATCGTGAAGTAAGCTGCAAAGTCCGAGGCCTTTTCAAAGAAAAGTGCCGAACAAGCTTGGAGAGGTAAGGATTAGTGCCGATACGACGCTTCCCCACATAAGAAAAAGTCTCTGAAAGCATAGACCTGTAACCCTTGATGGTAACAGACTGGAGACCCCTAGAATCAAACAGATATACCAGAAACTCCGCAATCTGTGAAATCGAAGGATTGGCATAATCAACAGAGTGATCAGCACACCATCGATGGAAGACCTTCCATTTAGCTGCATAAGCTAAACCAGTGGAGTGCCTCCTTGAAGAAGAAATGCACTCCACTGCTCGTCTCGAAAAACCTCTATGGAGGAGACAGGACCTGACAAAAGATATGCGTGAAGGCACAATGAAGTCGGGTCGACGTGAAACCTCCTCGGGCGACCTTGACAAAGAAGGTCGCGACGTAGCGGGAGACGTGCCGGAACCGCCGCCATCAGCAAGCGGAGCTGATTGATCCACACCCGCTGAGGCGACAGGGGAGCGATCAGAATGATTCGACAACTGCAGGTTCGAATTTTGGCGAGAACCTGAGGAAGAATCGGAACCGGCGGGAAGGCGTAGCCGACTAGACCGTTCCAATTGAGTGACAGAGCGTCCACGGCAAAAGCCAGAGGATCTGGACACGGGGACACGAAAGTGTCCACCTGATGGTTCCAACGAGTCGCAAAGAGGTCGATGTGGGGACGTCCCCAGAGATCGCAAAGCGACTGGAACACTGCCCTGTGAAGCATCCACTCGGTGGAAATAACCCTGCCCTGTCGGGACAGGGAGTCGGCTAGGACGTTCAGACGACTGGGAATGTGACGAACAACCACTCCGGCGTGAACATCCTGAGTGAGCAGTAGAAGATCCCGAGCTAACTCGTACATCAGAACCGAGTGCGTGCCGCCCTGGTTCCGAATGTAAGCAACCACTGTCGAATTGTCGGATAGTAGAAGGACCTGGCGATTCGACAGGTGAGGGATCCACTGCCTGAAACTCAGAAGAAGAGCAAGAAGCTCCTTTTGGTTGATGTGTAGAGCTGCTTGATCCTGGTCCCACATCCTGTGTAGGGAAAGACCGAGAGGATCCAATGTCGTACCCCATCCGAGATCGCTGGCATCCGCTGTCAGAACGCAATCGGACATGGGTAAGTCCAGTGGAACACCCTGCGTAATCCACTGAACATCTGTCCAGGGAAGAAGGTGAGGATACAGAGAGTCCGGAAACGGAAGCACCTGATCCAGAGAATCTACATTCGGCCTCCAACGACTGAGCAGAAAGTGTTGGAGAGGTCTGACACGCAGCCGACCTAGAGGAATGAGATCCGTCACCGAACCGCAGAGACCGATCAGCCAGAGAAAACTCCGAGCGGTCGCAGACATGGACTGGGACAGAGTCAGAGCAAAAGCTGAGAGAATCACAGCCTTGGCCTGGGGAACCGCTACCAAATTGAATTTGGTTTGGAAAGACATCCCCAGATGAAAAAACGACTGAGAAGGGACCAGGTCCGACTTCTCCTCGTTGACTCTGAATCCTAGCGACGTGAGCAAGCTCAACAGAGTGGCGACATCCGACTCCAGTAAGGCAGCATTGGAATGCCTCTGGAGGATATCGTCCAGATATGCCGAAGTAGTCACCCTGGACTGTGTGCGATGGAATGCTATCGCATGCGACATCAGTCTGGTGAATGCCCAAGGAGCCAGGTTGAGGCCAAAAGGCATGGCCTTGAACTGGTGAATAGATTGGCGGACCGACCTGAAAGTCTCCATGCTGAACTTGGGAGCAATGATAGACTGGTTCAGGATACTCAGATCGATAACCGGTCGGAGTCGGCCGTCCTTCTTCGGCACCAAGAACAGGCGGGAATAGAAACCCACTGACTGAACATTCTTGACGACCTCGATCGCCCTCTTTGCCAGGAGATTGGCAATCTCCGTGGACAAAAGTTCCCGACGTAAAACATCTGAAGGAACTGTGGTTGGAAGAGGCACCCTTGACAGAGTGGGGTGCCGACGGAAGGATATTCGCAGCCCGGACCGAACAATATCTAACACCCATGGATCGGATGTGATGGTGGCCCAATGGTCTGCGAACTCTGCTATCCTTCCTCCAACCTGGGACGAGTCGAGGTGAGGACCTTCATTTCGAGCCCCGACGAGGCCCGCGAGAGGAGAAACCACCTCCTCTGCTAAATGAAGAATCCTGAGCCTTCCCTCGATTCTGCCGACCCCTACCTTTACCCCGTGAGTAAGAAGTAGAGGCGGCGCCAGAAGGACCAGCCTTTTGCTTCACAGAGGAAGCAGAAGGGTACTTGTTAGGCTTGGAACGGCCCTTGCCTCCCCGAGAAGGCTGATCAAGCTGACGAAACAGCAGCTGATCTTTGGAATGACGTAGGACGTCATCCCGGACCGTCGACACGGAACCATGGAAAAGTTGCGGACCTGCCAAAGAAGCAGATCGAAGAGTAGCACGCTGCTCCTCGGGAAGGGATCGTCCTGTGTCCAGCACAGCGTCCCTTCGAACTAATTCCAAATTAGCCGTGTTACAGGCATGCGTGTGAGTAAGGTGCATAAGCGCCTTGGACAGCACACGCAAAGGAGCCTGTACCTCGTCAAACTTATCTGGAGGCAGATAAGCAGCCAAAGCTGAGACGACGTGATCTGAGAGAGAAAGCATGCCAAGCATCTCTCTAGATAAGCCCAACGTGGACTCCAGAGTCGTCATTGGAATGACGGCAGACTTGGGCTTGGAAAGCCCGAGGGAAGTGGAGTCCTGATCCAGAAGCGTCAAAGTCTGGCAGACTGACGGATTGGCGGAATCGTAGGAACGATAACGCACAGGAGGCAAAAAGGTGTCAACCCTGGTGAAGAACGAAGTCTTCAAAGCCTTGGAATTCAGCTTGGCATCCAATGCTGAAAAAGCTTCAACCACCTGTACCGACTGGCACGGTCGAAGGCGCCCAGAAGCAGGTTGCTCCATAGGCTGTTGGCGCGCGACCGATGATCGCGGCCAGGCTGACACTGTCGGCTGGTTAGCAGGTTTGAGCTCAGGCAGAAACCCAAACACAAAGTCAAGAGCCGCCCCCAAGTCCGAAGACTGCTGGCCCTCGACCTCAAGCATGTCGGACTCCTCCCCAGAGTCGGAAGACACATAGCCCATCGTGGGCAAACCAGCCGACGCCTCCCATGGTGTCGGGACACCAGAGGAATCAGAAACCGGCCTGTTTCCAATCCCGGGAGGCGGCGCCATAGGAGGCGCCTGGAAACCACTCATAGCCTCGCTGGAAGCGACAGGAAGGCTCTTAGAAAGAACCTGAGTGAGTAAGGAGAGGGCCTCCCTAAGCTCACTGCCCGTACCGACCGGTTCGACAGGGGAGAGAACCGGCAAAGTGGCTTCACCTCTGACCCTCTTAACCAGCGAAGGGTCACGATCCTCCAAAACACCCGACGTGGGACGACGGGCGGCAGCCGAAACATCTGAAGGCAGACGTGTATAGGGAGGGGTACGATGCACCCCGAGGATCAATATTGCGAGAACTCATGAGAGTCACCGCGGACCTCTGCGGGGCAGAAGGTCCAGGCTGCACAAAAGGCGTTGGTCTCCCCAAACTGGTCGTGTGACCAGAGTGAGTAGACGGAAATGCCACGGAGTTCATAGTGTTTCCACTACGAACATCCGAATCCAAAGACACAACTGTGGTGCTCGACGGCGAAGAGACCACAGAGATGGGCTCGGCCGGCAGCCCCATCCGACTTCGCCGAGTTGAAGTCAGGGAAGGCTGAGGCCGATATCCCACGTCTACAGTATCGGACATCCCTGCAGTACCCTGCAGCGAAAAGCCGAGGCCGGCTGAAACAGACGACGAAGCAGACGGACCAGCAGCAGTAGTAGATACGTCGAGAGTCGTTGAGGCTGGTGAAATAGTGGAGAGAGCACACCGGCTCGGCTCCGAAGGAGGAGTCACAACCCAAGTGACAGCCTCAGATGTCGACTGGAGGGGGACCGTAGTCCCGGAACCAGGCATCTCTTCACCAGAACACTCAACAGCTCCCGCAGTATCCACCACAGGAAAAGACTGCACATCCCCCACGGAGGAGGAATAACTCTCACCAGACAAAGTCGGCTCGGGAGGCCCCGAACGACCACGTTCTCCTTTCCCCCGGGAGCGAAAGGCACGGCCACGAGAACGAACAACACGGTTTACTGACACCCAGAAGGTGGAAGACCATGTTCCACAGACACCACATGGCCGCTCGGCCGAACACCCATTACAGGAGGAACAAGACGAATGTACATCGTCCACATGCTTTGGCAGCAGACATTGCCCACAAGGAATTGTCCTGGGCATGATAGAGGTGAGAGGAACAGAGAAGGTGAGATCAGAAAACAGAACACCCCCAAAGAAGAGAGAAAGGTGACAGAAACAAAGACCCCAGACGGTCGACCGGGAACCACACAACAGGAAGACTACTCTCAAAAGAAAGAAGAAACACTGTAGGAGTGGTACCCCGCTGACACCTAACTCTAACACAATTAGAAAATTTTGCAAAAAAAAGCATGAACAATAATTGTGAAAAAAAATCTAAGTCCGAACCGCGTGGCACACGAAATTCCCACGCGACTCAAGAGAGAGCAAATAAATATACATTATGGACATATAATAGAAAAGAGAATATAAAACACTGTACCTGAGAATACAAAGGATACACTGTGGTATAATGAATCAGGAATCATCAAACATCGAGCTGGTGGAACACTGATAAGCGTGCAAAAACATCTCGACACGAAGAGGATTATAAAAAGAATGAGTCTTTAGAGACGGTATATGCGCACTGGCAACGGAAGTTGTGGAGTTGTACTTGGGAGAGAGCGTCCCGTACTGGGTCTGTGCCGGTTGCACTCGACCCAGTTTTGGCTTATTTTTTATTGGTGCTTTTGCACCACTTTTCTTTCCCAACTTGCTTGGGAAAGACAAAAATAGAGAGTATTTTATCCGAGTTAGGGAATTCCACTGTAGTGCAAGCCTGTAGTAAACACTTGTGAGTAGGTTGATAAGAAACCCACTGACCTAATGTTCTTGATGACTTCAATCGCCCCCTTTGTCAGGAGATTGTCTATCTCCGTGGACAAAAGTTCCCGACGTAAAATGTCTGAAGGAACTGCGGTTGGAAGTGGCACCCGGGACAGAGTGAGGTGCCTTTGGAAGGATATTCGCAGCTACGGCCAAACAACATCTAACACCCAAGGATCGGATGTGATTGTGGCCCAACGGTCTGCGAACTCTGCCATCCTTTCTCCAACCTGGGACGGGTCGAGGTGAGGACCTTCATTTCGAACCCCGACGAGGCTCGCGAGAGGAGAAAACACCTCCTCTACTGAATGAAGAATCCTGAGAAGAATCCTCAAGACTACCGACGCTTACCCTTACCCCTTGAGTAAGAAGTAGAAGCGGAGGCAGAAGGATCAGCCCCTTTGCTTCGCAGAGGGTACTTGTTAGGCTTGGAAAGGCCCGTGCCTACCCTAGAAGGCTGATCAAGCTGAAGAAACAGCAGCTGATCGTTGGAATTACGTAGGACGTCATCCCGGACCGTCAACACAGAACCATGGAAAAGTTGCGGACCTGCCAAAGAAGCAGATCGAAGAGTAGCGCACTGCTCCTCAGGAAGGGATCGGCCTGTGTCCAGCACAGAGTCCCCTCGAACTAATTCCAGATTAGCCGAGTTACAGGCAAGCGTGTGAGTAAGATGCATGAGCGCCTTGGACAGCACATGCAAAGGAGCCTGTACCTCATCAAACTTATCTGGGGCAGATAAGCAGCTAAAGCTGAGACGCCGTGATCGGAGAGAGAAAGCATACCAAGCATCTCTCTCGATAAGCCCAATGTGGACTCCAGAGTCGTCATCGGAATGACGGCAGACATGGACTTGGAAAGCCCAAGGGAAGTGGAGTCCTGATCCAAAACCATCAAAGTCTGGTAGACCGACGGATTGGCGGAATCGTAGGAACGATAACGCGCCGGAGTCAAAAAGGTGTCAACCCTGGTGAAGAACGGAGCCTTCATAGCCTTGGAACTTAGCTTAGAGTCCAAGGCTGAAAATGCTTCAACCAACTGTACCGAATGGCACGATCGAAGACGCCCAGAAGCGGATTGCTCCATAGGCTGTTGGCGCGCGACCGATGATCGCGGCCTGGCTGACACTGTCGACTGGTTAGATGGTTTGAGATCCGGAAGGAACCCAAACACGAAATCAAGAGCTGCCCCCAAGTCCGAAGACTGCTGGCCCTCGACATCAAGCATGTCTGACTCTTCCCCTGAGTCGGAAGACACATAGCCCATCGTGGGCAAACCAGCCGACGCCTCCTATGGTGTCGGAACACCAGAGGGATCAGAAAGTGGCCTGTTTCCAATCCCGGGAGGCGGTGCCATAGGGGGTGCCAGGAAACCACTCACTGCCTCGCTGGAAGCAACAGGAAGGCTCTTTAACAGAACCTGAGTGAGTAAGGAAAGGGCCTCCCTAAGCTCACTGCCCGTACTGGCCGGTTCGACAGGGGAACGAACCGACAAAGTGGCTTTACCTCTGACCCTCTTAACCATCGAAGGGTCACGATCATCCAAAACACCCGACGTGGGACGACGGGCGGAAGCCGATACGTCTGAAGGCAGACGTGTATAGGGGTGTGACACACCCTGAGGATCAACATAGTGGGAACTCATGAGAGTCACTGCAGACCTCTGCAGGGCAGAAGGTCCAGGCTGCACAAAAGACGTTGGTCCCCCAAAACTGGTCGTGGGCCAGAATGAGTGGACGGAAACGCCACGGAGTTCACAGTGTCCCACTAAGAACATCCGAATCCAATGACAACTGTGGTGCACGACGGCGCAGAGACCACAGTAGAGGGTCCGGCCGGCAGCCACTTCCAACTTCGCCGAGTTGAAGTCAGGGAAGGCTGAGGCCGATACCCCCATGTCTACACAACCAGACACCGCAGCAGACCACTGCAGGTATAAAACTACTGTGTTCAATGGCTGAGAGGACACAGTAGGGGGTTCAGTCGGCAACCCCATCCAACTTCGCCGAGTTGAAGTCAGGGAAGGCTGAGGCCGATACCCCCACAACCACACTACAGACATCCCGGCAGGGATAAGCCAAGGCCGGCTAAAAACGGTGCCCAATGACGTTGTAGACGGAACAGCAGTAGCTGCAGATACGATGGGAGCTGTTGGAACTGGCGGAAAAGCAGAGAGAGCCACCAAGCTCGGCCTCCAAAGGAGGAGTCAAAACACTAGTGACAGCCTCAGATTCCCCACGGAAGGGGAATAACTCTCACCAGACATGGTCGAGTCAGGAAGCGCCGAAACGACAGCGTTCCCCACCCCCCGCTGGTGCGGGAGGAGCTGCACATCCCCCACGGAGGGGAGCAATTCTCACCAGACATGGTTGAATCGGGCGACCCCGAAACGATAGCATTCCCCACCCTCCACGGGAGCGGGAGGAGTTGCACATCCCCCACGGAGGGGGTCAAACTCACACCAGACGTGGTCGAATCGGGGAGCCCCAAAATGACAGTGTCCCCCCCCCCCCCCCCCCTGTGGGGGTGGGAGGAGCTGCACATCCCCCACGGAGGGGGTAAACTCACACCAGACGTGGTCGAGTCAGGGAGGCTCCCGAAACGACAGCGTTCCACACCACCCGCGGGTGCGGAAGAAACGGCCACGAGAACGCACCAAGGCGAGGGCAAAAGGAATTGCCCTAAAGGAACCGAACTGGAAATAACAGAGGTGAGAGCAGTAGAAGAAAAAGGTGAACTCAACAGAAATAGAAAGTAGAAGAACACCCTCAACTACGAGAGAAGGTGGCAGAAAAAAACCGGTGGGTACATGACAGAACCCAGACGGTCGACAGGGACTGAAAAAACAGAAATTCAGACCTCAACAGAGTGAAGAAATCCTGTCCAGACAGTCCCAGAATGACACCTAACTCCAAAATTAATTCATTCAACCGAAAAAATTCATTGTTGAATCGCGTGATGTCGAAAACAAAACATTCGCGAAAACGGAATAGTAAATAATATACAATGAGAATGTGGTTGAAAATATTAATGAGAATATATAAAACACAGTCCTGTTATTATCCGATCTTCAGATCCATAATTCCAGTCACAGAGAAACCATTATCCACGAGTTGAATTATCACTGTTTCATAATGCATATGGCGGAGACACACACATCCTGCTCGTGCCTCGGATAAAAAAAGAATAACGAATTGACGCATTGCGCACTGTTTTACGGAAGTCATGGATTTGTACTATGGAAGAGCGTCCCATACTGGGTGTGCACCGATGGCGCTCGACCCAGTTTTGGCTTATTTTTTCCTGGTGTTTTTACACCACTTTTCTTTCCCAAATCTTGGAAAAGATTAAAATAGAGAGTATTTTATCCGAGTTAGGTTCTTCCTCTGTAGTGCAAGCCTGTAGTAAACAATTGAGGTAGGTTGATAAGAAATTGTGGACGTATGTATGTCAACAATAGCTCAGCTTGAAGTTGAGCTAAAAATGGCATCTTCTGCAAATCATAAAACATGATGAGAAGATAGTATAATGTTCATCACCAATGTTTTTTATCTTCATTGTATGCACATAGCATATTACTTTACAAGCACCTTCCTTCATTCCCTAAAAAATTATACTTTTGCCAAATATGATGCAGTTGTTTGGGGAGGGGGTGGGTGGTAAAACTGGTGTAGCCACCAAAGGGTTAAGGATTAGACTGGTTCCAGGCCATAACGGCATCAAATTCCCCACAGAATTAGACTGGTGGCCTGAAAGGTAGAAAGAATGTATAATGCAGCTGTTCTGCTTCAAACTTGTACTTCCCAGTGAAGTCATTACGTCTCTTATTTGGATCAACATATCATTATTGCACTACAAACTATTTTTTTCACAAATTTAGAATATAAAACATAATGAACATAATTTGAATGAAACCACTAACAAATTATTCAATCTGGAATACCAAACAGTTCTGGAAGATTGCAATCTCAACTGTCACCAAGAATTTTTTCTGAAAATAGAAAAATGATAAATTTAAAGTAATTTGTATATTTTTTTATACTTACCAATATACTATGAACCAATGGCCCAGACTAGCTGAATCATAAAAAGGCAGAGGGCCTAGGACTTCATAATTAGTAGACCAACATAGTTCCAAGCCTGTAATCCAAGGTGAAAGGAAATTAAATTTAAAAGGAATTACATGTATGTCTCTCTATACAGTAATAGAGAAGATTTGAGAATGAGAGGTTATCCCCCACAAACATACACCATATACAATAATACACAAGCTGTATCCAGGATATAATCTACAGACAAAACAGCTTCACTCATAGTTACACACTTATCAAGCTGGAGGAGAGGTAAACAATCCCCCCCCTCCCCCCCACTTTTTGAAGGAAGGGGGGGGGGGAATTCAAATTCATATCGAACCCCCCCCCCCCCCCCCCTCACCTGCATTACTTGAATCGTTCTTGTGTTAGTCATCAAATAGTATAGGAACTGCAAGGCTCCCTCATGTCTGACCGACTCCATAATATCACTAAGGGCGGAGAAGGACGTGATGAACAAATACACCGTATTTACATAATAACTCACTCCAAATCATACCGGTTTGAAGAGAATAACCTCCTCTAATAAATGGTATCATGTCCAATAGGACAACTAACTCAGCCTAGATGAAGCAGCTAAAGGTCTTCCTTTACATGAAAACCATTAAAAGCTGATAACTGAGGTCCTAGAAGCTCACTAGGGAGACTTACAACACTAGCCATAGCTTATAAGTCTTCATCCACATGAAGACAGTGTAAGTTGTGACCCTGAAGGCTCACTTTATGGAGACTAACAGTTATCGTCACGCAAGGTATGGAATGAAAAGCCGCTATATAAACAGCCCTGAATTCCCAAAGAGACTGCAGTCCCAAGAGATAATAAATTCAGTTATGCCACTGCATAATACTGAAAAAATCTCACTCAAGATTTTAGCTAGGCTACTATGGTGTAACAATAAGACTCAAGTCTATGGGACCTTGGAAAAATAAACCGAAAAGTACAGTATCTTTTTTGGTTGTAATCCCAAAAGACAGCAGACAGAGCCAAACGAAGAGACCGCTGTAACCATACAGAAGGCTACTATGGTGTCCACAATGACATAATTGTCTTGGTACCAAGACATATCTCAGCCTATGTATGCACTATCCATCCAGATTCAGGACGAGAAACAGGTGATAATAAAAAACTGGAGAATAATTTCGACGATGTCTAATGCTTTTCTTCAATAGGAAAGCTTATACCTCCAGAAGGAAAGCCTCTCTTGGAAGATTTATCTAACAAGTATTCTTGTAAGTGGAGCTTGCTCGGGCTGATAGCCGCAGGCCTGCCGAGACTACATTCTCATCCACTAATCTTCCGCAATTCATCCACTTTTGCGAGGTTTGTAACCTACCGCCAAGTGGCAAGCAACCGAAATCTATTCACAACGATCTCAATTGATCCCTTCAATAAAAGAGCCTTTACCTCCTCTAGGAGCGACTCTCTTTGAAAGGAACTTCTGTGATTAACGTCCAGTTTCCTGTGAAGATGATAATCCTCCGTCAACTGGCAAGCAATAGAGGTCATGTCCATCACCTGTATGACTAACGATGCTTACGGGAAGAGAAACTACGTCCTCCCCACGAAGCTCATCTCGTCGACCTCAATTGTTCCCTTCAATAAGAGAGCCTTTACCTTCACTAGAAGCGACTCTCTTTGAAAGGAACGTCTGTGATTAATGCCCAGTTTCTCGTGAAGATGATAACCTTCTGTTAATCATCGGCCTAGGGGTGTCTGATCCATAGCCTTGATCAGACCTATACCCCATTTCTGAGTCGCTATAATGACGACTTCCAGAGTAAATATAAGAGGGTTATTGTACCCTCGCGAGACATTCTCATGATGCTTACATAGAAGCAGAACGCCCTCGCTTACCCCGGTCTGCTGAAGTGTGTTGATGAGACAGAAACCTCAATAGCAGGGCACTGAAGCGTCTTGTAGCCTGCACAGATATCAATGCAAGCTGGTCATCAAATAGTATATTTCCGGTAACCGGAACTACTCGGAGAGAGCTTTTCACCTTGTCATCTATAAGTGATGACGACGCAAGGGCAGTATACGTCTTACCAACTCCAAATTCACTGTCTGTGCAGAGTTGTACGTGGCATATATGACTGCGCTGGAAAGAACTCTTGGCAAGGAACCACATCCTCATATTTCTTTCCATCGAGACATTGCGCCATAGCTCTGGTAAAGTGATCTGCTTAGGAAATTGCGCCCAGATTTGCTCTTTTCAATGAAATAGCACATTCCATTATTTCCGAGCATATATTAAATGATGCAGGTAAGGACATATTTTCATCCCCGGCCTGCTCATCTAAACGCAGACTTATTCCGATGGAATATATAATATTCTTAAGAGCCTAAGACTTTTCATAGTCTTAAAGTGCCCTTCTGTGAGAGATGGAGACTGACACTCCGTATCCCTCTCACCATCCAAATGTTCCATCCGCAAATATGGTCAACTCCATCTGACTAAATGGATGACTGGACCAACGCAGCACCGACTGACAGCTCACCATCGGAGTCTGTTAAACAGTAATACTAGTCTCAAACGATTAGCTGTCAACCTGAACTTGCAAAGTCAGATAGCTAGTCTGTGGTCAATGCGCTTCATTAATGAAGCAAGGAAAGATGCCATAGCTGCCACCGAATCCGGCTGCAGTGTGGAAGAAGCGTCCCAAACCACAAGCGTGAACAGGTGTCCCAACTCACTAAAGTTTTTTGCACCAAAAAACAGTCGACCCCGATGGCTGACGGAAAGGAGAAGGTTCTCCCGCTCGCAGTCTGCTCCAGACCTCGCTGAGCATTCTGTTAGAAACTTATAGGCATCTGCAATGAAGAAAGAGAGACGGCACCTGAAAAGAACAAGGCTGAGCGGAGCACAAACCCGATAAAAACAAATTTAACGAGGGTGCACAACAACCTGAGCAGCAACAAGAGGGCCTAAAGAAAAAAGGTCCTCAGATTGCTGCTGTAGGTGGCGGAGATAAAAGGAGGAGAAGGTAGAAGCATTCCTCCAGTAAGCCGCATTCATAACATCCCGAAGCGGAACAGAATTGGCGAACGCCCAGGATGTAGAAATGGCACAAACCTCATGAGCATTAAACCGGTGGCAACGAAACGAATGGCACCCCTTCCAAACAATGCAACACCCATGCCAAGATCCACTAGGGTGTAAGATGCAAAACTCGAGGCCTCTTCAAAGAAAAGTGCCGAATTAGTTTGGAGAGAAAAAGATTACAACCGATGCACCGTTTTTCCACATATGAGAAAGTATCAGACAGCATAGACCAATAGCCCTTTATCGTAATAGGCTGGAGGCCCTTGGAATCAAAAAGGTATACCAGAAAATCCGTAATTTGAGCGATTGATGGATTACGGTAATCCACATTTTGAGCTGTACACCAGTGGCAGAAAACCTTCCACTTCGAAGCATAAGTCATGCCAGTGGAATGTTGCCGCGATGCAGAAATGCACTCCACTGATCATCTCGAAAAACCTCTACGTCAGAGACAGGACCTGAGAAAAGACAGGCATGAAGGGACATGCTCGCCAGGTTGTTGTGATACTTCCTGGGACAACCCTGGGTAATAAGATCGCGACGTAGAAGTAGTCGAATTGGCCGATCTGCCAACAGAAGCCGCAGCAGATTGATCCACACCCTCTGTGGAGACAGAGGTGCGATCAGAATGATCCTGCAACTGCAAGCACGAATCTTCAATACTTGAGGAAGGATCGGTGCAGGAGGGAAGGCATAGCCGATCCAACCTGTCCAGGCCAGAGACAGAGCATCTACCGCAAATGCCAGTGGATCTGGACAAGGAGAGACAAAAGTCTCTACCCGATGATTCCAGCAAGTGGCGAAAAGGTCGACCAGAGGATGCCCCCACCGCATGCAAATCGCCTGAAACACCGACAGATGCAGCATCCATTCGGTGGGAAGGACACTGTCGCGTTGGGACAGGGGTCTGCTAGGACATTGAGACGCCCAGGAATGTGCCGAATGGTCACCCGAGCATTTACATCCTGCGCCAACAGAAGATCCTGAGATAGCCAATACATGGGAATCGAATGTGTGCCTCCTTGATTCCGTATGTAGGCCACCACTGTCGAATTGTCCGAAAGAAGTAGGACAATGTGGTCCGACAGGTGAGAGATCCAAAGCCCAAAACTCAACAGAAAAGCAAGGAGCTCCTTCTGGTTGATATGGAGGCCCACCTGCTCGCTGTCCCACTCGCCCTGAGTAGACAGCCCAATTGCTGGCATCCGCAGTAATGATGCGATCGGCCGAAGGAAGATCCAACAGAACACCCTGAGTCAACCAGGGAACATCGGCCCAAGGGTGGAGGTGACGAAGCAGGGATCGAGGAATAGGAAGTATCAGGTCCAGAGGATCTACATTCGGATGCCAATGATCCAACAGGAAGTGTTGGAGAGGTCGGACAAACAAGCAACCTAGCGGAATGAGATCTGTCACCGAACCACGAAGGCCCAGCATCCAAAGGAAAATCCTGGCCGAGACCAAGGAACATTGGAGCAGGTTCCGAGTCAAGGCGGAAAGAATCGTCGCCCGAACATTGGGAACCGACACCACATTGTGAAGAGTGTCGAAATCCATTCCCAAATGATGAAATTGCTCCGAAGGAAGGAGAACCGACTTCTCGCAATTGACTCTGAAACTCAGAGACGCTAATAGGCCAAGCAACTGCCGGACATTGGGCTCCAGAACTGCAGCATTGTGGTGCCGTTGGAGGATGTCGTCCAGGTAGGCTGACGAAGTCACAGCCGACTGACTACGGTGAAAAGTGAGTACATGGGACATCAGTCGGGTGAAGGCCCAAGGAGCCAGGTTCAAGCCGAACGGGAGAGCTTTGAATTGAAAGACTCGATCCCAAAATGAGAACCGAAGGTATTTCCGTGACGCCAGATGAATGGGTACATAGAAGTATGCATCCTTCAGGTCGATACTGGCAGCAAAGTCGCCCTGATGAACTGAACGATGAACCGACCAGAAAGTCTCCATACTGAAACGAGGTGCTATAATGGACTCGTTCAGGATACACAGATCGATGACAGGACGAAACTGGCTGTTTTTCTTCAGCACTAAGAAAAGTCTCCAGTAAAACCCTGGTGAAAGGGTGTTCCTGACCACCTCGATCACCCCTTTAGAGAGGAGATTGTCAATCTCCTGCATCAGAATTTTCCGATTCTCTGCGTCGGGAGGGGCACCTGAGATAAACAGGGGTGCCGAAGGAAGGACAGTCACAGACCGGATTGGATGATGCCGAGGACCCAAGTGTCCGACGTTATCTCTGTCCAACGGTCAAAAAACAGCAACAGCCTACTCCGACTGGAGGCGAATCGAGGTGAGGATCTTCGACGAGGCCCCCGGGAGGAGAAACCAGCCCCTCAGGAAGCAACAGAGTCCTGAGACTTTCCTCCCTGAGGCTGCCAGTGAGCCTGGCTGCGTCGGCGCTTCTTCTGAGCAGAAGGAGCGGACAGAGCCGAAGGCGTGGCGGACGCACAAAGGCGCTGGACCATCATCAAACTCCCCTGGTGGAAAATATGCAGCCAGGGCAGTGACGACATGGTCCGCGAGAGATAACATACCCAGCATCTCTTGGGACAGGCCCCCCATAGACTCAATGACCGACATCGGGAGAACTGCCGACTTAGGCTTAGTCAACCCGAGGGAAGAAGAATCTTCATCCACAGTAGTCATCCCTTGGAAGACTGGTGGACAGACGGACTCGTAAACACGAAACCGCGATGGAGGCAGAAAAGCATCAGCTCGTGAAAAGAAAGAACCCTTCAGGGCCTTAGAACACATTTTGGCGTCCAAGCCCTGGAAGGACCCAACAACCTGAGCCGATTGCAGAGGACACAAAACCCCAGAGCTGGAAGGCTTAACAGGGTTACGGCGCTTCACAGAGGACTGCGGCCGGACTGTCACTGATGGCTGGTCTGAAGGCTGAATGTCTGGCAATAAGCCAAAGACAAAATCCAAAGCCTGTCCCAAGACTGACGAGAAAATCGCCATCCTCTGTAGCAGAAGAGACGTAGCCCAACTTGGGCTGACCAGCAGGAACCTTCTGTGAATACTGAACAGTATCCAAAGGGCCAGGCGAGGAAGCTCGGTGACCGACCAAAGGAGGTTGTGCCTCAGGAGGCACAGGGAAGCCAACTTGAGGGTTGCTAGAAAGCAACCGGGTGAGCGCCAAAATGGCCTGACGCAGCTCACCCTGAGAATCCGTCATAGCAGCATCGCCCAACGGAGTGTCTTTCCAATGGACCTTTTTAGCAGAAAAACCCAATTCCTCAGAAGGGACCGATGACGAATGTCGATCAGCAGACAGAATAGGGAGACGGTGAGAAGACATCGGAGGATAGTCCCAAGAGTGAAGCCCAGGGGCAATCACTGACCTCTGCGGAACAGAAGGCCCTGCCTGCAAATCCTCTAGAGAGACCGACGACGTACGTCGTTCGGTAGCTGGACCTGGGACATGATGAGAAGACACCGGAGGATTGTCCCAACAATGACAGGAACCATTGGCCTCTGCACAGCAGAAGGCCCCAACTGCCCATACTCTGAGACCGACGACAAGCATCGATTGACAGCCAGACTCGGAACACAGTGAGGAATCACCGGCGGAAGGTTCCAAGAGTGACAGCTAACCGGAGCTGTCACTGACCTCTGCCGAACAGCAGGCCCTGGATGCCAATGCCCTAGCCCATCCTGCCAATCGGCACATCAGCAGGGGAAGGCGGAACAACAAACGATTCGCTCGAGGGATGAGGAATCGCTGCCGAAGCGACCGAATGGCCCAACCGACCAGGAGCAAACCTAGCCAGATGAGACGGAGCAGACAGCAAACCCGCACAGCTTCGCCGCGAAGCCAGGGGAGGCTGAGAGCTCAGAGACACACCAGCAGATACAGTCTCGGACCCCTGAGACTGTACACCATCCCCAGAAGAGATGGAAGAGCCACTATCATACAAGACAGGATCAGTAGTAACAACTTCCCCAGCAACTGTCGACGGCGCAGGAGGCAAATCGGAGAGTGTCACCGAGCTGACCTCGTAGAAGCTCTCGACGAAAACAGCCGCCTCAAGAGTGACATCAGAAGCCAAGGAGACCACAGTCTCCACTTCTGGCATCACAGCACAAGCACCATCAACAGTTGCAGAGGAACTTGCTACAGAAAAAGACGGATCAACATCCTGTGTGACAGAGTCACCACGTGCACTCCCAGAAATGTCTGAAGAGGCACGGCTACCCTTACCCCGAGAACGAGGGGTTTTAGCCCTGGAAAGAACCACCTTGTTCACGGATGCCCAGAATTTTGGAGACCAAACCCCACAGATACCACAGGAATGGGCCTGTGTGCAATTGTTGCAAGTGACACATGTGGCATGAGAATTGTCTACATGTTTCACCTGCAAACAAGAGGTACAAGGAATTGTTTTATGCATAATTACAATATGATCAATGAAATCAAGCTTCCCGCCGTCGGAAAACTGAACAACAATGGTCGCGTTAACACGCGGGGGAAAAGCATGAATATGTATGAAAAGACAAGCAAAAATGAGCATAAATATCATCAAATAATAATCAATTTAGAGCTTGAAAAGGATACAGTCCACTTGCACATAAACAGACAAGAAGCACCATACAAAAAATAAGTTGTTCACGAAGATAACAGCAAATAATAGCATGAGTCACAAAATTTCCGACCATCACAATGGCGGAAATAAAAGGAATTGACGTCACAGTTGTTGCGCATGTGCTCGGTAAATGCAAGAGGTGTGCAGAGAGAGTACCTGTAATGTCGAGCGCCAGTCTCGCTCGACCCTTTTTCGATCTTTTTCGTGCTTTTGCACTCTATCACTTTTCCAACTTGTTTGGAAAAGTTTCTTAGATTGAGTTAGTTCTGAAGTAGAGCTTACACTTACGTTACAGCCAATTGTAAACAATTGTGAGTAGGTTGAGAAGCGGGTTCCAACTCAATAAGGTTTCTCACAATGGACACAGTCGGCCCCGACTTTTAACGGGACGGAGACGGTTCTCCAAACGGAGATCTGACCCCAGATCTAGCCGAGCATCCCTAGAGAAACTTCTGGCTTCTACTACATGCACAATTGACCGGACCGAACCCAGCACCGTCCGACAGCTCAACACTGGAGTCTGCTCTTGCATTAGCTGGGATGCTGCTAATAGCTGCACAACTGTGACAGCAAGTTCGTTCCCAAGGCTTGAGGAGCAGCGGTCTTCTGTTTTTTTCCACCATTTGCTGCTCCCGGGATGAAGATCCAGAGATAGATCTCTTCTCCGAGCATCCCGTTGATCGATGCCTCAGATTGCTAGCTATCGGATGGTCCGACTTCAAGGGCGAAGAAAGGCTCCGTCTTCGCGCTGCCGACTGGTTATCTGAAGTCGGGTAGCTAGCCTGCAGTCGTGTGTGCTTTAATAATGTAGCAGAGGAAGCCATGACTGAAGCCGACCCCGGTTGCAGACTAGATGGAGCGTCCCGAGTGGTGGGCGGACGTATGCTCCAGCTCGTGCAAGTTTCTCATAACAACATTTGACCCCAAATGTTGTTAGGTTAGAGAGGGGCCTCTCCCGCTCAATGGAGCACGGCGATGGTAGCACACTTGGATGGGTGTCAGAATATCATCACCATGTTCATGTTCCTCTGAAATAGAAACTGAAAAAATGAATTATAACGCGGTGAGAGGCCTGGCCTCAGAACCTCACCGCTAACAACGCACCACGACACCTGTCTCCAACATTAGTCATCCCAGTAAACACAAGAATGACAAGAGTCCGCAGGAGTGGATCGACTATAGTCAATATCAGTCCTCCAAACTCCACAACAAAATATATAATTAAGATTCATGAATAATAGCAATCAAAATTAAATTCAAAACACTTTTTAATTTTTTTTTTTTTTCCCAAAGGGAACATTAAGAGCCCAAGGGCATCCCGATAGAGCCTAAGTGTGGACAAAATCCAAATTTATTGAGCTACACTACTGGAATAATAATAATCCATGTATCCTACAGTAATTCTACAGTAATAGAATATAAAATACTACCTATATATGAGGACGTTGTCAAAGTAAACGTCAGTGAAAAAAACAGAAACAAGACATCAGGCACACAAAAAAGGCCCAAAGTCAGAAACCAATTTAAATGCTACCAGATGCAAAGCTAGATCTTCATACAACGAAAAAACAATACATCAGATAGAAGATGCAAGACTAAATGACCTAACACCCCTAGGGTGAGGACATAACCCTGGGGAAAGACAGAATAAATATTCTGCAATACATGTTAAACTCCCAAGGGATTTAATAAAAATAGCCAAAAAGCTTAAGAGTTTAACAGGAAGGGTTCAGGGAAGGATAGGGAAGGAATACTTAACAAACAGTGGAATAATCATTATCAAAAATGATGACGCCAGGAGTATGTCCCGAAATTGGGAAACATAAAATAATTTTATAATTATTATAAAGTTACAGCCATGAACGTCAAAAACCACCATTGAACACTTCCAATATCCAATAACAGCCTTGGATCCACCAATTCTAGCATTGATTTGTGTCAGGCATCCTCAAAAAGGAGATTTTAAAGCACAGATGTCAGTTCATTGTTGCTGACTTTGGGGCCAAACAAAGAATGATGTTTGCTCCAATTCTGGTCACTTTCTGACGGCTGTGCATGTGCAGAGAGTAAAAGTATGGAGGGCCAGATAGGACTTTTAATTTTAGGTTTTTCAAGCAAATTTTGGGGATTGGGGGGTTCAAAATTTGTGCTTGGCCCTTGATAACTTTGAGTTTGCACCAGCTAGTATGGGCCATTGGTTTATAGTATAAAAATATAGAGAAACACATTAATCAATTAATTACATCCCATGTACTTCATTGGTAGAAAGGTTCATGATGCCCGTCATGGCCCAAAGCAGCAGTTGTGAGCAACATAAATCACTATGATGTGCAACAGAGCTCAGCTGAACAGAAATTCATACACAGTGGAGCCCACTTAATTGGATATCTCTCAAGTGAATATGCCATTTAACCTATTACTGAACAAATCAGCCACATCCACCAGTGTAATTTACAAATTGAGCAGTTTAAAAAACAAGAGGTCCCAAGGGGCCTTAATCGGTCAACTGCCAAAGTGGTTAAAAGAAGTATTTGGGGTCACATTCAGTTAGACATGGTTCATCAACACTACAAAGGAATGAAGTCATGAAAGGCAAATTTTATGAAAAAACACTAAGAAATGGATTTGAACAAACCTGAACCTCACATGCCCCCCACCACCCTCCACCAGGTTCCAAGGTATTTTTTGTTTCTAAAAATTTAATTAGCAATTTCCATCTTGGTTTCAAAAAGTGATGATAAATAGTGAATATAAGACCAATATGAAAGCAAAAAGGTTAGCATATGGACATCTTTGTATAGCATTTTGCGATACGAATCCAGTCATCAAATACCCTGCAAACCCCACCCATGGAGAGCTCAAATATTAAGCCAGGGACTCAAATTGAACAAACTTGAATCTTTGAGATGTTATATACCAACTATGAAAGAATTCTGACTGGCGGATATGAAGAAGGTGGTTTTTAAAGAAATTCTCTCATACTGCAATGAGTTAAAATTCAGGCTCCCATACTAGTAGGTAGCCCAAATTAATAACCCAGGGGCTCGATTTGAACAAATTGGAATCTGACCCTCCTAGAGATGTTGTATACCAACTATGAAAGGATTCTGACTGGTGGATCTGAAGAAGATGATTTTTAAAGAAATTTTCTCATATTGCACTAAGTTAAAATAGGGGCTCCCATAGGGAGCCCAAATATCAAGCCAGGAATGCCATTTCAACAACCTTGAATCTGCCCCCTCTAGAGATCTTGTATACCAAATATCATGATTCTAACTGATGATTCTGGAGAAAATTTTTAAAGAAATTTCCTCATATTGCAGAAAGTTAAAATTCAGACAGGTAGCCTGAGGGTGCTCACCTGACATGGTAGCCTAAATATCAACCCAGGGGATTGATTTGAACAAGTTGCATCTGCCCCTCCTAAGAAAAGCTTATACCAAATATTAAAAAATTCTGACCAGTGGATCTGAAAAAACAAGATTTTTAAAGAATATTCCTCATATTGAACTAAGTTATAATTCGGCCAAATATGAACCCAGGGACTTGGCTTGAACAAACTTGAATCTCACCCCCTAAGGATGCAGCATACCAAATATCAAAGGATTCTGACTGCTGGATCTGAAGAAGATTTTCAATGAATATTCCTCATATTGCACTAATTTGAACATTTGGGCTCCCACAGAGAACCCAAATATGGACCCAGGGAATTGATTTCAACAAATATGCGAATCAATCTTCCAATGATGTTATATGTGAAATATGAAAGCTTTTTGCCCAGTGGTTTGGGAGAAAAAGATTCTTTAATGTTTTCCCCATTATCCACAGCGTTGAAAAATGCTGACTCAGCACTTTTTCAAAGTCATGAAAAAGAACCCTTTGATAAAAGCGATAGCAACAATTTTTTTGACCATTCCATTCTGTTGGTCTTAAGAAAACGTCACACAAAATAAAAATTCTCAGTGCCGTATAGTTTTGGAGATATGGGCGTTTTAAATTTTTTCTATTTTTAATTCCTGCAGTTCCCATGGGGCGACAGGAAAATTTTGGGGGGCATAAATTAGCTACTTATGAACCAATATGCCCTCATATAAAATGTGGTTCAAATAAGCCTTTCAGTTTGAAAAATAGAAATTTTGGGTGGGGCGAAAATTCTTGCCCCTCCCATAACGACGGCAAATATATCCCCTCGAACTTCTGTTGAACAAATCTGAGTCCACACCTCAAAAGGAAGCTGCACACCAAATATCAAGTCTCTGCTACTGCTGGTTCATGAGAAGAAGATTTTTTAAGATTTAAGCTCATGTTTTGGGCGTGGCCCTATCGAGGGGCAGGTCAACTTGATTTGAACAAATTTGAATTGACATATGATAAGGAACATGCACACCAAATTTGGTTCAATTTGGTCTGGTAGTTTGCGAGGAGAAGTTGATAATGTAAAGTTCATGCTAGACGAAGCCGGACGGCAAATGATACCTTAAGCTCCCTTCGGCGAGCTAAAAAGGATATTTAAAAAAACTGTCATTGATTGAAACCATATCATGTGACCCCTCAGTGAAGCGAGATTGTTCCAACTCATTCCAAAGAGGGGTCAAATGATATGGATTGTTGAAAAAAAATTTAAAGTTTAAAAAAAGAATAATGAAAATAATAAATTTTAATATTGTCTATATTGGGTAAAGGGTTAATTGAAAATAACTTTTCTAACACAAAACCATTTATCATACCCTGACCTGTCAGGGTCATCTCGTGTCAGAGGGATTCAAGGGTGGAGGAAGCCGAGTACACCGAGAGAACCACTGCGCAGCAGCAAGCATCTGTTAGACGCTCCAACATAACAACTCCAAGCAAGCAGGGTTAGCACTGATTGAAGACAAGTGCACCATCGGTGGGCAGAATGTCTTAAAACAAGATGCCACCATGCCCCCACGTGGGCAATCAGAATTAAGTGCCTCACCCAAAACCCAGTTACCCCTGAAGGGGATCAAACCATGGACCTTTCAATTTGAAGTCCAATGCCGTTACCCTTGACCTGTTAATTGCATGTAGATTAGTCAAGCAAAGTACTATTAAATGAATAAAAATTCTTGTAATATGTCAAGAAATTACCTTGATAATTACCGATTGAGTCTAATAGTTTATTGGGGAAATATGGAGTTTACAGACTCGATTGTGTAAAAGAGACTTTGTTACATTGGATTTACAGTTTATAGGAAAAGTGATTGTTATTAACCCATGTGTTTGATAATTTCTGGGTTTATGGATGTAATTTTTGGTATTTACTCCTATGCCTGGAAAGGCAATAAATGAGGGCGAAAAGAGCTTTGGGTTTCAAATCGGCGGTAGCAATGTTAAAAGAGTCTTTGTCTCATTCAATCCCAATTTTATTTCTAGAATGGGAAATAAAAAATTTTCCAAAATATTATCATTAAAAATGATAAATTTAAAGTAATTTGTATATTTTTTATATTTACCAATGGCCCAGACTAGCTGGTGCAAACTCGATATTATCAAGGACCAAACACAAATTTTGAAACCCCCTAACCTGCAAAATTTGCATTCAAAACCAAAAATTAAAAGTCCTATCTGGCCCTCCATATTTTTACCATCAGTGCATGCGCAGTGGTCAGGAAGAGACCGGAATTGGCACCAACATCATTCTTTGTAGATGAGCATACTAATAATAACTCAGCAGGGAGGTATGAGTGCCTACTCATGGGAGGGCCATCCCTGTTTGGGCCACTGGTAAGTATAAAAAATGTTAACAAAATTATAGTAATTTATATATTTTTTATACTTACCAATGACCCAGACTTAGCTGGTGCTAAACTCTTTAATTCAGGGCCAAACACAAATTTTGTCCCCCCAATTCCCCAAATTTGCATCAAAAACCGAAAAGTACATGTCCTATATGGTCCTCCATACATTTACTCCTCTGCGCATGCGCAGTGTCAAGGAGGTCTCGAAATTGGTGCAAATTATCATTCTTACAACCAGTGCCTGGTAAGCATTATGTACTCAGTGGGGAGGTATGAGTTCCCAACTCATGGGAGGGCCATCCCCGTCTGGGTCATTGGTAAGTATAAAAAATATATAAATTACTATAAATTTTTTAACATTTTTATACTGTACCAATGACCCAGACTTAGCTGAATAGTAAATAGGCTGGAGGGCCTAGAACATAAAGGAAAATCCAGTAAGCTCAATTATCTATAACAGAATATCCCCTCCAGGAGAAAAGGAGAGATAGGCTTTACATGTATCTTTCTTATTTATATTAAAGAAGAAAGACACAATACCGATCAGTAATTGAGCATAATAATCATCAATGATCTCTATTAACATCTAGTATAAGCGTTTATACTAATATTTTTAAAGGTAAGCCAATAAATAAAGGAAGTCCAGAGAAATGAGACTCTTTATATTCATTAAAAGTGTCCGAGGATTGTATATTAACACTCGTTTGACACATGACATAACATATACAAATGCTTCACACAGAGCTACACTTTAAAAATACTACATGTATGGGTAAACATTAGCTTTACACTTTAAAACCATTCTGGTACCGACTCGGAATTACTGACTCTAGGGGAGGTATTCCCTTGCTTTTCACTATAAAGCAGGTGACCTAAGGGAACCACCCCCCTTGCCCTGGGTCAAATACCCCAGAGCAAAGAGGGCAGCAGGACAGAGTCACTGTCGAAACAGAAAGCCTACATAACTATAGTTGCAACTGTTTAGTGGACGATATTCTGAGCAACTGATAACGAACCTAAACAATGGAGGTCTCCAGAAATGGACTCAATATTTCTGAGATAGAAATTAGTGAATGTGGAAGGTTGAGACCAATATGCAGCCTTCATTAAATCAGTAATAGCAATACAATTAGCATAGGCCCAAGAAGTAGAAAGAGCTCTTACTTCATGAGCTGAGATCTTGAGTGCCGACTGCTGAGAAGAAGGTAATTTTTCATAAGCAGTACGAATAGTTAATTGAATCCATCTAGCAATAGAATGAACCATAATATCCTTACTATTAGGCATCAAAGACAGAAAGAAATGCTTACGTCCCTTTCTGATGAACTCAGATCTACGTTTGTAAATACGAATTGCTCTAACAGGACAAAGTAAAAGCCTACGCCCATCAGATGACGGAAGGGCCTTAATAACAATAGGTTCAGGATACTTATTAGGAGCCTGATTCTTAGCCAAAAATCCAACATTAGTGGTAAAGGTAATAGTATTACCAACACTACGGTAGTGAGAATCATCCACAGATAGTGCATGAAGCTCACTAACTCTTCTAGCAGAAGAGAAGGCTAAGAGAAAAGCTGTCTTATGTTAAGAATTTGAAGTTCACTGTGTCAAGAGGCTCAAAAGGCGCTTCTTTTAGCTTAAGAAGAACCCAAGCCAAATTCCACTTAGGAATTAATCTAAGGGTTCTAGGTCTATTTATCGAAAAATTTCTAACTAATTTAGATAAAGAGACATTAGTTCCAATCATTAAGCTATCATGATGTGCATAGGTATTGGATAGCATAGACCTATGACCCTTAATGGTGATAGGCTGCAGTTTAATGTCATCAAACAAGTATACTAGAAAGTTTGCAATGTCTGGAATGGAAGGATCATAAATATCTACGGAATGATCCCCACATCACTGACGAAAGACCTTCCACTTAGCAGCATAGTTTAGCGAAGAGGAGGTCCTCCTACAGTTAGAAATCGCGTCCACTGCTCTTCCTGTAAAATGTTTTCCGTGCAAGAAGGACTGCACACCGGAAATACGTGAAGGTTTAGACCTTGCGGATTGTGATGGAGGATGTGCGATTTCCCTTGCGAAAGAAGATCTTCCCGTTGAGGAAGCTTCCTCGGTATGTCCCACAACAGACACCTGAGTAGATTTATCCACGGTTTCTGTGGAGACAGAGATGCTACCAACAGAATCTTGCATTGCAATTGTTTTATCTTGAGCAATATCTGTTGAATCGACGGCGCTGGAGGATACACATATCCTATCATTCCGTCCCAAGAGATCGAGAGAGCGTCTACTGCAAACGCTCAAGGATCCAGACAAGGTGACACATACATCTGCAACTGATTGTTGAGATGTGTCGCAAATAAATCTATCATTGGCCGTTCCCATTGGTAGCAAATCTAATTGAATACTTGCTTGTTGAGAGTCCATTCTGGCGGCAACAGGCGACCCCTCCGTGAAAGGGAGTCTGCCAAGACGTTCAGATGACCTGGAATATGATGGACCGAGAGAAGAATCTGATGTTCTAGTACAAACAGAAGAATTTTTTCCGTTAGATTGAGCAATGGAATGGAATGAGTGCCTCCTTGGTTCCGAATATACGCAACTACTGTCGTATTGTCGGACAGAATTTGCACCTGTGCATTCTGAATAACATCTATCCAATGACGTAGAGCAAGCCAAATCGACATCATCTCTTTGATGTTGATGTGCTTGCTTAAAAACTGCGGATCCCAAAGACCCTGGCACTTCAAATCCGATGGGCTCAGTGTCGCACCCCAACCTGTTTGACTGGCATCCGTCATAATCGTAAAACTCGGATCTGGCAATTGCAGTGGAACTCTCTGAGTTAACCACTGTATGTCTGCCAAAGTCTGAATCTCGTTTCACTTGGCTTGACAAGAGGATGTCCGTCTCGAGCGAATGAATCTTCATTCTCCAATTCTGAGTCAGATAGACCTGGAGAGGACGAGCGCGTAGCCGCCCCATTGGAATGAGACCCGCGGCAGCTCCACACAGACCTATTAGTCTCATGAATTCTCGCGCTGTAACTTTGTCTGAGTGAAGACAATAGCGAGCGTAACAACTGACTAATTTCGCTCTGGTTAACGACAGACAAATGAGATTGTTGTGCGTCTCAAAGCTCATCCCCAGATGGGTGAATGACTTGGACGGCACCAGATCCGACTTCTCTTCATGTACTATGAAACCGAGACGTCAGAGCAATAGAAGCAGATTATCGTCCAGGTAAGCCGACGTTACCGCAGATGAATGAGCTCGGAAATAAGTCATTACCGAGTTCATTACTCGAGTGGAAGCCCAGGGTGCTAGTTTCAGACCAAAGCACATCGCTCGGAACTGATAAGCAACACGTAGGACAGCGAAGCGAAGATACTTTCTGAATGCCGGATGTACCATGACGTGAACGTATGCATCTTTGAGGTCTATGCTCGCAGCATATTTGTTCACTCGAATGCTCACTCTGACCGATCGAATGGTCTCCATGCAGAACTTTGGAGCCACAATCAGCTTGTTTATCCAGCTTAAATCGATCACTGGACAGAATGAGCTGTCTGGTTTCGGATCCAGAAAGAGATGGCTGTAGAAACCTGGAGATTCCTGGTTTTCTACGACCTCTATCGCGTTCTTCTTTAAAAAGAGACTGGACTTCTGATAGAAGTGCCGTTCTTTTCTGAAAATTTGACGGAAGCCGAGTCCATCTTGGACTTCGAGTTAACGGAGGTTTGCCTCTGAAGGACAGTTTTAGTCCTTCCAAAATAACCCCTCGAACCCAAGGGTCCTCCGGAATTGATTCCCAGTTGCTTGAGAAACTTGACAGTCTTCCGCCCACCGGAACGCGACAGAGATCTAAACCATCAACTCCTGGATCTGCTAGGCTTGCAGGAGGAGAAACTACATCCTCCGCGACCCGCACCTCGCCCTGTCGGCCTAGGGGCACGGTTATTTCTACCAGCGATACGGCCCCTAGTCGAGTCGATACTCTGACGGTCTCTAGAGTAAGAGCTAGAGAACACATAGGAACCTCTATAGGAACTTCCCTTGGACGAACTCATCCCAGAAGTGCCTGGCCTACTCTTCGCTGCTGGTTCCGACTTCTTGGATGCAGACTTAAATAGCAGAGAGTCAAAAGCTTTCTTAGTTAATTTATCATATATTGCAGAAAGCTTGCCGCTGAAAAGAAACTCTACGGAGACCAGAGCGACTCTAAGAGAGTTTTTCACCTTACTGTTCATGCGTGTGGAAGTAGCTAGGGCCGCGTCACGTCTAGCTAACTCCAGATTTTCCACTGAAATGGCAGAGTTATATGTGGAAAAAGCTATGGCCCTGGACATCTGTACATCTTGGAATTCTGGTCCTTCAAAGCATAATGACAACGCTCTAGTAAGGTGATCTGCGTATGAAAGAGCGTCTAAACTAGCTCTGTTAGACGATACTGTTGTTTCCATCGTTGACGAAGGAAGTGACATAGACGACGGCATGGATATTTCAAGGTCTTCAGCCTGGGCGTCTAAACGCAGAGGAACTCTCTGGATGCCCTGACCTGCCGTATCAAATTTATTCCTTTGATTGATGAAAGGCAGCTGTAGAGCAGATGCCGGAAGGAAGGCTGACCTGCCCGTCTTGTTGGCAAGTTTGTCAATAGCATCATCTAATAATTCAAATATCCGAGAGACATTCCCGATTCCTGGACTGTGACGGAAATTCCGGGACAATGTCCCTAAACCGGCGGAACAACTTCTGGAAGGTAATGCCGGATGAACTCTATGGCTATTTTATGTTGTTCCGAAAGGGAAAATCTAACTCATCGGAATCTCTTTCGCCATCCTGCCGGACCTCTTGCAATTCTCGGTCGTCCACAACTGATCCAGCGATGGAACATTCCAGCCCAGCTTCGTCTGAAACTTCATGTTCCGACAGAGGCTCTGCTGGTTGCTGCGATGATCTTTGCTATCTGTGATAGCACGTCCGTTACGGAAGCCTGGGGAGCCGCGGACTTACTAGATTTAGCCGCCGGAAGCTCCCTGGATGTTGCATTCTGCATACATCTTTTATGCGAACGTCCGGATGTAGAAGGCCTCGTATCCCTGGCTACCGGATGGCGTGACCTGGTTGCCGTGGAATCCCTGGTCGGCGAAGCTGACTGTATATCACTGGTCACGTAGCTAAGGTGCAGTCGTGTGTGCTGCCGTGAGGATGAGGAAGCCTTATAGGTAGCCTCACCGGACTGCCTATATACCGGAGTGTCCCGAGTGGCGAACGTATGCTCCGACTGCATAATGCTACGAACTACAACATCTGGTCCCAGATGTTGCTGTATGAGAGAGGGACCTCTCTTGCTTGCAGCTCGTGCAGAGCTGGACAAGCTAAAAACTGGACTATCAGGCTTCCTCCGATCCATCCTCCTTTCCGTCGTCACTGGGTGTGCACGTGGAAGTTTTATAGTGCTCGAAACACCCGACTCTCTCTCCTGGACCACAACAGACAAACCCGGGTGCTGACCCATTCGGTGAATGGATGCGACACCGGACGAGCTAGCGGACGTCAACCCCTTCGATCGAACTTGCGAACTCCTGGGTAATTGACGGATCTCCATGAGCACTTTTGCCGCTAGCTCTTCGCTTGTTTGTGACGACATCACGGAAATATCACACTGTTCTTGTTCCTCTGAAAAAGAGAGTGAAAGACTAGAGTGACTCTGCAGAGAGAGGACCAGCATGGCCCTCTCTCCAGTAACAGCATACCGTGACACACATTTCCAACATTTGTCATTCCAATTGAAACACACAGAACAAAGATCAGTGCGAGTACATTGAGTACAATTAATACAGAGATCATGAGAATCAGAGGAAGATTTCCTCCTATTACAATTTGAACAATAATCATTCATTGTGAAAAAAGGTAAACAATCATAGTACTTGCACTAATCTTTGAAAATTAAGATACATAATAAAACAATCCATTATAATCATTACGAAATAATGATTCGAAAAGAAAAAATTTTTTGAAAAATTTTTTTTCAGAAGAGCCCAAGTTCCTAATGGGAACCCTGAGCCCAATGGATCCCAAAAAAGCCTAAGTGTGGACAAAATTTTTAAATCAATTAATGTAGCACTTACGGACAATATTAATGTATCTTACTATGAAATAAGTGATGCAGAAGACAAGTAATCACTATCAGCAGTAACTGTTGTCAATCTAAGCAAAAGTGTCAACAAACCGGAAACATGACACCAGGCACTGAAAAAACCTGGCCCAAAATCAGTTACCAATTTAAAACACTATCTGATGCAAAACAGATGCTTCCAGAGAAGAAACTGTAGAAATCAGATGGTAGATGCAGACCAAATCGCCTAAACACCCCTAGGGTGAGGACGTAAACATGGGGAAAAAACAGAAAAAATTCTGTTACCAAGCCAAAACTCCCAAGAAAATTTAGTAATAAACATTACAAAATATAAGCCAAACATGGGAGAAAAGCTAGGGGGGAATAAGGAAGGTAGAGAGGAAACACTGATCAAACAATGGTACGTTCATAGCAAGAATGACAACAACAGGGCCATGCCTTGAAAAAAGGCCACATGAAATAATTTCGTAAAATAATTATAAGTTACAGCCCTGAACATTTTCTTGCACTATTTTTTCCTCTCCTCCTTATATTTCCTCTTTATTTACACCATTTCTCTCATCAAAATGTGTCTGGTATCATGAAAACTGAGATTTGGAAGCACAAATAACAGTGAAGTGTAACTGTTTTGAGGACCAAACAAAGAATGATAATTGGCACCAATTTAGAGACCTCCTTGACACTGCGCATGCGCAGAGGAGTAAATGTATGGAGGACCATATAGGACATGTAAATTTCAGTTTTTGATGCAAATTTTGGGGATTGGGGGGACAAAATTTGTGTTTGGCCCTGAATTAAAGAGTTTAGCACCAGCAAAGTCTGGGTCATTGGTACAGTATAAAAATTACTTTAAATTTATCATATGTTTATACTAATAAACAAAGGCCCAGACTAGCTGAATCGTAAAAAGGCGGAGGGCTTATGACTTCAGAATTAGAAGACCAAATAAAGCTCTTAAGCCTGCATTCCAAGGTGAAAGGAAATTAAATTTAAAAAGAATTACATGTATGTCTCTTTATACAATAAAAGAGAAAACATATCATAAATAAGGAGCCATATCCAAGTAATTACATATTCTTAGCATGAATGATTGTGCTAATTGGGTGTAAGGAGCCCTCAATTTTTAAGGCCAGTCCGGACTAAGCCCCATAAATTAGGATGGCGTATTTGAGAGTGAGAGACTAACCCCCACAAACATACGCCATATATAAATAATAAACAAGCTGTATCTAGGATCTAGGATCAGATATAATCAACAGACAAAACAGCTTCACTCATAGTTACACACTTATCAAGCCGGAGGAGATTTTACAAAAATTCCCCCCCCCCCCCCCCCCCCCCCCCCCCTTTTTTTGAAGGAATATTCTTCAAAACAAAGAGGAGAGTGTTCTGGAATCAGTGAAAAGCGGTACCCATTAAACAATATATATTTGTCCAACAGGCACCCAAATATTAATTATTGGTGCTTAATGCCACTTCAGAAGCCAAGGCTATCGTGGTGATCCCAGTAATTAACAGCGCACTCTTCTAACGTATACCAGAGACGGAATATGTGATATAATGAGTACAACCATACACTTGAAGAGCAACCAACAGGCGACCCTGTTCAGGTGTACAATTAATTCCAATAATAACACTCCTATTGACACATGCGAATATACAAGAATGTGTACTGTATCTTAATAGAAACCTGGATTAGAACATGGAATGAGCTATGATTAACAGACCCGTCACGGATCGTCCCCGAAATAATTCATTGTTTCCTTGGTCTGTAACAATCAATGACTGTTCAGAGAAGAATATATTACTCCGAATAATGATGCCAAAAAATGAGAACATATACATAGACGGACTATTGGCAGTTCCATAACTGATCCAAATAGCCCCAAAATTCTCATGAGCTCTATAAGCAGAGCAACAATTTATATAATCTGTCAATAATGCGTCTGCCTAATAATACACATATTATGTACGCAAGTAATCAAATCCCGCATGTACTCATCTGAATACAGCCTGCAAAAACGGTATGACCAAGTGATACAAGTGTAACCAGGAAACTGAATGAATAATACAATGTTAAAATACAGTTAACTGACCAATAAACTCATATGTCATAAGAAAGGCCAGACCGCTCTAAGCGAAATTTTTCAGAGTGGACTAAATGCGACATTGGAGAATGTGGCCCAGATAACTGACATGTCAACCATACAGGTACACGAAGGCTGGCAATTTTATTGAAAAAGTGGATGTGCCCATGAGGTCGCCATTAGAACACGACCCAGCCACCAATCGAGAAGCCGAGAAAGGCATGCATATACTTGAATGCTTACGAGGCTTACCAGAAGAAAACTACCTCCTACCCTGTAATTGCCTCTTAACTCATTGGTGGGCGTCAACGGAAAAATTCATATCGAACCCCCTCACCCGCATTACTTGAATTGCTCTTGTGTTAATCATCAAATCAAATAGGAACCGAAGGGCTCCCTCATATCTGACTGACTCCATAATGCCACTAAGGACGGAGAGGGACGTGATGAACAAATACACCATATTGACATAATCACACTAGGTAAATATGGCGTCATTAATAGAGCTTATCGTCTCATATAACTAACACCAAAACATATCAGTAGGAAGAGAATAACCTCCTCTAACATACGGTATCATGCCCGATAGGACAACGAACTCAGCATAGCTGAAGCAGCTAAAGGTGTTCCTGTATGTGAAGACAATAAAAGGCTGATAACTGCGACCTTAGAAGCTCACTAAGGAGACTTACAACGCTAGCCGTAGCTTACAAGTCTTCATCTCCGTGAAGACAGATATATCGGTGTAAGTTGCGACCTTGAAGATTCACTGAATGGAGACTTACAACTATCATCGCGCAAGGTAGGAAATGAAGAGCTGCTATTTAACAGCCCTAAATTCCCAAAGAGATAGCAGTCCCAAGGGATAATAAATTCAGTCATGTCACTGCATAATTACTGAAACAATCACGCTCACCATTCTAGCTAGGCTACTATGGTGTAAACAATAAGACTCAAGTCTATGACATCTAGGAAAACAAACCGAAAAGCACTGTACCTTTATCGGTTTTATTCCCATAAGACAGCGGTCAGAGCCTGGCTAACGTAGCTAGAAGTCTTCCTCTCCGTGAAGACAGATATCTTGGTGTAACTAGCGACTTTGAAAGCTCACTAAATGGAGACTTACAACCATCGTCGCGCAAGGTAGGGAATGACAAGCCGCTATTCTAACAGCTGTAATTCCCAAAGAGACAGTAATCTCAAGGTAGCTACGCAGTTATGTGTCTTTGTCTACTTGAAGACATATCTGCGTCACTTGCGGCCTTGAAAGCTCACTAAATGGTGACTTATAACACTAGCCGCAAGAAAAGACCGCTGTAACAGTACATAATGCTACTATGGTGTCCACATTGACATTAAATGTATTGATGCCAAGGAATACAACACCGAGAGGGAAAAGACGTACCTATTCCTTCTAACGGCTCTATTCCAAACAAGACAGCTGTCTCAGCCTATCTATGCACAATTCGTCCGACTTCAGGACAAAAAACAGGTGATTTGAAAAAACCTGGAGAATATTTCGACGACCACTATTGCTTTTCTTCAATAGGAGAGCCTATACCTCCGCAAGAAGACTCTGTTGGAAGAATTCGCCGGAAGAATTGTCCAACACGTACTTGTTGTAAGTGTAGCTTTGCTCAGACTGATAGCTGCAGGCCTGCCAAGACTACATTTTCATCCACTGATCTTCCGCAACTTCATCCACTTTTTTGCGTGGTTGGTAACCTTCCGCTAAGTGGAAAGCAACAGAAGTCTATTCACATTGACCTCTATTGCTTACTTCAATAAGAGAGCCTGTACCTCCACTAGGATCGAATCCCTTCTGAAAGGATCTGCCGGAATATTAGTCCAACGTGGACATCTAGTAAGTGGGGGTTTCTGTTCGGAATCATAGCTGTAGGCCTTCTAAGACAACACCTTATGCCCACTGATCTTCCGTGACATAAATCCAGTTTCTCACGAAGCTGATAACCTTCCGTCAACTGGTAAGCAATAGAGGTCTTATTCATCACCTGTACAACTAATGAGGCTTACGGAAGGAGAAACTATGTCCTCCCCACAAAGAACCTCGTCCCCCGCGGCTTATGGGCATCTGACCTATAGTATGGATCAGACCTGCACCCCTTTCCCGAGACGCTATACTGACAACCTCGGGAGTAAGTATAAGAGGGTTATTGTACCCTCGTGAGGAGTTCCCTTAGCTGATTTAAGTGGAACGGCCTCGCTGACCCTGGTCTGCTGAAGCCTGTTGTTGAGACGCAGACTTCAGTAGCAAAGTACTCGAAGCTTTCTTGAAGCCTATTCATAGACTAACGAAAGCTCGTCGTCAATAGAGTATATCCTGAGACTGGAGCGACTCGGAGAGAGCTTTTCATCTTGTCATCTATAAGTGATGATGACGCAAGGGCAGCATCACATCTGATCAACTCCCAATTTGGCACTGTCAGGGCGGAGTTGTACGTGGCATACATGACTGCCCTGGAAAGAACTCTAAGCGAGGAACAACATTCTCAAATTCCTTCCCATTAAGACGTTGTGCCATAGCTCTGGTGAGGTGATCTGCGTAGGACATCGCATCCAGATTCGCTCTATTGGATGAAATAGCACATTCCATCACATCCGAGCCTATATTGAATGATGCAGGTAGGGACATATTTTCATCCTCAGCCTGCTCATCTAAACGCAGAGGAGCTCTCTGGACATCTTCTCCCACCGTTTTAAATGAACGTGGTCCAAGGAACGGTATATTTATTGAAGATGCCGATAAGAAACCGCCTTCCTCTTAGCACTAGAGAGGTTGAATATGGCGTCGTTAACATGGCCGAAGGCCTCCAACACCTGTTGAGACTGTTTTGGGAAGGAAAGAACATCCTCTTTCCTCCAGATGAAATCTGCTTCAGAGATGACAGCGGTTTCTCTATAGAAGTCACAGCTTGCTGATCAGGTGGAACAATGTCAGTATAGTATTGATAAATAAAATTTATCGCTACCATATGCTGTTCCAAAAGGGAAGGGTAATCCTCTTCCTTGTCCCTTTCACCATCCAACTGATTCAGCTGTGACATTTGGTCATTCGCATTTGTGTGTACAGATGACTGAACCGACCCAGCACAGTCCGATAGCTCACCACCGGAGTCTGCTCTTGCACTTTCTGGGATGCTGCGATCAGCTGCACAATCTGCAACAGCAAGTCTGTTACAGAGGCTTGAGGCGTAGCAGTCTTCTGTTTTTTCGCCGCTTGCTACTCCTGGGACTAAGATCCGGAGATAGATCTCTTCTCCAAACATCCCGATGAACAAAGCCTTGGTCGCTAGCTACCAGATGGTCCAACTTCACAGGCGAAGACTGGCTCCATCTTCGTGTAACTGCCTGGATATCCGAAGTCGGGTAGCTAGCATGCAGTCGTGTGTGCTTTTATAATGTAGCGGAGGAAGCTGTGACTGAAGCCGACCATGGCTGCAGTCCAGACGGAGCATCCCGAGCTGCGGGCGGATGTATGCTCCAACTTGTACAAGTTTCTCAAAACAACATTTGGCCTCTCCCAATCGCGGTCTTATCAGACCTCGCCGAGCCTCCCGAAAAGAAAACTTGGTTCCGGCTTGTGCAAGTTTCTCAAAACAACATTTGGCCCCAACTGTTGTTGGGTTAGAGAGGGGCCTCTCCCGCTCGCAGTCTTATTAGACCTCGCCGAGCCTCCCTAAAAGAAACTTGCTGACTTCCTTCCTATTTCCATCATCGCTGGGTGAGCTTCTGATTTCGAGGTGCTCACTCTACCCGAATCTACACTTCCTTCGACCGCAATGGATTGACTTGGTATCACAGCTCTCACAGACAGAGTAACCTCTTCACTGTCAAGCTAGCTGCTTGCAAGGGATTAAGAACACTAAATAGAGGCCTTAACCCTTGCTTATATTCATGAGCACTTTGAAGCTAGCTCTATTTGCTCAACAGAGCACGACAACGGTAGCACACTTTGGATGGGTGTCACAATATACCGCCAACAACGTATCGCAACACCCGTATCAAATGTCTGTCATGCATATGTACACAGTAGGACAAGAATCCGCAGGAGTGCATCAACTACAGGCAAGGCAACAAGCATGTAAATCCGAGGAAGACTTCATCACCTTGCATTTAGAGCAGTAAGCTTTCATAATTACAATCAAAAGACAAAGTCGATAGTCGATACAAACTCCACAACAAAATATATGATAAAGATACATGAATAATCGCAATCAAAATTAAATTCAAAAATTTATAAAAAAAAATTTTTTTTAAAAAATGCCTAAGTTCCCAAAGGGAACATTATGAGCCCAAGGGCATCCGATAGAGCCTAAGTGTGGACAAAATCCAAATATTATGAGCTACACTACCGGAATAATAATCAATGTATCCTAAAGTATTTCTATAGCAATATAATATAAAATACTACATATATTTGAGGACGTTGCCAATGTAAACAACATCAGGAAAAAAACGGAAACAAGGCATCAGGCGCAAAAAGGCCCAAAGTCAGTAACCAATTTAAATGCTACCAGATGCAAAGCTAGATCTTCATACAAAGAAAAAACGATACATCGGATAGAAGATGCAAGTCTAAAACAACCTAACACTCCTAGGGTGATGACATAACCATGGGAATAAACAGAATAAATATTCCGTAAAACACGTTAAACTCCCAAGAAATTTAATAAAAAATTTCAATCAAAAATAGCCAAAAAGCTTAGGAGTTTAACTGGAAGGGTTCATGGAAGGATAGGGAAGGAATACTTAACAAACAGTGGATGAATCATTAGCAAGAATGATGACGTCAGGCATATGTCCCAAAAATGGGAAACATGAAATAATTTTTATAATTATTAGTTACAGCCCTGAACGTCTGAAACCACCGTTGTTCACTTCCATCATCCATTAACAGCCTTGGATCCACCAATTCTTGCATTGATTTGTGTCTGGCATCCTCAAAAAAGGAGATTTTAAAGCACAAATGTCAGATCATTGTTACTGACTTTTGGGCCAAATAAAGAATGATGTTGAGACCAATTCCATCTCTTCCTGACCACTGCGTATGCACAGATGGTAAAAGTATGGAGGGCCAGATAGGATTTTTAATTTTCAGTTTTGTATGCAAATTTGGGGGATTGGGGTGTTCAAAATTTGTGTTTGACCCTTTATAATATCGAGTTTGCACCAGCTAGTCTGGGCCATTGGTTATTAATATAAAAATATAGTAATACAATACCAGATATAACTTGAATTTACAACAAAAGCACAAATGTATCTGAAAAACACAGCTTAGAATAAAATCAAGAGAACTGAGAATTTTCAAACCTAAAAATGACTTGTGTTCCCAAAGAAGTATACGCTTAGATTGCTTTTCATATTTCAATGAAACAAGAAACATATTCTGGCTTTACATCAGCATGCTCCCAATGACAAAAGACATGTGTCCAGTCAAGAGACTGCCTTTTATACTAAGAGTAAGGTTACCATTTAAATAGCACTTATTTTTATCTCTTTCACAAGAGATTGGTGTGCCACCTAGTGGTGACCATACCTTCCTATCCTGAATGACTGTGAATTAATGTGCCTCTTTTCTCATCATGTCTGACTGTGAATTAACGTGAAATAGAATCCACATTTTTTTTTATTAAAGTGTCAGTTAAACTTACCAATAACATCAAGTTTGCACATTGGACAGGTTCTACTTTTCACTAACCATGGATCAACACATTTGGTATGGAACTGATGAGAACATGGAAGCACCCGTATTTTCTGCAAATCAAGAAATGACTTTGTTTATTAACCTTTACCCTACGCACAGGATATAAAAATTTATTATTTTAATTATTGTTTTATATGTGACCTTAAACACCAATAAATAAATAATAAATTATTGTTTTTCTAAATTTTTGGAAACATTTCAATAAAACCATATCATGTGACCCCCCATTGGAATGGGCTCGATGAGCTCGTTCCAATGAGGGTGTCACATGATATGGTTTTGTTGACATTTTTGGGGAAATTTTTTTTTTCAACTGCTTAATATTTAAAGTACACTGGCAGTTGCGGCTGATTCATTAGGTAAAGTGTTAACTTCTTCAAAACTATTAACCATCTTCTAATCTCTTTTAGAATTTTACCTGTTGTAACATATAGATCTGATCACACGCCATTCACAATAATTGCCGTTTGGCCTCCACAACATATCTTATGACCACTCATTACAATGAGCTCATTCATCTCATTCTGGTGAGGGTCCATGAGGAGTCCTAAGCTATTATCGAACAATCAAATTGTAACTGACGATCTGTAAGCCATGTTAGATAATGGGTTGAAGACTAACAATCAATCCAAATAACAAAGGTGTATATTAATAGCAACCCTTTTTTGTTTTCTTTATATTGGGGTTTGACAACACTTTTAACAGCCAGGATCACCTCATGTCGGATGGTTTTACAGGTGGTGGAAACTGGAGTACCCAGAGATAACTAGCGAGCAACTGTCAGATCCCCCAAAGGACTATTAACTCTACAAAAGCAGGGTTACCATTGGTTTAAGACAAGTGCATAATTGAAGAGCAGTCTGCCTTAGTACACAGCACCACCGTGCCCCCACGTGGGCAATCGGGATGAAGTGCTTTGCCATGGTCACAATGCAGTTACCTCTGGTGGGGGGTTCGAACTGTAGACCTTTCCATTTGAGGTCTAATGCCATAACCACTGAGCCACCACATTCTTATGATTCCTGCCTGAAATATCCTGTCCAAGATCATAATTTTTATACTGTACCAATGACCCAGACTTAGCTGGTGCTAACTCTAACAAAACCAGGGCCAAACACAAATTTTGCCCCCCAATCCCCAAAATTTGCATCCAAAACAAAAAGAAATCATGTCCTAAAGGACCTCCATACTACGCCTCTACTGCGCATGCGCAGTGACGCAGTCGTCCCGAAATTGGCGCCAATTATCATTCTCTGTTTGGCCCTTCATCAGTCAACATCTCACTGATCTTTGTGCTTGTAAATCTCAGTTTAAAGGATGCCAGACACGTAATTTTTGGAGAAAATGTGATTCTAAGGAGGATAGAAGGAGGAGAGGAAAAAGAAGTGGCAAAAAATAATCAGGGCTGTACTTAAAATTTTTTGATGAAATTATGTTAAGTTGCCTATTTTCGAGGCATGGGCCTCTTGTTGTCATTCTTGCTAATTGTTGCACTGCTTATTCAGTGTTTCCTCTCCCCTAGCCTTCTAAAGTCCCCCCTTGCAATTCTCCCATGCTTTTGGCATATTTTTGAGAAATTTCATTTCTAAAATTTCCTGGGAGAGTTGCTTGGTTACAGAATGTTTTCTGTTATTTTCCCCATAGTTACGTTTTCACCCATGGGTGTATAACGTTTGTGTTCTGCATCTTCCATCTGATGTTCTACAGATTCTCCCCTGGGAGTCTCTGTTTTGCATCAGATAGAGTGTAATTGATGACTGATTCCGGGCCAGTTTTTTCAGTGCCTGGAGTCATGTTTTCTAGTGTGTTTACACTGTTTGTTTTCATTGGCAACAGCCTTTTTTGAGGGGGGCTGTTTGCCTTTGTTGTAGTTTATCTCATTATAAGATACATTTATATTATCCGAAAGTGTCTCATTAATTATTTTATATAAATTTAAAATTTTTGACCACACTTTGCCATCGGATCCATCGGGGCTCAATGTTACTTTTCAGCAACTTGGGCTTCGCTGAAAAAATATTTTTTCAAAATTATTTTGTTTTGCAATTGTTTTTTCATTTATTAATGGATCATGTTATTATGTATCTTTGTGTCAGGGGTTTTTGCGAGTAACTAGGACTTATTGTTGTTCTTTCACAATGAAGGGACGTTGTTCAAATTGTAATAGGAAGAAATCTTCCTCTGACTTTCATGATCATTGTATTAATTGTAGTCAGTGTTCTCGCATTAATCCCTGTCCTATATGTGAACATTGGGATGAGAAACATTGGAAACGTGTATCACGATATGTTGTTTCTGGAGAAAGAGCGATGCCGGCTCTTTCTCCGCAAGGTCACTCTACTCTCTCAGTTTCTATTTCAGAGGAACCAGAACAGGGTGATGTTTCCATGTTATCTTCTTCAAGTGTGCGTCCGTCGTCACAAATGAATTCAGAGCTAGCGGCAAAAGTGCTCATGGAGATTAGACAAATGTCGTCCGCTAGCTCGCCCGGTGTAGCGTCCATTCACCGAATGGTTCGGCAGCCGGGTTCGTCCGATGCGGTCCAAGAGGAAATTTTGGGTGATGCGAGCACTATAAACATAATAGATGCACACCCAGTGACGGCGGATAGTAAGCGAGAACGGAGGAAGCCTTTTAGTCCGGTTCCTAGCTCGTCCAGGTCCAGCCGGGCCGCGAGCGAGAGAGGTCCCTCTCTTATACAACAACATCTGGGACCAGATGTTGTGGTACAAAATGTGTCTTTAGCGGAGCATACGTCCGTCGCTCGGGACGCTCCGTTGTATAAGCAGTCCGCAGAGACTGTTAAGGCTTCCTCTTCTCGTCAGCGCACACGACTGCACCTTGGCTGCGTGACCGCCGATATATTACCAGCTTCGCCGATGAAGGATTCTTCGGCGACCAGGTCACACCATCCGGCAGCCAGGGATTCGAGACCGATGGACTCCGGACGTTCGCATAGGAAAAGTATGCGGGAGCCATCTGATGCGGAGCTGCCCTCGGCGAAGCAGCGAAAGACTGCGCCTCCGCAGGTCTCGACGCCGGACATTCTTGTGCAGATAGCACAGCTTATCGCAGCATCCCAGCAGCCGACAGAAACGGTGTCAGATCGAGAATTATCCGACGGCGCTAGGTCGGTACGCTCCGCCGAAGCATTGGGGGTGGACGACCGGGAACATCATGAGGTCCGACCGGATGGTGAAAGGGATACGGATGACTTGGAGCTATCCCTTTCGGAACAACATAAAGCTGCCGTGGACTTCATCCGGCACTTTCTCCCTCAAGTTGTTCCGTCGGGCCAGACTGCTGCGCTTCCGGACAAGAGAATTATATTTTATATTATATTTTTTGAGCGGTTCAGGGACATCGCTCCCGAGTTTCCGTCGCAGTCCAATAATGTTGCTAGAACATTTGAATTATTGAACGACGCTATATTTAAACTTGCTTCCAGGACGGGGAAAGCAGGTTTCTTGTCCGCTAATACTCTCAACCTGCCTTTCATTAATGCAAGGAATAAATTCGATACGGCAGGACAGGGTATACCGAGAGTTCCTCTGCGTATGGACGCCGAGGCGGAAGACTTAGAGCTATCATTACCGTCGTCAGCTTCTATTCCAACCGCGGTGTTGGAAACAGCTATTGCGTCTAACAGAGCCAATTTAGATGCCTTATCTTACGCAGATCACCTTACTAAGGCGTTATCACTGCGCCTTCAAGGGGAAGAGTTTCAGGATATACAATCCTCTTTAAGACTTCTTTCAAGGGCAGTAGCTTATTCCACGTGTAACTCCGCCCTTTCAGTGGCAAATCTGGAGTTGGTTAGACGTGACGCAGCCCTAGCTACATCCACACTAGTGGATTCTAAGGTGAAGAACTCTCTTAGAGTCGCTTCGGTCTCAGGAGAACTTCTCTTTGATGGCAAGCTTTCCGCTATTTATGATAAAATTAAAAAGAAAGCTAATGATTCTCTGTTGTTCAGATCGGCTCCTAAGAAGTCGGATACAGCAGACACGAATAAGACAGGCACTTCTGGGTCTAATGCGCCCAAGAGAGGTTCCTATAGAGGTTCCGGTGCGTCCTCTTGGTCTTATTCGAGAGACCGTCAGGATAGCGACTCTCGTTCGGGACGTCCTTCAGGCCGGGACAATCGGTCGGACGCCCTGAGGTCGACGAGGCGAGGTGCGGGTCGTGGAAGACGTGGTTTCTCCTACCGCAGGCCTCGCAGGTCCAGGAGGTGATGGCTTAAACCTCTATCGCGTTCCGGTTGGCGGAAGGTTGTCGAGTTTTTCACAAGAGTGGGCGTCGATTACGGACGACCCTTGGGTGAGAGGAGTAACTTCGGAAGGTCTGAAGATATCCTTCAAACGAAAGCCTCCATTAACTCGAAGTCCAAAGTGGACTCATCTTCCGTCAAATCCACAGAAAAGAGATGCTCTGTTATCAGAGGTGCAGTATCTTTTAATGAAGAACGCGGTAGAGGTCGTAGAAAACCAGGAATCTCTGGGATTCTACAGCCATCTGTTTCTGGTTCCGAAACCAGACGGCTCGTTCCGTCCAGTCATAGATTTGAGCTGGATAAACAAGCTGATCGTCGCTCCGAAGTTTTATATGGTGACGATTCGATCGGTCAGGACGAGTATTCGGGTGAACGATTATGCAACGAGCATAGATCTCAAAGATGCGTACTTTCACGTCATGGTACATCCGACATTCCGAAAGTATCTACGCTTCGCAGTCCTTGGAGTGGTGTATCAATTCCGGGCGATGTGCTTTGGATTGAATCTAGCACCCTGGGCTTTCACTCGGGTAATGAACTTGGTAATGATCTACTTCCGAGCTCATTCGTCTGCGGTAACGTCGGCCTACCTGGACGACATTCTTCAGAGGTACGGCAACGAGTTAACGCTTCAGAACGATGTTCAGAATCTTCTTCTATTGCTCCGACGTCTCGGTTTTATAGTAAACGAGGAGAAGTCGGGTCTGGTGCCGTCCAAGTCATTCACTCATCTGGGAATGAGCTTCGAGACGCACAACAATCTCGTTCGTCTGCCGTTAACCAGAGCGAAATTAGTCAGTTGTTACGCTCGCTATTGTCTGCACGCAGACAAAGTCACGGCGAGAGAATTTATGAGACTGATAGATCTGTGCGGAGCCGCCGCGGATCTCATTCCGATGGGGCGGCTACGCACACGGCCTCTTCAAATTTTCCTGACTCAGAATTGGAGTGTGAAAATTCATTCGCTCGATGTAGACGTTCTCTTGTCAGATCAAGTGAAACAAGAGATTCAGACTTGGGCAAACATTCAGTGGTTAACTCAAGGAGTTCCACTGCAGTTGCCGGATCCGAGTTTTACCGTTATGACGGATGCCAGTCAAACAGGTTGGGGTGCATCATTAATCCCAACGGATTCGAGATGCCAGGGTCTTTGGGATCCGCAATTCCTGTGCAAGCACATAAACATCAAGGAAATGATGTCAATTTGGCTTGCGTTACGTCACTGGATGGACATTATTCACGATGCTCATGTCCAAATCCTATCCGACAATACGACAGTAGTGGCGTATATACGGAATCAGGGAGGCACTCATTCAGTTCCGTTGTTCAATTTAACGGAAAGAATCCTTCTGTTTGCGTTAGAACATCACGTTCTTCTTTCGGTTCGTCACATACCGGGTCGTCTGAATGTGCTAGCAGACTCCCTTTCACGAAAGGGTCGCTTGTTGCCGTCGGAGTGGACTCTCAACAAACAAGTATTCAATCAGATTTGCTACCAATGGGAACGGCCAATGATAGACTTATTTGCGACACATCTCAACAATCAGTTGCAGACGTATGTGTCTCCGGATCCAAGAGCATTTGCAGTAGACGCTCTGTCGATCCCTTGGGACGGAATGATAGGATATGCGTATCCTCCAGCGCCGTTAATTCAACAAGTATTGCTAAAGATAAAACAATCTCAATGCAAGATTCTGTTGGTAGCATCTCTGTCGCCACAGAGACCGTGGATAAATCTACTCAGGTGTCTGTTGTGGGACCTACCGCGGAAGCTTCCTCCACGGGAGGATCTTCTTTCGCAGGGGAAATCGCGCCAACTCCATCACAACCCGCAAGGTCTCAACCTTCACGTTTTTCCGTTGTGCAGTCCTTCTTGCATGGCAAGCACTTTACAGGACGAGCAGTGGACGCGATTTCTAACTGTAGGAGGACCTCCTCTTCGCTAAACTATGCGGCTAAGTGGAAGGTTTTTCGTCGTTGGTGTAGGGATCATTCTGTAGATATATTCGATCCCTCTATACCAGACATTGCAAACTTTCTAGTATACTTGTTTGACGAAATCAAACTGCAGCCTGTTACTATAAAGGGTTATAGAACTATGTTATCTGATACCTATGCACATCATGATAGTTTACAAATTGGATCTAATGTCTCTTTATCGAAGTTGGTTAGAAACTTTTCGATAAATAGACCCAGAACTCTTAGATTAATTCCTAAGTGGAATTTAGCTTGGGTTCTCCTTAAATTGAAGGAAAAGCCATTTGAACCTCTTGGGACAGTAGATTTCAAATTCTTATCTTATAAGACAGCTTTTCTCTTAGCTTTCTCTTCTGCTAGAAGAGTCAGTGAGCTTCATGCACTATCGGTGGATGATTCTCATTATCGTAGTGTTGGGAACACTATCACCTTCACTACTAATGTGGGTTTTTTAGCTAAGAATCAGGCTCCTAATAAATATCCGGAACCTATTGTTATTAAGGCTCTTCCGTCTTCAGATGGGCGTAGGCCTTTACTCTGTCCTGTTAGAGCACTACGTATCTATAAACAGAGATCTCAGTTTATCAGAAAGGGACGGAAACGTTTCTTTCTGTCTTTGATGCCTAATAGAAAGGACATTTCAGTCCATTCTATTGCTAGATGGATTCAGTTAACTATCCGTACTGCTTATGAAGATTTATCTTCTTCTCAGCAGTCTGTGCTTAAGATTTCTGCTCATGAAGTAAGAGCTCTTTCTACTTCCTGGGCTTATGCTAATAGTGTTGCTATTACAGATTTAATGAAGGCTGCTTATTGGTCTCAGCCATCCACATTTACGAATTTTTATCTCAGAAATATTGAGTCCATTTCTGGAGACCTGCATTGTTTAGGTCCGTTATCTGTTGCTCAGAATGTCGTCCACTAAACAGTTGCAACTATAGTTATGCAGGCTTTCTGTTCCGGCAGTGACTCCGTCCGGCTGCCCTCTTCGCTCTGGGCTATTTGACCCAGGGCAAGGGGAAGGGGGGGGGGGGGGGGGGGGGGGTGTTCCCTTAGGTCACCTGCTTTATAGTGAAAAGCAAGGGAATGCCTCCTCCAAGTCAGTATTTCTGAGTCGCTTCCGGGATGGTTTTAAAGTGTAATATTAATGTTTAAATTCATTCATGTCTTATTTTTAAAGTGTAGCTCGGTGTGAAGCATTTGTATATGTCAAGTGTCAAACGGGCTTTAATATACAATACTCAGACACTTTTAAATGACTATAAAGAGTCTCAATTCTCTGGACTACTTTATTTATTGGCTTGCTTTAAAAATAATTAGTATAAGGGTTATACTGGATGTTAATAGAGAACATGAATGTTATTGTGCTCAATTATTAAGGGTAGTGTATCTTTCTAATTTAATATTAAATAAGAAAGATACATGTAAAGCCTAATACTCCTTTTCTCCTTAAGGGGTTACCTCTTTACTATATAGTTGAGCTTATTGGATTTTCCTCTATGTCCTAGGCCCTCCAGCCTGTTTACTATTCAGCTAAGTCTGGGTCATTGGTACAGTATAAAAATGTTAAAAAATTTATAGTAATTTATATATTTTTTATATTTACCAATGACCCAGACGGGGATGGCCCTCCCTGGAGTTGGGAACTCTTGCCTCCCCGCCGAGTACATAGCGCTGACCAGGCACTGCCAGTAAGAATGATAATTGGCGCCAATTTCGGGACGACTGCGTCACTGCGCATGCGCAGTAGAGGCGTAGTATGGAGGTCCTTTAGGACATGATTTCTTTTTGTTTTGGATTCAAATTTGGGGGGCAAAATTTGTGTTTGGCCCTGGTTTTGTTAGAGTTAGCACCAGCTAAGTCTGGGTCATTGGTAAGTATAAAAAATATATAAATTACTATAAATTTTTTAACCTTTATTAGAGAACAATCATCGGTTGCAGAATTTGGGGAGGGGGACATACACACACGTTTTTTCCACAGACATGCCACACGTTACTAATTTAAAATGAGTTTAAAATTTGATATGACACAAATGTGTTAATATACAAACATTTCTTTAATATATTGCCAAACATTTCTGTAATATATTACCGATACCTGCAAATGTAAGCAAGTTCAGTTAACAGGTAGTGGGCTAAACTATTTTTGTAGATTTATTTGTTTACATATGTTTGCTTTGTTATAATTTATGGGAGAGTGCCTAGAGGCAAACTAAATAATTTCATTTCAAAGATAATAGGAAGTTCTTCCACCGAATATGAAGCTTTTTATATGGGCTTCCAGATGGCGTATACATGTACATGTATGACGAAATCAGTGAAATAATAATATAACATACACATAAAAAAACGGGATATGATGAACAATCTCTGCAGAGAAAACCCACCTCAAAGATCATCCACAGGCAGCCTTTGAACAATAAAATCCAGTAAGAACACTCTCCAACATGTACTGCTTAATAACTATGGGTACATTTCCATGAACAATCTGGATTAATCTGGATTGACTGAGCATGCACAGAAAGGTCAGATTATTAATCGAAGTGTTCCAGTGAACATTTAATAATCCAACTGAAAAGGTGAATTGAAAACCAATCCTGACATGTGTAGTTGTTACAAAAAGAATTACCCAAAAAAACTTCTGATTGCTAAAAAAGAAGAATGACCAGAATGAGATAAACAGTAATAAATTATTGTTAAAACTGTAGTTAATGTCACAAAACTTGTTGCCTATATTGTGAAATATATTAGGCCAATGCGAGACACACTTCTGCCGAAATGATTAAAAAATATGACCATTTAATGATTTATTCAATTTTTTTGTCTGTTGGTACCTGAGGTCTCTTGTTCACGTGCATCTGATGCTGACTGTGACTGCGTCATTGGTGATGGGATGGGTTTAACGGATCAAAGGTGGCTCTTGCATATATCAGGGATTTCCATTTCATGCACTGCCTGTCAGGACCTGTTTTGGCCTACCGGTGCAGCAGGATTTGTTTACTACAGTTAACAAGCACTGCTCCACTTCCCACAGCTCCCATGAGGAAGAAAAATTAAAAACAAATTTCTGTTTGTGATACTCGAGCATCTTTAAAGCTCGTCAAAGAACTTATCCGCACTAACACCCTTCCTCACTGTTTACGATGCAGATTATACTCCCCGAATTGGACGCAGGGGTGCCATGGGGAAACTGAAGTAGGCCTACGCAAATGATTTGGGAAAGACTAGTGGTATGTTACTAATAATAAATCAGCCCCGAGCATAGCATTCACACACGATATTACAGAGCGATAAGGTCTGTGACTATTTATTTATTAAGATTTAATGACACTTTAACAGCCATGGTCGGTGACAGTTTTTTGGGTAGAGGAAGCCGGAGAGAACCACCGAGCAACGACAAGCAGCTGCCAGGTCCCCAACATCAGAACTCCACACTGCAGCACAGAAAGGGTTAGACTGGTTGAAGACATGCGCATCATTGATGTGCAGTATGCTGCATAATACATGCGTCATCGTGCCCCCATGTGGACAACGGGGTTAAGTGTCTTGACCAAGGACTCAACGCAGTAGTCCGAATCGATTGCTCAGATGGTCACCCATCCAAGAACTTACAAGGCTCGATGTTGCTTAACTCCGGAGATCTGTCAAGAGCCGGTTACCGCAATGCCACCGTGCCCCCTAGGTCCGTAACTAGGCTCCCCAAATTAACGGGAGGATGCATCGTTGTTCTAGCGTAATGTCCTTGTTGAACAAGTTACCCGATTCAATTACCCACTCCTGACTGATGATATGTTGATTTGGACACCACACTTGGGAAAAGGTTTGCGGCTGCTAGGCATGGCTGCCGTTTAGTCCCCCTTGGTTGTCTATGAAACGTTTGATGGCTTGCAGTCAATCTTTTAGGTTTGGTATTTCTTGTTGTTCACTTTTGTTCGTTGTCAGTTATTGGATATTGTTGCACAGAGAGAGTGGTTTTCAAACAAACAAAGCAACTTGTATGAGAGAGGCTTGCTGTCGCACTAAGAATGAAAAAATATGCCAAGTTTGAAACAATTGAAATTAAATTGGACAAAATGCGAATAGTAGATTGTGAATGCAATAGAATAAAAGTAAATTTTTTTTTTTTTTGTTTCGAAAGTTTATCATGATCTGTACATGCTCCGGTGATAAGAGGATAGCATTTTTTAAAATCGTGTCAGGAAAGAGTAAGCACTCACGCGACCAGTATTCGTATATAAACCCGAGTTCATGGAACAGTTCATCTCCTCAATTGGGACCAGTCTGACTAATCATGCACTGTCCTGCTAACAGGCGACACAAAGTACATAAGCAGAGGGTGCGATACCCCCTCACTCCCATCTCCTCCCCCGAATTTATGGCTCACTGAGGGATGATTTCATTCAAATGGCTCAAAGTTCAAACTTAGCTGACAACGAAATCTGGTAGATTATAGTCTTTGTTTGGTCTGCTGTTGGGTTTTGTAGTAGAGATCTTCATTATTTATCCTTTGGACGTCCTTCCATGTAAACCATGCATTCGCGATTTGGGGCTGGATCCACTTTAAACATGGGATATCGCAAGCTATTGCATTGTAATGCATGTGTACATAACTAAGCCTTCAATCGATGGCCCGCCGAGGTGGTACCACACCCTATCAAAGACGTTTGATATTAATTGGGGGGGGGGGGGGGGGGGGGTAAAGTCGGGAATATACTCTGGACAATGTGTTATTCTAGGAATTGTAACCAGTGATGTATTACCCAGAATGGGGAGATCCAAAAGGGAGAGGGTGAATGGGGTACCTCCCCATAAAAAAGGAACAGGGAAGTCTCTGTAATACCCCTTATCACTTCTTTCAGAGGCCCTCCAGTCTCTGTAAGTTTTCTTACTACCTATGGGTTATCAGTGAGCTGCAAAAGGGTAGACCTGAAGTATTAAAGAGTATTACATAGACTAGTAGACCGGGATAAAAGAATGTGGTTAATATATCCGATATGGGAAACAGTAAAGTTTTCCAAAAATATGATATGGGATGATGAAGAACAAGCCCTGATAAGGTTGCCAGGAGAATGTTTGCAAACTGTGTAAGCCGGAATGCCGGATGATAAGAGGGCAAAGGCGTCAACCTAACAGAGGACTATTCTGTAAATATTCATCTGAATTAAATCTGACACATTTCTATAAACTTTGATACTGAAACTTCTCAATTCCGAAACAGTGTCTTTCTGATCTTTGTGACTATTATTAATGTTTCAAAAGTGGTGTTCTATTACCAGACCCTTCCCACTCTCCCCCGCACCTATGCACAACAAATAGCTTTATATGTCTCTAAACATTTTATACCCCTGTGGGAACCCTGGGAGGTACAGCAATGCTTGCTTTCTGCGGTAAACATGTTCAGCTTGGATGGTATAATAGGGTCCGTTAACCATTTGCCTGTGCCAGTGCTCTTGCCAACACAAGTGTAAACGATTGATCGAACTCGACTTTATACATATGTTGTGGTCACAATATAGCTTTAGATGTTGAAGGTGACCTTAAACACCAATAAATAAATAATAAATAATACCATCTTATATCCAATCTCGCAATTATTTCTGGGGTACAACATAGCCTTTGCGAGACGGATATACAGTACCCTCACCAACCCCGATGCTTGAGCCCTGGGTGGGAGAGAGGCAGTATAAAGCCATCTTACAGATTAGTATACACATAGCCCCTTTGTCGGGGGCATTAGTACCCACTGTCGGGGATATACTAGCACTACCACTACCAAGGGGTAGGCATTGAGTGATTTATTTTGTACTCTTTCGACCAATTTTCCACAGAGATGTTTACAAGTAATGCCAAGTATACATGCAAAGTCAAGAAACATAAAATATGACAGTTTAGTTAAATCACACTAAATAAACATACAAAGTTATCCTCACATAGCATTATGCATTACCATTACCCTGTTGGTTGTCATGTGTTGGCCTGCCGCATTCAGTGGCATAGCTACCCCAAAGCAAGTGTGTGTGGGGGGGGGGGGGGGGGGGGGGGGGGGAGGGGAAACAAACTCACAGAGCCTGGCTTAGAGCTGGTTTAATAGGGGGTGAGGGTGGGTGGTGTGTGTGGAAAAAGCATTTTTACCTAGGTAACCAAGGTAACAACAATCAAGGTTTCCACCAGAGGGAAATAAATGTGTCCGATATGGGGTGGCCAAGTGTCGTCGGTACCATGGGCCGACCATGGTTTGATCCGTGGGAGAAAAATTTTGAATTCCCGGGTTCAAAAACTCCCATCTCCTTGCATCTGAGCGGATATTTTCAGTTTTTTCATGTACTGATGACTGTCTACCTTTTCACCAACACAGATATTAGGACAAGCAATCAACAAATCTACAACCTAACCCCATGGTCTACCCCCCCCCCCCCCCCCCCCTTAGATTTTTATGCCATTTTTGGACAAATTTTGAGGACCAACTTTGAAAGTGGGGTGGGGGGATGCATCCTCCTATCCTCCCAACCCCACCTCCTGTGGCACGCCACTGGCCGCATTCGTCCAACAATACCTGGGACATTAATTATTGGCATATGGGGGCGCGGTGGCTCAGTTGGTAGAGGTGCAGGCTGCAAGCTGAGAGGTCCTCGGTTTGAATCCCACCTGCGGCAACCACGTTGTGTCCTTGCGCAAGACACTTCACCCCCATTGCTCACGTGGGGGCACGGTGACGTTGTGTACTAAGGCGTACTGCACATCGATGGTGCACCAGTCTTCAACCAATGCTAACCCTGCTTGTGTGGAGTTGGTATGTTGGGGAGCTGACAGTTGCTCGCCGTTGCTCGGTGGTTGTCTCCGGGTACTCCGGCTTCCTCCACCCGTAAAACTGTCACGGTCATGGTTAGCCATTGTGCAGAAATGTGACCTTAAACATCAATAAATAATAAATAAATAATATTGGCATATGCGTGAATTTCTTCCACATTGCAGTTACCATATCTGCGGACATCACAGGCACTCGTCGACGTAGGCCTATTAGCTGATTTTATCAATTTTTATAAAATATATATTTATATTATTTTTTAGTATTGATAATATAATATATATTTTATAAAAATTGATAAAATCAGATAATCAGATAATACGTTGAGTGCCTGCGGCGTATATCACTGCTACAACATTCTATGTAATGGCCAAAAGGGGTCAAGTTAATTTTATTTAAAATAAGAGGCCCCAAGCCTTAATCGCTCACTGGCCAAAGTGGTTCAAAGAAGTATTTGGAGGTCACATTCAGTTAGACATGGTTCATCAACACTACAAAGGAATGAAATCATGAGAGACAAATTTTATGAAACTTGGGCCATGGCTTGAACAAACTTGAATCTTACCCCACTGCTGCATACCAAATATCAAAAGCATTCATCTTCTGGATCTGAAGAAGAAGACTTTTAAAGAAAATTCCTCATTTTGAACTAAGTTATCATTTGGGCTCCCACAGTGAGCCCAAATATGAACCCAGGGACTTGGCTTGAACAAACTTGAACCTCACAAGGATGCTGCATGCCAAATATCAAAACATTCCGACTGCTGAATTTGAAGAAGAAGATTTTTAAAGAAAAATTCCTCATATTGACTAAGTTAAAATTCAGGATCCCACAGGGAGCCCAAATATGGACCCAGGGACTTGGCATCAACAAACTTGGATCTCACCCCCCAAGGATGCTACACAACACATATCAAAACATTCCAACTGCTGGATCTGAAGAAGAAGATTTTTTAAGAAAATTCCTCATTTCGAACTAAGTTACAATTCAAGCTTCCACAGTGACCCCAAATCTGGACCTACGGACATGGCTTGAACAAACTTGAATCTCACACCACTAAGGATGCTGCATACCAAATATCAAAACATTCTGACTGCTGGATCTGAAGAAGATGATTTTTAAAGAAAATTCCTCATTTTGAACTAAGTTATCATTCAGGCTCCCACAGTGAGCCCAAATATAGACCTAGGGACATGGCTTGAACAAACTTGAATCTCACCCCCTAAAGATGCTGCATACCAAATATCAAAACATTCTGACTGCTGGATCTGAAGAAGAAGATTTTTAAAGAAAATTCCTCATTTTGAACTAAGTTGACTAAGTTATAATTTGGGCTCCCACAGTGAGCCCAAATATGAACCCAGTGACTTGGCTTGAACAAACTTGAATCTCATCCCCCCCCCCCCCCCCCCACACACACACACACCCCTAAGCATGCCGCATACTCAATATCAAAAGATTCTGCCTGCTGGGTCTGGAGAAGAAGATTTTAAAAAAAATTTGCCTGAAATGCACTAAGTTCAAATTGGGCTCCTATACTGAGCCCAAATATGAACCCAGGGGTCGATTTGAACAAACTTGAATCAAGTCCACCCCACAATGTTGCATACCAAATATCAAAAGATTCTGCCTGCTGGATCTGGAGAAGACGATTTTTTAAGAAATTTGCCTGAAATGCACTAAGTTCAAATTCGAGCTTTTATAGTGAGCCCAAATATGAATCCAGGGGGGCCAATTTCAACAAACTTGAATCAGATCCACCCCACAATGTTGCATACCAAATATAAAAATATTCTGCCTGCTGGATCTTGAGAAGAAGATTTTTTAAGAAATTTGCCTGAAATGCACTAAGTTTGAATTCGGGCTTCTGTAGTGAGCCCAAATATGAATCCAGGGGCCAATTTGAACAAACTTGAATCAGACCCATACCAAGATGCTACATACCAAGTATCAAAAGATTCTGCCCACTGGTTGTGGAGAAGAAGATTTTTTAATAATTTTTCTATAATTCATACGGTGCTATCAGAGTTATGCTCCATCTTGAATCAGATTCACCCCACAATGTTGCATACCAAATATCAAAAGATTCTGCCTGCTGGATCTGGAGAAGAAGATTTTTTAAGAAATTTGACTGAAATGCACTAAGTTCGAATTCGGGCTTCTATACTGAGCCCAAATGTCAATCCAGGGGGCCGATTTGAACAAACTTGAATCAGATCCACCCCACAATATTGCATACCAAATATCAAAAGATTCTGCCTGCTGGATCTTGAGAAGAAGATTTTTTAAGAAATTTGCCTGAAATGCACTAAGTTCGAATTCAGGCTTCTATACTGAGCCCAAATATCAATCCAGGGGGCCGATTTGAACAAACTTGAATCAGATCCACCCCACAATGTTGCATACTAAATATCAAAAGATTCTGCCTGCTGGATCTGGAGAAGAAGATTTTTTAAGAAATTTGACTGAAATGCACTAAGTTCGAATTCGGGCTTCTATACTGAGCCCAAATGTCAATCCAGGGGGCCAATTTGAACAAACTTGAATCAGATCCACTCCACAATGTTGAATACCAAATATCAAAAGATTCTGCCTGCTGGATCTGGAGAAGAAGATTTTTTAAGAAATTTGCCTGAAATGCACTAAGTTCAAATTTGGGCTTCCATAGTGAGCCCAAATATGAATCCAGGAGACCGATTTAAACAAACTTGAATCAGACCCATACCAAGATGCTGCATACCAAGTATCAAAAGATTCTGCCCACTGGTTGTGGAGAAGAAGATTTTTTAATAATTTTTCTATAATACATGCGGTGATATCAGAGTTATGCCCCCTATGGAGCTCCAAGTGGGCATGTCCATTTCATTTGAACAAACTTGAATTGACATATGGTAATGAACATCCATACCAAGTTTCAAGCAAATCGACCTAGCGGTTTCAGAGGAGAAGTCGTTTGAAAAATGTTCGCGACGTCGGACGGACAGCAAGTGATAAGTTTAGCTCCCTTCGGTGCTAAAAACCAACCTGAAAACAAAAGCAACCCCCTCCCCCCACCCCCACCCCGAAAAAAAAAAAAAAAAACAAATCAAAAAGAATAAAAATAGGCCGATGAAATCGTCAGATGTGTACCCATACGGGCAACTAGTGGAAAGCTGTATGACGGAGGGCCACCATGGATGCCGACATTATGTACACCATACATGGTATGGGTACATATAGAATTGGATTGGAGGAGTTTCTAATTTGATGGATAAAGGGTTAACATTCCAGATCAAATTATCAGATTTACATAAAAAACTATACAGCACAGCACATCAGTAACCTGAATAAATATATAAAGTAACATGACAATCGGATTGATATTTTTTTAATCATCTCATGCCAAAGGGATTGGAGGAATTTTCAATTTGAAGGATAAAGGGTTAATATCTCAGGATCAAATGAACAGATTTACACCATAAACTATACAGCTCGCCACATCAGTAACCTGAACACAAATTTAAAGTAACTTGACAATCCAAGCAATATTTTTCAAGTTATCGAATTCCAAAGGGATTGGAGGAAATTTCAATTTGAAGGATAAAGGGTTAATATCTCAGGATCAAAATAAAAGATTTACACCAAAAACTATACAGCTCGGTACATCAGTAACCTGAACACAAATATAAAGTATCTTGACAATCCAAGCAATATTTTTCAAGTTATCGAATGCCAAAGGGATTGGAGGAATTTTCAATTTGAAGGATAAAAGGTTAATATCTCACGATTAAATTATCAGATTTACACCAAAAACTATACAGCTCGGCACATCAATAACCTGAACACAAATATAAAGTAACTTGACAATCCAAGACAGACAAAGGATGGACGAATGACGGATGGCTACCCCGGATGCCGGCATTATGTGTACCATACATAGTATGGGTACACATAAAAACCCCAAACACCCAACTGTACGTCACTGTCGCAAGTCCAGATTTCCATTGAAAAAAAAAAATAACATCAACTTCTATGAACAGTTTTTATTTCATATCAATTAATAAACAGCTCGCTGTTTCAAAGGTTTCCTCAATCAGTGTAAAAACAAGTTCAGTATAGTCACTGTACATAAGCTCTTCAGTACAGGTTGCAACAACCACTTCCTCATTTGAGGCCATATTCATCCGAACTTCACTTGTAAGTTAACAGATTATTGTTCCTTTGAAAAACGTTTTCTCAATCTCGATTACCAATCCAGATTAATCTAGATTGTTCACGGAAATGCACCCTATAACTATAAACATGTGAGAAAATGCAATTTGAGAACCTACAAAATAGAGACCAGGATCAAGAAATGGAGGTAGGTATGAATAACCGGCTCCAATGCAGACCGCCCCTAAATACATAATAATTTCAAGGTTCACCAAAGCGACAGCATAATAAAATATTGCGCAAGTGCATTAAAATCCAGCCTGTCATCATCTAAAAAACCACTAAATGGTTATGCAGACACCTATGAACTCAAATAGCAGCAATTATGATGATTTAATAAGCACTTGTATATTAGAAATCAGAAAATAGACACCGGAAAACTAATGCAACAAAACTGCATATATGCCTATGGAGGCGCCATCCAACACGACCCAAACACATAGTATGTATGTATTAAGATATATATACGCGACAGTGTGGGGGAGGGGGGAATTTGAATTCATGTCGAAATCTCCTCACCCGCATTATGTAATGATTGCTGGTCTAAACAGCAAAAATATAGTAACCACAAGGCTCCCTCACGTCTGACATACTCCGTTATGCTACTAAGAGCGGAGAATGACATGAAGAACAAAATTTTCCCTGAAGAAGAAGACCCTCTTGTGGAGGAAGCTTCTGATGAATATACAATAACAGACACTTGAGAGAACTGATATGGTATATCAGGAATCACTCTGAGACTGTTTAACCTCAATGTAATCAACAGAAACAAATGAATTCAAGGATACACGTATCCTATCATTCATTCCCATGAATACAGTTGAGCATCAAATGTATGCGCTCAAATGCCTAATACTGGCAATACAAATGATGGAAACTATTATTCCTGTGCGACGCGAACTTAACTATCCTGAAGCGATCCTAGAAAAGATCATGTAATAGCCATACAGTTAGAATAAGCCCAAGATGCTGCCAGTGCTTTTACTTCAGTCACTGAAATCTTAAGCACTGACTGCTGATTGGAAGATAAATATTCCTAAGTAGTACGAATAGCTAATCCATCTAGGAATAGAATGAACCGAAATGTCCCTTCTATTGGAAAATAATGACAAAAAGGAGCGTTATCTTCTCTTCTGATAAAATCTGATCTGCGTCTATAAATACATGATCACTAATAATAAAATTTCAAAGATGTAGTGTAAACAATAAGACATCATTTCTGACTATGTGGTCTCCACAAACCGAGGGTCCTAAGAGCCCTGCATAGAGCGACCATTGGACTCAGGACTGTAATTCAATATATGAACTCACATCTGTCATAATTGAGAAAAATGTCAAATATATGCTCAAACTTGACCTTATGTTAAAAGATCCACTAAAACAAAACAGGTCTAGAGCGAAACATGTCTACCACTCTAGTTAAGAATAACTGGAGGGCACATAAGTGTAAGTGACCCATCGAAATAACATTCATAGCCGCTCCGCTCATCCCCATCCAATGCATAAAATCTTCCGCTGTTAATGCGTTTGATAAAAGACAAAAGCGAGCCTAACAACTGGCTAATTCGATCTGTGAAACAACAGACGAACCAGCTTGTTGAAAATGAACTGTAGGATATGTGTATCCTTTCATTCATTGCAAGACATTATCTAGTTCATTCTTCAAGTGATCTAAAGAACTATACTTGCCGTATCGCCGAACATACGAATGCTCACTTTTCGACTGAAAGATTATTATAAATAATCTAATTATCCAGTTCTAGTCAAAATCGGACAGACCGAGCACTCTGAAAGAGCCTTGAGCCACCGGCTCAGGGATGTCTGATCAGTAAACTCAAACAGACCTAAACCCCCTATCCAAGTGGCTGTATAGTCAACCCCTAAAATAATATATAGGAAGGATACCTATACCTTCGCTACGAGTCCTTATAGACGATCTGAGTCCAGGACAACCCAACCTCTCCTACTCATTCTGCTGGTGTTGGTCGATTAGACCCCAACTTAAAGAGCCGAGTATAGATGCTTTCTTGTAGCTTAATCCTAAATTAATGAAAGCTTACCATCAAAGACTTAGTGTCTGGAAAACTAAAGTGACCTGTAGCAAGTTTTCCATCTAGTCAAATGTTAAAGATGATGACGCAAGGCTTCGTAACATCAGAAAAACTCCCACTTAACATCTGTTAAGACAGAGATATATGTCATAAATAGGCCTGGAAAGAATTTTTAAAAGGTAACAAAATTCCTTTCCATTGTGTCACAGTACTTAGAAGTGAAGTACATAAGACCGAGAGTTTAAATTCGCTCTGAATAAGAAATTATCTTCTCAATAGTGTTCGAGCGAAAACAAAATGATGAAGGTAAGGCTACAACTAAGACCTTAGCCTGCTTATTCAATGCAGAGAAACTCTCAACACATCTTCCCCAGTCGTTTTTTAAATGTATGTGACCAAAATGCTGTAAAAATACAGAAGATGTTGATAAGAAACCATATTACTTCTTCCCACAGGAAGTTAAATATGGCGTTGTCTACATAATCGAAGACCTACGACACCCATGTAGACTTAACCAGAAAAGAGATCTTATTATCCTGCTCTTTGTCCAGATGAAGTCAGCGTCTAACAACGCTAGCAGTTTCTCACAATTGCTAGCAGCATTGTGATTCACTGGAACAAGTTCAAGGAAACGTTAATGGGTAGTATCCATATCATCCATGAGTTATTCCGAAAGGGAAGGTTATCCTCCTCCAGATCCCTTTCATCATTCGTCTAAATCAGTTTTAGAATCATGGTCACCGGCATCTGAACAGGCAGATGACTGAACCAATCAAGCACCATTCGACAGCTCAAATTTTGAGATTGACGTTGAGTGCTTCTGCATTAGCAGGAATACTGCGATGAGCTGCGCAATCTGCGACAGCAAGTCCTTTACGGAGGCCTGAGGAGCAGCAGTCATGTATTGCTTGTCCGCCAGCTGCTCCTGGGACAATGTGTCCGAGATGGCTCTTTACTGCAGACGTCCCGATGAAAGAAGCCTCATCTCCTTGGCTACTAGATGATGTGACTTTCTTCACAAAAGGTGGACTTCTTGACAATGCAGACTAGATATCCTAAGTCATTTAGCCAAGGTACGGTTGTGAGTGCTTGGTAGACGCTGAAGAAGTCAAACCATAGCCACTCCCAGCTAAGAATTGAACTGAGCGTACCAGACAATAGGTATGTACGTAAGCTTCGACTGACGCAAGTTCCTACCAACCGCACCCGGCCCCAGATGTTGTTAAAAGAGAGAGAGGGGTCTCCCTCTTGCTTGCGGTCCTGGGAGACCTAGCCGAGTGTACATCAGAACTTGCTGGCTTCTTCCTTCCATCGATGCAGGATGAACATGATTGAATTTTATAGTGCCTACTACACCCTTGTTTCTCTCTCGACCACTACCGACATACCCGACGTCACACTACCCATATTCTGAGTAACGATCCGCCGGTTGAGCTAGCTGGAGACAAGGTTGTAAACCCTATATTCTAAGGTCTAGGAACTTGTCTTATATCATTGAGCACTTATGCCACTAGCTCTGAATACAATGCACTTGTGACATATCCGGTGTCACGGTTCTCATATTCAATATTAACCACTTCACCGGCGACAGGGAATTGAAACCACTCATCGCGGTTTATAGCCCTGTGCAATATTAAGAGCACTTTAGCTGTTATGTAGAGGAAGCCGAAAGATTAGCCGACCCCGGCTGCCTATTAGATGGATGTCCCGGACAGGAGGCATGGACGTAAACTCCGACTGACGAAAGTTCCTACCAACAACATCTGTCCCCAGATGATGCTGTAAGAGAGAGAGACCTCTCTCTTGCTCGCGGTCCTGGCTGACCTGGACGAGCGTATCTCAGAACTTGCCGGCTTCCTCCTTCTGTCGTCGCTGGGTGAGCATGGTTGTATATTATAGTGCTCGCTCCACCCTATATCATCTCCTAGCCTGGAGCAGACACACCCGGCGTAACAGTTCTCAGAGTCCTGAGGAACAGCTTCACCGGTCGAGCTAGCTGGCGACAACAGACTTTGTGCGGTCGTGTGTGTTTTTCGAATGTATAGGAAGCTATAAGACTAGCCGACCCTGGAAGCCTATTAGAAGGAGCGTCCAGGACAGGAAGGCATGGACGTAAGCTCCAACAACCTCTGACCCCAGATGTTGTTATAAGAGAGAGGGGCCTCTCTCTTGCTCACGATCATGGTAGACCTGGACGAGCATACCTCAAAACTTGTCTGCTTCCTCCTCTCCATCGTCGCAGGGTGAGCATTTTCGGATTTTATAGTGCTCGCTACACCCTTGTTCCTCTTCTCGACCGCTACGGACATACCAGGCATCAACACTACCCATATTCTGAGTAACGATCTGCCGGTTGAGCTAGCTGAAGACAAGGCTGTAAACCCTATATTCTAAGGCCTGGGCCCTTGTCTTATATCATTGAGCACTTTTCTGCTAGCTCTAATAGTATAATGCGACGATGGAAGCACACTCTCTGACGGTGTCACGAAACCACACCAGGTTCTTGTTCCTCTGTAAATAGAAACTAAAAAACTGTAGTGACATTTTGGCGAGAGGACCAACAGTGTCCCCTCGCCGCAAGTAGACCGATAGTGTCCACTTGCCTAACAACAAACCATGGACACCAGTCAACAACATGGTGCAAGAATTAGTGTTAGTACATCGACTATAAGCAAGACAACGACCATGTAAATAGAGGAAAGGCTTCCTCTTATTTGCCCTGCTATCAGAGAAATATTATTACCTAAAATCTAACATAGGTCAATTGTACTACCACCAAATCTACATAAATATAAAATAACATTAAAATATGATCGATGAAATAAACACATTCAAAAGAAAAATTCCTTCAAAAAATAAAAAAAAATTTGAAAATTTGTTTCTTATATAAGAGCCCATGTTCCCAAAGTGAACGATGAGCCCAAAAGAGCCCAAGTGTGGACAAAATTATAATAATATGCCATAAAATTAACTATCACACCACCAGAATATTTAATGTTACTTACAACCATCGTTCCTTAAAAAATAATAGGAAACTACCTAGAGCATTGTCAATGTAAACAACTTCAAAACAAAAAACCGAAAACAAGACCCCAGGCAACACGGACCAAAGTCAGTAACAGAAACAAGACTATCCGATGTAAAGCAAGATCTTCATCAGAAGAAAAAACGATACATCGGATGTATGATGCATGACCAAAATGCCTAAACTGCCCAAGGGTGAGGACGTATCGATGGGGATGTACAAATCTTCTGTATAATACTTTAAACTCCCAAGAAATTTTATAAAAAAAATTTCAATAAAACAAGCCAAAAAGCTTGGGAGCTTAACTGGGGGTATCAAGGGAAGGTAGGGAAGGAATACTAAACAAACAGTGGACAGATCATTATCAATCTATGATGACATCAGGCCCATGTCCCGAAATTGGGGAACATGAACTAATTTTTACAAATATTATAAAATTACAGCCCTGAACGTTTCAAAACACCATTTCTTCCTTCCTTCATCCAGTTGTGTCCTTGGATCCACCAAAATAACCATTGATTTGTGTCTGGCAACATTAAAACTGAGATTTAAAAGCACAGATGTCAGTTTGTTGTTATCTGACTGAAGGGCCAAACAAAGAATGATGTTGGCGCCAGTTTCAGTGACTTCCTGGCGTCTGCGCATGCACGAAGGGTAAATGTATGGAGGACCAGATTGGACTTCTAATTTTTGGTTTTGCATGCAGATTTGGTGGATTGGAGGAAAAATTTGTGTTTGGCCCTAGATATTTTTGAGTTAGCACCAGCTAAGTCTGGGCCATCGGTATACAGTATAAAAATATGGTGACTCGGTGGTAAGAGCTCTGAACTTTAAAGTTTGTGGGTCAACCCTGACCATAGATAACTGTGTTGTGTCCTTGGGAAAGACACTTCATTTTGATTGCCCACACAGAGTACTAAGGCATACTGCACACCAATGGTGCAATTGCCTTCCACTGTTTGTGCAGAGTAAGTATGATGGGGAGTCTGGCAGTTGCTCGCTGCTACATGGTAGTTCTCCAGTTTCAACCACCTGTAAAGCTGTCCAAAATGATGTGATCCTGGCTGTCAAGTATAATTAAACCCCAATAAATAAGTAATAATCTTCTAGCCTAAAGGCTAAAACAATTTTCTCTGACCTCTTCACAACAAATGACCAATCCATGACTAGACGACAACATATATATACATATCAAAAGAGTGGCTAGTGAGAATCTGTACATTTCAATAAAGTATGTTGTAAACTCTTAAAAAAATTATACCAACACCCATAATTTTGCAGTTTAACCTGCCAACCCAGACTTCATCAAAGAGACAACACCTTGAGAACTGAGTTGATGCTAAAGTCAATCTCAACCATTTCAATACGGCTTCAATAAGTTTCCATAAACAGGTATGGTAAATGCAGATTATTAAATAATTTTTTAAATGTCTAGAATACAATCATCAAATGATTTGTGATATTATCACCTTTAACCCCTTATCTAATATACTGGAAATATCCAGCCAGAGCTATTAAGAAAAATTACGGTTGAAATTTTATAATTTTTTTTTTTTTTTTTTTATTGGCAAAACATAGCCAATAACTCCTCATTGGAATGAGTTTGTTAGGCTCATTTCAATGAGTGGTCATAAGCCATATTTTTGAGGTAAAAACAATTATAAAACATACGGGCCATATCCAAGAGCTATTCACAATGAACATAAATAAAATTTTAGAATTTTTAGCTTAACCTGACAAAGTCAAGATAAGCTATTGCCATCACGTCTATGGAAGTCTGTGAGTCTGTTAGTCTATGAGTCTGTTCAAATTTTCTTTAGCACAGGCTACACCCACGTAGTTCTTGTCCAATCATCACTAAATTTCATGTGCAGGTTCGAGGTCATGTCTAGATGAGAATGTCCCATTTTGGTCATGATCAGTCATCCATGATGGCTGTGCAGGCCCGAAACCCCTAAACCTTTATCACAGTCTACAGGTCACATTTATGAAGGGATTTCATTGTAACATTGTAGGATGACTCATTTAGGGATAATTTTACTGTAACTTGGTAACTTTGGTTGACATACGTTAATTGTGAGGGCCAGATCAACCCGGTCCTCAATTCTTTAGTACATTCTACACCTCAAATTAATCTTATTGAAAACATAGCATGTAGGGAACAGAAATTTCTAGTCGTATTTTCATAATCCTTTCATAAACATTGAACATTATCCTTTTAATCAAACACTACAAAGAGCCAATTTAAGCTTCAGTGTCATTGACACTTTCATTTCATTTTTTATCAACCTAACATAGCTTATAACCCCTCAATGGAATGAACTTAACACAGTCTAATGAAGGATTGATCATAAGCTATGTTAAATCTAACACACTGGCCATATCTGGTTAGAGCTATTCACAAATATTACAATTCAAACTTTATCATTTTTTAACAGGACATTCCAATTAACGCTCTGCACACTGATGTCGAAGTATCAGAATGTCAAGCAACTAATTTTTCCCACACTGCAACTGGAAATTTACCCAGTATTGTTTGACAGAGCTCAGTGAGCTCACATTAATAAAATCTTTGGAAAATCCTTGGAAACCGCATTGAAGTCTTGAGAGGGTTAAATTAAAGATATTCATACAGGAATCAGATAACTTTTTGAAGGAAACCAGAAAAAACATATGTGCCCACCATTGAATGGGTTCGATCAAGGAATCAGATATGGACATTGTTGGCTCTGCCACTGATATTTATATCAGTAATGTGAGTATGGAAATGGTTATAATTATTCTCACAAAACAAGAAATAAAATTTTTGGAAAACACACTGAAGTCTTGAAAGGGTTAAATTAATGATATTCATATAAATTTTTCCACGAAACCTGAAAAAATGAATGTTTAGATAAGAGTAATTTGTTATTCTAGTTTGAATGCCCAGCATTGAAAGGGTTCGATCAAGGAATCAGATGTGGACTTTTTGGGCTCTGCCACTGACATTTATAGCAGTAATATGAGTATGGAAAGGGTTATAATTATTCTCACAAAACATGAAATAAAATCTTTGGAAAACACACTGAAGTCTTGAAAGGGTTAAATTAATGATATTCATATAAATTTTTCCATGAAACCTGAAAAAATGAATGTTTAGATAAGAGTAATTTGTTATTCTAGTTTAAATGACTGTAACATACATTCCTCTAGGATAAATTACTGCACAAATGCTGACTCATCATTTTACCCTCTACAGGACACACTGATAGAACCAGTGGCAATTTTTTTACCCATTCCATTCTACTGGTCCTAGGGATGCTTCATACCAAATAGCAGTTCTCTGTTCCATGTGATTTAGGAAATATGGACTTTTGAATTTTTTTCTGTTTTTAGCCCCTGGGGTTTTTTGGGGGGCATCAATCAATTACTTAGGACTCACTCATACTACATGCCAAATGTGGTTCAAATTGGCCGCGAGTTCTTGAAATAGAAATTTGGGGCGGAGCCCAAAATGGGTATGCACCCACAGAGAGCCCAAATATTGACCTACTAACTTCCCTTGAACAAACTTTAATTTTCAACACCAAAGGATGTTCCATATCAAATATCAAGGCATTCACCCTGGTGGTTCATAAGAAGTTTTTGGGGCATTAACCAGAGCCCGAAGATGGCAGCTGCTTTATTTGAACAAAATAGAAAGGGTATACCCCATAGATGGGCTGTGCAATATATGTTTGAATTTGGCTTAGTGGTTGTGAAGAAGAAGACAAGTTTCCAAAAATTAATGAACGCTAGATGCCGAATGCCAAGAGATGGCAAAAGGTCCCACTGACTTGCAGTCAGGTGAGCTAAAAGTTAAAAAATTTATAGTAATTTATATATTTTTTATACTTACCAATGACCCAGACTTAGCTGGTGCTAACTCCACAAAAACCAGGGCCAAACACAAATTTTGCCCCCCAATGCCCAAAATTTGCATCCAAAACAAAAAGAAATCATGTCCTAAAGGACCTCCATAGTACGACTCTACTGCGCATGCGCAGTGACGCAGTCGTCCCGAAATTGGCGCCAAATATCATTCTTACTGGCAGTGCCTGGTCAGCGCTATGTACTCAGCGGGGAGGCAAGAGTTCCCAACTCAGGGAGGGCCATCCCCGTCTGGGTCATTGGTAAGTATAAAAAATATATAAATTACTATAAATTTTTTAACATTTTTATACTGTACCAATGACCCAGACTTAGCTGAATAGTAAACAGGCTGGAGGGCCTAGGACATAGAGGAAAATCCAATAAGCTCAATTATAAAATAAAGAGGTAACCCCTTAAGGAGAAAAGGAGTATTAGGCTTTACATGTATCTTTCTTATTTAATATTTAAATTAGAAAGATACACTACCCTTAATAATTGAGCACAATAACATTCATGTTCTCTATTAACATCCAGTATAACCCTTATACTAATTATTTTTAAAGCAAGCCAATAAATAAAGTAGTCCAGAGAATTGAGACTCTTTATAATCATTTAAAAGTGTCCGAGTATTGTATATTAAAGCCCGTTTGACACTTGACATATACAAATGCTTCACACCGAGCTACACTTTAAAAATAAGACATGAATGAAATTAAACATTAATATTACACTTTAAAACCATCCCGGAAGCGACTCAGAAATACTGTCTTGGAGGAGGCATTCCCTTGCTTTTCACTATAAAGCAGGTGACCTAAGGGAACACCCGCCCCCCCCCCCCCCCCCCCTTCCCCTTGCCCTGGGTCAAATAGCCCAGAGCGAAGAGGGCAGTCGGACGGAGTCACTGCCGGAACAGAAAGCCTGCATAACTATAGTTGCAACTGTTTAGTGGACGACATTCTGAGCAACAGATAACGGACCTAAACAATGCAGGTCTCCAGAAATGGACTCAATATTTCTGAGATAAAAATTAGTAAATGTGGATGGCTGAGACCAATAAGCAGCCTTCATTAAATCTGTAATAGCAACACTATTAGCATAAGCCCAGGAAGTAGAAAGAGCTCTTACTTCATGAGCAGAAATCTTAAGCACAGACTGCTGAGAAGAAGATAAATCTTCATATGCAGTACGGATAGTTAACTGAATCCATCTAGCAATAGAATGGACTGAAATGTCCTTTCTATTAGGCATCAAAGACAGAAAGAAACGTTTCCGTCCCTTTCTAATGAACTGAGATCTCTGTTTATAGATACGTAGTGCTCTAACAGGACAGAGTAAAGGCCTACGCCCGTCTGAAGACGGAAGAGCCTTAATAACAATAGGTTCCGGATATTTATTTAGGAGCCTGATTCTTAGCTAAAAAACCCACATTAGTAGTGAAGGTGATAGTGTTCCCAACACTACGATAATGAGAATCATCCACCGATAGTGCATGAAGCTCACTGACTCTTCTGGCAGAAGAGAAAGCTAAGAGAAAAGCTGTCTTATAAGATAAGAATTTGAAATCTACTGTCCCAAGAGGTTCAAATGGCTTTTCCTTCAATTTAAGGAGAACCCAAGCTAAATTCCACTTAGGAATTAATCTAAGAGTTCTGGGTCTATTTATCGAAAAGTTTCTAACCAATTTCGATAAAGAGACATTAGATCCAATTTGTAAACTATCATGATGTGCATAGGTATCAGATAACATAGATCTATAACCCTTTATAGTAACAGGTTGCAGTTTGATTTCGTCAAACAAGTATACTAGAAAGTTAGCAATGTCTGGTATAGAGGGATCAAATATATCTACAGAATGATCCCTACACCAACGACGGAAAACCTTCCACTTAGCCGCATAGTTTAGCGAAGAGGAGGTCCTCCTACAGTTAGAAATCGCGTCCACTGCTCGTCCTGTAAAGTGCTTGCCATGCAAGAAGGACCGCACAACGGAAAAACGTGAAGGTTGAGACCTTGCGGGTTGTGATGTAGTTGGCGCGATTTCCCCTGCCAAAGAAGATCCTCTCGTGGAGGGAGCTTCCGCGGTAGGTCCCACAACAGACACCTGAGTAGATTTATCCATGGTCTCTGTGGCGACAGAGATGCTACCAACAGAATCTTGCATTGAGATTGTTTTATCTTTAGCAATACTTGTTGAATTAACGGCGCTGGAGGATACGCATATCCTATCATTCCGTCCCAAGGGATCGACAGAGCGTCTACTGCAAATGCTCTTGGATCCGGACACGGGGACACATACGTTTGCAACTGATTGTTGAGATGTGTCGCAAATAAGTCTATCATTGGCCGTTCCCATTGGTAGCAAATCTGATTGAATACTTGTTTGTTGAGAGTCCACTCCGACGGCAACAAGCGACCCTTTCGTGAAAGGGAGTCTGCTAGCACATTCAGACGACCCGGTATGTGACGGACCGAAAGAAGAACGTGATGTTCCAACGCAAACAGAAGGATTCTTTCCGTTAGATTGAACAACGGAACTGAATGAGTGCCTCCCTGATTCCGTATATACGCCACTACTGTCGTATTGTCGGATAGGATTTGGACATGAGCATCGTGAATAATGTCCATCCAGTGACGTAACGCAAGCCAAATTGACATCATTTCCTTGATGTTTATGTGCTTGCACAGGAATTGCGGATCCCAAAGACCCTGGCATCTCGAATCCGTTGGGATTAATGATGCACCCCAACCTGTTTGACTGGCATCCGTCATAATGGTAAAACTCGGATCCGGCAACTGCAGCGGAACTCCTTGAGTTAACCACTGAATGTTTGCCCAAGTCTGAATCTCTTGTTTCACTTGATCTGACAAGAGAACGTCTACATCGAGCGAATGAATTTTCACACTCCAATTCTGAGTCAGGAAAGTTAAAAAATTTATAGTAATTTATATATTTTTTATACTTACCAATGACCCAGACATAGCTGGTGCTAACTCTTAAAATATAGGGCCAAACACAAATTTTGCCCCCCAATCCCCAAAATTTGCATCTAAAACTAAAGAAAACATGTCCAGAGAGGCCCTCCACACCTCGCCCCCACTGCGCATGCGCAGTGTCAAGGACGTTCCGAAATTGGCGCCATTTATCATTCTAATAACCAGTGCCTGGTAAGCGCTATGTACTCAGCGGGGAGGCAAGAGTTCCCAACTCCTGGGAGGGCCATCCCCGTCTGGGTCATTGGTAAGTATAAAAAATATATAAATTACTATAAATTTTTTAACATTTTTATACTGTACCAATGACCCAGACATAGCTGAATAGTAAAAAGGCTGGAGGGCCAAGGACATAGAGCAAAATGGAATACGCTCAATAAAATAAAATAGAGTCATCCCCTGTAGGGAAAAGAAGTAATAGGCCTTACATGTATCTTTCTTATTTATGATAAATTAGAAAGATACAACACCTTCCAAAAATTGAGCTTCATACATCCATGTACTCTATTAATATCCAATAATCCTTATACTAATAATTTTAAAGTAAGCCAATAATAAAGTAAGTCTAGAAAATAGAGACTCTTATACTCCTAAAAGTGTGTGAGAATTGCATAATCATGTCCGTTGACATATGCAATATTCAAAAGCTATACTTTAAAAACTAAGACTTGAATGAATTTTATAAACTAAAACTTCTCACTAAACAACCATCCTAAAAACAGCTCAGAATTACTAACTCCGGAGGAGGTATCCCCTTGTTTTCATAGTAAAAACAGGTGACCCAAGGGAACACCCTCCCCCCCCCCTTTTTCTTGCCCTGGGTCAAATAGCCCAGAGCGAAGAGGGCAGCCGAACGGAGACACTGCCGAAACAGACAGCCTACCTAGCTATAGTAGCAACTGTTAAGTGAATGACATTCTGAGCAGTAGATAATAGACCTAACAATAGAGGCCTCCAGAAATGGACTCGATATTTCTGAGATAAAATTCATGAATGGATGGCTGAGCGCAATGAGCAGCCTTCAAAAATCTATAATAGAACACTATTAATGTAAGCCCAAGAAGTAGAAGAACTCTTACTTCATGAGCCGAAATCTTAAGCACAACTGCTAAGCCAATGATATACCATAAGCAGTACGCTAGTTAATAGAATCCATTAACAATAAAATGGAGCGTAACGTTCTTCTACTAGACATCAAAGACAGAAGAAGCTTACGCCCTTGTAATAAACAGATATCTGTTTATAAATACATAAACTGTACCCGGAAAGAGTAAAGGCCTATGCCCATACGAAGACGGAAGGACCTTAAAATAATAGGTTCCGGATAATAGGAGCCTAACTCTTATGCAACAATCCAACCTAAATAGTAACGGAAGTATTGATTCCGAAACTATGAAAGTGAAAATCATCCATCGATAGTGCATGAAACTCACTGACTCCACAGTAAAAGAGAAACCAACAGAATTACTGTCTAAAAGGTCAGAATTTGAAAACTACTGTTTCCAGAGGCTCAAATGATTACTTAGCTAAATAAGAACCTGAAGTTAAAATCCGTATAGGAATTTAATCTAAAGATTCTAAGTCTATTTATCAAAAAGTTACTAACTGACTTAGATAAAGAGACAAAAGACTCAATTGTAAACTATCGTAGAGTGCATAGGTATGAGGTAACATAAACCTATAACCTAAATAACAACAGGCTGCAGTAGATCTTGTGAAACAAGTATACTAAAAAAATAGCAATGAGTAGTATGGAGGGATCAACCATATGAACATAATGATCCCTACACCACGACGGAAGAGCCTCCACTTTAGTCGCATAGAATAGCGAAGAAGAGGATCTCCTATAGTAAGAAATCGCGTCCAAAGCTCGTCCAGTACAGTGCTACAATGCAATATGGACCACACAACGGAAAACATGAAGGTTGCGACCTTGCTGGTTGTGATAAAAATGACACGATTTACCCAGTGAAAAAAGATCCTCACATAGAGGAAGATTTCACGTTAAGATCCACAGTAGACAAGAGAGTAAACTACTCATGATCTCTGTGAAGATAGAGATGCTATCAACAGAAATATATTGTGGTTGTTTATCTTAGCAATACCTGCTAAAAACAACAGCGCCGGAGGATACGCGTATCCTATCATTCTGTCCTATAGATCAATAGAGCGTTAACAGTATTAGCTCAGAGATCTGGACAAGCCAACACATACGTCTGCAATTGATTAGCCAACTGTGTCATAAATAAAACATCATTGGGCGCTCCCATAGATAGCAAATCTGATTGAATACTTGTTTGTTGAGAGTCCATTCTGACAGCAACAAGCGACCCGTAAGAGAACGGGAGTGCGATAAAACAATCAGACGACCCAGAATATGACGGACCAAAACTGAACTTGGTGTACTATAACCAACAGACGGATTCTTTCCATTAAATTGAATAACGGAAACGAAAGAGTGCCTCCCTGGTTCCGGAGATACGCCACTACTGTCGAATTAAAGGACAGGAATTTGGGCATGCGTTTCTGAATAATGTTCATGCAATGACATAAAGCAAGCCTAAAAAAAAAAACATTATTCCGCGGAAGTTAACTGATAGCTAAAAGACTGCGGAACCCAAAGACCCTGGCACTTCGAATCCGTAGGGATCAGTATATATCCCAATCTGTTTGACTGGCAACCGTCATAACAGCCACACTCGGGTCCGGCAACTGCGGCGGCACTCTCTGAGTCAACCACCGAATGTTTGCCCAAGTCTGAATCTCTTGTAACACTAGATAGACAAGAGAATGTATAAATCAAGCAATTCATGGATTGCCGGAAAGTTGCCGTCGAAGAGAAGCTCCTCCGAGAACGAAGCGACTCTGAGAGAGTTCTTAACCTACTATCCACGCGTGGATGTAGCTAGGGCTGCCTCACGTCTAACCAACTCCAATCAGCCACTGAAGGGCGGAGTTATACGTGAACAAACTACTGCCCTCAAAAGAAATTACATTGAGAATAATATCCCGTAAATCTTTTCTTGAAGACGTAATGATAACGCCTCAGTAAGGCGGATTACGTATAATAAAGCGTCTAAGTTAAGTCTAATATACATAATGTCGTTCCCAACATTGAAATTGGAAAAGACATAAACGGTGAAAAAGAATATATGCAGTCTTTAATCACACCGTCTAGACGCATATGAACTCTCGGTATGCCCTGCTCTGCCAAAATAAACTATATGTAAAAAAGATAAAATGGCAGAAATGAGCCACGCGGACAAGAAACTAAACTATCATGCTTAGTAGCCGTCTTGTATATATATAAATATATAGCGTCGAAAAATAAAACACATGTTGTAATGACAATATTGGACTGCGTCGGTAAGTCAGGGACAAAGTCCCTGTACCGATCGAAAAATCCGAGTCCAATGACGCTATAAGTCTCTTATCCAAGATCGCAGCAATGAAGTCCGAAAAATAATCACTGGAAGAAATGCCAGAAGATATGAAAGGCATCTTCCGATACTACTAAAGGGAAAACTCGAAATCTTTCGAATCCCTTTCGCCATCCTGTCGGACCCTATAAAGCGTTCGGTCGTCCGTAGCTTGATGCAACCGCGGACCGCACCGACCCAGCGCCGTCGGATAATTCCTGATTCGACCGAGAAACCGTCAATTGCTGGGATGCTGCGAAACAACTGTGCTAACTCGGATAGCACGTCCGTCACTGAGGCCTGAGGAGCAGCGGTCTTACGATGCATTGCCGCAGGAAGCTCCGAGATCGTTACCCCGTGCATACTTCCAATATGCGAGCGAACGGAGTGTATAGGCCTCGTGTCCCTTGGCTACCGGATGGCGCGACCTATTCGCTGTGGAATCACTGAATGCCGAAACTGATCGGATACTCGAGGTCACGTAGCCAATGTGCGGTCGTGTGCCCTGCTGTGAGGATGAGGAAGCATTAAAGACAGTCTCTCGGACTGTCAATATAACGGAGCGTCCCGAGCAACGGACATATGCTCCGAATGTAAAATATCTGAACCACAACATGCGGTCCCCTATGTTGTTGGCTTCCTCCGATCTGTCCTCAATCTGCCGTCACTGGGTGAGTACTAAAGTAATTAAAGTGCTCGCATCACCCAAATCTCCTTCCTAGACCGCAACGGACGAACCCGGCAGCCGAACCATTCGATGAATGTACGCTACACCGGGTGAGCTAGCGAATGTCACTCCGTAAGCGATAGACATATTCCATGAGCACTTATTGCCGCTAACTCTTCATTAACTATGACGACAGAGGCACACTTTTGAAAGACATCTCCATAACTCTTCGAACAAGAAACCAGAAATGCTTAGATAGCAAGCATAAAATAATAATATATATAGCGTCGTTCAATAATTCGAAAGTTTGTGTGACATTATTGGACTATGTCGGAACTGAGGGACGATGTCCCTGAACCGAACCAAAAATTTCTAAGTCCACCGACGCTATCGGTTTCTTATCCGGCATCGCAGCATATGTTGTTCCGAAAGGGAAAGCTTGAAATCCACCGAATCCCTTTCGGTATCCCGTCGGACCGGATGAAACTTTCGGACGTCCGTACCCGCTTCCGCGGAGCGTCCCGACCCAGCATCGTCGGATAAAATATATGCGACAGATTCAGTTGATGCTGGGATGCTGCGATAAACTGTGCTATTAAGGAAAGCACGTTCGTTCCCGAGGCCTGTGCAGTAGCGGACTTACGATGCATTGCCGCTGGAAGCTCCGTGTACGTTGACTCCCGCATACTTCCTATGCGAACGTCCGGAGTCTGCAGACCTCGAGTCCCCGGCTACCGACCCAGCGCTGTCGGATAATTCTCGATCCGACACCGTTTCTGTCGGCTGCTGGGATGCTGCGATAAGCTGTGCTATGTGCACAAGAATGTCCGGCGTCGAGACCTGCGGAGGCGCAGTCTATCGCTGCTTCGCCGAGGGCAGCTCCGCATCAGATGGCTCCCGCATACTTTTCCTATGCGAACGTCCGGAGTCCATCGGTCTCGAATCCCTGGCTGCCGGATGGTGTGACCTGGTCGCCGAAGAATCCTTGATCGGCGAAGCTGGTAATATATCGGCGGTCACGCAGCCAAGGTGCGGTCGTGTGCGCTGACGAGAAGAGGAAGCCTTAGCAGTCTCAGCGGACTGCCTATACAACGGAGCGTCCCGAGCGACGGACGTATGCTCCGCTAACGACACATTTGTACCACAACATCTGGGGCCAGATGTTGTTGAACGAGAGAGGGGCCTCTCTCGCTTGCCGTCCGGATGGACCGGAACGAGCTATGAACCGGACTAAAAGGCTTCCTCCGTTCTCCCTCCGATCCGCCGTCACTGGGTGTGCATTAAGTTAATTTTATAGTGCTCGCATCACCCCAAAATTCCTTCTAGACCGCAACGGACGAACCCGGCTGCCGAACCATTCGGTGAATGGACGCTACACCGGGCGAGCTAGCGGACGTCAAAGGCCGTCGAACCTACTAGGGTCCTCTTAGGCAATTGGCGTATTACATGAGCACTTTTCCGCTAGCCCTTCATTAATTGTGACGACGGAGGCACACTGTTGGAAGACATCACAGATACATCACCCTAATCTTGATCGTCTGAAATAGAAATTGATAAAGTAGAGTGACCCTGCGGGGAAAGGACCGGAGTGTCCAAATCCCCAACAACATACCGTGACATACGCTTCCCATATTGTCATCGAAATCATACGATACAGAACCGGAGTTAATGCGAGTACACTGACCACATATAGAATGATAATAAGGTCAGAGGAAGACTTCCTCTTAAAACAATAGATCAATATCCTTTCAATGTGAAAAGAAAACAAGTCCTGGTACTCGCACTAACCCCTGGCAATCAAAATACATAATAATAATATGATCCATTAATATAGAAAAAATAATTGAAATCAAAATATTTTGAAAAAATATTTTTTCAGAACAGCCCAAGTTTCTGAAAAGTAACGTTGAGCCCCAATGGATCCCAAGCCTAAGTGTGGACAAAAATTTTAAAAATATTTTAAACAATTTATTCAACACTTACGAACAATAATAATGTATCTAGTTATGATTGAAATAACATAAAGATATTATTATTTAGAAATCCCCCCCTCACACAGAGGGCTGTTGTAAATGTAAACAAAGAGTGTAAAAACACTAAAATAAGACTCCAGGCACCCAGGCCCGAAATCAGTTACCAAAAATACACCATCTGATGCAAAACAGAGACTTCCAGGGAAGAAACTGCAGAACATCAGATGGTAGATGCAGAACACAACGCCTAACCACCCGTAGGTGAAGACGTAAACATGGGGAAAGAACAGAATTCATTCTGTTATTCAGCTAAACTCCCAAGAAATTTTAGTAATAATAATTACAGAAATTATGCCAAAAGCATGGGAGAATAGCAAGGGGGAACTTAAAGGACAGGGAGAGAGGAAAAACACTTGTAAAAACAGTGTAACTAAATAATCAGAATGACAACAAAATGGCTGCTGCCTTGAAAATAGGTAACTTAACATAATTTCATTAAAAAATTTTAAGTTACAGCCCTGATAATATTCTGTCACACATTCTTTTCCTCTCCTCCTTTTCTATCCTCCTTAGAATCACCATTTCACTAATATTTATTTGTCTGGCATCATTTAAACTGAGATTTAAAAGCACAAAGATCAGTCAGATGTTAACTGATGAAGGGCCAAACTTAGAATGATAAATGGCGCCAATTTCGGAACGTCCTTGACACTGCGCATGCGCAGTGGGGGCGAGGTGTGGAGGGCCTCTCTGGACATGTTTTCTTTAGTTTTAGATGCAAATTTTGGGGATTGGGGGGCAAAATTTGTGTTTGGCCCTATATTTTAAGAGTTAGCACCAGCTATGTCTGGGTCATTGGTACAGTATAAAAATATTTGAAGAGGCCGTGTGCGTAGCCGTCCCATCGGAATGAGATCCGCGGCGGCTCCGCACAGACCTATCAGTCTCATAAATTCTCTCGCCGTGACTTTGTCTGTATTCAGACAATAGCGAGCGTAACAACTGACTAATTTCGCTCTGGTTAACGGCAGACGAACGAGATTGTTGTGCGTCTCGAAGCTCATTCCCAGATGAGTGAATGACTTGGACGGCACCAGATCCGACTTCTCCTCGTTTACTATGAAACCGAGACGTCGGAGCAATAGAAGAAGATTCTGAACATCGTTCTGAAGCGTTAACTCGTTGCCGTACCTCTGAAGAATGTCGTCCAGGTAGGCCGACGTTACCGCAGACAAATGAGCTCGGAAGTAGATCATTACCGAGTTCATTACCCGAGTGAAAGCCCAGGGTGCTAGATTCAATCCGAAGCACATGGCCCGGAACTGATACACCACTCCTAGGACTGCGAAGCGTAGATACTTTCGGAATGTCGGATGTACCATGACGTGAAAGTACGCATCTTTGAGATCTATGCTCGTTGCATAATCGTTCACCCGAATACTCGCTCTGACCGATCGAATCGTCTCCATATAAAACTTCGGAGCGACGATCAGCTTGTTTATCCAGCTCAAATCTATGACTGGACGGAACGAGCCGTCTGGTTTCGGAACCAGAAACAGATGGCTGTAGAATCCCAGCGATTCCTGGTTTTCTACGACCTCTACCGCGTTCTTCATTAAAAGATACTGCACCTCTGATAGCAGAGCGTCTCTTTTCTGAGGGTTTGACGGAAGATGAGTCCACTTTGGACTTCGAGTTAATGGAGGCTTTCGTTTGAAGGATATCTTTAGACCTTCCGAAGTCACTCCTCTCACCCATGGGTCGTCCGTAATCGACGCCCACTCTTGAGAACAACTCGACAACCTTCCGCCAACCGGAACGCGATAGAGGTTTAAGCCATCACCTCCTGGATCTGCGAGGCCTGCGGTAGGAGAAACCACGTCTTCCACGACCCGCACCTCGCCTCGTCGACCTCGGGGCGTCCGACCGATTGTCCCGGCCTGAAGGACGTCCCGAACGAGAGTCACTATCCTGACGGTCTCTCGAATAAGAGCTAGAGGACACACCGGAACCTCTATAGGAACCTCTCTTGGGCGGATAAGACCCAGAAGTGCCCGCCTTATTCGTGTCTGCTGTATCCGACCTTTTAGGAGCGGATCTAAACAACAGAGAATCACTAGCTTTCTTTTTAATATTATCATAAATAGCGGAAAGCTTGCCGTCAAAGAGAAGATCTCCTGAGACCGAAGCGACTCTAAGAGAGTTCTTCACCTTAGAATCCACTAGTGTGGATGTAGACAGGGCTGCGTCACGTCTAACCAACTCCAGATTTGCCACTGAAAGGGCGGAGTTACACGTGGAATAAGCTACTGCCCTTGAAAGAAGTCTTAAGGAGGATTGTATATCCTGAAACTCTTCCCCTTGAAGACGCAGTGATAACGCCTTAGTAAGGTGATCTGCATAAGATAAGGCATCTAAATTGGCTCTGTTAGACGCAATAGCTGTTTCCAACACTGCGGTTGGAATAGAAGCTGATGACGGTAATGATAGCTCTAAGTCTTCCGCCTCGTCGTCCATACGCAGAGGAACTCTCGGTATACCCTGACCTGCCGTGTCGAATTTATTCCTTGCATTAATGAAAGGCAGGTTGAGAGTATTTGCGGACAAGAAACCTGCTTTCCCCGTCCTGGAAGCAAGTTTAAAAATAGCGTCGTTCAATAATTCAAATGTTCTTGCAACATTATTGGACTGCGACGGAAACTCGGGAGCGATGTCCCTGAACCGCTCGAAAAAATCAGAGTCCAATGACGCTATAATTCTCCTGTCCGGAAGCGCAGCAGTCTGGCCCGACGGAACAACTTGAGGAATGCTTCGGCGGAGCGTACCGACCCAGCACCGTCGGATAATTCTCGATCCGACACCGTTTCTGTCGGCTGCTGGGATGCTGCGATAAGCTGTGCTATCTGCACTAGAATGTCCGACGTCGAGACCTGCGGAGGAGCGGTCTTTCGCTGCTTCGCCGAGGGCAGCTCCGCATCAGATGGCTCCCGCATACTTTTCCTATGCGAACGTCCGGAGTCCATCGGTCTCGAATCCCTGGCTGCCGGATGGTGTGACCTGGTCGCCGAAGAATCCTTCATCGGCGAAGCTGGCAAAATATCGGAGGTCACGCAGCCAAGGTGCGGTCGTGTGCGCCGACGAGAAGAGGAAGCCTTAACAGTCTCTGCGGACTGCTTATACAACGGAGCGTCCCGAGCGACGGACGTATGCTCCGCTAAAGACACATTTTGTACCACAACATCTGGTCCCAGATGTTGTTGTACGAGAGAGGGGCCTCTCTCGCTCGCGGCCCGGCTGGACCTGGACGAGCTAGGAACCGGACTAAAAGGCTTCCTCCGTTCTCGTTCACTATCCGCCGTCACTGGGTGTGCATCTATTATTTTTATAGTGCTCGCATCACCCAAAATTTCCTCTTGGACCGCATCGGACGAACCCGGCTGCCGAACCATTCGGTGAATGGACGCTACACCGGGCGAGCTAGCGGACGACATTTGTCTAATCTCCATGAGCACTTTTGCCGCTAGCTCTGTATTTATTTGTGACGACGGACGCACACTTGAAGAAGATAACATGGAAACATCACCCTGTTCTGGTTCCTCTGAAATAGAAACTGAGAGAGTAGAGTGACCTTGTGGAGAAAGAGCCGGCATCGCTCTTTCTCCAGAAACAACATATCGTGACACACGTTTCCAATGTTTCTCATCCCAATGTTCACATACAGGACAGGGATTAATGCGAGAACACTGACTACAATTAATGCAATAATCATGAAAGTCAGAGGAAGATTTCTTCCTATTACAATTTGAACAAAGTCCCTTCATTGTGAAAGAACAACAATAAGTCCTAGTTACTCGCAAAAACCCCTGACACAAAGATACATAATAACATGATCCATTAATAAATGAAAAAACAATTGCAAAACAAAATAATTTTGAAAAAATATTTTTTCAGAGAAGCCCAAGTTGCTGAAAAGTAACGTTGAGCCCCGATGGATCCGATGGCAAAGTGTGGTCAAAAATTTTAAAATTATATAAAATAATTAATGAGACACTTTCGGATAATATAAATGTATCTTATAATGAGATAAACTACCACAAAGGCAAACAGCCCCCCTCAAAAAAGGCTGTTGCCAATGAAAACAAACAGTGTAAACACAGTAGAAAACATGACTCCAGGCACTGAAAAAACTGGCCCGGAATCAGTCATCAATTACACTCTATCTGATGCAAAACAGAGACTCCCAGGGGAGAATCTGCAGAACATCAGATGGAAGATGCAGAACACAAACGTTATACACCCATGGGTGAAAACGTAACTATGGGGAAAATAACAGAAAACATTCTGTAACCAAGCAACTCTCCCAGGGAATTTTAGAAATGAAACTTCTCAAAAATATGCCAAAAGCATGGGAGAATTGCAAGGGGGGACTTTAGAAGGTTAGGGGAGAGGAAACACTGAATAAGCAGTGCAACAATTAGCAAGAATGACAACAAGAGGCGTTTGCCTCGAAAATAGGCAACTTAACATAATTTCAACAAAAAATTTTAAGTACAGCCCTGATTATTTTTTGCCACTTCTTTTTTCCTCTCCTCCTTCTATCCTCCTTAGAATCACATTTTCTCCAAGAATTACGTGTCTGGCATCCTTTAAACTGAGATTTACAAGCACAAAGATCAGTGAGATGTTGACTGATGAAGGGCCAAACAGAGAATGATATTTGGCACCAATTTCGGGACGACTGCGTCACTGCGCATGCGCAGTAGAGTCGTACTATGGAGGTCCTTTAGGACATGATTTCTTTTTGTTTCGGATGCAAATTTTGGGGATTGGGGGGCAAAATTTGTGTTTGGCCCTGGTTTTTGTGGAGTTAGCACCAGCTAAGTCTGGGTCATTGGTACAGTATAAAAATATAATAATTAAATGGTTTATGTCTAATATTTTACTCAAGTTAAAAAAATTGATAAATTTATCCATGCAGTGCAACAAAGCTTTACAATGCTTTAGCACTGCAAAGCCTTCCTGCACAAGGGATGAAGTACACTGCCACTCATGCTATTCTGTACATTATGAGGCCTAAAGAATAAAACAAACAAAGAGAATGAACATTTGATGGCAAATAAATAAATACAATAGTATAAAATAAAATTAAAAAATGCCCACCGGCATGCAATTTTTTAAAAAAATGGCCCGAGAAACAGAAGATCTTTGTGGGGACTATTCAAGAATGCTTTTCGCATCTGCTCCCATGTAAATAGTGATAAACTGACTCCAATATCTGAATGAGGAAGTTTGAAGTCACCATGCAGTTTGTTTAAACAATGCTATTCAGATATGGAAGTCAATTTATCACTTATATATTTAGTTTATCAGGAATGTAGCAAGCATTTTGAACTTGACAGGGTCATTGTCATATAATACATACTGTTATATATCAGTGATGGCACATGTGTCTTAGTGGCATGGTAGGAGTACAATATAACAATTTGTTAAATATGGAGCCCATAATATGTATCTTTCTGGACTTTAAGAGATAAATCAAATGTCAAGGAAACCTTTGGTCACATTTTAAGAGAAAAGCAAAGCGTCTGTACACCCTCTTTCCTGCTAATGCCCAATAAGACTGAAAAGACGGATTAATAAAGAAAATGCTGGCCTAAACACTCTCGCTCTCTATTTCTATTTCTGGCAAAACTTGAAGTGTGCGCGCATGTGTGTGTGTGTGTGTGTGTGTGTGTGGGGGGGGGGGGGGGGGGGGGGGGTGGAGGTTGGGGGCATGCTCCTTGTGCCCCCAGTATCTACATCCCTGTTAGTAACCCTTTATCTTTTATTTTCTAGGGTTATTTAAATACACAAGTGGTAAATGAGTCCAATATCTGAAGCTGTGTTTCAAGACAGATTTTATTTCCAGTGTGAGTGAAGTTTAACTCTTAAAGCCTCAAATTAATTTTACTGTAATAACTGTAATAACTACCATGTATACATGTACACAGCTGCTGGTGACTTGATAGTGTATCTACATCATTGTTGGCAGCCAATATAGGCAGCCAACAATGATGCGAAAACAGTGCGAAGATAAATGCAGACTAACGACTGAGTTCTCAAGGAAAAATACACTTGGGTGTACTTTTTCAAATCAATGCAAAAGTGGCAATCTGTGCCTTTATGTGGATTCAAGGGTTAACAAAATGACAAACAAATGTTTGACCACTGAGGTGGTATTAGTCCCCTACGGCGCTTTTGTGACATAAGGTGTTTTTGTCACAGAACACACTAGAGTATATAAGCATCTTGGATTTTGAAAAAAAAATATTGAGCGTGCATAATCCCCTCACAACCCTTTATCCATGTACCATATATGAAAGGCGTAGCTTGAACCATGTTGGAGTGAGGGTTGTAACATAAAATAGAGAAAAAAAGCTTAAAAAACACAACAAATATGGCCGCCATGGCGCCATCTTGAATTTTGAAAAAAAAATATTGAACGTGCATCATCCCCTTCAACCCTCTATCCATATGCCAAATATGCAAAGTGTAGCTTGAACCATGTTGGTGGGAGGGGTGGTAACATGAAAATAGAGAAAAAAAGCTAAAAAAACGCAACAATGGCCGCCATTCCGCCATCTTGGATTTTGAAAAAAAAATTTGAGCGTGCATCATCCCCTCAGAACCATTTATCCATGTACCAAATATGAAAGGTGTAGCTTAAAGCATGTTGGAGGGAGAGGTGGTAACATAAAAAACAGACAGACAGACAGACAGACAGACATACAGAGACAGACAGACAGACAGACAGACAGACAGACAGACAGACAGACAGACAGACAGACAGACAGACAGACAGACAGACAGACAGACAGAGTGCAATCCTATAGTCCCTTTACGGTTCCCATAGGGGACTAATAATATACAGATATATAAAAAGCTTTTAGGTTCGTTTCTATATGTCACTGATTCACAAACCAGAGGCTGAAGTGAGACTAAATTACTCACCTGGATCAAGTTGTCTACAAGGAATAAAGGTATTAGTGTTGAGGGATTCGAAAATGGAGGCAAACAGCAAGTGCCACCTTGAACATGTGTTGCAAACTGCAATGACAGCCACCAAAAAGGGTCTGAAAAATCATGCCTATTTTTCAACTCTCTACTCCAAGCCTTCATTTAGACTTGAAATTATGTTATGATTAAAAATGATAAAAGGCTTCCCTCTGAAAAGACCACCTAGAATGGTTAAAATTTTGGGCTGAAATTTGTAGAAAAATTCAGTGTTTCTGGAAGCCATAAGTGGTATGAAGAAATGGGAGTGAAATGACAGCCCAAAAGGATATGATTGTGACAGGGTTTTCTGGACAAATTAGGGCATTCTGATTGTTTGTCATCAGACCAGAGATGAAAGTGTCAAAATTACTGGAAAGCCAAGAAAGGCAAGCACATCTATCACAGGCCGGGGTTCAGGGGCCGCTCTGGGGCTGTAAATTCTCAAAGATTGATTCACACATTTATTTACCTGGAACTAAAAAATGTTGATGGTAGTGATTGATTTGAATATATGTTGGAATGTGTGCTGATTTGTACTTTTCACATGTTGATTTAATGCTTTTTTTGCCATCCTTTCCATAGTCGCTTTCTTTTGCACACCAAATACACTTCAATTTTGCAGTGCAATGAAAAGCATGGTCTTCATTGAGCACTGAATACACACATGAAACAAGAATTTCATTGGTTGAACTCTCACACAATTTCACTCATTGTGTATGACTGTCCAATCAGCATTTAGTACACAAGCAAACTTACTTGACTTCCAACAATTTCTAAAGTATGAAAAATGGAAGCATAAGTGGAATGGAAAAGTTTATTACTGAAAAAAAGCAGACTTTGGGTTGCAAAAAAAAGTATAATTCGGAACACAAAAGCTGATCCCGAAATTCTGGAAATTCCAGAATTCCATCAAATTCTGGAAAATTTTCATCCCTGCTTCAAACATTCAAGGACTGATGTAATCTTTAAATGTTAAGAGAACATTCAATTGAAATAAAATTTGTTTTCTTACCAAATATCATATTGCACTGCAGGGAGCTGAAATATGAAATCATGGACTTCATTTGAACATACTCGATCTGCCCTCACAAGTATGGAGTATACCAAATATTAAAATTAAGTTTCTGCCATGTGGATCTGGAGATTTTTAAAGAATTTTCCTTACATCGCACGGAGTTAAAATTTAGGTTCATATAAGGAGCTCAAATATGAACCCAGGGATAAACTTGAATCTGACCCCATAAGGATGCTGTATACCAACTTCTAGGAGATTCTGACCATTAGATCTGAAGAAGATGTTAATTCCTTATATTACCCCAGTTCAAAATTTGTGCTCCCATATAGATCACACACAAACTTATGAACTTGATCCAAACGAACTTGAATCTGCCCTCCCAACCCCCACAGAGGCAGCCCACATATGAATTTATTGACTGGTAGAGTGCTGGAAGCCCATACTTGGGCTTTATCCTGAAGTGTCGGTATCACAACTTAAAGGCTTCATATTTAGTGGATGTTCTTCATATGACCTTTGAAGTGAAATTATTAAGTCTATTAGGATTTGCATTTTTACAATTGGCACTCTCCCATAAATTGTAACAAGAGGCTCTCAAGAGCCTGTAATTGCTCACCGGGCAGAACTACATATTCTTCAAAGAATGCAACTGGCTGCCATGCTACTTCATCTGTGCGAAACAGAATGATGATTGTTTTAAGAGGCCTTTCCATGCATTATTTGTGCCACGTTTGGTTCACACCGGCCAAGTAGTTTCAGATAAGAAGTTAAAAATAAATCAGAATCAAAGACTGCCTCTGGTGGCCACATTTTTTATCCAACAGGAATAAAATGAGGACCAGTTATAGAGAACCTCTCATAGATCATTCCTGCCAAGTTTTGTTCACATTGGCTCAGTAGTTCCAAAGAAGATGAAAATGTGATTTCCCATAGAAGTTTCTATAGTAACTATAAGTCGCAATTGCAGTCATGTTTGCAACCCGATCAACATTAAATGAAGAGCGTTGGTAGAGGGTATCCCAGTCATTTTGAAGTTTCAAAACATTTATTTGGCCTTTTGGTTTCAGAGGAGAAGATTTTTGAAAATCCACCAATCAGAATCAAAGAATACCTCTGGCAGCCATGATTTCTATCCAATTGGAACTGAAGGGGGACGGTTTGTAGAGTACCTCCCATAAACCATTCCTGCCACATTTGGTTCACATCGGCTCAGTACCAGAGAAGAAGATGAAAATGTGATTTCCCATAGGATTTCTATAGTAAGTATAAGCCGCAATTGCAGCCATGTTTGCAACCCAATCAACATTAAATGAGGATCGTTGGTAGAGGATGTCCCAGCCATCAGTCATGTGAAGATTCAAAACATTTGGCCTTGTAGTTTCAGAGGGGAAGATTTTTTGAAAATCCACAAATCAGAATCAAAGAATGCTTCTGGCGGCCATGTTTTTCATCCGATGGAGACAAAATGAAATGTTTGTAGAGGACCTCCCATGCTACTTCATCTGTGTGAAACAGTATGATGATTGTTTTCAGAGGACTTTCCATGCAGTATTTGTGCCACGTTTGGTTCACACTGGCCAAGTAGTTTCAGATAAGAAGATGAAAATAAATCAAAATCAAAGAATGCCTCTGGTGGCCACATTTTTTATCAAACAGGAATAAAATGAGGACCAGTTATAGAGAAGTGGTGGGCATATCCACCAATCCGAATCAAAGAATGCCTCTGGTGGCCATGATTTCTATCCGATGGGAAATAAAGAGGGAAGTTTTGTATAGTACCTCCCACAGATCATTCCTGCCATGTTTGGTTCACATTGGCTCAGTAGTTCCAGAGAAGAAGATGAAAATGTGATTTCCTATAGGGTTTTCTTGGTAACTAAAGGCCGCAAATGAGATCATGTCTGCCACCTGATCAACATTAAACGAAGATCGCTGGTAGAGGGTGTCCCAGTCATCCAGCAGGTGAAGTTTCAAAACATTTGGCTTTGTAGTTTCAGAGAAGAGTTTTTAAAATCCACTATTTTTCGATTTCTAGAAATCGAGAGATTTACCTATTTCGCTTATTGTTTTTAGGCACCAACGAAATCAGATATAGAGTTGATAGGTTTTTAAAGCTATACTAAGTGCCTAGCCGATAGACAATTGTGTCTAACAACTTTTCTGATTGTACTCTTTCACACTTGCATCAGGGGTCAGCCTGGCAGCTGATTTTAGGGAGAAGAGACTTCTCCCTCCAGAGACTTTAGGGAGAAGTTAGGGGCCAGGAGGGAGAAGTCAGTGGACATGAGGGAAAAGTCAGAAAAAAACAAAACGTATATGACATTGTGACAAAATAAATGTACATGGAGGACACAATTGTGGAGAAAAAAATAAATAAAAGTTATACAAACATACATACACACACAAAACTAAGTCATGTAAGTTAAAATCCTCCCCCACCCCTTCAGAAAATTGTGTCGTCCATGGTTTCTGAATACCCTAACTCTTTCCCTAACAGTGATGATTAGGCCTGGGGTGACCATGCAGTTCATTTTGTATTTGCCTCAATGCAGTGGATTTGAAATTTAGCATTACCCATGGTGAGAGTGTTCTTCTCTGTAATAGAAGGTATATTATTTTTAAAAAAAATATTTAAAGTATTTAAAATAAATTTCAAGTTCACCTAAGAAGCTGGGTCATTCTTGGTTTCTGAATGTCCTAATTGAATTGAAAAGCGTAGTTAAAAAAGTTTTCGACATCCTTCGTAAATTGAACGTAATTAACAATTTGAGTTAAATTATTTCTAAGATAAATGACAAAATATTTCAGTTGTCTCCCTTACCTGCTGCGCTGGGTGATAAAACTCTGTTCAGAAAAATGACAATTTCTGTCAACCATCTTACATTGAGACGTGCGACTGGTGCTACAAGGCCTGCCATTCTTATCCATCTTTATATGTGTGATTTCTATCATAGCCTTATTACATTTATCCCCTTTCCAACACAAGTTTTCAAAGAAAAACTTTCAATGCAAATTGCAGGGCGAATTTCAATGCAACCAATTTTTCAGTGGAACAGAGCATAACCGTAAGCAATTTAGACGTTTTTATGGTTGAATTGGCCCCTGCACATTCTTTTTGGTTTTGAAACGGTGGTTAACTTTAATAAATTCTAATCAACTCAATGCGTGTCTTGTGTGATTCGTGGTTTTTTCTGACACTTTTGTTTTTAAATAGCATTTTGTGCTGGTTGCTATCAGTTGGGGCGTATTGTTCGAACAACTACGACATTACAACTCTTTTTAGAAATATAAAATTGGGCTAGTTTAGGCTATTTTCAGAGCCATATGATGGATTTTAACAGCAGCCGTGTTTACTTTTTTGTGAATGCGGAAGCGATGGGTTTTTGGGGGAAATAAAACATAAGAAAATACAGTAAACTACCATGTTTCCCAAGGAAGTTTTGGAGGGCAACTTGAATTTCACCCCCAATGTAAGCCAAGGCGACTTGAGGAATGACAAGGCGACTTCTTTGCCCTAGTCGCCCACTCGGCTGACCCCTGACTTGCATGAATAATGTATGGTTAAAGTTGAAGTCAGGGTGGGCTTGCTGTAAGGCAGGCAGGCAGGCAGGCAGGCAGGCAGGCATAATTTCTGGAAATTCACATCTACTTCTCTGAAACCATGTGTACAGGGCTAAGTTAGAAATCAAAAGTATCATAGCAAAACTGTTAGCAAATAGTGCCAGCACAGATTTATGAATTCTGTTTCAATAAGAATCAGTAACAGAAAGTTAAAGAATATTTTGAAAATGATCAATTCAAAATAATCTGTATATTTTTTATACTTACCAATGGCCCAGACTAGCCGGTATTTACTCGATAAAATCCAGGGCAGACACAAATTTTGAATCCCCCAATCCCCCAAATTTGCATACAAAACTGAAAAAGTAAGTCCTATATGGTCCTCCATACTTTTATTCATTGCACATGCGCAATAACCAGGAAGGTACCAAAATTGGAGCCAATCCTCATTCTTTCTATATTGCCTGCTAAATGTTATAATCAGCGGGGAGGTATGAGTGCCCACTCATGGGAGGGCCATCCCCATCTGGGCCACTGGCAAGTATAAAAAATATACAAATTATTTTAAATTTATATTTCTATACGACAACCAATGGCCCAGACTAGCTGAATCATAAAAAGGCTGGTGGGCCTTGGACATAAAGGAAAATCCAATCTCTCAATTACTTCAGTAAAGGATAGCTCCTACAGGAGAAGATAGGAATTATATATGCCTTTCTCCTTTATGAGAAAAGAGAAAGGCATAACACCAACAATGTAATTGAGTATTACATAATATATAATTCTCCATTTAATGCCTGCATAACCTGTTATGCTAATTCTGTGAAGGAAAACCAATATATAAAGATGGTCCAGAGAAAGAGACTCTTTATACTCATTTAAAAGTGTCTGAGGATTGTATATTAACGCCCATTTGACATGCGACATATGCAAATGCTTCACAGTGAGCTACACATTAAAACCATCCCAGCGCCGACTAAAGACTTCAGACACCGGAGGAGGTCTTCCCTTGCTCTTTACTATAAAGCCAGACGATCATAAAGGAAAAACCGCCCCCCCCCCTTCCCCTTGTTCTGAGGTACATGTCCTCAGAACGAAGAGGGCAGCGGAACAGCATCAATGCTGGAACAGACTGTCTAAATAAATAACTATAGATGTAACCATTCATGGACGGCAATCTGAGCAACAGAAAGAGAACCCAAAGATCTAAGGTCACCGGAAATGAACTCTAAATTTCTTAGGTAAAACTTGGTAAATGAGGAGGGCTGTGTCCAGTACGAAGCCTTCATGAGATCAGTAATGGCTATACTGTTAGAATAAGCCTAAGAAGTGGACAGTGCTCTAACCTCGTGCACTGAAATCTTGTTAACCGAACATAAATCCGAAGATGGATTTTCATAGGCAATGCATATTGACAGGGAGGTAGCTAGAGGCCTTTTAATGGGGAGGTGTGAGGTCCTTTGAAATTCTAACTGGGAATCCCGTCACACAAGCGCAGTAGGATGGTATGCACGAAACTGTGAGCACCAAAGGCGCGAATCTTTGGCAGGGAGTCTGGGGTGCTCCCCTAGAAAATTCTGAAAAATTGATGTGCTCAGATGTGTTTTCATGGGTTCTGGTAATAGTTATAAGGCTAATTTTCAGTTTCAAATTCAGTGATTTTTTTGTAGGGAAACATTTTTATTTCGAGTTGGATACAAATTTTCAATATCTTCTTGCTTTGCCCAAATTGTCCCCAGTGGCTCGTACGCCTCCTGTCTGACGGACAAATTTGAAACATCGCCTTTTGGAAAGTGGGAGTTTTGTGTTTCTAGAGCATTTCACAGGCACTTCAAGTTACACTGAATGGGGCACATTGATTTACAAATTATCTCCCCTAGACTATCGGCGACTGCTAACAGAACGTGTAACGCAAAGCGGGTATGTGCAGTTGATACGGCATCAGACTGCAGGCCGCGTGAAGTCGTAATTCTTTGACCCGATTTTCACCCGAAAGTCCTGGCAGTCGGAATATTTCCTTATTATAGTCCTCCAGTCGGAAAAATAGGTTTGTTAGTGAATTATACCGTATATTCAGTAGTTTTTAAATTTCTAACTGTTGATATTTTTGCCCTCCGAATCTCCAACTATTGAGGTTTTGACAAATATTGGAGGGGTGAGACCCACCCCCACTCACCCCCATCGCGACGTCCCTGCATACTGCCAACTGAATCCATCTAGCGACTGAATGAACAGAAATATCCTTTCTGTTAGGAATCAATGAAAGAAAGAAACGTCTTTCTTTTCTTATAAAATCTGATCAACGTTTATAAATGCACACTGGACACAGCAAAGGTCTACGGTTATCCAAGGACGGCAGAGCATTAATGATAATAAGCTCAGGCCGTTTGTCTGGAATCTGATTCTTAGCCAGAAATCCTACTTCCGTAGTAAGGGTAATGGTATTACCCACACTATGGTAGTGAGATTCATCAACAGATAAAGCATGAAGTTCCCTGACTCTTCTAGCAGATGCAAAGGCTAAGAGAAATGCCATTTTATAGGTCAAGAATTTGAACTCTACAACATCCAATGGCTCAAACGAAGCTTCTTCGAGCTTCAACAGAACCCAAGCCAAATTCCACTTAGAAATTAATCTGAGGGTTGTAGGTCTATTAATAGAAAAATTTCTAACTAGCTTGGACAATGAAGTATCTGATCCAATAGCCAAGTTATCATGATGAGCGTAAGTGTCTGATAACATAGACCTATAACCCTTAATAGTGACGGGCTGCAGTTTGAAAACAATAAACAAGTAAACCCCACATTAGCAATATTTGGTATGGACGGATCATATACGTCTATCGACTGATCCTAACACCAACGGAAGAAAACCCCCACTTCGCTGTGTATTTAAACGTAGAGGAGGACATCCTGCAGTTAGAAATTGCATCCACTGCACGTCCTGTAGACTGTTTTCCATGCAAGAAGGACAGCACAAAGGAAATATGTGAAGGTTGAGACTTTCGGGTTGTGATGCGGTGCGCGTGACTTCCCTGATAAAGAAGGTCCTCTCGTGGAGGAAGCTTTCGGGGAATGTCCCCTAACACACACCTGAGAAGATTGATCCAAGGTTTCTGTGATGACAGAGGTGCTACTAGCACAATTTTGCAATGAGACTGTTTGATCTTTAACAGCATCTGCTGAATCAATGGAGTTAGAGGATATGCATATCCTATCATTCCATCCCATGAGATTGACAGAGCGTCTATTGCATACGCTCGATGATCTGAGCATGGCGACAAGAACACCGGTAACTGATTGTTCAGGTGTGTCCTAAACAGATCTATCATGGGACGATCCCACTGGTAGCAATTCTGTCTGAATATTCACTTGTTGAGAGTCCATTCCGATGGTAACAGGCAACCTTTCCGAGAGAGCAAGTCTGCTAGTACATTCAGAAGACCTGGTATATGACAGACAGAAAGATTAACATGATGATTCATGATGTATAGGAGAATCCTCTACGTTAATTCACATAATGGAATCGAATGAGTGCCACCTCGGTTCCTGATGTAAGCTACGACTGTTGAATTGTCTGACAAAATTTGAACATGGACGTTCACTATTATGTGAATCCAATGTTGAAGAGCTAGCCATATTGACATCATCTCTTTGATGTTTATGTGTTTCTCCAGGAACCGAGGGTCCCAAAGACCCTGACACTTCCAAGTCTGTGGGACTTAGGGTCGAACCCCAACCCATCTGACTCGCATCTGTCATAATCGTGAAAGCCGGATCCTGCAGTTGTAGCTAAACTTCCTGAATTAACCACTGAAGGTTCTGTCCCAATCTGAACCTTTTGTTTTACTAGGTCCGTTAAAACAATGCGTCTGAGTGTAGACAACAGCGAGCATAACAACTGACTAATTTCGCTCTGGGTAACGGCAGATGAACCAGACTGTTGTGAGTCTCGAAGCTCATCCCCAAGTGAGTGAATGACTTGGACGGAGCTAAATCCGACTTTTTCTCTTTTATGATGAAACCGAGACGTAAGAGTAATAGAAGCAGACTCTGAACATCGTTCTGAAGAATAATTCTGTTGCCATATCTCTGCAGAATGTCGTCCAAGTAAAGTAAGCCGACGTTACTGCAGACAAATGAGCTCGGAAGTATGACATCACCGAGCCAGATTCAGACCAAAGCACATTGCTCTGAACTGATAAACCTTCACTTGTACAGTGAACCGCAGGTACTTTCTGAATGCCGGATGTACCAGGGCATGAAAGTATGCATCCCTAAGATATATGCTTGCCACATAGTCGTTCACTTGAATGCTCGCTCTTACCGACTGAATGGTCTCCATATAGAACGAGCCGTCTGGTTTCGGTACGAGGAACAGGTAACTGTAAAAACTCTGAGAATCTTGAATCTCGACAACCTCTATTGCTTCCTTTAATAAAAGAGCCTGTACCTCTGCTAGGAAAGACTCTCTTTTGAAAGGATCCGATGGAAGATTTGTCCAATGTGGACATCTTTTTAGTGAGGGTTTCGCTCGAAATGATAGCCATAGGCCATCTGAAACTACACTTCTCACCCACTGATCTTCCGTGACTGCTATCCAGTTTCTCACAAAGTTTGATATCAAACTGGCCAGCACTAGAGGTCTTAAACATCACCTGTATGATCTGTGAGGCTTACGGGAGGAGAAACTACGTCCTCCCCGCGAAGAACCCCATCCTGTCAACCTAGAGGTGTCTGATCGATAGTCCCAATCAGACCTTCGCCCCTTTCCTTAATTGTAAGAGGGCTTCTTGTACCCTCGTGAGGAGTTCCCTTTTGACGTTTTAGATTTGGAACGTCCTCCTTTACTCCTGTCTGCTCAAGTGGGTTGCTGAGATGCCGACTTCAATAGCAGAGCACTTGACGCTTTCTTAGTAGCCTATTTATAGACTAATGAAAGCTTGTTGTCGAAAATAGTATGTCCGGAGACCAAACGCCCCAGAGAGAGCTTTTCACCTTGTCATCTATAAGTCATTATGACGCAAGGGCAGCATCAAGACTAATTAACTCCAGATTAGCCACTGTCAGGGCGGAGTTATACGTGGTATACATAACTGCCCAGGAAAGAACTCTAAGAGAGGTACGAACGTCCTCAAATTCCTTCCCGTTGAAACGTTGCGCCATAGCTCTGGTAAGGTGATCTGCGCAAGACATTGAATCAAAATTTGCTCTATTTGATGAAATTGCTGTTTCTATTATGTCTGAGTGAATAGTGAATGAGACAGGTTAGGATACATCTAGATCCCCGGCCTGCTCATCCAAAAGCAGAGGAGCTCTCTGAACATCTTCTCCAACCATTTTAAATGAATGTGGTCCAAGAAACGGAACATTTATGGAGGATGTAGATATGAAAACGCCTGTTTTTCCGCGCATTCGAGAGGTTGAATACGGCATCATCTACATGGCTGAAGGCATGCGAAACATGCCTAGACTGAACTGGAAAAGAAAAAACTTCTTCCTTTCTCTGTATAAAGTCTGCATCTAGCGACGCCAGCGGTTTCTCTCTTGTCGCAGCATTCTGATTCGGTGGAACAAATTCAGGGTAGTATTGATGGACAAAATCCATCGCAACCATGTGCTGTTCGGAAAAGGGAATGGTAATCCTTTTCCTTATCCCTTTCACCATCCGGGAGAATCCGTTGTGAATCTCGGTCCATTACATCTGCATGAACAGATGACAGGACCAACCCAGCACCATCCGACAGCTCAGGTTCTGAATCTGAGAGAGACTGCTCCTGCACTTGCTGGGATGCTGCGATCAGCTGCGCAATCTGCGACAGCAAGTCCATCATCGAGGCCTGAGGAGCAGTGGTCTTCTGTTTCTTAGCCCCTTGCTGCTCCTGGGACGGCGCGTCAGAGATGAACCTCTTCTCCGAATGTCCCGATGATCGAGGCCTCGACTCCTTAGCTGGTTCGACTTCACGGGTGAAGAGTGGTCCCTTCTTCGTGCAGAAGGCTGGATATCCGAAGTCGGATAGCTAGGATGTGGTCATGTGTTCTTTATATTCAAAGTGGAAGAAGCCGTGACAGTAGCCGAGGCCAGCTGCGATCTAGACGGAGCATCCCGAACAGCAGGTGTGGATGTATGCTCCGGCCCGCGCAAGTTCTTAACAACAACATCTGGCCCCAGATGTTGCTGAGATAGAGAGGGACCTCTCCCGCTTGCGGCCCTTTCAGACCTCTCCGAGCTTCCCAAAACACTTGCTGGCTTCCCTAGTTTCATTATCACTGGGTGAGCGTACACTTCCTTTGACCGCAACGGACATACTCGGCATCACAGCTCCCACGGTCGGAGTAACTGCTTTATCGGTCGAGCTAGCTGCTGGCAAAGGATTAAAACCACTGCCCAGTGGCTTTATCCCTTGCCTAATATTCAGGAGACCCTTAGCAGCTGGCTCTGTTTGCTCATCAGAGTGCGACAACCTTAGCAGCTAGCTCTGTTTGCTCATCAGAGTGAGACAACAGTAACACACTTTTGGTAGGTGTCATATAACTATCACTATGTTCTTGTTCCTCTGAAAAAGAAACTGAGAAACTTGAAAGACTCTGCAGCGAGAGAACTGCCATTGGCCTCTCACCACTAACAACATATCATGACAACCGCATCCAACGTTTGTCATCCTAATCAACACATGTAGGACAAGAATTTGCGGGAGTACATCGACTACAAGCAGGGCAAAAAGCATGTAAATCTGAGGAAGACTTCCTCGCCTTGCATTTTGAGCAATAAGCTTCATAATTAATCGAACAAAGTCGATCGGACTCCCACCAACTCAACAATAAATATATGATAAAGATACATAATGATCAGCAATCAAAATACAAATCGAAAAATTAATTTAAAAAAATTCTTCAAAAAAATTTTGACAACAGCCCAAGTTCCCAAAGGGAACATGAAGAGCCCAAGGGTATCCTGATAGAGCCTAAGTGTGGACAAAAATCCAAACTTTATTGGTACACTACCAGAATATTAAAACATGTATCTTACAACAATCCTGTAGTAATAATAAATACATACTACATATATTTAAGGACGTTGCCAATGTAAACAAATTCAAGGAAAAAAACGGAAACAAGACCTCAGACACTGAATAAAAAGGCTCAAAGTCTGTAACAGATTTTAAAGCTACCAGATGTAAAGCAAGATTTTCAGATGAAGAAAAAACGATACATCGGATAGATGATGCATGACCCTAATGATCCAACACCCCTAGGGTCAGGACGTAACCATGGGGATAAACAGAACAAGAGGACCCAGGGGGCCTGAGGGCGCTCACCTGACATGGTAGTCTAAATATCAAACCAAGGACTTGACTTGAATAAGCTGCATATGCCCCTCCTAAGAAAAGCATATACCAACTAGATCAAGCGGTTGTGCCCATACAATACACAGGATTTTCCAAGGACTTGACTTGAATAAGCTGCATACGCCCCTCCTAAGAAAACCAACTAGATGAAGCGACTGTGCCCACACAATACACAGGGTTTTACTTCTATTTTCAGTTCCTGCACTTTTACGTCCCAAAATTGAGAAATAAATGCATAAAATAAAAAACAGATTTTTTTTATTTTCGTTTCGGAAATTTTCGAAGTCCCAAACATAATTTTTAGGCCAAAATTTTTTTTTCTTCTTAAAATTTGACCAAAATGCATAAAAAACCACAAAACTAATTTCCAGATATTAGTCCAAGAAGTCCCCCCGGCCCCCAAATTTTCAGTGTAATAAAAAATTTGTCTTAAAATTGATCAAAACACATAAAAAAAACAAAAAAAAAATTTCTGGATTTTGGTCCAAAATTTCTAAGTCCTACCCGGACCTCAAATTTTCGGTGTAAAAAAAAGTTAAAAAATTTATAGTAATTTATAAATTTTTTATACTTACCAATGACCCAGACTTAGCTGGTGCTAACTCTTAAAATTTCAGGGCCAAACACAAATTTTGCCACCCCAATCCCCAAAATTTGCATCAAAATCCCAAAAATCTATGTCAATACTTTTGTCCACTGTGCATGCACGGTGTCAAGGAAGTACCGAAATTGATGCCAATTCTTCATTCTTACAACCAGTGCCTGGTAAGTGTTATCTAATCAGCGGGTAGGTATGAGTTCCCAACTCATGGGAGGGACATCCCCGTCTGGGTCATTGGTAAGTATAAAAAATATATAAATTACTACAAATTTTTTAACATTTTTATACTGTACCAATGACCCAGACTTAGCTGAATAGAAAAAAGGCTGGAGGGCCTAGGACATAAAGGAAAATCCAATAGGCTCAATTACATGTAAACAGAATTATACCCTCAAGGAGAAAAGGAGAAACAGGATTTAAACAAAATAAGAAAGACACATTACCAGTCCGTAATTGAGCACAATAACATCAATGATCTCTATTAACATCCAGTATAACCCATTATACTAATTCTTTAAAGGAAAGCCAATAAATAAAGATAGTCCAGAGAATGCGACTCTTTATACTCATTTAAAAGTGTCTGAGGATTGTATATTAATGCTTGTATGACACGTGACATATACAAATGCTTCACACCGAGCTACACTTTAAAAATATTACATAAATGAGATAAACATTAGCTTTACACTTTAAAACCATACCGCACTGACTCGGAATTACTGACTCCAGAGGAGGTATTCCCTTGCTTTTCACTATAAAGCAGGTGATATAAGGGAACACCATCCCCTTCCTCTTCCCCTTGCTCTGGATCAATCACCCCAGAACAAAGAGGGCAGCAGGACAGAGTCACTGCTGGAACAGAAAGCCTGCATAACTATAGTTGCAACTGTTTAGTGGACGACATTCTGAGCAACAGATAACGGACCTAAACAACGCAGGTCACCAGAAATAGACTCAATATTTCTAAGGTAAAAATTTGTGAACGTAGAAGGCTGAGACCAGTATGCAGCCTTCATCAAATCAGTAATAGCAATACTACTAGCATAAGCCCAAGATGTAGACAGCACTCTCACTTCAAGCACTGAAATCTTAAGCACTGTAGAAGATAATTTTTCATAAGCAGTACGAATAGTCAATTGTATCCACCTTGAAATAGAATGGACCGAGATGTCCCTTCTATTAGGCAGCAGAGACAGAAAGAAACATTTTTGTCCCTTTCTGATAAACTCAGATCTACGTTTGTAAATACACATAGCTCTAACTGGACATAGCAAAGGCCTATGGCAATCATAGGACGGAAGAGCATTAATAACAATAGGTTCAGGGTACTTATTAGAAGCCTGATTCTTAGCCAAAAATCCAACATTCGTAGTCAAAGTAATAGTATTACCAACACTACGATAGTGAGAATCATCAACAGATAGTGCATGAAGATCGCCAACTCTTCTAGCAGAAGAGAAGGCTAAGAGAAAAGCCATCTTATAAGATAAGTATTTGAAGTCTGCCGTGTCAAGGGGTTCAAATGGCGCTTCTTTTCGCTTCAGAAGAACCCAAGCTAAATTCCACTTACGAATTAACCTAAGGGTTCTAGGTCTATTTATCGAAAAGTTTTTAACTAACTTTGATAAAGAGACATTAGATCCAATTCATAAGCTATCATGATGAGCATAAGTATCCGATAGATAGCATAGACCTATAACCCTTAAAAGCTATTGGCTGCAGTTTGATCTCGTCAAACAAGCAGACCAAAAAATTAGCAATGTCTGGAATGGAGGGATCATAAATATTAATAGAATGATCCCTACACCAACCTTCCACTTAGCAGCATAATTTAGTGCAGAGGAGGTCCTCCTACAGTTAGAAATTGTGTTCACTCCTTGTCCTGTAAAATGCTTACCGTGCAAGAAGGACCGCACAATGGAAATACGTGAAGGTTGAGACCCAGCGGGTTGTGATGCAGTGTGCGCGATTTCCCCTGCGAAAGAAGGTCCTCCCATGGAGGAAGCTTCCCAGGAATGTCCCACAACAGACACCTGAGTAGATTTATCCATGGTCTCTGGGTTGACAGACATGCTACCAACAGAATCTTGCAGTGAGATTGCTTGATTTTTAGCAATATCTGTTGAATCAACGGAGCTGGAGGATACGCGTATCCTATCATTCCGTCCCAAGAGATCGAGAGAGCGTCTCCTGCAAACGCTCAAGGATCTGGACATGACGACACATACGTCTGCAACTGATTGTTGAGATGCGCCGGAAACAAGTCTATCATAGGACAATCCCATTGGTAGCAGATCTGATTGAATACTTGTTTGTTAAGAGTCCATTCTGATGGCAACAAACAACTTTTCCGAGAAAGGGAGTCCGCTAGAACGTTCAAACGACCCGGAATATGACGGATCGACAGAAGAACCTGATGCTCCAGGACAAACAGAAGGATTCTCTCCATTAAGTTGAACAACAGAATGGAATGAGTGCCTCCCTGGTTTCAAATATATGCTACTACTGTCAAATTGTTGGACAAAATTTGAACATGTGAATTCTGAATAATGTTCATCCAATGACGTAGCACAAGCCAAATTGACATCATTTCTTTGATGTTTATGTGCTTGTTTAGGAACTGCAGATCCCAAAGACCCTGGTACCTCGAATCTGTTGGGCTCAAAGCTACGCCCCAACCTGTTTGACTCGCATCCGTCATAATCGTAAAAATCGGATCCAGCAGTTGCAGTGGCACTCCCTGAGTTAGCCACTGAATATCTGCCCAAGTCTGAATCTCTTGTTTTACTTGGTTTGACAAGACGATGTTCGTTTCGAGCAAATGAATCTTCACACTCCAATTCTGAGTAAAAAGTTAAAAAATTTATAGTAATTTATATATTTTTTATACTTACCAATGACCCAGACTTAGCTGGTGCTAACTCTAACAAAACCAGGGCCAAACACAAATTTTGCCCCCCAATCCCCAAAATTTGCATCCAAAACAAAAAGAAATCATGTCCTAAAGGACCTCCATACTATGCCTCTACTGCGCATGCGCAGTGACGCAGACGTCCCGAAATTGGCGCCAATTATCATTCTTACTGGCAGTGCCTGGTCAGCGCTATGTACTCAGCGGGGAGGCAAGAGTTCCCAACTCCAGGGAGGGCCATCCCCGTCTGGGTCATTGATAAGTATAAAAAATATATAAATTACTATAATTTTTTTAACATTTTTATACTGTACCAATGACCCAGACTTAGCTGAATAGTAAACAGGCTGGAGGGCCTAGGACATAGAGGAAAATCCAATAAGCTCAACTATATAGTAAAGAGGTAACCCCTTAAGGAGAAAAGGAGTATTAGGCTTTACATGTATCTTTCTTATTTAATATTAAATTAGAAAGATACAATACCCTTAATAATTGAGCACAATAACATTCATGTTCTCTATTAACATCCAGTATATCCCTTATACTAATTATTTTTAAAGCAAGCCAATAAATAAAGTAGTCCAGAGAATTGAGACTCTTTATAGTCATTTAAAAGTGTCCGAGTATTGTATATTAAAGCCCGTTTGACACTTGACATATACAAATGCTTCACACCGAGCTACACTTTAAAAATAAGACATGAATGAATTTTAACATTAATATTACACTTTAAAACCATCCCGGAAGCGACTCAGAAATACTGACTTGGAGGAGGCATTCCCTTGCTTTTCACTATAAAGCAGGTGACCTAAGGGAACACCCCACCCCCCCCCCCCCCCTTCCCCTTGCCCTGGGTCAAATAGCCCAGAGCGAAGAGGGCAGCCGGACGGAGTCACTGCCGGAACAGAAAGCCTGCATAACTATAGTTGCAACTGTTTAGTGGACGACATTCTGAGAAACAGATAACGGACCTAAACAATGCAGGTCTCCAGAAATGGACTCAATATTTCTGAGATAAAAATTTGTAAATGTGGATGGCTGAGACCAATAAGCAGCCTTCATTAAATCTGTAATAGCAACACTATTAGCATAAGCCCAGGAAGTAGAAAGAGCTCTTACTTCATGAGCAGAAATCTTAAGCACAGACTGCTGAGAAGAAGATAAATTTTCATAAGCAGTACGGATAGTTAATTGAATCCATCTAGCAATAGAATGGACCGAAATGTCCTTTCTATTAGGCATCAAAGACAGAAAGAAACGTTTCCGTCCCTTTCTGATAAACTGAGATCTCTGTTTATAGATATGTAATGCTCTAACAGGACAGAGTAAAGGCCTACGCCCGTCTGAAGACAGAAGAGCCTTAATAACAATAGGTTCCGGATATTTATTAGGAGCCTGATTCTTAGCTAAAAAACCCACATTAGTAGTGAAGGTGATAGTGTTCCCAACACTACGATAGTGAGAATCATCCACCAACAGTGCATGAAGCTCACTGACTCTTCTAGCAGAAGAGAACGCTAAGAGAAAAGCTGTCTTATAAGATAAGAATTTGAAATCTACTGTCCCAAGAGGTTCAAATGGCTTTGCCTTCAATTTAAGAAGAACCCAAGCTAAATTCCACTTAGGAATTAACCTAAAAGTTCTGGGTCTATTTATCGAAAAGTTTCTAACCAACTTAGATAAAGAGACATTAGATCCAATTTGTAAACTATCATGATGTGCATAGGTATCAGATAACATAGGTCTATAACCCTTTATAGTAACAGGCTGCAGTTTGATTTCGTCAAACAAGTATACTAGAAAGTTTCAAATGTCTGGTATAGAGGGATCGAATATATCTACAGAATGATCCCTACACCAACGACGAAAAACCTTCCACTTAGCCGCATAGTTTAGCGAAGAGGAGGTCCTCCTACAGTTAGAAATCGCGTCCACTGCTCGTCCTGTAAAGTGTTTGCCATGCAAGAAGGACCGCACAACGGAAAAACGTGAAGGTTGAGACCCTGCGGGTTGTGATGGAGTTGGCGCGATTTCCCCTGCGAAAGAAGATCCTCCCGTGGAGGAAGCTTTCGCGGTAGGTCCCACAACAAACACCTGAGTAGATTTATCCACGGTCTCTGTGGCGACAGAGATGCTACCAACAGAATCTTGCATTGAGATTGTTTTATCTTTAGCAATACTTGTTGAATTAATGGCGCTGGAGGATACGCATATCCTATCATTCCGTCCCAAGGGATCGACAGAGCGTCTACTGCAAATGCTCTTGGATCCGGACACGGAGACACATACGTCTGCAACTGATTGTTGAGATGTGTCGCAAATAAGTCTATCATTGGCCGTTCCCATTGGTAGCAAATCTGATTGAATACTTGTTTGTTGAGAGTCCACTCCGACGGCAACAAGCGACCCTTTCGTGAAAGGGAGTCTGCTAGCACATTCAGACGACCCGGTATGTGACGGACCGAAAGAAGAACGTGATGTTCTAGCGCAAACAGAAGGATTCTTTCCGTTAGATTGAACAACGGAACTGAATGAGTGCCTCCCTGATTCCGTATATACGCCACTACTGTCGTATTGTCGGATAGGATTTGGACATGAGCATTGTGAATAATGTCCATCCAGTGACGTAACGCAAGCCAAATTGACATCATTTCCTTGATGTTTATGTGCTTGCATAGGAATTGCGGATCCCAAAGACCCTGGCATCTCGAATCCGTTGGGATTAATGATGCACCCCAACCTGTTTGACTGGCATCCGTCATAATGGTAAAACTCGGATCCGGCAACTGCAGCGGAACTCCCTGAGTTAACCACTGAATGTTTGCCCAAGTCTGAATCTCTTGTTTCACTTGATCTGACAAGAGAACGTCTACATCGAGCGAATGAATTTTCACACTCCAATTCTGAGTCAAGAAAACTGGAAGAGGACGTGTGCGTAAGCGCCCCATCGGAATGAGATCCGCGGCGGCTCAGCACAGACCTATCAGTCTCATAAATTCTCTCGCCGTGACTTTGTCTGCGTGCAGACAATCGCGAGCGTAACAACTGACTAATTTCGCTCTGGTTAACGGCAGACGAACGAGATTGTTGTGCGTCTCGAAGCTCATTCCCAGATGAGTGAATGACTTGGACGGCACCAGATCCGACTTCTCCTCGTTTACTATAAAACCGAGACGTCGGAGCAATAGAAGAAGATTCTGAACATCGTTCTGAAGCGTTAACACGTTGCCGTACCTCTGAAGAATGTCGTCCAGGTAGGCCGACGTTACCGCAGACGAATGAGCTCGGAAATAGATCATTACCGAGTTCATTACCCGAGTGAAAGCCCAAGGTGCTAGATTCAATCCGAAGCACATCGCCCGGAATTGATACACCACTCCTAGGACTGCGAAGCGTAGGTACTTTCGGAATGTCGGATGTACCATGACGTGAAAGTACGCATCTTTGAGATCTATGCTCGTTGCATAATCGTTCACCCGAATACTCCCTCTGACTGACCGAATCGTCTCCATATAAAACTTCGGAGCGACGATCAGCTTGTTTATCCAGCTCAAATCTATGACTGGACGGAACGAGCCGTCTGGTTTCGGAACCAGAAACAGATGGCTGTAGAATCCCGGAGATTCCTGGTTTTCTACGACCTCTACCGCGTTCTTCATTAAAAGAGACAGCACCTCTGATAACAGAGCGTCTCTTTTCTGCGGATTTGACGGAAGATGAGTCCACTTTGGACTTCGAGTTAATGGAGGCTTTCGTTTGAAGGATATCTTTAGACCTTCCGAAGTCACTCCTCTCACCCAAGGGTCGTCCGTAATCGACGCCCATTCTTGAGAAAAGCTCGACAACCTTCCGCCAACCGGTACGCGATAGAGGTTTAAGCCATCACCTCCTGGACCTGCGAGGCCTGCGGTAGGAGAAACCACGTCTTCCACGGCCCGCACCTCGACCCGTCGACCTCGGGGCGTCCGACCGATTGTCCCGGCCTGAAGGACGTCCCGAACGAGAGTCGCTACCCTGATGGTCTGTCGAATAAGACCAAGAGGACGCACCGGAACCTCTATAGGAACCTCTCTTGGGCGCATTAGACCCAGAAGTGCCTGTCTTATTCGTGTCTGCTGTATCCGACTTCTTAGGAGCAGATTTGAACAACAGAGAATCCTTAGCTTTCTTTGTAATTTTATCATAAATAGCAGAAAGCTTGCCGTCAAAGAGAAGTTCTCCTGAGACCGAAGCGACTCTAAGAGAGTTCTTCACCTTAGTATCCACTAGTGTGGATGTAGCTAGGGCTGCGTCACGTCTAACCAACTCCAGATTTGCCACTGAAAGGGCGGAGTTACACGTGGAATAAGCTACTGCCCTTGAAAGAAGTCTTAAAGAGGATTGTATATCCTGAAACTCTTTCCCTTGAAGGCGCAGTGATAATGCCTTAGTAAGGTGATCTGCGTAAGATAAGGCATCTAAATTGGCTCTGTTAGAAGCAATAGCTGTTTCCAACACCGCGGTTTGAATAGAAGCCGACGACGGTAATGATAGCTCTAAGTCTTCCGCCTCGTCGTCCATACGCAGAGGAACTCTCGGTATACCCTGTCCTGCCGTATCGAATTTATTCCTTGCATTAATGAAAGGCAGGTTGAGAGTATTAGCGGACAAGAAACCTGCTTTCCCCGTCTTGGAAGCAAGTTTAAATATAGCGTCGTTCAATAATTCAAATGTTCTTGCAACATTATTGGACTGCGGCGGAAACTCGGGAGCGATGTCCCTGAACCGCTCAAAAAATTCAGAGTCCAATGATGCTATAATCCTCTTGTCCGGAACCGCAGCAGTCTGGCCCGACGGAACAACTTGAGGGAGAAAGTGCCGGATGAAGTCCACGGCAGCTTTATGTTGTTCCGAAAGGGATAGCTGCAAGTCATCCGTATCCCTTTCACCATCCGGTCGGACCTCATGATGTTCCCGGTCGTCCGCCCCCGATGCTTCGGCGGAGCGTACCGACCCAGCACCGTCGGATAATTCTCGATCCGACACCGTTTCTGTCGGCTGCTGGGATGCTGCGATAAGCTGTGCTATCTGCACAAGAATGTCCGGCGTCGAGACCTGCGGAGGCGCAGTCTTTCGCTGCTTCGCCGAGGGCAGCTCCGCATCAGATGGCTCCCGCATACTTTTCCTATGCGAACGTCCAGAGTCCATCGGTCTCGAATCCCTGGCTGCCGGATGGTGTGACCTGGTCGCCGAAAAATCCTTGATCGGCGAAGCTGGCAAAATATCGGCGGTCACGCAGCCAAGGTGCGGTCGTGTGCGCTGACGAGAAGAGGAAGCCTTAACAGTCTCCGCGGGCTGCTTATACAACGGAGCGTCCCGAGCGACGGACGTATGCTCCGCTAAAGACACATTTTGTACCACAACATCTGGTCCCAGATGTTGTTGTACGAGAGAGGGGCCTCTCTCGCTCGCGGTCCGGCTGGACCTGGACGAGCTAGGAACCGGACTCAAAGGCTTCCTCCGTTCTCGCTTACTATCCGCCGTCACTGGGTGTGCATCTATTATGTTTATAGTGCTCGCATCACCCAAAATTTCCTCCTGGACCGCATCGGACGAACCCGGCTGCCGAACCATTCGGTGAATGGACGCTACACCGGGCGAGCTAGCGGACGACATTTGTCTAATCTCCATGAGCACTTTTGCCGCTAGCTCTGAATTCATTTGTGACGACGGACGCACACTTGTAGAAGATAACATGGAAACATCATCCTGTTCTTGTTCCTCTGAAATAGAAACTGAGAGAGTAGAGTGACCTTGCGGAGAAAGAGCCGGCATAGCCCTTTCTCCAGAAACAACATATCGTGACACACGTTTCCAATGTTTCTCATCCCAATATTCACATATAGGACAGGGATTAATGCGAGAACACTGACTACAATTAATACAATGATCATGAAAGTCAGAGGAAGATTTCTTCCTACTACAATTTGAACAAAGTCCCTTCATTGTGAAAGAACAACAATAAGTCCTAGTTACTCGCAAAAACCCCTGACACAAAGATACATAATAACATGATCCATTAATAAATGAAAAAACAATTACATATCAAAATAATTTTGAAAAAATATTTTTTCAGCGAAGCCCAAGTTGCTGAAAAGTAACGTTAAGCCCCGATGGATCCAATGGCAAAGTGTGGTCAAAAATTTTAAATTTATATTAAATAATTAATGAGACACTTACGGATAATATAAATGTATCTTATAATGATATAAACTACAGCAAAGGCAAACAGCCCCCCTCAAAAAAGGCTGTTGCCAATGAAAACAAACAGTGTAAAACACCAGAAAACATGACTCCAGGCACTGAAAAAACTGGCCCGGAATCAGTCATCAAATTACACTCTATTTGATGCAAAACAGAGACTCCCAGGGGAGAATCTGCAGAACATCAGATGGAAGATGCAGAACACAAACGTTATACACCCATGGGTGAAAACGTAACTATGGGGAAAACAACAGAAAACATTCTGTAACCAAGCAACTCTCCCAGGAAATTTTAGAAATGAACTTTCTCAAAAATATGCCAAAAGCATGGGAGAATTGCAAGGGGGGACTTTAGAAGGCTAGGGGAGAGGAAACACTGAATAAGCAGTGCAACATTTAGCAAGAAAGACAACAAGAGGCCCATGCCTCGAAAATAGGCAAATTAACATAATTTCATCAAAAAATTTTAAGTACAGCCCTGATTATTTTTTGTCACTTCTTTTTCCTCTCCTCCTTCTATCCTCCTTAGAATCACATTTTCTCCCAAAATTACGTGTCTGGCATCCTTTAAACTGAGATTTACAAGCACAAAGATCAGTGAGATGTTGACTGATGAAGGCCCAAACAGACAATGATAATTGGCGCCAATTTCGGGACGTCTGCGTCACTGCGCATGCGCAGTAGAGGCGTAGTATGGAGGTCCTTTAGGACATGATTTCTTTTTGTTTTGGATGCAAATTTTGGGGATTGGGGGGCAAAATTTGTGTTTGGCCCTGGTTTTGTTAGAGTTAGCACCAGCTAAGTCTGGGTCATTGGTACAGTATAAAAATATATCTGGAGTGGATGAGTGCGTAGGTGCCCCATCGGAATGAGATCCATGGCGGCTCCGCACAAACCTATCAGCCGCATGAATTCTCTCGCTGTTACTACAGCTGAGTGAAGACAAAAGCGAGCGTAACAACTGACTAATTTTGCTCTGGGTAAACCAGATTGTTGTGCATCTCGAAGCTCATTCCCAAGTGGATGAATGACTTAGACGGAACTAGATCCGACTTCTTTTCGTTTACTATGAAACCGAGATGTTGGAGCAGTTGAAGCAGACTCTGAACATCGTTCTGAACATTAATCTGTCGCCGTACATGTCGTCCAAGTAGGCCGACGTTACCACAGACGAATGAGCTCGGAAATGAGTCATTACCGAGTTCATTATTCGAGTGAAGGCCCAGGGCGCTAGATTCAGACCAAAGCACATTGCTCGGAACGGATAAACGATTCCTAGGACAGCGGAGCGAAGGTACTTTCTGAAACGCCGGATGTACCATGACGTGAATGTACACACCCTTGAGATCTATGCTCGCAGTGTAATCTTTCACTCGAATGCTTGCTCTTAATGATCAAATGGTCTCCATATAAAATTTTGGAGCCACGATCAGCTTGTTTATCCAGCTTAGATCTATAACTGGACGGAACGAGCCATCTGGTTTTGGTACCAGGAACAGGTGACTGTAGAAACCGGGAGATTCCTGGTTTTCTACGACCTCTATTGCGTTCTTCTCCAGAAGAGATTGGACCTCTGATAGAAGTGAATCTCTCTTCTGAAGGTTTGACAGAAGCTGAGTCCAACGTGGACTTCATGTTAACGGAAGTTTTTCCTTGAAGGACAGTTTTTGACCTTCCGAAATAACCCCCTGAACCCATGGATCGTCCGTAATTGACAACCAATTGGTTAAGAATCTTGACAGCCTTCCACCCACTGGAGCGCAATAGAGTTTCTGACCATCACCTCCTGGACCTGCGAGGCTTGCGGGAAGAGAAACTACGTCCTCCCCGACCCACACCTCGACCAGTCGACCTAGGCGCATCTGACCGGTTGTGTCGGCCAGCATTACGACCCCTACCTGACATATAGGCTTTCTTAGATCCTCTATAGGAACTTCCCTTGGACGTACTCGCCCCAGAAGTCCTTGACTTACTCCTCTCTGCTTAGTCTGTTTTTTTCGAAACGGACTTAAAGAGCAGAGAGTCTGAAGCTTTTTTAGTAATCTGATCATAGATTAGCGAAAGCTTACCATCAAAGAGAAGCTTTACTTGAAACCGGAGCGACTCAAAGAGAGTTTTTCACCTTAGAATCCAACTCTTGTGGATGAAGCAAGGGCAGCATCACATCTGACTAACTCCAAATTTGCCACTGAAAGGGCGGAGTTACACGTGGAATATGGTATGGCCCTCAAAGAACTCTCAAGGAAGTTTGAACATCCTGGAATTCTTTTCCATCGAGATGTTGTGATAACGCTCTGGTAAGGTGATCTGCGTAAGATAAGGTGTCTAAACTGGCTCTGTTAGACGAGATTGTCGTCTCCAACTTACTAGAGAGAATTGACATAGACGCCGGCAATGACAACTTCAAGTCTTCTGCCTGGTCGTCTAAATGCAGAGGAACTCTCGGAACGCCCTGTCCAGCCGTTTCAAATCTATAGAGCATGAGACAATAAGAAACTGGATCTGCCAGTCTTAGAGGCTAGCCTGAAAATAGCGTCATTCAGCAATTCAAATGTCCGTGAGACATTTCTGGACTGGGCCGGAAACTCAGGCGCGACGTCCTTATCCCGGCCGAAAAAGTCTGTGTCCAGTGACGCTATCAGTCTCTTATCTGGAATTGCAGCTCTCTGGTCCGGAGGAACAACTTCTGGAAGGTGTTGCCAGATGAAATCTACGGCCACCTTATGTTGTTCTGAAAGGGAAAATTCCAGCTCCACTGATTCCCTTTCACCATCCGACTGGACCAAATGTGAATCTCGGTCGTCCCTTTCTGACACTGCAGGGGAGCGTACCGACCCAGCTTCCTCAGACAGTTCCTGATCTGAAAGAGTTTCTGAAGGTTGCTGGGATGTTGCGATGAGTTGTGCTATCTGCGATAGCAAGTCAGTCATAGAGGCCTGTGGAGCCACGGTCTTACGTAGTTTAGTCACGGAAGCTCCTGGGACGGTAACTCTTGCATAATTCTTTTATGCGAACGTCCCGACTGGTAAGGCCTCGTGTCCTTGGCTACAAGATGGAGTGACCTGGTCGATGAGGAATCCCTGGTCGGTGAAGCAGGCTGGATATCTACGGTCACATAGCCAATGTGCGGTCATGTGTGCTGACGTGTGGATGAGGAAGCCAGTAGACTAGCCACACCCGGCTGTCTATGCGACAGAGCGTCCCGAGCAGGAGGAGTGGATGTATGCTCCGACTGACGAACGTTACGTACAACAAAATCTGGGCCCAGATGTTGCTGTAAGAGAGAGGGACCTCTCTCGCTCGCGGTCCGGGTAGACCTAAACGAGCTAGCTACCAGATTGTCTAGCTTCCTCCGTTCCATCCTCCGAAATTTGTGACGATGGTAGCACACTTCCTGAAGACATCACGGAAACATCACCCTGTTCTTGTTCTTCTGAAAAAGAGACTGAAAAACTAGAGTGACCCTGTGGCGAGAGGACTGGCATGTACCTCTCACCACTAACAATATACTGTGACACACATCTCCAACATTTGTCATCATGGGGGCACACACTGAGCAAGAATTAGTGCTTCCTCGATTTACAATTTGAACGAAATTCTTTCATATTTTCAAAAAATATTAAACAGCCGTAGTACTTGCACTAACCCTTGAAATACAAAGATACATAATAATAATATAATCCATTACAAAAATTTCCAAAAATAATTCCAAAGAAAAAATTTTTTTTTTAAAATTTCAAGATGAGCCAAAGGGAACGATGAGCCCAAATGGATCCCAAAAAAGCCTAAGAGTGGAGAAAAATTTTAAAACATATCTAAAAATTAATGTTACACTTATGGACAATATTAATGTATCTGGCTATGAACAAAACCTTACAGAAGACAAGGAATCACCGTCAGAAGTAACCATTGTCAACGTAAACAATAGTCAATAAAAAACGGAAACAAGACTCCAGGCACTGAAAATATGGCCCGAAATTAGTAACCGATTTTAAAACACTATCCGATGTAAAACAGAAACTTCCAAAGAAGAAACTGCAGTACATCGAATGGTAGATAAATGACCAAAACGCCTAAACACCCCTAGGGTGAGGACGTAACCATGGGGAAAACAGAATAAACATTCTGTTACTGTGCTAAAAACTCCAAAGAAATTTCAGTAAAAAAATTTCAAAAATTATGCCAAGAGCATGGGGGATTAGCTACGGGGGTATCAAGGAAACGGAGAGATGAAACACTGAACAATCAGTGGAGATTTCATAGAAAGAATGAAAACATCAGGCCCATGCCCCGAAATTAGGGAACATGAAATAATTTTGCATAAAAATTATAAGTTACAGCCCTGAACACATCCTTTCACTGTTTCTTCCTCTCATCCTCTTATTTTATCCTTGGATCCACCATTTCCTTCATGATTTTGTGTCTGGCATCATTTTAACTGAGATTATAAGCACAGATATCAGTGAGATGTTACTGATTGAAGAGTACTCGTTACTTCTTTGACACTGCGCATACGCTGTGGACAAAGGTATGGAGGACTTTTTGGATTCTGATGCAAATTTTGGGGATGGGGGCAAAATTTGTGTTTGGCCCTGAAATTTTAAGAGTTAGCACCAGCTAAGTCTGGGTCATTGGTACAGTATAAAAATATAAATTTTTTTGTTTTAAAATTGACTGAAACGCATAAAAAACAAGAGGCCCCAGGGGGCCTGAGGGCACTCACCTGACATGGAAGCCTAAATATCAACCCAGGGAATTGATTTCAACAAGTTGCATCTGCTGCTCCTAAGAAAAGCTTATACCAAATATCCAAAGATTCTGACAGGTGGATCTGAAAAAAAAGATTTTTAAAGAATATTCCTCATATTGAACTAAGTTATAATTCGCGCTCCAACAGAAAACCCATATATGAACCCAGGGACTTGGCTTTAACTTTAACAAACTTGAATCCCCCCCCCTCCTAAGGATGCTGCACACCAAATATCAAAACATTACGACTGCTGGATATCTGAAGAAGAAGATTTTTAAAGAAAATTCCTCATTTTGAACTAAGTTACAATTCGAGCTCCAACAATGAGCCCAAATATGGACCTAGGGACATGGCTTGAACAAACTTGAATCTTACCCCACTAAGGATGCTGCATAAAAAATATCAAAAGCATTCATCTGCTGGATCTGAAGAAGATTTTTAAAGAAAATTCCTCATTTCGAACTAAGTTGTCATTCGGGCTCCCATAGTGAGCCCAAATATGAACCAAGGGACTTGGCTTGAACAACTTGAATCTCAGCCCCCTAAGGTTGCTGCATGCCAAATATCAAAACATTCCGACTGCTGAATCTGAAGAAGAAGATTTTTAAAGAAAAATTCCTCATATTGACTAAATTATAATTTGGGCTATGGGGAGCCCAAATATGGATCCAGGGACTTGGCTTTAACAAACTTGAACCCCCCCTCCCCCCCCCCACCCCCCAGGATGCTACACACCACATATCAAAACATTTCGACTGCTGGATCTGAAGAAGATTTTTAAAGAAAATTCCTCATTTCAAACTGAGTTACAATTCAAGCTCCCACAGTGAGCCCAAATATGGACCTAGGGACATGGCTTGAACAAACTTGAATCTCACCCTCCTAAGGATGCTGCATACCAAATATCAAACATTCCGACTGCTGGATCTTTAGAAGAAGATTTTTAAAGAAAATTCCTTATTTTGAACTAAGTTATCATTCAGGCTCCCATAGTGAGCCCAAATATGGACCTAGGGACATAGCTTGAACAAACTTGAATCTCACCCCCCTAAGGATGCTGCATACGAAATATCAAAACATTCCGACTGCTGGATCTGAAGAAGAATTTTAAAGAAAATTCCTCATTTTGAACTGGAGAAGATTTTTTAATGTTTTTCCCATTGCCTACAGTGTTAAAAAGTGCCGACTCAGCACTTTTTCAAAGTCCCGAAACTGTACCCTATGATAAAACCAATGGCAATTTTTTTTTACCAATCCTTTCTGTTGGTCCTAAGGAAGCTTCACACCATATAAAAATTCTCTGTGCCGTGCAGTTTTGGAGATATGGGCATTTTAATTTTTTTCTATTTTTAGTTCCCATGTGGCTACAGGAAAAAATTTTTGGCATAAATCAAGTACTTATAACCCAATAATACCTCATATTAAATTTTGTTCAAATCGGCCTCTGGGTTCAGAAAATAGAAATTTTTGCGGGACAAAAGTTCTTGCCCCTCTCAGAACAAAGGTAAGTATTGCCCGCCAAACTTCTCTTGAACAAACTTGAGTCTACACCTCAAATGGAAGCCGTATACCAAATATCAAGTCTCTGCTATGGCTGGTTCATGAGAAGATTTTTTAAAATTTTGTGCATTTTGGCCCCACCCCACTCCACAATATGAGCAGAAATCCAATTTGAAGAAAAACCCAAATGCCCCTATATAACCACTACTTACATGAAATTTAATTAAAATGTGGCCAGTGGTTTAGGAGAAAGAGGCTCAAACACCACCTTCATGCAGGATGACGGACGATGGACGAAGAGTGATATTAAAGAAAAGCTCACCCTGACTTTCAGTCAGGTGAGCTAACAAAAAACTCATTTCCGGATTTGGGTCCAAAATTTCTGAGTCCAGACTGGGACCCCAACTTTTCAGCCTAAATATGAACCCAGGGACTTGGCTTGAACAAATTTGAATCTCACCCCCCAAAGCATGCTGCATACCAAATATCAAAAGATTCTTATTGGTAGATCTGAAGAAGAAGATATTAAAAGAATATTTCTCATGTTGCACTAATTTAAACATTTGGGCTCCCAAAGGGAACCCGAATATGGACTGAGGGACTTGCTTTCAACAAATATGTGAATCAATGTTCCTAAGATGTTATATGTAAAATATGAAAGCTTTTGGAGCAGTGGTTTGGAAGCAAACGATTCTTGAATTTTTTCCCATTGCCCACAGTGTTAAAAAATGCTGACTCAGCATTTTTTCAAAGTCCTGAAAAAGTACCTTATGACAAAACCGATGACAATTTTTTTTTACCATTCCTTTCTGTTGGTCCCAAGGAAGCCTCACACCAAATACAAATTCTCAGTGCCGTGGAGTTTTGGAGATATGGATGTTTTCGTTTTTTTCTATTTTGGGCTCCTGAGGTTCCCACAGGGCTGCAGGAAAACATTTTTTGGCATAAATCAAGTACTTATAACCCAATAATACCTCATATTACATTTGGTTCAAATTGGCCTGTCAGTTCAGAAAATAGAAATTCTGGGCGGGGCAAAAATTCTTGCCCCTCTCAGAACTAAGGCAAATATTGCCCGTCAAACTTCTCTTGAACAAACTTGAGTCTACACCTCAAATGGAAGCTGCATACCAAATATCAAGTCTCTGCTACGGCTGGTTCATGAGAAGAAGATTTTTTAAAATTTTGTGCATTTTGGCCCCACCCCCTCCAAAATATGAGCAGAAACCCAATTTGAAGAAAAACCCAAATGCCCCTATATAACCGCTACTCATGTAAATTTTCATTGAACTGCAGCCAATGGCTTGGGAGAAAATGACCAAACACCACCTTCACGACGTCCGATGGACGACAGACAAAAAGTGATCAGAATAGCTCACCCAGACTTTCAGTCAGGGTGAGCTAATAAACATTCTGTAATACACGTCAAACTCCCAAGAAATTTAATAAAAAAAATTTCAATAAAAATAAGCCAAAAAGCTTGGGAGTTTAATAGGAGGGCTTCAAGGAAGGTTACGGAAGGAACACTTAACAAACAGTGGATAAATCATTAGCAAGAATGATGACGTCTGGCACATGTCCCAAAATTGGGAAACATGAAATCATTTTGATAAAAATTATACCGCCCTGAACGTTCCTAACCACCGTTGTTCACTTCCATCACCCAATTATGTCCTTGGATCCACCAATTTTACCATTGATTTGTGTCTGGCATCCTCAAAATGAGATTTAAAAGCACAGATGTCAGTTCACTGTTGCTGACTTTAGGGCCAAAGAAAGAAAGAATGATGGTTGGCGCCAATTTCAGTGGCTTCCTGAATACTGCGCATGCGCAGATCTGAAAAGTATGAAGGACGAGATAGGACATCAATTTTTCGGTTTTGCATGCAAATTTTGGGGCCTGGGGGACAAAATTTGTGTTTGGCCCTGGATTAACTTTTGAGTTAGCACCAGCTAGTCTGGGCCATTGATTGTTGTATAAAAATATAAGTATTTCGCTGACAGTACCGATCTTCATGCAGCTAGGAGAGGTATTGGGTTAAGCATTAGAATATAACCTACAAAAGCAAATATTCTCAACAAGTTTTGATACAACCAGATACGCAAATTGTTTTCAGAACTGACAGGAAACACAAGCCAAACTTGTAACATTTTGTAACAAATCACCACTTTTCGATAGTACTACTATTCAAGCTACCCTGCCAGCCTAGGGTTTATATTTTCATAATAACATATAACAGCAAACTTGTTCCTCTTACATTGGTTGCCCCAATTATCCATCATTTGAATTTTCAAAACATTTGCCTTGTAGTTTCAGAGAAGATTTTTGAAAATCCACCAATCAGAATCAAAGAATGCCTCTGGTGGCGATGTTTTTCTACCGACCATAACAAAATTAGACCATTCATGCCATAGACCATTCCTACCAAGTTTGGTTCACACCGACTCAGCAGTTCCGTAGAAAAAGATGAAAGTGTGAAAAGTTTATGGACAATGGACAATGACTGTTGGCCGACGGATGCAAAGTGATGGCAATAGCTCACATGGTCCTTTGAGCCAGGTGAGCTAAAAAAGCAAAAAGATGCTCTCAAGAGCCTCTAATCACTCATCTGGCAGAACTATATATCCCTCAGTTATTCTAACAAATCAAAGAATGCAGCTGGCTGCCATGCCACTTCATCTGTGCAAAACAGAATGATGATTGTTTTCAGAGGACTTTCCATACATTATTTGTGCTAAATTTGGTTCACACTGGCCCAGTAGTTTCAGATAAGATAAAAATGCAATCTCCTATAGGGTTTGAATGGTAATTATAAGCCACAATTGCAGCCATTCTTGCAACACGATCAACATTACATAAGGATCATTGGTAGAAGGTGTCACAGTCATCAATAATGTGAAGTTTCAAAACATTTGGCCTTATAGTTTCCGAGAAGGTTTTTTATAATCGACCAATCAGAATCAAAGAATGCCTCTGGTAGCCACGTTTTTCATCCAACACGAACAAAATGAGGAAAAATTGTAGAGAACCTCTCATAAATCATTCCTGCCAAGTTTGGTTCACATTGGCTCAGTAGTTCCAAAGAAGAAGATGAAAATGTGATTTCCCATAGGGTTTCTATAGTAACTATAAGCCACAATTGCAGCCATGCTTGCAACCCGAACAACATTAAATGACGACTGTTGGTAGAGGGGGTCCCAGTCATCAATCATGTGAAGTTTCAAAACATTTGGCCTTGTGGTTTCAGAGGAGAAGATTTTTGAAAATCCACCAATCAGAATCAAAGAATGCCTCTGTGGCCATGTTTTCCATCCGACAGGAAAAAAATGAGGATCATTTGTAGAGTACCTCCCATAGATTATTCCTGCCATGTTTGGTTCACATCTGCTCAGTAGTTCCAGAGAAGAAGATGAAAATGTGATTTCCTATAGGGTTTTTTTGGTAACTAAAGGCCGCAAATGAGATCATGTCTGCCACCTGATCAACATTAAATGAAGATCGCTGGTAGAGGGTGTCCCAGTCATCCAGCAGGTGAAGTTTCAAAACATTTGGCTTTGCAGTTTCAGAGAAGAGTTTTTAAAATCCACTATTTTTCGATTTCTAGAAATCGAGAGATTCACCTATTTCGCTTATTGTTTTTACGCACCAACGAAATCAGATATAGAGTTGATAGGTTTTTAAGGCTATACTAAATGCCTAGCCGATAGACAATTGTGTCTAACAACTTTTCTGACCGTACTCTTTCACACTTGCATCAGAGGTCAGCCTGGCAGCTGATTTTAGGGAGAAGTAACTTCTCCCTCCAGAGACTTTAGGGAGAAGTCAGGGGCCAGGAGGGAGAAGTCAGTGGACATGAGGGAAAAGTCAGAAAAAAACAAAACGTATATGACATTGTGACAAAATAAATGTACATGGAGGACACAATTGTGGAGAAAAAAATAAATAAAAGTTATACAAACATACATACACACACAAAACTAAGTCATGTAGGTTAAAATCCTCCCCCACCCCTACAGAAAATTGTGTCGTCCATGGTTTCTGAATACCCTAACTCTTTCCCGAACAGTGATGATTAGGCCTGGGGTGACCATGCAGTTCATTTTGTATTTGCCTCAATGCAGTGGATTTGAAATTTAGCATTACCCATGGTGAGATTGTTCTGGCCTTGTGGTTTCAGAGAAGAAGATTTTTCAAAATCCACCAATCAGAATCACAGAATGCCTCTGGCAGCCATGTTTTCCATCTGACGGGAACGAAATGAGGATAGTTTTCTACAGTACCTCCCATAGACCGTTTCTGCACTTGGTTCACATCATCTCAGTAGTTCCAGAGAAGAAGATGAAAATGTGAATTCCCATAGAGTTTCTATAATAACTATAAGCCACAATTGCAGCTATGTTTGCAGCCCGATCAACATTAAATGAAGATCATTTTAGTAGAGGGTTTCCCAGTGATCAAGCATGAGAAGTTCCAAAACATTTTGCCTTGTAGTTTCAAAGATGAAGATTTCTGAAAATCCACCAATCAGAATCAAAGAATGCATCTGGCAGTTCTGTTTTTCAACCGACGAGAAAAAAATGAGGATCGTTTGTGGAGCAACCCCCCTCCCCCCAGACCATTCCTGCAAAGTTTTGTTCACATTACCTCAGTAGTTCCAGAGAAGAAGATGCAAATGTGATTTCCCATAGGGTTTCTATGGTAACTATAAACTCCAATTACAGCCACGTTTGCAACCCAATCAACATTAAATGAGGATCGTTGGTAGAAGGTGTCCCAGTCATCAAGCATGTGAAGTTTCAAAACACTTGGCCATGTAGTTTCCGAGGAGAAGATTTTTGAAAATCTACCTACCAGAATCAAAGAATGCCTCTGGCGGCCATGTTTTTCATCCGACACGAACAAAATGAGGATTATTTGTAGAGGACCTCACACAGACCATTCCTGCCAAGTTTGGTTCACATCAGCTCAGCGGTTACAGAGAAGATGTAAAAAGTTACGGACAATGGGTGATGAACGATGACGGACGCCAAGTGATGGCAACAGCTCACATGGCCCTTTGGGTCAGGTGAGCTAAAAATAGGTGAACAAATTGTGATGACCAAAAATCGATTTGAACAAACTTAAATCTGATCTTTCCCACACACCCTCCAAGGGCACAGTTTACAAACAAGATACCCCTCCTTATTGCCTGAGGCGCACACCTGACCAAAGTTGTTTAAAGAATTTAATTAGCATTTACAGTTTGTTAATATTAACGAGGGATGAAGTTTTTAATTATTTATAACTCTATTGTCCCTGCCAAACGATTTTTTTCTAGTATTGGGTTGTTACCACAGACATAATGCCTAGATTTTTAGTTATGCAAAACTATGGAGTCCAAATATCAACCTGGGGACTTAACTTGAACAAACATGACCCCTTCCACCGACCCCCAGGATACCGTTTACCAAATATTTGACTCTGAATGGTGAATCTGAAGATGAAGGTTCTTTTTCAGGATTATTTCTCATATTACGAGTTAAAATTTGGGTTCCCATAGGGAGCCCAAATATGAATCCAGGGACTAAATTTTAACAAACTTGAATCTGGGCCCGGATATGGTATTGTATACCAATAATCAAAATATTCTGAATGGTGGTTCTCAAGAATATTTCAAATATTCCTTTTTTCCATGAAGGTTTTTAAAATTAGGGCTCAAATAGGGGGCCCAAATATTAATCAGAGGTCCTGATTTGTACAAACTTGAATCTGCTCTCTGTAAACATGATGTATTCCATAAGATTTTGAGTAGTGGTTCTGGAGATATAAAATTCTAACTCAGGGACTTCATTTGGAGAAAAAATCCTCCCTCTCCCCTGTGTTGTATATCAAATATCAAAAGATTCTGACTGGTGGTTCTGCAGAAGATTTTGAGATTATTACTAATATAGGAGTATGTAACCACCTCCCCCCCCCCCCCCCCAACCCATCTTACAACAGGGAACACAAATATCAGCCCAGGTACTTTATTTGTATAAACTGAAACTAAACCCTCTATGAATACTGTATATCAAATATCAAATGATTCTGATTATATCTCAAGAAGGCAGATTTTTCGAAATTATTCCTCATATTGGACCAAGTTAAAATTCAGACTCCAATAGGAATCCCAAATATTAACCAAGGACACAAAAAGGAATTTGACCTCCCCAAGGATTCTATATAACAATTTTCAAAAGATCCTGACTGGTGGATCTGAAGAAGAAGATTTTTAAAGATTATTCCTCATATTGAACTAAGTTAAAATTAAGGCTCCCATAAGGAGCCCAACTATTAACTGAGAGACTTGCTATGAACAAACTTGGATCTGACCCCCATATGGATGTTGGATGCTAATTATCAAAAGATGCTAAATGGTGGATCTGAAGAAAAAGATTTTTAAATATTATCCTTCATATTGCATTAAGTTAAAATTCACGCTCCCACAAATGGATTTGATTTGACAAACTTGATACTGTCCACTGTAAGGACTCTGTATACCATATATCAAAAGATTCTGACTAGTTATTCCGGAGAAGAAGAGTTTTAAAGATTATTCCTTATATAGAACTAAGCTGAAATTCGGGCTTCAATAGGAAAAATATGAACCCAGGGACTTGGTTTGAACAAACTTACATCTGACCTTCATATCAAAACAAGCTGATTGGTGGATCTGAAGAAGATTTTTAAAGATTACTTCCCCTATTGCACTAACTTAAAATTCAGGCTCCTATGGAGAGCTCAATTATTAACTGATGGACTTGAATTGAACAAATTTGAATCCAACCCCTGTAGAAATCCTCTATACCATATATCAAAAGATTCTGTCTATCAGTTCAGGAGAAGAAAAAGTTTGAAAGATTATTCTTCATATTTATTTATTTATTGGGGTTTTAACAACACTTCTGACAGCCAGGGTCACCGAGTGTCAGCCAGTTTTGAATGTGGAGGAAGTCAGAGTACCTGGAGAGAACCACCAAGAAATGGTGAGCAACTGTCTGACTCCCTAACATACAAGCCCCACACAAGCAAGGTTAGCATTGGTTGAAGACAAGTGCATCATCAACGTGCAGTACACCTTGAGTACACAATGCCACTGTGCCCCCATGTGGGCAATGGGGATGAAGTGTCTTGCCCAAGGACACAATGTGGTTGGCGCAGGTGGGATTCGAACTGAGGCCCTCACGGCTTGCAGCCTGCATCTCTACCTACTAAGCCATTGCACTCCCATTATTCCTCATATAGGACTAATTTAAGATTTGGGCTCCAATAAGGTGCCCAAATATTAACCTAGGAACATGGATTGAAAACATTAATATCCGACCTTCCTAAGGATGTTGTATACTAAATATCAAAGGATTCTGACTGGTGGATCTGAAGAAGATTTTTAAAGATTACACCACACATTACACAAAGTTAAAATTTGGGCCTCCATAGGAAGCCCAAAGCCCAAATATTAACTGAGCGACTTGATTTGAACAAACTTAAATTTGACCACCGCATCAAAGGATTCTGAATGGTGGATCTGGAGAAGATATTTAAAGAATATTCCTCATATTGCATTAAGTTAAAACAGGGAGCCCAAATATTAACCAAGGGACTTGATTTGAACAACCTGAATCCACCCCCCCCCCCCCCCAAAAAAAAAAAAAACGGATGTTGTATACAATTATCTAGTGATTAACCGATCAGGATTTGTGACTTCCATCCACTTGCTGATTAGTTGAGCACACAATCAGTCGATTGTCAGAGTGCTGGTGTCAGATAGTCACAGCCAAAAGGATTACAAGAATGCCTTGCAAACGGTTAATTTTACAGTACAGTCAGGTTGATTGGTTCGTTCAATGATCAAAGATGCCACAAACTTAACTCGTTTCTGCTGATGTTGTATATCATAGTCATCACACCACACATGGCACAAGCGTAGTGAGCAGCTATCAAGATCAGCCCAATGATCTATAACAATGATGAATACCAAATATTAAAAGATTCTGACTGGTGATTCTGGAGAAGATTTTAAAAGATTATTCCATATATTGTCCGAAGTTAAATATGGACTCCTGTAGTGAGCCCAAATATGAACCAAGAGGCTTAATTTTAATAAAACTGTAAATTATATCTGACCCCCCTCCCACCCCCACCCCCTCCATGCTGTATACTAAATATTAAAAGATTGTAATCAGTGGTTCTGGAGGAAAAAATGTTTTTTAAAAGTTTTGCAAATAGGCTGACTCAGCATTTTTTCGATGTCCTTCCCCCCCCCTCCCCCTCCTACAGGACAACCTGACACAACCGATGGCATTTTTTTACCATTCTACAACTACTGGTCCTAAGGATGCTTCATACCAAATAATTCTCTGTTCCACATAGTTTGGGAAATATGAGCGAATGAAAATATTCTATTTTTTAGCTCCTGGGGTTCCTACTGGGATGTGGAATTTTTTTTGCAGGATTCAAGAACTTATGCAGGGTTTCTGCTAGAAATAAATTAGTGGGTCCGGTAGGAGGGGAAAGTCACAAAAAGTTTTAGAATTGAACACAAGAAGGCTACTTACTTGTATCAGACACAGCGATTCATGTTTTTGTGCGAAGGATTTTGTGAGAATAATTATGTCGAAGCTTCGGGGAAGCTCCCAAAGCTATTGCCGTTTCTTCACTACAATCGGCACGTGACATCTTACCTACACGGCTAATTGCAGAAAATAGTGATTGTTTCTGAATAAAACTTGACAATCTTAAGTTGCAGAATGCCAATTCCAGAAACAGTGTTCCTAAAATGTGTCAATTTTCTTGGGAGAATGACCGTGTCTTGACTAGAATTTTACGGTCATGTTATTTGGTTTTTTGACCAGATTTTATGCTTTATCAGTAAATGATCAGCAAGGGGAATGGGTCTGGCTGATGGACCCTCAGCCGTGGTAGCAGAAACCCTGATTTATGGCTCAATAATACCATATCAAGTTTGGTTGAAATCAGCACATCAGTTCAGATGAAAGTGTCAATGACACTGTAGCTTAACTTGTGTGTTGTGTTTGATGAAAAGGATAATGTTCAATGTTTATGAAAGGATTATGAAATAAGACAAGAATTGTGATAATTGGGAATATGTTCATTTCTGTTCCCTGTATGCTATGTTTTTGATAAAAGTAATATGAGGTGAACACTGTACTAAAGAGGGGTGGGTTAATATGATCTCATAGTTAATGTATGTGGCCCTCACAGTTAGCGTATATCAACGAAAGTTACCAAGTTACAGTGAAATTATTCCAAAACGAGTCATCCTATCAAGTTACATTGAAATCCCTTCATAAATATGGCCTGTAGACGGTGCTAAAGGTTTTCAGGTTTCAGTTTCTCAATTGCGTCCAAAGGGGCCGTTCTCTTCTAGACATGATATGGAGTCAACCTACCAAGTTACAATGAAACTTTCCTTCCATAAATATGACCTATAGACTATGCTAAAGGTTTTGGGGTTTTGGGCTCGGGCAGCCATCGAGGCTGAATGATCGCGACCAAAAGGGGATGTTCTCATCTAGACATTATTTGGAGTCATCCTACCAAGGTACAATGAAATCCCTTCATAAATATCACCTGTAGACTGTGCTAAAGGTTTTCGGACCTCAGGCCCCTGTGGCCGTCACAGTTGCCTAATGGTGTCCAAAAGGGGCTGTTCTCATCTAGACATTATATGAAGTCAACCTACCAAGTTACAATGAAATCCCTTCATAAATGTGAAAATAAAGACTGTGCTAAAGGTTTTTGGGCTTTGGGCTCGGGCAGCCATCATTGTTGAATGATGGCAACCAAAAGGGGACATTCTCATTTGGGCATCATCTGGAGTGATCCTACGAAGTTACAATGAAATCCCTTCATAAATATGACATGTAAATAGTGCTCAAGATTTTCGGGCTTCGGGCACCTGTAGCCATCACAGTTGACCAATCACGATCAAAAGGGGGATGTCATTATCTAGGCATTATATGGAGTCAACCTAACAAGTTACAATAAAATCCTTCCATAAATACGACCTATAGACTATGCTAAAGGTTTTTGGGCTCAGGCAGCCATCAAGGCTGAATGATCGCGACCAAAAGGGGACGTTCTCACCTAGACATTATTGGGAGTCATCCTACCAAGCTACAATGAAATCCCTTCATAATTATGACCTGTAGACTGTTCTGAAGGTTTTCAGGCTTCAGGCCCCTGTAGCTGTCACAGTTGCCCAATTGTGTCCAAACGGGGACATTCTCATCTAGACATTATATGAAGTCAAACCTACCAAGTTACAATGAAATCCCTTCATAAATATGACCTGTAGGCTGTGCTAAAGGTATTCGGGCTTCGGGCTCGGGCAGCCATAATGGTTGAATGATCACAACCAAAAGGGAAGATTCTCATCTGGGCATTATCTGGAGTGATCCTACAAATTTACAATGAAATCCCTTTATAAATATGACCTGTAGACTGTGCTCAAGGTTTTCGGGCTTCGGGCACCTGTAGCCATCACAGTGGACCAATCACAACCAAAAGGGGATGTTATCATCTAGGCATTATATGGACTCAACCTAACAGGTTACAATGAAATCCTTCATAAATATGACCTTTTGCCTATGCTAAAGATGTTTGGGCTTGGGCACCCATCAAGACTGAATGACCGCGATCAAAATAGGACATTCTCATCTAGACATTATTTGGAGTCATCCTACCAAGTTACAATGAAATCCCTTCATAAACATGACCTGTAGACTGTGCTAAAGGTTTTCAGGCTTTGGGCCCTGTAGCTGTCACAGCTGCCCAATCACGTCCGAAAGGGGACTTTCTCATCTAGACATTATATGAAGTCAACCCACCAAGTTACAATGAAATTCCTCAATAAATATGACTGTAGACTGTGCTAAAGGTTTTCGGGTTTTGGGCAGTCATCACGGTTGGCAGATCACGCCAAAATGGGGAAATTCTCATCCAGATATCATAAGGAGTCATCCTATCAAGTTACAATGAAATCTCTCCATATTAAACCTGACCTTCAGAGTGTGCTAAAAGTTTTTAGGTTTCGGGCTTGGGCAGCCATCACGGTTGACAAATCATGCCCAAAAGGGGACATTCTGATCTAGACATTATAAAAAGGCATCCTACCAAGTTACAATGAAATCCCTTCATAAATACGACCTGTAGACTGTGCTAATGGTTTTCAGGTTTTGGGCTCAGGTAGCCATACCAGTTGACCGATTGTGACCAAAAGGGGAATTCTCATCTAGACATGACCCCAAACCTGCATATGGAATTTTGTTACGATCAGACAAGAACTGCGGGGTGTAGCCCGTGCTAAAGGAAAATGTGAACAGACTCACAGACTTCCGCATGCCTGATGGCAATAGCTTATTTTGACTTTGTCACGTTAAGCTAAAAATGGAAATTTGGGGCAGTGCCAACAACCTTACCCCCTCCCATTACAAAGGCAAATATTCCCCTACGAACTTTGTTTGTACAAATCTGATTCTACACTCATAAGGAAGCCAAGTACCTAACAGCAAGTCACAGTACCAATTGGTTCATGAGAATTAGATTTTAAACTCAAGGCTCAAGTGAGCTTAAAACACTCACCTGACGCAAGCTGTCAAAAGAGACGAGTTTTTCAGTAAGTGGTAGCAAGCAAGAGCAATTTTTGGATTTGCCATGACACAAATGAAAGCAGTTTTTTCGACCATTCATTTCTGCTGCATTTCTGCTTATCAAGTCTTAAAAATGTGTCCATACAAATTTTGTTTTTGTTTTCAACTTCTGTGTTTTTTTCTACCCTATCCCCAAAAATGTTTTAGAGTATAAATCAAGTACTTATGACCCAATCAAATTCTACATGACAAATTTGGTTCAAATCAACCTATCAGTTCTGAAAATAGAAATTTGGGGTGGAGCTCAAATTGTGCATCCTTCCATGGAAATCAGCCCTTCGGTTCATGAAATAGAAGTCCAAAAAGGGTGTGCTACCACAAATTGACCTACAGACTTGCCTTGAACAAACTTTAATCTTCACCACCAAAGGAAGTTGCATACCAAATATCACAGCATTCTCACTGGTGGTTCATGAAAAGAAGATTTTTAGGCTTTTTTGGGCATGCCCCAAAATAGCAGCATCTTCATTTAAAATCAGTAGAAAGGGTCTACTTCAAAGATGGTTTGTGCAATATCTGTTTGAATTTGGCCCAGTGGTTTTGAAGAAGAAGACAAGTTTCAAAAGTTAATAGACGACAGATGACAGACAATGGACACCTTGCGATGGCAATTGCTCCTGCTGACTTTCAGTCTGGTAAGCTAAAAAATTTGGAAGTATTTTCCCCAACCCTCCCTATAGGGCAAGCCAAGTAGACATGAACAAAATCAAAATGCGTTGTCTGAACAAACAATCACCTAATATTTAACGGAAATTGGTATAACAGTTTTGAAGAAGAAGTTGCAAATGCCATGTTCACAGAAAACGTATGGCATATGAGAAATGACGGATGGTGAGTGATCACTATAGCTCAACCTGACTTTCAATCAGGTGAGCTAAAATGAGGTGATTCTGATGGCTGTAATGAAGAACAAGAGTTGGAAAGTATTTGGCTAACCTTGCAATAAGTTAAAATTTGGGTTCCCATAAGAAGAATAAATATAAATCCAGGGTCTAATTTGAACAATTTTGAATTTAACCTCCACAGGGATGCTGTGTGTCAAATATCGAAAGATTCTGAATGATATATCTTAATAAGATTTCTGAAGGACATTCCTCATACTGAACTAAGTTAAAATTTGGGCTCCCATAGGAAACCCATTTATAAACCCTGGAACTTCATTTGAACAAATTTGAATCTGACCCCACCTCAGAGTGCTGAATACCAAATATGGAAAGTTTCTACCAGGTGGATCTGAAAAAGATGATTTTCAAATAATTTTTCTCATACTGCACAAAGTTAAGATTCAGGATCCCATAAGGAACCAAAATATGTACCAACTGACTTGATTAGAACAAATTTGAATCTTGCCACTATAAGAATGATGTATACCAAATAACAAAAGATGCTGAGTGGTCTATTGAAAGAAAAGATTTTTAAATATTATTCCTGCATACCACATTTCAAAGTTTTGTGACCAGTGGTTTGTGAGAAGAAGAGGGGGTGTGGTGGCTCAGTAGATAGAGGTGCAGGCTGCAAGCCAAGAGGTCCTCAGTTCGAATCCCACCTGCGGCAACCGCATTGTGTCCTTGGGCAAGACACTTCACCCCCATTGCCCACTTGGTGGCATGGTGGCGTTGTGTACTAAGGCGTACTGCACGTCGATGGTGCACCTGTCTTCAACTAGTGACAACCCTGCTTGTATGCAGTTGGAATGTTGGGGAGCAGCTAACAGTTGCTCGCCGTTGCTCGGTGGTTCTCTTCGGGTACTCCAGCTTCCTACACCCGTAAAACTGTCATGGTCATGATTAGCCATTATGCAGAAATATGTGACCTTAAACATCAATAAATATATAATAAATATGAGAAGATTTTTGAAGAATTTTAATTTTTAAGTCACTGCCCCAGCCCACTGGGCTTATCTACTTCCATTAATTCTTAGAAGCTGTTCCATTAACTCTTAGAAGCCGGAGAATCAGAATGAATTTATTGAACATGACATACCGCGAAAAACTTACAGTAAGCAGGTGCTTCTAGTCAAGTGTCATCTGCCTATTTTGGCAGATGACACTTGACTAGAAGCACCTACTCAGTGTTTAATTCACCCCCAGCCCAAAGAAAGATGAACCGTCACAGCTAGAATACCTGCCGTATTACATCACAGGCAAGAAAACTCGACTTCCGGCTTCTAAGAGTTAAACAAACTTAGAAGGATATCCCCAAAGATACTTTATGCTAAGTCTGGTTGGGTTTGATCCAGTGGTTCTGGAGGAGAAGACTGATATGCAAGTTAACAGATGACAGATGTCAAGTGATGGCAATAGCTCACCCTGACTCCCAGTCAACTGAGCTAAAAAGAATCAATTCCCTGGTTGAGGGAACTGGAAAAGTCAAGTTGCATAAAATATAAACTATTTGTTCACCTGTCGAGAAGAGAATTTATCAAGGCATATTGCACATATATCTTGTGTATTACTGTGGCACAGATCTTTGTATTTGATTGTTTTCATCACAGCTAATGCTTTATAGGCCAATCTTCTGAGTGATGCCTGTATCAAATAAAGGATAGAAAACATATAATGGAACAATCTAAAAATATTGGAATAACCAAGAGAAAAATGTATCCACGATTCTCACCAACAGTTTCTTTGAACATTTGATTGTCCCTCAGTTTAACAATAATCCTTAAAGGCAGAGTGATTTTTATTCATTTTTGCTACAACTTGAAAGTCGATACAACCTGAAACTTTGCAGTTATCTCTAGGAAGCCAAAAACATGCCCATCAACAATTGCAAAGGTACTTGGGCACCTGTTGTGTTGGGCAACAGTTGTGTTGTAGAAAATATAATCAAAGTCAGAATTTAATCTCTCAGATCAAACTAGAGGTGTGCCTGTCTCAAAATATGTTAAAAATGAGCCTGACCGATCACAAAATTGCTGGTACACAGATTTCCATGTTGGTTAGCTGGTAGAGTGCTGGAAACCCCTATTTGGGCTTTATTCAAAAGAGCAGGTGTTGCAGCTTAAAGGCTTCAACTTCTGTGAATGTACTTTAGATTATCTTTGAAGTGAAATTATCAAGTCTCTGTGGATTTGTCCTGCCACAGTTTATGGGAGAGTGCCTCAAGGCACTGTCCCATAAACTGTAACATGGCAAAGACAAGTGAGCAAATTTTAATGACCAAAAGTAAATCAGCACTCTACCAGTTAATCTCTGAGCCAAGTTCTAAAATAATCTTCATAGATAATCTTCTGGAAGCCTGATATTAGGAAAGACACTAACAAAGGCACAGCTTATAACTGAATTATATGATGATGGGTTGTTCAAACTGTACAATCAATCACTTATATTTTTGCAGTGTGCTTACAGCGTGAGAAAGTTATACTTATATTCAAGTAAACTATTTTGCAATGTGATGTTTGAGGGGTTTACTAAATATTGGATACAAGATCTTAAGAACCATACATGGAGTCATGATGCTGGCTTCTCACGACATGAATGTCACTCATAATAACTACTTACAATATAAAAGACTAAATGTCAGGCCTGTTCAAACCATAAGAATGTATTGTCTTCAGGACTAAGATCCAATGTAGTTCTTTATCACAGCTGATCCATGTATTTGTATCAAGGTCAGGGTCACCCAGAAGTACGTCGATAATTCAGAATTGCATATTGTGGTCCAGTCCATTAAAGTGTTTAGGCCTAATAAAGTTAAACTAGAGATGGTCTGTCACCCAGTATACCCCCACCATGGTATATCATCTAGTGTGGGTGACTGAAAAGAGGCATTCAATTTTTCTAAGTAAAAAAAATAATCCAATATAAATGCCAGTTGGCCATCTTGAAACAGAGTAGGAAAAAAATTATGTCACGCACTTCCCCTCATCATGTTGGTCATTTTTGCGAAGTTGCATGAAAATACGGCTAAAACTGTCGAAGTAGTTTGCTCCACAAGTTTATATGTACAATGGACCAACAACGACAGACAGACTGACAGACAAGTTGACTCCTATATAACTCCCCCGTAAACTTTGTTTTGTGGGGGTATAAAATATTTTCTCTGGCCCTTCAGCATGGTCCTTTTGGATGCCCAATGCTTTCTTTTCATAATTAATGCAAACTTAAAAAGATAAAAATTAAATGGTTTATGTCTGATATTTTATCAAAGTTGAAAAAATTAATAAATTTGTCCCTTCATTGCAACAAGGCTTTGCAATGCTTTTGCATTGCAAAGCCTTGTTGCTCTCAAAGGACGAAATATACCACCAACCATGCTAATCTGTAGATTATGAGGCCTAAACCATAAAACAAACCAAGAACATGAACTTTTGGTGGCAAAAATAAAAACTTAGATGTGATTCTTCCATGGAAGACGTGTGTCGCCTGCACTATATTTTAATATTTCATACAGAATTCTAAGTGGAAAAGGGGCATAACTCTGGAAAAAATACAGCGGATCAAAAAATAAAATAGGAGGTGCACAATGCCAGTATGTGATAAAGAATCACTGAAAGTTTCATCAAAATCCATTCATAGGTTAAAGAGAAGTGGCGGATAAGAGAAAGTGTGACGCGGACGACGCAAGATGACAAAAGTAATCCCTATATGTCGCTCCCCACTTCGTGGGGCGGCGACACAAAAATGCCCGCATACAAGCAATTTTACTGAAAATGGCCTGAGAAACAGAAAATTTACTTTGTGGGGCATTACTAACAGGTTTATTACGCTTGGTTCTGATATCCTTTAAGTGGTCTAAGATGCAGATGCAAAACGTACATTTTGTTTCACTGACATACTATATTTTACATTTATTTCAGGTCAAAAGATAAATCACATTTCTGCTTTGACACTTGTGTCTACCTTTTGATTTGAATTTTTTTAAGTGTTGGAACTCTAAAACCACTATAGTATTTACTGACAGGTTCATCATACTTGTTTCTGATATCTCTTAAGTGCGCCAAGATATGGATGCAAAATGCATGTTCTGTTTCACTAACATACTGTATTTTGCACTTAGTACAGGTCAAAAAAGTAAATAACATTTCTGCTTTGACAATTGTGTCTGCCTTTTGATTTGGAACTTTTGTTGGAACCCTGGAACCAATTGCTTTTGGGCATCTTTGGGCAAATTGCACATTTAGTGATGTCTCTAAGTTAGAAAGGATTGAGAATATGCCATACACTGATTTGTGGTCAAGGGGGCAGATATTCCATTTTCGACTGTACTAATATATCCTATAAATCCGGATTTCTATGGAACTCCAATAGGGGCATATCTGGAAAATGTTTACTGCACATGTGGTAGAGTTGGAGAATAGGCCAGAATGGTATTCGGTCGTTGTCCTCCTTGACACAGGGTATGAATAGGGAATCCCTGTCCTGACCCTTTGCCTTGATGAAGGCTTCCTGGAGTATGGGTTGTGGATAACACCTGTCACTGTAAAATTGGACCATGCTGAAGTCATTTTTTTCAAAGAAGTCCTCATTGGTGCATATCCTGTGAACCTGTAGAAGTTGTTGGTAGGGTCTATCTGCCCTACATGGGTAGGGGGGGGGGGCAAGAATTGAAATCCAAATAACAGTGAGTGTCAGTTTCTTTGGCGTGTAGGTCCGTGGAGAGTCATATAATGGGGAAACATAATATCTTGGAAATTCTAAGACAACAGATGGCACACACTCCTGAGTGAAATTTCCTAAAAATGTCAAAAGTGAGCCTAATCATCATACTCTTTGGATAAGGTCATTCATCAAATACAGTTCTAGTGTTGAATATATCAACAGTTATCACGTGAAAACTTAAAATCTAAAAAGAATCTCAAGACAATAAAGTGAAACATGAGGACTGCCATGCATTGCACATGCCCCTCCTATAATGCCAAGATGGACATGTTTTTAATACTAGGCATATGCAGTGAAGGGTAGTAGCAATTGTGAGATCCACATATGCCTGTTAATGTTACCGAAAGGTTGATGATGATCAGATCATCCACATAGGTGATGTGGAACTAAAGTGTTTGTTTTATAATAGAGAAATTCACACCCCCCCCCCCCCCCCCACCCCCACCCCCTCCAATTTTAGGCAAATGTGAGGAACATGAACACCGTGATCAAAGGTTGGTGACAATTTGACCACCCACATGAGAGGAGATATAGAATAAATACACAATGCCACATTTTGGAGGATTTCCAGATATTTTCTTTGTTTTACTGCAGGGAAATAAAATATCCTACTTCTAAGCGTCAATACTGAGGTCTACATACACCCATGTGCCAAATTTAGTGTAGATTGGACCATCAACTTGAGAGAAAATGTGGAACAATCAGACACACAAATAAAACTTTTCAAATTGTGGTATGGATTCACTTAGTGAATTAAGAAATAATAACTGCAAATATTAAAGTAAGAGTATTTAATCTGGCATGGGATCTGGTCCCCTATGATAAGGTACAATCATGTCACAAATTATTTGAATCCCAGGAACAGTGGCAGGACAAAAGCAGCAAACATTTGGGACAGAATTTTTTATAGTCAAAGGGAAGTAACTCAGAAAGTATTCCAGCAAGGACATACATTTTGTCATGAAATATGTTCCCCCATGCCAAGGTAGAATGGTGTGATAATTCATGTCAATCCAACAAACAGTGACACTGCTCGGGAGCACGGTGGCTCCAAAGGTAGATGCAGGCTGCAAACCATGAGGTCCTTGGTTCGAATCGCACCTGCGGCAACCGTGTTGTGCCCTTGGGCAAGACATTTAATCCCAATTGCCCAGTGCCCACATGGGGGCACAGTAGCATTGTGTACTAAGTTGTACTGCATGTCGATGGTGCACTTGTCTTCAACCAATGCTAACCTTGCTTGTGTGGAGTTAGTATGTGGAGGAGGGGGGGGGGGGGCCTGGGGGGGGGGGGGGGGGGTCTGACAGTTGCTCACCATTGCCTGGTGGTTCTCCTATGGTAAGGAACAACATTTCCACAAATTATTTGAATCCAATGAACAGTGGCAGCACTAAAGAAGCAAACATGTGGGACAGAATTTTTTATAAATGATAAATAAGTTAAAAGGAAGTAACCCAGAAAGTATTCTAGCAAGGACATAGATTTTGTCATTAAATATGTTCCCACATGCCAAGGTAGAATGGTCAATTGACGTCAATCCAGCAAACAGTGACACTGCTCGAGTACTAAACTTGATGGCTGGATATATTTTTAATGATACCCTACGTGGAACAAGGGCAAATAACTCAGGACATATTTTAAGAAAAGGCATTGATTCCACCATAGGATTGTTTCTCTATGTTAAGGCACAAGCATGCCAAAAATTATTTGAAACCAACAAATGAAGGCTGAGCTCGAGCAGGGAGGAGTGCAGTGGCAAAGTGGTTAAAGCATTGGACTTCAATCCAAAAGGTCAGCAGTTTGATCCTGACCAGCAGTAACTGCATTGTGTCCTTGGGCAAGACAATCCTGATTCCTCACATTGAAGCATTGAGGCACTCTGTATTAAGGCATACTACATGTTGATGGCGCACTTGCCTTCAACTGCTGCTGACCCTGCTTCCGAAGAATTAGTACGGTAGACAGGCTGACTGACAAATGCTTTCTGCTGCTTGGTGGTTCTCTCCGGATTCCCATCCCCCTGCAGAACTGTCTGTCACAATGTGACCCTGGCTGTTCAAAGTGTAGTGACACCCCTATAAAAACAAACAACAAGTGCACCACCAGGCGTGGGCTATGCCCCCCGACAGCAAGTTCTAACACTGGACATACTGAAGACTAAAACAACGAAATCAAAAAAATTGGAAAAGGGGCCATAACTCAGCCAAAATTGGTCAGACCAAATCCAAATTAATTTGGACTTGACCTGTGTTTTCATGAGACAAACCTATATACAAAATCTGGTGTTGATTCAATAACTCAAAGTAAAGTTATAATCCTGACATCCAATTTTCAAAGTAAAAAAAATAGAAAAAGGGCCATAACTCAGCCAAAATTCGTTGGGACAACTTCAAATTCGAACTTGACCTGCGTATTCATGAGACAAATCTAGGTAAAAAATTTGGTGTTGATTCAATAACTCAAACTAAAGTTATCATCCGGACATCCATATTTCAAAGTAAAAAAAATGGAGCAAGGGCCATAACTCAACCAAAATTGGTCGGACCGACCCCAAATTCAAACCTGACCTGCACATTCATGATGTACAAAATTTGATGTTGATTCAATAAATCAAACTAAAGTAATCACACGAACATCCACTTTTAAAAAAAAAAAATGACTAATGATCAGTCTAATGATTGATAATTGAATGTCCTTGTGTAATCCCTTATTAAGTAGGCAACTGATGTATAAACGATGGGCAAAACTTGACTTTATACCAGTGTTGTGTTATTTTATAGCCGAGGTGTTGAACTGAATAATGATCAATCTAATGATTGATAATTGAATGTCTTTGAGTAATCCCTTAGTAAGTGGGCAACTGATGTATAAACGATTGGCAAAACTTGATTTTATACCAGTATTGTGTTATTTTATAGCCCAGGTGCTGAACTGACTAATGATCAATCTAATGAGTGATAACTGAATGTCCTGGTGTAATCCCTTAGTAAGAGGGCAACTGATGTATAAATGATTGGCAAAACTTGACTTTATATCAGTGTTGTGTTTTTATATATCCTAGTTGCTGAACTGACTAATGATCAGTCAATTGATTGATAATTGAATGTCCTTGAGTAATCCCTTAGTAAGTGGGCGACTGATGTATAAACGATTGGCAAAACTTGACTTTATACCAGTATTGTGTTATTATATAGCCTAGATGCTGAACTTACATCAAACACCAATAAATAAATATATAAATAAATCCCACAACAATCATATAAATGCATGTTAAACACCACTAAATAAATAAATATATAAATAAATCCAACAACAAATGTATAAATGCATGTTAAAACATCACCAATGACAAACTGAGATATCATAAAGCAAGTGAATAGATGCCATGAGGAACAATAGCTTGGCATACAATGTGTGTCAATCTAATGATTGACAATTGAATGTCCATGTGCAATCCCTTAGTAAGTGGGCAACTGATGTATAAACGATTGGCAAAACTTGACTTTATACCAGCGTTGCGTTATTATATAGCCTAGATGCTGAACTGACGTCAAACACCAACTGATGTATAAACGATTGGCAAAACTTGACTTTATACCAGCGTTGTGCTATTACATAGCCTAGATGCTGAACTGACGTCAAACACCAATAAATAAATAAATAAATATATAAATAAATTCCACCACAACTATATAAATGAATGTTAAAACATCGTCAATGACAAATTGAGATATCATGAAGCAAGTGAATAGATCCCATGAGGAATAACAGTTTGTCATACAATGTTTGTCAATCTAATGATCGATAATTGAATGTCTGCCCCTCTTGAATGTAATTCGTGACCTACAGTTTGCTCCTCATAAATAAACTGTGGGCCACAAAAGCTGGTGTTCCACGAGGAATGACGGCTCGTCCTACAAAGTGTGTCAATCTAATGATTGAGACTTGAATATATGCTCCTGTTGAATGTAATTCGTCACCTGCAATTTGTTCTTCAAAAACAAATTATAGGTCACGTCAAGCTGTCGTTCCTCGAGGAACAGCGACTTGTCCTACAAAGTGTGTCAATCTAATGATTGAGTCTTGAATATCGGATCCACTTGAATGTAATTCGTCACCTACAATTTGTCCTTCAGAAGGAAATTTGTGAGTCACGACAAGTCGTTGTTCCACGAGGAACAATAGCTTGTCATACAAAGTGTGTCAACACATGTACAACAGTTGCTTGTCACACAAAGTGTGTCAATCTAATGATTGAGAAACGAATGTCTACCCCTGTTGAATCTAATTTATGACCTAAAATTTGCCCCTAAGAAAGTAACAACTTGTATAGTACTATCCAACATTATCTTTAAATAGCTTTGTACCCTGGAAACGCATTTTGCTACAACCGCTTGTCATACAAAGTGTGTATTGAGTCTTGAATGTCGTCCCCTGTTGAATGTAATTCGTCACCTACGATTTGTTTTTCAGAAAGAAATTGTGGGTCACGACAAGCTGTTGTTCCGCGGGGAAGCGTGTCAATCTAATGATTGAGACTTGAATATCGGTCCCAGTTGAATGTAATTCGCCACCTACAATTTGTTCGTGAGAAAAAAATTGTGGGTCACGGCAAGCTGTTGTTCCACGAGGAACTATAGCTTATCATACAAACTGTGTCAACAGATGCAAAACAGCTTGTCATACAAAGTGTGTCAATCTAATGATTGAGAAATGAATGTCTGCCCCTGTTGAATTTAATTTGTGACCTACAATTTGTCCCTCAGATATTAACAACTTATATAGGACTTGAGACTTGAATATCGGTCCCAGTTGAATGTAATTCGCCACCTACAATTTGTTCTTCAGAAAAAAATTGTGGGTCAGGACAAGCTGTTGTTCCACGAGGAACTATAGTTTATCATACAAACTGTGTCAACACATGTACAACAGCTTGTCATACAAAGTGTGTCAATCTAATGATTGAGAAATGAATGTCTGCCCCTGTTGAATTTAATTTGTGACCTACAATTTGTCCCTCAGATATTAACAACTTATATAGGACACCTTACATTATCTTTTAATAGCTTTTTACCCTGGAAACGCATTTTGCTCGGAATTTTCTGTACTCTTCTCCCTGTATCATGCTTTACGTGGGGTGAGACACATGTTTGTGTACCGACGTCCATATAAATTGGAATGTATCACGGTCACCCAAATCTATACACTGGAATGTATCACGGTCACCCAAATCAATTTCCCTATCTGGTCCCCCATTTTGAGGGTTGGGTAACTCAACGTTTTATGCTTGCTTACTTAGGTTAATAGGTTTGGCTCTATTGGTAAAATGGGACCTGGTGACCTACACCGCTGGGTGCAGCCCCTCAGCAAATGGGCATCATGGGTATAAACTATTGGCTAAGCTTTAGAAACTTGACACAGCACTTTCAGTGTACCAAGAAAATAAATGGGCACTATGGGTATGAACAATCGACTAAGCCTGACTTTATCTCCCTGTTGCAATCATTATTAGCCATCTTGGTGAGAAAGGTGACCTTCCTGCCCAAAGAGCATTGATATGGCACTTTCAACGTACCCGAGAAAATAAATTCAATACACTTATACACCTAACTCCGCTATTGATAAGATAGTCAGCACAGCTCTTGAGAAACCCTAAAACATGTGTGCCTCGAAAATTCGCATGACCATTTTTTTTTTTTTTTTGGTCTTGCTTGCTTAATCCCTGATAAACCATTGAATCTCATTGGCAAAATGGGACCTGGTGACGTCAGCAAGTGGGCAGCAAGTGGGCATCATGGGTATAAATGACTGGCTAGTCTTGACTTTGTTTCCATGTTGCAATCACTATTAGCCATTTTGTCGATAGTGATTGCAACATGGAAATAAAGTCAAGATTGGCCAGTGGAAATAAAGTCAAAATAAGTAAATAACTCAACGTTTTATACTCTAGAAATTTTTTTTTTTTTTTTTTTTTTTTTTTTTTTTTTTCTTTCTAATAAAAATGGATATGGCACTTTCAATGTACCCAAGAAAATAAATTTAATACATTTATACACCTAATTCCGCTATTGATAAGATGGTTAGCACAGCTCTTGAGAAACCCTTAAAAATTATGTGTGCCTTGAAAATCCCTTGAATTCGCTATGACCATTTTCTTTTTTACTTCGGTATTGCTTGCATAATCCCTGATAAACCATTGAATTTCTCCCTAAGACTTTGCATATTCCAGAAACCCAATCTGTATCTCGGTCTTGAAAAATCCTTGAGAAACCCCTGAATTTTTTCCATAAGGTTTTGTATGAACCACGGATAAGAATCATCCCAATAACATATCATTCCACCGTTCCCTCTTATAATCCCATCTGTATCCAATCATGAAATTTGTATATATGTTCTTGTTGATGTTTGTGTTTATTTTTCTCTGCATTGCGCGTACAAAGGTTCCTGCATTGTACACGACTGATTATTTAAGCCTGGGTATTACACCCCAAATACGCAATATTTATATGGCTGTGGGAGTTCGCAGATTATCCGAATATATTAACAGGCAACGATCAAATTACACTTCTGTGATTATGTATTGGTATGAAATTGTACCACTTGGTAGTTTTTTTGTGAATAATGGCGGGTAACATTAGTCTCGACGAGATACAGACGAATCCGGAATTTGATTTCATTAAGGTCTATAATGACAGAACATGTGAACTTCCCAATGACGAAGATTCCCCATTTAAAGATGCTACAGGAGATTGTAATTATTACTCACCCAATGAATTTCAATCAAAGAACATCAAGCAAAGTGATCAATTCTCAATGTTTCATTTAAACTGCCAAAGCTTAAATGCACACTGGGACTCCTTGAATGAATTGTTGAGTGATTTACATGGCTCGAATAATGCCTTTAGTATTATAGGGTTAACCGAAATATTTCGAATTCCTTCGAACATGTCATACCAGTTGGACGGCTATTATCCACTCATTAATAAGACACGACCTGAGGGGGATGACGGGAGGGGTGGTGTGGGTCTATACATTAAGGAGGGGCTGGCGCCTATAATACGACACGATTTGTCTGTTTTTATTCCCCATGTAATTGAGTCCCTGTTTGTCGAAATCAAGGTAAATAATACTAAGAAACTAATTGGGGTCATATATAGACCAAATACACAACCAAAAGCGGATATAGATCTCTTCCTTACAAAAATAAATGAAATAACTGACTTAATTAATCATGAACGCACGGAGGCACATATAATGGGAGACTTCAACATCGACCTACTAAAAACGAATTGTCATCCCAAAACCCAAATGTTTTTAGATCTCATGGTTAGTCAGGGTTTTTTACCTTGTATTACCCGGCCCACTCGGATAAGCACTCACTCGGCAACTTTAATAGACCACCTCTTCTCAAATAATGTAACCGCAACCTGTTCGTCAGGAATCATAATTACAGATGTTTCCGATCACTTCGGCATATATTATATAGAAAATATTATCGCTGCAAGGGGTAGTCCTAAAATTATACGCAAACGTAAATTCACTGAAGCCAACGTGGCCATATTTAGGTCACTTCTCTACCAAAGCGATTTTTCGTCAATTCTTGAATCAAGCTGTCCTAATGCAGCTTACGAGAATTTCATGGATATCTATTCAACAGCCTTTGAACAGGCGTTTCCTGTAGTAAATGTGCAACTGCAAGCTAAGTTTATCAGAAAACAACCGTGGATGTCCAAGGGACTCATGACTTCATCTCTCAATAAGTCAAAGTTTTATAATAAAAAGATAAAATCCCCAACAGAACAAAACATACAAAACTACAAAAATTACTGTAAAATCTTTAATAAAATAAAAAAACAAAGTAAAGCAATGTATTATAATAAGATACTAAATGATAGCAAAAACAATTTAAGAGAAACTTGGAAAATATTAAATGAAACAATAAACAAAGCAAAACGTACAACTAGCTTGCCTTCTACTTTTATCAAAGACAATAATTGCGAAATAAATGACCCAAAGGAAATAGCCTGTGCCTTTAATAATTTTTTTGTAAACACGGGAAGACGTGCTAGTGCAGAATTGACACAAACAGATAAATCCTTCCAAAACTTCATGGGTCCGTCGTCCTCAAATAACTTCTACATAACACCCACTACCCCTTGTGAAGTGATGGATGTTGCCAAACGAATGAAAGCCAAAAGGTCAGAAGACTGTGATGGCACCACAACATATCTTCTAAAGAATTCTATAGATATATTAGCCTACCCGTTTGCTCATATCGTCAACCAGTCTTTCATCAGCGGTGTTGTACCAAACCGAATGAAAATCGCTAAAGTCATTCCAATTTTTAAAACCGGGGATGAAAATAGATTTAATAACTACAGACCTATAAGTATTCTTCCAGCATTCTCTAAAATCTTAGAAAAATTAATGGCAAATAGAATGATTAATTACCTGGATACATTTGATATTCTTTATCAGCATCAATATGGCTTCAGAAAAAATCATAGCACCACACATCCCGTGATGCAACTCCTGAGACATATTGCTATAGAAAACAACAAACCAACAAAAGATTTAACTCTAGCGGTATTTATAGACTTTTCGAAAGCTTTCGACACGATAAATCATAGTATTCTGATAAACAAATTAGAAAGATGTGGATTCAGGGGTATTAGTATTGACTGGTTCAAGAGTTATCTATTTAACAGAACCCAATATGTAAAATGTGGTGAAAATAGTTCGAATGAAGCACAAATAACATGTGGAGTACCACAGGGTTCCATACTTGGGCCGATCCTATTTCTGCTTTATATTAACGACATTCGCCACTCGACATTGTTAAATCTCCTATCATTTGCGGATGACACGACAGCCTATGCTTCAGGTCCAAATGCAAGGAGATTGGCTGAATATATAAATCATGAATTAAGCAAATTAAATGAATGGTGCTCAGCCAACCAGCTTGTGTTGAACACATGTAAAACTAAGTACGTTCTGATAAATCTAACCCGTAGCACACTAGTCCCAGAAAATTTATCTATAGAAATACAAAACCAACCGATAAAAAGAATAGGAGGCCATGAACAAGATAAATCACTAAAATTTCTTGGTATTAGCATTGATGACAATCTAACATACAGTGCCCATATCTCACATGTTTGCTCCAAAATTGGAAAAGTAAATTATGCATTGAATAAAGTAAAAAAAATGTTGCCACAGAAGGCCTTAAAAACATTATACTTTGCCCTTATACATAGCCACCTGTTATATGGCATCCATATCTGGGGTAATGCTCGGGCAACTAATAAAATTCTCATTATGCAGAAACGCTCACTTCGTATCATTAATAATTCAAATTACAACGCCCATACTGATCCCTTATTTATAAAAAACAAAATACTTAAAATTAATGACTTGTTTAAACTCCAAGCTTGTCTCTTCATTTTTGATTGGAAAATGGGACAACTTCCATCATCATTTAATGACTTTTTTAACCCAACTCAAAATATCTCACAAAGAGTTACGAGACAATCAGATTTATTACAGGTGAGTAGAACGCGTACTAAAGCCCTCGATAGGTTACAGATCCATGCATTTCCGAGGGTGTGGAATGAATTGGATCAAGATTTAAGGTCTATTACTAACAGAAATCTATTCAAAAAATTATTGACACAAAAATTCATCTCCCAATACCCAAGTAGTGTTGAATGTGACAATCCCTATTGTCGAGATTGTAATTTTAATGTCGGTAGATAATTATGGATTCAAACCCCTGAAGATGTTTTTACAAATAATCAAATGTCTGCACAGCTATTAACTTGGCCCCTCACTATACATTGGTCATTTTCCAATTTGTATGCTCTTTGCATTTGATAACACCAAGTAATATACTACGTCTGTTTATCTCGCCCAACAGAAAAGTATGATTAAACTGCCAAGTCCGACACTTTCAACACCAAAAAATTAAATCGGAATGCGATCGGATAACTTGCCTTTAACCCACATCCACAGTCAGTGTACAATGCTCACTCTAGAACAAATTTTAGTTGGAGATGACAGGTAGACAGCCAATCTGGCTATGTCATCTCCCTACGGTATAGATATTTATTTATATCATCAAATTGTACTAATGTTTTGTGCTTTTGAAATCTTGTATTATACATGCATTGATGTAATTCCAATCTATACCGTTAAATAAATAATCAATCAAATGGAAAAGGACCAAAACTCAGTCAAAATTGGTCAGACCAAACCCAAATTCGAACTTAACCTGCATATTCTTGAGACAAACCTATGTACAAAATTTGCTGCTGATTCAATAACTCAAAACTAAAGTTATCATCTGGACACCAAATTTCCAAAGTGGCAAAATTGGGCAGAAAAGCATTGAAAAAGGGGCATAACTCCAACAAAAAATTATCGGATCCAGCCGATATTTGAAATTCACTTAATCACTGGGGTAAGAGCCATATACACTATATATGTGGTTTTAATTCAATGACCCAAACTTTAGTTATCACTCTGGATGGACGGAGGGACGGGCACACACACACATGCAGCTGATTACAGTAGTCCTCTGACAAAATGTCGGGGGACAAAAAAGAGCTGCAGCAGCAAATACATACTTATCAACAAGTGGAGATGGGCACATTTTTAATAATTGCCAATGGGAAACAAAGAAAAAAATAACTGTAAATATTAAAGCAGGGCGACTGATGTGGCCATAGTCTCGGTTCTGTCATGATTAGGTGGAAGCACGCCAGAAATTATTTTAATTCTACTGCTACTGGCGGAGCTAGAGCAGCAAACATGTTGGCCCTAGAGGTGAGCCGATACCACTGTTATCAGTTTTGCCGATACCGATATCTACCGTTCTAGATATCGGCAGATATTGACACCAATACTTCACTGACTTGGGAATAAGCACATGTGAAGTCAACCTGTCAAAACAGCAAAAGTTGATTTAGTTCCAAGTTCATGTGATGGCATGTTGACCAGTGTTTTCTAGGCACCGATCTGTGAGTTTTGTTGCAGATCATGTTCAAGAGAAAAATTGGAAATAATACATAGCGCCATGTGTATTGGAAGAAATTTTACCCAATAATGAACTTTTAATATAATACATATCATGCTGGTGTAATATTGTAAACAGAATGTCTCCGGGAATTGTTCATGTACAACATGACAGCCAAGCGAAACAGAAACCAGCTTTTTAAAACAGACTATAATTCCAGGAATTGTTGAAGTGATACAAGGAAACTGGGCGATTGCCATGTGTTTTTTTTTTTTTAAAATAAACCATAAAGATTAATGGACTAACCAATGTCTTCTTTATTGTGCTGGGCTTGAATTTGTGTCACTTTGTTTTGATGTTAAAAAATTTATAGTAATTTATATATTTTTTATACTTACCAGTGACCCAGACTTAGCTGGTGCTAACTCCTAAAATTCAAGGGCCAAACACAAATTTTGCCCCCCAATCCCCAAAATTTGCATCAAAATCCGAAATTTCAATGTCCTATGTGGTCCTCCATACTTTTATCCACTGCGTATGCGCAGTGTCAAGGAAGTCCCGAAATTGGCGCCAATTGTCATTCTTACAACCAGTGCCTCGTAAGTGTTATGTAATCAGCTAAGTCTGGGTCATTGGTAAGTATAAAAAATATATAAATTACTATAAATTTTTTAACAATTTTATACTGTACCAATGACCCAGACTTAGCTGAATAGAAAAAAAGGCTGGAGGGCCTGGACATAAAGGAAAATCCAATAGGCTCAATTACATGTAAACAGAATTATCCCCTCAAGGAGAAAAGGAGAAACAGGCTTTACATGTATCTTTCTTTTTTATCTCAAAAAAGAAAGACACAATACCATTCCGTAATTGAGCACAATAACATCAATGATCTCTATTAACATCCAGTATAACCCGTTATACTAATTTTTTAAAGGAAAGCCAATAAATAAAGATAGTCCAGAGAATGAGACTCTTTATACTCATTTAAAAGTGTCCGAGGATTGTATATTAAAGCTCGTATGACACGTGACATATACAAATGCTTCACACCGAGTTACACTTTAAAAATATTACATGAATGAGATAAACATTAGCTTTACACTTTAAAACTATCCCGGCACCGACTCGGAATTACTGACTCCAGAGGGGGTATTCCCTTGCTTTTCAATATAAAGCAGGTGATATAAGGGAACACCATCCCCCCCCCCCCCTTCCCCTTGCCCTGGGTCAAATACCCCAGAGCGAAGAGGGCAGCACGACAGAGTCACTGCCGGAACAGAAAGCCTGCATAACTATAGTTGCAACTGTTTAGTGGACGACATTCTGAGCAACAGATAATGGACCTAAACAATGCAGGTTGCCAGAAATGGACTCAATATTTCTAAGACAAAAATTCGAGAATGTGGAAGGCTGAGACCAATATGCAGCCTTCATCAAATCAGTAATAGCAACACTATTAGCATAAGCCTAAGATGTAGACAGCGCTCTTACTTCATGCGCCGAAATCTTAAGCACAGACTGCTGAGTTGAAGATAATTTTTCATAAGCAGTACGGATAGTTAATTGAATCCACCTTGCAATAGAATGGACCGTAATGTCCCTTCTATTTGGCAGCAGAGACAGAAAGAAACGTTTACGTCCCTTTCTGATAAACTCAGATCTACGTTTGTAAATACGTATAACTCTAACTGGACAGAGTAAAGGCCTACGCCCATCTGAAGACGAAAGAGCCTTAATAACAATAGGTTCAACATACTTATTAGGAGCCTGATTCTTAGCGAAAAATCCAACATTTGTGGTCAAAGTAATAGTATTACCCACATTACGAAAGTGAGAATCATCAACAGATAGTGCTTGAAGCTCACTAACTCTTCTAGCAGAAGAGAAGGCTAAGAGAAAAGCTGTCTTATAAGATAAGAATTTGAAGTCCACCGTGTCAAGAGGCTCAAATGGCGCTTCTTTTAGCTTAAGAAGATTCTTAATTCCACTTAGGAATTAATCTATGGGTCCTAGGTCTATTTATCGAAACGTTTTTCACTAACTTAGATAAAGAGACATTAGATCCAATCTGTAAGCTATCATGATGTGCATAGGTATCTGATAACATAGACCTGTAACCCTTAATGGTAACGGGCTGCAGTTTGATCTCATCAAACAGGTAGACCAGAAAATTAGCAATGTCTGGAATGGAGGGATCATAAATATCAACAGAATGATCCCTACACCACCATGAGAAAACCTTCCACTTAGCAGCATAATTTAGCGAAGAGGAGGTCCTCCCACCTACAGTTAGAAATTGCGTCCACTGCTCGTCCTGTAAAATGCTCTTGCCGTGCAAGAAGGACCGCACAACGGAAATACGTGAAGGTTGAGACCTTGCGGGTTGTGATGCAGTGTGCGCGATTTCCCCTGCAAAAGAAGATCCTCCAGTGGAGGAAGCTTCCGCAGCATGTCCCACAACAGACACCTGAGTAGATTTATCCATGGTCTCTGGGGTGACAGAGTTGCTACCAACAGAAATTTGCAGTGAGATTGCTTTATCTTTAGCAATATCTGCTGAATCAACAGCACTGGAGGATACGCATATCCTATCATTCTGGCCCAAGAGATCGAGAGGGCGTCTACTGCAAATGCTCGAGGATCTGGGCACGGCGACACATACGTCTGCAACTGATTGTTGAGATGCGTCGCAAATAAGTCTATCATAGGGCACTCCCATTGGTAGCAAATCTGACTGAATACTCGTTTGTTGAGAGTCCATTCTGACGGCAACATGCGACTTTTCCGAGAAAGGGAGTCTGCTAGAACGTTCAGATGACCCGGAATATGACAGACCGATAGGAGAACTTGATGCTCTAGGACAAACAAATGGATTCTTTCTGTTAAGTTGAATAACGGAATGGAATGAGTGCCTCCCTGGTTCCGAATATACACTACTACTGTCGAATTGTCAGACAGAATTTGAACATGTGAATTCTGAATAATGTTCATCCAATGACATAGCGCAAGCCAAACTGACATCATCTCTTTGATGTTTATGTGCTTGTTTAGGAACTGCGGATCCCAAAGACCCTGGCACTTCGAATCTGTTGGGCTCAATGTTGCGCCCCAACCTGTTTGACTGGCATCCGTCATAATCGTAAAACTCGGATCCGGCGATTGCAGTGGAACTCCCTGAGTTAACCACTGAATATCTACCCAAGACTGAATATCTTGTTTCACTTGATTTGACAAGACGATGTTCAATTTGAGTGAATGAATCTTCACACTCCAATTCTGAGTCAGAGATAATTGGAGTGGCCGAGTACGTAGCCGTCCCATCGGAATAAGATCCGCGGCGGCTCCGCACAAACCTATCAGTCGCATGAATTCTCTCACTGTTACTACATCTGAGTGAAGACAAAAGCAAGCGTAACAACTGATTAATTTCGCTCTGGTTAACGGCAGACAAACGAGATTGTTGTGCATCTCGAAGCTCATTCCCAGGTGGGTGAATGACTTGGACGGCAGCAGATCTGACTTCTTTTCGTTTACTATGAAACCGAGACGTCGGAGCAGCTGAAGCAGACTCTGAACATTGAGCTGAAGCATTAACTCATTGCCGTACCTCTGAAGAATGTAGTCCAGGTAGGCCGACGTTATCACAGATGAATGAGCTCGGAAATGAGTCATTACCGAGTTCATTATTCAAGTGAAAGCCCAGGGCGCTAGATTCAGACCGAAGCACATTGCTCGGAACTGATAAACGACTCCTAGGACAGCGAAGCGAAAATACTTTCTGAACGCCGGATGTACCATGACGTGAAAGTACGCATCTTTGAGATCTATGCTCGCGGCATAGTCATTCACCCGAATGCTCGCTCTGACTGATCGGATGGGCTCCATATAAAATTTTGGTGCCACGATCACCTTGTTTATCCAGCTCAGATCTATGACTGGACTAAACGAGCCATCTGGTTTGGGAACCAGAAACAGATGGCTGTAGAAACCTGGAGATTCCTGGATTTCTACGACCTCTATCGCATTCTTCTCCAGAAGAGATTGGACTTCTGATAGAAGCGAATCTCTCTTCTGAGGATTTGACGGAAGCTGAGTCCATCGTGGACTTCGAGTTAACGGGGGTTTTCTTTTGAAGGACAGTTTCAGCCCTTCTGAAATCACCCCTCGAACCCATGGGTCGTCTGTAATTGACAACCAATTGGTTAAGAAACTCGATAGCCTTCTGCCCACTGGAACACGATAGAGGTTTACACCATCACCTCCTGGATCTGGGAGGCTTGCGGGAGGAGAAACCACGTCCTGCACAACCCGCACCTCACCCCGTCGACCTAGGGGCAACTGACCGCTTGTCTCGGCCAGTATTACGACCCCTACCTCAGTCGCTACCCTGACGGCCTCTGGAGTAAGACCTAGAAGTCTTCTCAGAACCTCTATAGGAACTTCCCTTGGACGTACTCCCCCAGAAGTGGAGAAGAGTAATTTGAACAATATTCTTTCATCCTGAAAGAATATAAACAGTCATAGTACTCGCACTAGCCCTTGAAAACAAAGGTACATGATAATAATATAATCCATTACATTTCGAAAATATAATTCAAAAGAAAAAATTTTTCGAAAAATTTTCAGGTGAGCCCAAGTTCCCAATGGAAACGATGAGCTAAATGGATCCCAAAAAAGCCTAAGTGTGGACAAAAATTTTAAAACATATTTAAAAATTAATGTTACACTTACGGATAATATTAATGTATCTGCCTATGCACAGAACTAAACAGAAGACAAGAAATCACTATCAGAAATAACCATTGTCAACGTAAACAAAAGTGTATAAAAACCGGAAATAAGACTCCAGGCACTGTAAACATGGCCCAAAATGAGTTACCAATTTAAACACTATCCGATGTAAAACAGAGAAGAAACTGCAGTACATCGGATGGTAGATGCATGACCAAAACGCCTAACCACCCTAGGGTGAGGACGTAACCATGGGGAAAAACAGAATAATCATTCTGTTACCAAGCCAAAACTCCCAAGAAATTTTAGTAAAAAAATACAAAAATTATGCCAAAAGCATGGGAGAATAGCAAGGGGGGTATCAAGGAAAGGGAGAGAGTAAACACTGAACAAACAATGGAAATTTCATAGCAAGAATGAAAACATCAGGCCCATGCCTCGAAATTAGGGAACATGAAATAATTTCGTAAAAAAATTATAAGTTACAGCCCTGTACACATCCTTCCACTGTTTCTTCCTCTCATCCTTTTATTTCATCCTTAGATCCACCATTTATTTCATGATTATGTGTGTGGCATCATTTTAACTGAGATTTACAAGCACAAATATCAGTGAGATGTTACTAATTTTTGGGCCAAACAAAGAATGAGAATTGGTGCCAATTTTCGGGACTTCCTTGACACTGTGCATGCGCAGTGGATAAAAGTATGGAGGACCACATAGGACATTGAAATTTCGGATTTTGATGCAAATTTTGGGGATTGGGGCGACAAAATTTGTGTTTGGCCCTAGAATTTTAGGAATTAGCACCAGCTAAGTCTGGGTCATTGGTACAGTATAAAAATATTACCATTCAACCTTCTGACATCAATTCACATGATGAAAACTTACACCATAGAATCAAAATAGAAACAGAAGTGGGACACTTTGCTCATTTGCATTGTACTGGAGTCATGACACTACGGCCAGCTGCTGATTTGTCATAATGCCTTTGTTGGCGTGGTCTGTGATTAATTATTCAATCTACAGAGATGTCTGAAGACAGTGATGTGACACATGGTGTATACACTGCATATGGGAAATGGGAGTTTTCTTTTGTTGACAATCGAAAATAGGTGATAAATTAATAGGGGCACAACACTAAACAATGATTTATTTTAATAAAATATCACTCATTATGTTGTAATTATATGGAGAATGGTATTTCAGAACTCAGAAGATCCCCAACAATTACTGTGTTTTTTTCTGGAAATATGACCATAAAATAATGATGACTGCAGAAATTTTTACAAATTTCTTTTACGCAAAATTGCTGAAAAATGAAAAAAAAATTATAGTTATTTATATATTTTTTATACTTACCAATGACCCAGACTTAGCTGGTGCTAACTCTTAATTATTCAGGGTCAAACACAAATTTTGCCCCTCCCCCCCCCCCCCCCTCCCCCGCAATCCCCAAAATTTGCATCCAAATCAAAAAATCTAATGTCCTATATGGTCCTCCATACTTTTACCTACTGTGCAAAATTGGTGCCAATCCTCATTCTTACAACCTACTTTTACCTACTGTGCATGCGCAGTGTCAAGTAAGTACCAAAATTGGTGCCAATCCTCATTCTTACAACCAGTGCCCGCTAATGTTATATAATCAGCGGGGAGGTATGATCTCCCAACTCATGGGAGGGTCATCCCCGTCTGGGTCATTGGTAAGTATAAAAAATATATAAATTACTATAAATTTTTTCATATTTTTATACTGTAGCCAATGACCCAGACTTAGCTGAATAGAAAAAAGGCTGGAGGGCCTAGGACATAAAGAAAAATCCAATAGGCTCAATTACATATAAAGAATTATCCCCTCAAGGAGAAAAGGAGAGAAAGGATTTACATATATCTTTCTTGTTTATTAAAAATAAGACACATTACCAGTCAATAATTGAGCACAATAACATCGATAATCTCTATCAACCTCCAGTATAGCCCATTGTACTAATTTCTTAAAGGAAAGCCAATAAATAAAGATAGTCCAGAGAATGGGACTCTTTATACTCTTTTAAAAGTGTCTGAGGATTGTATATTAATGCTCGTATGACACGTGACATATACAAATGCTTCACACCGAGCTACACTTTAAAAATATTACATAAAAGAGATAGACATTAGCTTTACACTTTAAAACCATCCCAGCACCGACTCGGAATTATTGACTCAGGAGGAGGTATTCCCTTACTTTTCACTATAAAGCCAGTGATATAAGGGAACACCATCCCCCTCCCCCCCCCCCCCTTCCCCTTGCTCCTGGTCAATCACCACAGAACGAAGAGGGCAGCAGGACAGAGTCACTGCTGGAACAGAAAGCCTACATAACTATAGATGCAAACGTTTAGTGGACGACATTCTGAGCAACATATAACAGACCTAAACATCTAAGGTCGCCAGAAATAGACTCAATATTTCTAAGGTAAAAATTAGTGAAAGTAGAAGGCTGAGACCAGTACGCTGCCTTCATCAGATCCGTAATAGCAATATTGTTAGAATAAGCCCAAGACATTGACAGTGCTCTAACTTCATGCTCTAACTTTATGTGCTGCAGTTTGAGTTCATCAAACAAGTAGACCAAAAAATTAGCAATGTCTGGAATGGAAGGATCATAAATATCAATCGACTGTTTCCTGCACCAACGAGAGAGAACCTTCCACTTTGCTGCATAATTTAGTGAAGAGGAGGCCCTCCTACAGTTAGAAATTCCGTCCACTGCTCGTCCTGTAAAATGCTTGCCGTGCAAGAAGGAATGGAAATAAGTGAAGGTTGAGACCTTGTGGGTTGTGATGCAGTGTGTGAGATTTCCCCTGCGAGAGAAGGTCCTCCCACGGAGGAAACTTCCGAGTTAACAGACACCTGAGTAGATTTATCCATGGTTTCTGGGATGACAGAGATGCTACCAACAGTATCTTGCAGTGAGATTGCTTGATCTTTAGCAAGATCTGTTGAATCAACGGAGCTGGAAGATACGCGTATCCTGTCATTCCATCCCAAGAGATTGAGAGAGCGTCTACTGCAAACGCTCGAGGATCTGGGCATGGCAACACATACATCTGCAACTAATTGTTGAGATGTGTCGCAAACAAGTCTATCATTGGTCGATCCCATTGGTAGCAAATCTAATTGAATACTCGCTTGTTGAGAGTCCATTCTGACGATAACATGCAACCTTTCTGAGAGAGTGAGTCCGGTAGAACATTCAGATGACCCGGAATATGATGGACCGACAGAAGAACATGATGCTCTAGGACAAACAGAAGAATTCTTTCCATTAGGTTGAATAACGGAATGGCATGAGTGCCTCCTTGGTTCCGAATGTACACTACTACCGTCGAATTGTCCGACAATATTTGAACATGTGAATTTTGAATTACGTTCATCCAATGACGTAGCGCAAGCCAAACTGACATCATTTCTTTGATGTTTACGTGCTTGTTCAGGAACTCTGGATCCCAAAGGCCCTGGCACCTTGAATCTGTTGGGCTCAATGTCACGCCCCAACCTGCTTAACTCGCATCCGTCATAATCATAAAAACGGATCCGGCAGTTGCAGTGGAACTCCCTGTGTCAACCACTGAATATCTGCCCAAGTCTGAATCCCTTGTTTTACTTGGTTCGATAAGACAATATTTGTTTCGAGCGAATGAATCTTCACACTCCAATTCTGAGTGAAAAATATCTGGAGTGGACATGTGCGCAAACAGCCCCTCGGAATAAGATCTGCCGCCGCTCCGCACAAACCCATCAGTCGCATGAATTCTCTCGCTGTTACTACGTCCAAGTGTAGACAAAAGCAAGCATAACAACTGACTAACTTCGCTCTGGATAACGGAAGACAAAGCTGATTGTTGTGAGTCTCGAAGCTAATTCCCAAGTGAATGAACGACTTTGACAGAGCTGGGTCCAACTTCTTTTCATTTACGCTGAAACCAAGACTCTGAACATCGTTCTGAAGAGTTATTCTGTTGCCGTATCTCTGAATGTCAGCCAAGTAGGCCAACATTACCGCAGATAAATGAACTCGGAAATAAGTCATTACCGAGTTCATTATTCGAGTGAAAGCCCAGGGCGCTAGACTGAGTCTGAAGCACATCGCTCAGAACTGATAAACGACTCCTAGGATGGCAAAACGAAGGTACTTTCTGAATGCCGGATGTACCATGACATGAAAGTACGCATCCTTGAGATCTATGCTCGCTGCATAATCGTTCACTCGAATGCTCGCTGTCACTGATCGAATGGTCTCCATATAGAACTTTGGAGCCACAATCAGTTTGTTTATCCAGCTGAGATCTATATCTGGACAGAACGAGCCGTCTGACTTCAGTACCAGGAACAGGTGACTGCAAAAACCCAGGGATTCCTGGTTTTCCACGACCTCTATTGCATTCTTCTCCAAAAGAGATTGCACCTCTGATAGAAGTGAATCTCTCTTTTGAAGGTTGGACGGAAGCTGAGTCCAGCGTGAACATCATGTTTTTCAGGTTTTTCTCGGAAGGATAGTTTTAGGCCTTCCGAGATAACCTCCTGTACCCATCAGTCGCCCGTAATTGCCAACCAATTGGTCAAGAACTTTGACAGCCTTCCACCCACTGGACCGCAATAGAGGTCCTGACCATCACCTGCGAGGCCTGCAGGAAGAGAAACTACGTCCTCCCCGTCAGCGCCTCGTCCTGTCGACCTAGGGGCATCTGACCGGTTGTCTCGGCCAGAACTACGTCCCCTACCTGAGTCGCTACTCTGACAGTCTCTGGAGTAAGAGCTGGAGGATTTTACATATCCCTTATAGGAGCCTCCCTTGGACATATTCGCCCCAGACGCTCCTGACTTACTCCTCTATGCTGTGTCCGTTTTTTTAGAAACCGACTTAAAAAGCAGAGAATCTGAAGCTTTCTTGGTAATCTGTTCATAGATTAACGAAAGCTTACCATCAAAAAGAAATTCCCCGGAAACTGGAGTGACTCGAAGAGAGTTTTTCACTGTTGAATCCACCATAGTGGATGAGTGAACATCCTGGAATTCTTTACCATCGAGATGTTGAGCTAACGCTCTGGTAAGGTGATCTGCATATGATAATGCGTCTAAATCGGCTCTATTAGACGAGATCGTCGTCTCCAAAGTACTAGGGAGAATCGACAAAGACGCAGGCAAGGACAATTCTAAGTCCTCAGCCTGATCGTCTAAATGCAGAGTAACTCTCGGTACGCCATTTCCTGCTGTTGCAAATCTATTCTTATTGTTGATGAACGGCAGATTTAGAGCTTGTTGAGATAAGAAACTGCTTTTGCCTGTCTTGGAGGCTAATTTAAAAAATGGCGTAATTTAGCAATTCAAACGTCCGAGAGACATTGCTGGACTGGACCGGATAATCAGGAACATCCTCCTTAATCCGGCCAAAAAAGTCAGTATCCAATGACGCTATCAGTCTCTTATCCTGTGTTGCAGCACCCTGGTCCGATGGAACAACGTCTGGAAGGTGTTGGCGGATAAAGTCCATCGCCACCTTATGTTGTTCCAGAAGGGAAAAATCCTGCTCCGTAATTTCCCTTTCACCATCCGACTGGACCAGATGAGAATCTTGGTCGTCCCTGTCTGACCTTGCATAGGAATGAACCAACCCAGCTTCATCCGACAGTTCCTGATCTGAAACTGTTGTAAGATGTTCCGTAGGTTGCTGCGATGCTGCGATCAGCTGCGCTATCTGTGATAGCAAGTTCGTCACAGAGGCCTGTGGAGCTGCGGTCTTACATTGCTTAGCCGCCGGAAGCTCCTGGGATGGTATGTCCTGCATAATCCTTTTATGCGAACGTCCCAACTGGTGAGGCCTCATGTCCCTGGCTACTGGATGGTGTGACCTAGACGACAAGGAATCCTTTGTCGCTGAAGCAGGCTGGATATCTGAGGTCACAAAGCCAAGGTGCGGTTTTGTGTGCTGATATGTAGAAGAGGAAACCAATAGACTAGCCGACGCCGACAGTCTATAAGACGGAGCATCCCGAGCAGGAGGAGTGGACGTATGCTCTGACTGACGAACGTTATGAACAACAACATCTGGCCCCAGATGCTGTTGTAAGAGAGAGGGGCCTCGCTCGCTCGTGGTCCGGGCAGACCTGTACGAGCTTACTACCGGACTGACTGGCTTCCTCTGATCCATCCTTCATTCCGTCGTCGCATGGTGTGCGTGATCCGAGATTATAGTGCTTGCAACACCCTTTTTCCTCTCCTGGACCGCAACAGACATACCTGGCGTCACACCACTCACTTGAGGAGTGATGGATCCACCAGTCGAGCTAGCTGGCGACAAGGCCGTAAATCCCTTTTGGGACCTAGGCACTTGTCTGATTTCATTGAGCACTTTTGCCGCTAGCTCTTCATTTATTTGCGACGACGGCAGCACACTTCCGGAAGACATCACGGAAACATCACCCTGTGCTTGTTCCTCTGAAAAAGAAATTGAAAAACCCTGTGGTAAGAGAACCAGCATCAATCTCTCACCACTAACAATGTACCGTGACACATGTCTCCAATGTTTGTCAATCCAATTTGCACAAACTGTACAAGAGTTAGTGCGAGTACAATAACTACAGCAAACACAATGAGCATGAGAATCCGAGGAAGACTTCCTCGAGTTACAATTTAAACAATATTCTTTCATAATTATAAAATATTGTAAAGCTGTAGTACTCGCACTAACCCTCAAAAATAGAAAGATACATAATAATAATACAATCTATAACAAATTTTCGAAAAATAATTCAAAAAAGAAAATTTTCGAAAACAATTCTAAAAATTAATGTTACACTTATGGAGTATATTAATGTATCTGACTACATAATGAACCTAACAGAAGACAAGGAATTACTAACAGAAAGTAACCGTTGTCAACATAAACAAAAGTCAATAAAAACCGGAAACAAGACTCCAGGCACTGAAAAACACAGGCCAAAGTCAGTCAACAATTTTAAAAACTATCTGATGTAAAACAGAATCTTCCTCAGAAGAAACTGCAATACATCAGATGGTAGATGCATGACCAAAAACGCCTAAACACCCCAATGGTGAGGACGTAACCATGGGGATAACAGAATAAACATTCTGTAACTAAGCTAAACTCCCCAAGAAATTTTCAATAAAAAAATTTCAAAAAATGTACCAAAAGCCTTAACTAGGGGGGCTTCAAGGAAGGGGAGAGAGGAAACACTTAACAAACAGTGGAGATTTCATAGCAAGAATGAAAACATCAGGCCCATGTCCCGAAATTAGGGAACATGAAATAATTTACAATAAAAGTTAAAAAATTTACAGTAATTTATATATTTTTTATACTTACCAATGACCCAGACATAGCTGGTGCTAACTCTTAAAATACTAGGGCCAAACACAAATTTTGCCCCCCAATCCCCAAAATTTGCATCTAAAACCAAAGAAATCATGTCCTGAAGGTCCTCCATACTTTGCCCTTACTGCGCATGTGCAGTGTCAAGGACGTTCCGAAATTGGCGCCAATTATCATTCTTACAAGCAGTGCCTGGTCAGCGCTATGTACTCAGCGGGGAGGTATGAGTTCCCAACTCCTGGGAGGGCCATCCCCATCTGGGTCATTGGTAAGTATAAAAAATATATAAATTACTATAAATTTTTTAACATTTTTATACTGTATCAATGACCCAGACATAGCTGAATAGTAAAAAGGCTGGAGGGCCTAGGACATAGAGGAAAATCCAATAAGCTCAACATATAACATAGAGTCAACCCCTCAAGGAGAAAAGGGGTATTAGGCTTTACATTAACTTTCTTATTTTATGATAAATTAGAAAGATACAATACCCTTCATAATTGAGCACAATAACATTCATGTTCTCTATTAACATCCAGTATAACCCTTTATACTAATTATTTTTAAAGTAAGCCAATAAATAAAGTTAGTCCAGAGAATTGAGACTCTTTATATTCTTAAAAGTGTCCGAGGATTGTATATTAACGCCCGTTTGACACCTGACATATACAAATGCTTCACACCGAGCTACACTTTAAAAAAATATGACATGAACGAATTTATAACATTAATATTACACTTCAAAACCATTCCGGAAACAACTCAGAATTACTGACTCCGGAGGAGGAATTCCCTTGCTTTTCACTATAAAGCAGGTGACCTAAGGGAACACCCTCCCCCCACCCCCCCCCCCCCTTCCCCTTGCTCTGGGTCAAATAGCCCAGAGCGAAGAGGGCAGCCGGACGGAGTCACTGCCGGAACAGAAAGCCTGCATAACTATAGTTGCAACTGTTTAGTGGACGACATTCTGAGCAACAGATAACGGACCTAAACAATGCAGGTCTCCAGAAATGGACTCAATATTTCTGAGATAAAAATTCGTAAATGTGGATGGCTGAGACCAATAAGCAGCCTTCATTAAATCTGTAATAGCAACACTATTAGCATAAGCCCAGGAAGTAGAAAGAGCTCTTACTTCATGAGCAGAAATCTTAAGCACAGACTGCTGAGAAGAAGATAAATTTTCATAAGCAGTACGGATAGTTAATTGAATCCATCTAGCAATAGAATGGACCGAAATGTCCTTTCTATTAGGCATCAAAGACAGAAAGAAACGTTTCCGTCCCTTTCTGATAAACTGAGATCTCTGTTTATAGATACGTAACGCTCTAACAGGACAGAGTAAAGGCCTACGCCCGTCTGAAGACGGAAGAGCCTTAATAACAATAGGTTCCGGATATTTATTAGGAGCCTGATTCTTAGCTAAAAAACCCACATTAGTAGTGAAGGAGATAGTGTTCCCCACACTACGATAGTGAGAATCATCCACCGACAGTGCATGAAGCTCACTGACTCTTCTAGCAGAAGAGAAAGCTAAGAGAAAAGCTGTCTTATAAGATAAGAATTTGAAATCTACTGTCCCAAGAGGTTCAAATGGCTTTTCCTTCAATTTAAGAAGAACCCAAGCTAAATTCCACTTGGGAATTAATCTAAGAGTTCTGGGTCTATTTATCGAAAAGTTTCTAACCAACTTAGATAAAGAGACATTAGATCCAATTTGTAAACTATCATGATGTGCATAGGTATCAGATAACATAGATCTATAACCCTTTATAGTAACAGGCTGCAATTTGATTTTGTCAAACAAGTATACTAGAAAGTTTGCAATGTCTGGTATAGAGGGATCGAATATATCTACAGAATGATCCCTACACCAACGACGAAAAACCTTCCACTTAGCCGCATAGTTTAGCGAAGAGGAGGTCCTCCTACAGTTAGAAATCGCATCCACTGCTCGTCCTGTAAAGTGTTTGCCATGCAAGAAGGACCGCACAACGGAAAAACGTGAAGGTTGAGACCTTGCGGGCTGTGATGGAGTTGGCGCGATTTCCCCTGCGAAAGAAGATCCTCCCGTGGAGGAAGCTTTTGCGGTAGGTCTCACAACAGACACCTGAGTAGATTTATCCACGGTCTCTGTGGCGACAGAGATGCTACCAACAGAATCTTGCATTGAGATTGTTTTATCTTTAGCAATACTTGTTGAATTAACGGCGCTGGAGGATACGCATATCCTATCATTCCGTCCCAAGGGATCGACAGAGCGTCTACTGCAAATGCTCTTGGATCCGGACACGGAGACACATACGTCTGCAACTGATTGTTGAGATGTGTCGCAAATAAGTCTATCATTGGCCGTTCCCATTGGTAGCAAATCTGATTGAATACTTGTTTGTTGAGAGTCCACTCCGACGGCAACAAGCGACCCTTTCGTGAAAGGGAGTCTGCTAGCACATTCAGACGACCCGGTATGTGACGGACCGAAAGAAGAACGTGATGTTCTAGCGCAAACAGAAGGATTCTTTCCGTTAGATTGAACAACGGAACTGAATGAGTGCCTCCCTGATTCCGTATATACGCCACTACTGTCGTATTGTCGGACAGGATTTGGACATGAGCATTGTGAATAATGTCCATCCAGTGACGTAACGCAAGCCAAATTGACATCATTTCCTTGATGTTTATGTGCTTGCACAGGAATTGCGGATCCCAAAGACCCTGGCATCTCGAATCCGTTGGGATTAATGATGCACCCCAACCTGTTTGACTGGCATCCGTCATAATGGTAAAACTCGGATCCGGCAACTGCAGCGGAACTCTCTGAGTTAACCACTGAATGTTTGCCCAAGTCTGAATCTCTTGTTTCACTTGATCTGACAAGAGAACGTCTACATCGAGCGAATGAATTTTCACACTCCAATTCTGAGTCAAGAAAATTTGAAGAGGACGTGTGCGTAACCGCCCCATCGGAATGAGATCCGCGGCGGCTCCGCACAGACCTATCAGTCTCATAAATTCTCTCGCCGTGACCTTGTCTGCGTGCAGACAATAGCGAGCGTAACAACTGACTAATTTCGCTCTGGTTAACGGCAGATGAACGAGATTGTTGTGCGTCTCGAAGCTCATTCCCAGGTGAGTGAATGACTTGGACGGCACCAGATCCGACTTCTCCTCGTTTACTATAAAACCGAGACGTCGGAGCAATAGAAGAAGATTCTGAACATCGTTCTGAAGCGTTAACTCGTTGCCGTACCTCTGAAGAATGTTGTCCAGGTAGGCTGACGTTACCGCAGACGAATGAGCTCGGAAATAGATCATTACCGAGTTCATTACCCGAGTGAAAGCCCAGGGTGCTAGATTCAATCCGAAGCACATCGCCCGGAATTGATACACCACTCCTAGGACTGCGAAGCGTAGGTACTTTCAGAATGTCGGATGTACCATGACGTGAAAGTACGCATCTTTGAGATCTATGCTTGTTGCATAATCGTTCACCTGAATACTCGCTCTGACCGACCGAATCGTCTCCATATAAAACTTCGGAGCGACGATCAGCTTGTTTATCCAGCTCAAATCTATGACTGGACGGAACGAGCCGTCTGGTTTCGGAACCAAAAACAGATGGCTGTAGAATCCTGGAGATTCCTGGTTTTCTACGACCTCTACCGCGTTCTTCATTAAAAGAGACTGCACCTCTGATAACAGAGCGTCTCTTTTCTGCGGATTTGACGGAAGATGAGTCCACTTTGGACTTCGAGTTAATGGAGGCTTTCGTTTGAAGGATATCTTTAGACCTTCCGAAGTCACTCCTCTCACCCAAGGGTCGTCCGTAATCGCCGCCCATTCTTGTGAAAAGCTCGACAACCTTCCGTCAACCGGTACGCGATAGAGGTTTAAGCCATCACCTCCTGGACCTGCGAGGCCTGCGGTAGGAGAAACCACGTCCTCCACGGCCCGCACCTCGCCCCGTCGACCTCGGGGCGTCGGACCGATTGTCCCGGCCTGAAGGACGTCCCGAACGAGAGTCGCTACCCTGACGGTCTCTCGACCAAGAGGACGCACCGGAACCTCTATAGGAACCTCTCTTGGGCGCATTAGACCCAGAAGTGCCTGTCTTATTCTTGTCTGCTGTATCCGACTTCTTAGAAGCAGATTTGAACAACAGAGAATCCGAAGCTTTCTTTGTAATTTTATCATAAATAGCAGAAAGCTTGCCGTCAAAGAGAAGTTCTCCTGAGACCGAAGCGTCTCTAAGAGAGTTCTTCACCTTAGTATCCACTAGTGTGGATGTAGCTAGGGCTACGTCACGTCTAACCAACTCCAGATTTGCCACTGAAAGGGCGGAGTTATACGTGGAATAAGCTACTGCCCTTGAAAGAAGTCTTAAAGAGGATTGTATATCCTGAAACTCTTTCCCTTGAAGGCGCAGTGATAACGCCTTAGTAAGGTGATCTGCGTAAGATAAGGCATCTAAATTGGCTCTGTTAGACGCAATAGCTGTTTCCAACACCGCGGTTGGAATAGAAGCCGACGACGGTAATGATAGCTCTAAGTCTTCCGCCTCGTCGTCCATACGCAGAGGAACTCTCGGTATACCCTGTCCTGCCGTATCGAATTTATTCCTTGCGTTAATGAAAGGCAGGTTGAGAGTATTAGCGGACAAGAAACCTGCTTACCCCGTCTTGGAAGCAAGTTTAAATATAGCGTCGTTCAATAATTCAAATGTTCTTGCAACATTATTGGACTGCGACGGAAACTCGGGAGCGATGTCCCTGAACCGCTCAAAAAATTCAGAGTCCAATGACGCTATAATCCTCTTGTCCGGAACCGCAGCAGTCTGGCCCGACGGAACAACTTGAGGGAGAAAGTGCCGGATGAAGTCCACGACAGCTTTATGTTGTTCCGAAAGGGATAGCTCCAAGTCATCCGTATCCCTTTCACCATCCGGTCGGACCTCATGATGTTCCCGGTCGTCCGCCCCCGATGCTTCGGCGGAGCGTACCGACCCAGCGCCGTTGGATAATTCTCGATCCGACACCGTTTCTGTCGGCTGCTGGGATGCTGCGATAAGCTGTGCTATCTGCACAAGAATGTCCGGCGTCGAGACCTGCGGAGGCGCAGTCTTTCACTGCTTCGCCGAGGGCAGCTCCGCATCAGATGGCTCCCGCATACTTTTCCTATGCGAACGTCCGCAGTCCATCGGTCTCGAATCCCTGGCTGCCGGATGGTGTGACCTGGTCGCCGAAGAATCCTTGATCGGCGAAGCTGGTAATATATCGCCGGTCACACAGCCTTAACAGTCTCCGCAGACTGCTTATACAACAGAGCGTCCCGAGCGACGGACGTATGCTCCGCTAAAGACACATTTTGTACCACAACATCTGGTCCCAGATATTGTTGTACGAGAGAGGGGCCTCTCTCGCTCGCGGCCCGGCTGGACCTGGACGAGCTAGGAACCGGACTCAAAGGCTTCCTCCGTTCTCGCTTACTATCCGCTGTCACTGGGTGTGCATCTATTATGTTTATAGTGCTCGCATCACCCAAAATTTCCTCCTGGACCGCATCGGATGAACCCGGCTGCCGAACCATTCGGTGAATGGACGCTACACCGGGCGAGCTAGCGGACGACATTTGTTTAATCTCCATGAGCACTTTTGCCGCTAGCTCTGAATTCATTTGTGACGACGGACGCACACTTGTAGAAGATAACATGGAAACATCACCCTGTTCTTGTTCCTCTGAAATAGAAACTGAGAGAGTAGAGTGACCTTGCGGAGAAAGAGCCGACATAGCCCTTTCTCCAGAAACAACATATCGTGACACACGTTTCCAATGTTTCTCATCCCAATATTCAGATATAGGACAGGGATAAAAGCGAGAACACTGACTACAATTAATACAATGATCATGAAAGTCAGAGGAAGATTTCTTCCTATTACAATTTGAACAAAGTCCCTTCATTGTGAAAGAACAACAAGAAGTCCTAGTTACTCGCAAAAACCCCTGACACAAAGATACATAATAACATGATCCATTAATAAATGAAAAAACAATTACATATCAAAATAATTTTGAAAAAATATTTTTTCAGCGAAGCCCAAGTTGCTGAAAAGTAACGTTGAGCCCCGATGGATCCGATGGCAAAGTGTGGTCAGAAATTTTAAATTTATATTAAATAATTAATGAGACACTTACGGATAATATAAATGTATCCTATAATGAGATAAACTACAGCAAAGGCAAACAGCCCCCCTCAAAAAAGGCTGTTGCCAATGAAAACAAACAGTGTAAAACACCAGAAAACATGACTCCAGGCACTGAAAAAACTGGCCCGGAATCAGTCATCAAATTACACTCTATCTGATGCAAAACAGAGACTCCCAGGGGAGAATCTGCAGAAAATCAGATGGAAGATGCAGAACACAAACGTTATACACCCATGGGTGAAAACGTAACTATGGGGAAAACAACAGAAAACATTCTGTAACCAAGCAACTCTCCCAGGAAATTTTAGAAATGAACTTTCTCAAAAATATGCCAAAAGCATGGGAGAATTGCAAGGGGGGACTTTAGAAGGCTAGGGGAGAGGAAACACTGAATAAGCAGTGCAACATTTAGCAAGAATGACAACAAGAGGCCCATGCCTCGAAAATAGGCAACTTAACATAATTTCATCAAAAAATTTTAAGTACAGCCGTGATTATTTTTTTGTCACTTCTTTTTCCTCTCCTCCTTCTATCCTCCTTAGAATCACATTTTCTCCAAAAATTACGTGTCTGGCATCCTTTAAACTGAGATTTACAAGCACAAAGATCAGTGAGATGTTGACTGATGAAGGGCCAAACAGAGAATGATAATTGGCGCCAATTTCGGGACGTCTGCGTCACTGCGCATGCGCAGTAGAGGCGTAGTATGGAGGTCCTTTAGGACATGATTTCTTTTTGTTTTGGATGCAAATTTTGGGGATTGGGGGGCAAAATTTGTGTTTGGCCCTGGTTTTGTTAGAGTTAGCACCAGCTAAGTCTGGGTCATTGGTACAGTATAAAAATATTTGGAGAGGACGAGTGCGTAACCGCCCCATTGGAATGAGATCCGCAGCGGCTCCGCACAGACCTATCAGTCTCATGAACTCCCTCGCTGTGACTTTGTCTGCATGAAGACAATAGCCAGCGTAACAACTGACTAATTTCGCTCTGGTTAACGGCAGACGAACGAGATTGTTGTGCGTCTCAAAGCTCATTCCCAGATGAGTGAATGACTTGGACGGCACCAGATCCGACTTCTCCTCGTTTATAACAAAACCGAGACGTCAGAGCAATAGAAGCAGATTCTGCACATCGTTCTGAAGCAGTAACTCGTTGCCGTACCTCTGAAGAATGTTGTCCAGGTAGGCCAACGTTACCGCAGACAAATGAGCTCAGAAATATATCATTACCGAGTTCATTACCCGAGTGAAGGCCCAGGGTGCTAGGTTCAATCCGAAGCACATCGCTCGGAATTGATACACCACTCCTAGGACCCGAATACTCCCTCTGACCGATCGAATCGTCTCCATATAGAACTTCGGAGCGACGATCAGCTTGTTTATCCAGCTCAAATCTATGACTGGACGGAATGAGCCATCTGGTTTCGGAACCAGAAACAGATGGCTGTAGAATCCCGGTGTTTCCTGGTCTTCTACGACCTCTACCGCATTCTTCATTAAAAGAGACTGCACCTCCGATAACAGAGCGTCTCTTTTCTGCGGATTTGACGGAAGTTGAGTCCATTTTGGACTTCGAGTTAAAGGAGGCTTTCGTTTGAAGGATATTCTTAGACCTTCCGAAATCACCCCTCTCACCCAATGGTCGTCCGTAATCGACGCCCACTCTTCTGAAAAACTCGACAACCTTCCGTCAACCGGAACACGATAGAGGTTGAAACCATCACCTCCTGGACCTGCGAGGCCTGTGGGAGGAGAAACCACGTCCTCCACGACCCGCACCTCGTCCCGTCGACCTCGGGGCGTCCGACCGGTTGTCCCGGCCCGAAGGACGTCCCGCACGTGAGTCGCTGCCTTGACGGTCTCTTGAATAAGACCAAGAGGACGCACCGGAACCTCTATAGGAACCTCTCTTGGGCGCATTAGTCCCAGAAGTGCCTGTCTTGCTCTTTTCTGCCGTATCCGACTTTTTGGAAGTGGATTTAAACAGCAGAGAATCCGAAGCTTTCTTAGTAATTTTATCGTAGATTGCAGAAAGCTTGCCATCGAAGAGAAGCTCTCCGGAGACCGAAGCGACTCTGAGAGAGTTCTTCACCTTACTATCCACGCATTTGGATGTAGCTAGGGCTGTGTTACGTCTAACCAACTCCAGGTTTGCCACTGAAAGGGCGGAGTTATACGTGGAATAAGCTACTGCCCTTGAAAGAAGTCTTAAAGAGGATTGTATATCCTGGAATTCTTTCCCTTGAAGACGTAGTGATAACGCCTTAGTAAGGTGGTCTGCGTAAGATAAAGCGTCTAAACTGGCCCTGTTAGACGTAATTGTCGTATCCAACACCGTGGTTGGAATGGACGTAGACGACGGTAATGACAATTCTAAGTCTTCCGCCTTGTCGTCAAGACGCAGAGAAACTCTCGGAACACCCTGTCCTGCCGTATCGAATTTATTCCTTAAATTAATGAAAGGCAGGTTAAGAGCATTGGCGGACAAGAAACCAGCTTTGCCTGTTTTGGAAGCAAGCTTGAAGATAGCGTCGTTCAATAATTCAAATGTTCTTGTGACATTATTGGACTGAGACAGAAACTCAGGGACGATGTCTCTGAACCGCTCGAAGAATTCAGTGTCCAATGACGCTATCAGTCTCTTATCCGGTACCGCAGCAGTCTGGCCCGACGGAACAACTTGAGGAAGGAAGTGCCGGATGAAATCCACGGCAGCTTTATGTTGTTCCGAAAGGGATAGCTCCAAGTCATCAGTATCCCTTTCGCCATCCGGTCAGACCTCACGATGCTCCCGGTCGTCCGCACCCGATGCTTCGGCGGAGCGTACCGACCCAGCGCCGTCGGATAATTCCCGATCTGACACCGATTCCGTCGATTGCTGGGATGCTGCGATAATTTGTGCTATCTGAGCTAGCACGTCCGTCATCGAAGCCTGCGGAGTAGCGGTCTTTCGCTGCTTAGCCGCGGGAAGCTCCGCATCAACTGACTCCCGCATACTCTTCCTATGCAAACGTCTGGAGTCTACCGGCCTCGTGTCCCTGGCTACCAGATGGCGTGACGTGGTCGCCGATGAATCCCTAATCGGCGAAGCTGGTAGAATATCCGCGGTCACGTAGCCAAGGTGCGGTCGTGTGCGCTGCTGAGAGGATGAGGAAGCCTGAGCAGTCTCAGCGGACTGCCTATACAACGGAGCGTCCCGAGCGACGGACGTGTGCTCCGCTTGCGACACATTTTGTACCACAACATCTGGTCCCAGATGTTGTTGTACGAGAGAGGGGCCTCTCTCGCTCGCGGCCCGGCTGGACCTGGACGAGCTAGGAACCGGACTAGAAGGCTTACTCCGATCTCTCCTTTTATCCGCCGTCACTGGGTGTGCACCTTGTATGTTTATAGTGCTCACATCACCCAACATTTCTTCCTGGACCGCAACGGACGAAACCCGGCTGCCGAACCATTCGGTGAATGGACGCTACACCGGGCGAGCTAGCGGACGACAGCGCCGTCGATCCTACTAGGGACCTCTTAGGCAACTGTTGTATCTCCATGAGCACTTTTGCCACTAGCTCTGCATTCAATTGTGACGATGGAAGCGCACTTTTGGAGGATAACATGGAAACATCACCCAACAACATACCGTGACACACGTTTCCAATGTTTATCATCCCAATATTCACATATTGAACAGGAGTTAGTGCGAGTACACTGACTACAATTAATACAATGATCATGAAAGTCAGAGGAAGATTTCTTCCTATTACAATTTGAACAATATCTTTTCATAGTGAAAAGACAACAAGTCCTAGTACTTGCACAAACCCCTAAAAACAAAGATACATAATAACATGATCCATTAACATTGAAAAAACAATTGAAATCAAAAATAATTTTTGAAAAATATTTTTTCAGCGAAGCCCAAGTTTCTGAAAAGTAATGTTGAGCCCCAATGGATCCCAAGGCTAAGTGCGGACAAAAATTTTAAAATTATTTTAAATAATTAATGCAACACTTACGGATAATAATAATGTATCTTATAATGAGATAAACTACTCCAAAGGCAAAAAGCCCCCCTCAAAAGAGACTGTTGCCAATGTAAACAAGAAGTGTATAAACACTAGAAAAACATGACTCCAGGCACTGACAATCCTGGCCCGAAATCAGTTATCAAAATACACACTATCTGATGCAAAACAGAGACTTCCAGGGAAGAATCTGCAGAACATCAGATGGTAGATGCAGAACACAACGTCTAAACACCCATGGGTGAAAACGTAAACATGGGGAAAATAACAGAATTCATTCTGTTACCAAGCTAATTCTCCCAAGAAATTTTAGTAGTAATCTTACTCAAAAATATGCCAAAAGCATGGAAGAATAGCAAGGGGGTACTTACAGGACAAGGGAAGAGGAAACACTGAATAAGCAGAAGATCCTCCCGTGGAGGAAGCTTTCGCGTTAGGTCCCACAACAGACACCTGAGTAGATTTATCCACAGTCTCTGTGGCGACAGAGATGCTACCAACAGAATCTTGCATTGAGATTGTTTTATCTTTAGCAATACTTGTTGAATTAACGGCGCTGGAGGATACGCATATCCTATCATTCCGTCCCAAGGGATCGACAGAGCGTCTACTGCAAATGCTCTTGGATCCGGACACGGAGACACATACGTCTGCAACTGATTGTTGAGATGTGTCGCAAATAAGTCTATCATTGGCCGTTCCCATTGGTAGCAAATCTGATTGAATACTTGTTTGTTGAGAGTCCACTCCGACGGCAACAAGCGACCCTTTCGTGAAAGGGAGTCTGCTAGCACATTCAGACGACCCGGTATGTGACGGACCGAAAGAAGAACGTGATGTTCTAGCGCAAACAGAAGGATTCTTTCCGTTAGATTGAACAACGGAACTGAATGAGTGCCTCCCTGATTCCGTATATACGCCACTACTGTCGTATTGTCGGACAGGATTTGGACATGAGCATTGTGAATAATGTCCATCCAGTGACGTAACGCAAGCCAAATTGACATCATTTCCTTGATGTTTATGTGCTTGCACAGGAATTGCGGATCCCAAAGACCCTGGCATCTCGAATCCGTTGGGATTAATGATGCACCCCAACCTGTTTGACTGGCATCCGTCATAATGGTAAAACTTGGATCCGGCAACTGCAGCGGAACTCTCTGAGTTAACCACTGAATGTTTGCCCAAGTCTGAATCTCTTGTTTCACTTGATCTGACAAGAGAACGTCTACATCGAGCGAATGAATTTTCACACTCCAATTCTGAGTCAAGAAAATTTGAAGAGGACGTGTGCGTAACCGCCCCAACAGAATGAGATCCGCGGCGGCTCCGCACAGACCTATCAGTCTCATAAATTCTCTCGCCGTGATTTTGTCTGCGTTCAGACAATAGCGAGCGTAACAACTGACTAATTTCGCTCTGGTTAACGGCAGATGAACGAGATTGTTGTGCATCTCGAAGCTCATTCCCAGATGAGTGAATGACTTGGACGGCACCAGATCCGACTTCTCCTCGATTACTATAAAACCGAGACGTCGAAGCAATAGAAGAAGATTCTGAACATCGTTCTGAAGCGTTAACTCGTTGCCGTACCTCTGAAGAATGTCGTCCAGGTAGGCCGACGTTATCGCAGACGAATGAGCTCGGAAATAGATCATTACCGAGTTCATTACCCGAGTGAAAGCCCAGGGTGCTAGATTCAATCCGAAGCACATCGGCCGGAATTGATACACCACTCCTAGGACTGCGAAGCGTAGGTACTTTCAGAATGTCGGATGTACCATGACGTGAAAGTACGCATCTTTGAGATCTATGCTTGTTGCATAATCGTTCACCCGAATACTCGCTCTGACCGACCGAATCGTCTCCATATAAAACTTCGGAGCGACGATCAGCTTGTTTATCCAGCTCAAATCTATGACTGGACGGAACGAGCCGTCTGGTTTCGGAACCAAAAACAGATGGCTGTAGAATCCCGGAGATTCCTGGTTTTCTACGACCTCTACCGCGTTCTTCATTAAAAGAGACTGCACCTCTGATAACAGAGCGTCTCTTTTCTGCGGATTTGACGGAAGATGAGTCCACTTTGGACTTCGAGTTAATGGAGCCTTTCGTTTGAAGGATATCTTTAGACCTTCCGAAGTCACTCCTCTCACCCAAGGGTCGTCCGTAATCGACGCCCATTCTTGTGAAAAGCTCGACAACCTTCCGTCAACCGGTACGCGATAGAGGTTTAAGCCATCACCTCCTGGACCTGCGAGGCCTGCGGTAGGAGAAACCACGTCCTCCACGGCCCGCACCTCGCCCCGTCGACCTCGGGGCGTCGGACCGATTGTCCCGGCCTGAAGGACGTCCCGAACGAGAGTCGCTACCCTGACGGTCTCTCGACCAAGAGGACGCACCGGAACCTCTATAGGAACCTCTCTTGGGCGCATTAGACCCAGAAGTGCCTGTCTTATTCTTGTCTGCTGTATCCGACTTCTTAGAAGCAGATTTGAACAACAGAGAATCCGAAGCTTTCTTTGTAATTTTATCATAAATAGCAGAAAGCTTGCCGTCAAAGAGAAGTTCTCCTGAGACCGAAGCGACTCTAAGAGAGTTCTTCACCTTAGTATCCACTAGTGTGGATGTAGCTAGGGCTACGTCACGTCTAACCAACTCCAGATTTGCCACTGAAAGGGCGGAGTTATACGTGGAATAAGCTACTGCCCTTGAAAGAAGTCTTAAAGAGGATTGTATATCCTGAAACTCTTTCCCTTGAAGGCGCAGTGATAACGCCTTAGTAAGGTGATCTGCGTAAGATAAGGCATCTAAATTGGCTCTGTTAGACGCAATAGCTGTTTCCAACACCGCGGTTGGAACAGAAGCCGACGACGGTAATGATAGCTCTAAGTCTTCCGCCTCGTCATCCATACGCAGAGGAACTCTCGGTATACCCTGTCCTGCCGTATCGAATTTATTCCTTGCATTAATGAAAGGCAGGTTGAGAGTATTAGCGGACAAGAAACCTGCTTTCCCCATCTTGGAAGCAAGTTTAAATATAGCGTCGTTCAATAATTCAAATGTTCTTGCAACATTATTGGACTGCGACGGAAACTCGGGAGCGATGTCCCTGAACCGCTCAAAAAATTCAGAGTCCAATGACGCTATAATCCTCTTGTCCGGAACCGCAGCAGTCTGGCCCGACGGAACAACTTGAGGGAGAAAGTGCCGGATGAAGTCCACGACAGCTTTATGTAGTTCCGAAAGGGATAGCTCCAAGTCATCCGTATCCCTTTCACCATCCGGTCGGACCTCATGATGTTCCCGGTCGTCCGCCCCCGATGCTTCGGCGGAGCGTACCGACCCAGCGCCGTCGGAAAATTCTCGATCCGACACCGTTTCTGTCGGCTGCTGGGATGCTGCGATAAGCTGTGCTATCTGCACAAGAATGTCCGGCGTCGAGACCTGCGGAGGCGCAGTCTTTCGCTGCTTCACCGAGGGCAGCTCCGCATCAGATGGCTCCCGCATACTTTTCCTATGCGAACGTCCGCAGTCCATCGGTCTCGAATCCCTGGCTGCCGGATGGTGTGACCTGGTCGCCGAAGAATCCTTGATCGGCGAAGCTGGTAATATATCGGCGGTCACGCAGCCAAGGTGCAGTCGTGTGCGCTGACGAGAAGAGGAAGCCTTAACAGTCTCCGCGGACTGCTTATACAACAGAGCGTCCCGAGCGACGGACGTATGCTCCGCTAAAGACACATTTTGTACCACAACATCTGGTCCCAGATGTTGTTGTACGAGAGAGGGGCCTCTCTCGCTCGCGGCCCGGCTGGACCTGGACGAGCTAGGAACCGGACTCAAAGGCTTCCTCCGTTCTCGCTTACTATCCGCCGTCACTGGGTGTGCATCTATTATGTTTATAGTGCTCGCATCACCCAAAATTTCCTCCTGGACCGCATCGGACGAACCCGGCTGCCGAACCATTCGGTGAATGGACGCTACACCGGGCGAGCTAGCGGACGGCATTTGTTTAATCTCCATGAGCACTTTTGCCGCTAGCTCTGAATTCATTTGTGACGACGGACGCACACTTGTAGAAGATAACATGGAAACATCACCCTGTTCTTGTTCCTCTGAAATAGAAACTGAGAGAGTAGAGTGACCTTGCGGAGAAAGAGCCGACATAGCCCTTTCTCCAGAAACAACATATCGTGACACACGTTTCCAATGTTTCTCATCCCAATATTCAGATATAGGACAGGGATAAAAGCGAGAACACTGACTACAATTAATACAATGATCATGAAAGTCAGAGGAAGATTTCTTCCTATTACAATTTGAACAAAGTCCCTTCATTGTGAAAGAACAACAAGTCCTAGTTACTCGCAAAAACCACTGACACAAAGATACATAATAACATGATCCATTAATAAATGAAAAAACAATTACATATCAAAATAATTTTGAAAAAATATTTTTTCAGCGAAGCCCAAGTTGCTGAAAAGTAACGTTGAGCCCCGATTGATCCGATGGCAAAGTGTGGTCAAAAATTTTAAATTTATATTAAATAATTAATGAGACACTTACGGATAATATAAATGTATCTTATAATGAGATAAACTACAGCAAAGGCAAACAGCCCCCCTCAAAAAAAGCTGTTGCCAATGAAAACAAACAGTGTAAAACACCAGAAAACATGACTCCAGGCACTGAAAAAACTGGCCCGGAATCAGTCATCAAATTACACTCTATCTGATGCAAAACAGAGACTCCCAGGGGAGAATCTGCAGAACATCAGATGGAAGATGCAGAACACAAACGTTATACACCCATGGGTGAAAACGTAACTATGGGGAAAACAACAGAAAACATTCTGTAACCAAGCAACTCTCCCAGGAAATTTTAGAAATGAACTTTCTCAAAAATATGCCAAAAGCATGGGAGAATTGCAAGGGGGGACTTTAGAAGGATAGGGGAGAGGAAACACTGAATAAGCAGTGCAACATTTAGCAAGAATGACAACAAGAGGCCCATGCCTCGAAAATAGGCAACTTAACATAATTTCATCAAAAAATTTTAAGTACAGCCCTGATTATTTTTTTGTCACTTCTTTTTCCTCTCCTCCTTCTATCCTCCTTAGAATCACATTTTCTCCAAAAATTACGTGTCTGGCATCCTTTAAACTGAGATTTACAAGCACAAAGATCAGTGAGATGTTGACTGATGAAGGGCCAAACAGAGAATGATAATTGGCGCCAATTTCGGGACGACTGCGTCACTGCGCATGCGCAGTAGAGGCGTAGTATGGAGGTCCTTTAGGACATGATTTCTTTTTGTTTTGGATGCAAATTTTGGGGATTGGGGGGCAAAATTTGTGTTTGGCCCTGGTTTTGTTAGAGTTAGTTAGCACCAGCTAAGTCTGGGTCATTGGTACAGTATAAAAATATTTGGAGAGGACGAGTGCGTAACCGCCCCATTGGAATGAGATCCGCAGCGGCTCCGCACAGACCTATCAGTCTCATGAACTCCCTCGCTGTGACTTTGTCTGCATGAAGACAATAGCCAGCGTAACAACTGACTAATTTCGCTCTGGTTAACGGCAGACGAACGAGATTGTTGTGCGTCTCGAAGCTCATTCCCAGATGAGTGAATGACTTGGACGGCACCAGATCCGACTTCTCCTCGTTTATAACAAAACCGAGACGTCAGAGCAATAGAAGCAGATTCTGCACATCGTTCTGAAGCATTAACTCGTTGCCGTACCTCTGAAGAATGTTGTCCAGGTAGGCCAACGTTACCGCAGACGAATGAGCTCAGAAATATATCATTAGCGAGTTCATTACCCGAGTGAAGGCCCAGGGTGCTAGGTTCAATCCGAAGCACATCGCTTGGAATTGATACACCACTCCTAGTACCCGAATACTCCCTCTGACCGATCGAATCGTCTCCATATAGAACTTCGGAGCGACGATCAGCTTGTTTATCCAGCTCAAATCTATGACTGGACGGAATGAGCCATCTGGTTTCGGAACCAGAAACAGATGGCTGTAGAATCCCGGTGTTTCCTGGTCTTCTACGACCTCTACCGCATTCTTCATTAAAAGAGACTGCACCTCCGATAACAGAGCGTCTCTTTTCTGCGGATTTGACGGAAGTTGAGTCCATTTTGGACTTCGAGTTAAAGGAGGCTTTCGTTTGAAGGATATTCTTAGACCTTCCGAAATCACCCCTCTCACCCAATGGTCGTCCGTAATCGACGCCCACTCTTCTGAAAAACTCGACAACCTTCCGTCAACCGGAACACGATAGAGGTTGAAACCATCACCTCCTGGACCTGCGAGGCCTGTGGGAGGAGAAACCACGTCCTCCACGACCCGCACCTCGTCCCGTCGACCTCGGGGCGTCCGACCGGTTGTCCCGGCCCGAAGGACGTCCCGCACGTGAGTCGCTGCCTTGACGGTCTCTTGAATAAGACCAAGAGGACGCACCGGAACCTCTATAGGAACCTCTCTTGGGCGCATTAGTCCCAGAAGTGCCTGTCTTACTCTTTTCTGTCGTATCCGACTTTTTGGAAGTGGATTTAAACAGCAGAGAATCCGAAGCTTTCTTAGTAATTTTATCGTAGATTGCAGAAAGCTTGCCATCGAAGAGAAGCTCTCCGGAGACCGAAGCGACTCTGAGAGAGTTCTTCACCTTACTATCCACGCATTTGGATGTAGCTAGGGATGTGTTACGTCTAACCAACTCCAGGTTTGCCACTGAAAGGGCGGAGTTATACGTGGAATAAGCTACTGCCCTTGAAAGAAGTCTTAAAGAGGATTGTATATCCTGGAATTCTTTCCCTTGAAGACGTAGTGATAACGCCTTAGTAAGGTGGTCTGCGTAAGATAAAGCGTCTAAACTGGCCCTGTTAGACGTAATTGTCGTATCCAACACCGCGGTTGGAATGGACGTAGACGACGGTAATGACAATTCTAAGTCTTCCGCCTCGTCGTCAAGACGCAGAGAAACTCTCGGAACACCCTGTCCTGCCGTATCGAATTTATTCCTTAAATTAATGAAAGGCAGGTTAAGAGCATTGGCGGACAAGAAACCAGCTTTGCCTGTTTTGGAAGCAAGCTTGAAGATAGCATCGTTCAATAATTCAAATGTTCTTGTGACATTATTGGACTGAGACGGAAACTCAGGGACGATGTCTCTGAACCGCTCGAAGAATTCAGTGTCCAATGACGCTATCAGTCTCTTATCCGGTACCGCAGCAGTCTGGCCCGACGGAACAACTTGAGGAAGGAAGTGCCGGATGAAATCCACGGCAGCTTTATGTTGTTCCGAAAGGGATAGCTCCAAGTCATCAGTATCCCTTTCGCCATCCGGTCAGACCTCACGATGCTCCCGGTCGTCCGCACCCAATGCTTCGGCGGAGCGTACCGACCCAGCGCCGTCGGATAATTCCCGATCCGACACCAATTCCGTCGATTGCTGGGATGCTGCGATAATTTGTGCTATCTGAGCTAGCACGTCCGTCATCGAAGCCTGCGGAGTAGCGGTCTTTCGCTGCTTAGCCACGGGAAGCTCCGCATCAACTGACTCCCGCATACTCTTCCTATGCAAATGTCTGGAGTCTACCGGCCTCGTGTCCCTGGCTACCAGATGGCGTGACGTGGTCGCCGATGAATCCCTAATCGGCGAAGCTGGTAGAATATCTGCGGTCACGTAGCCAAGGTGCGGTCGTGTGCGCTGCTGAGAGGATGAGGAAGCCTGAGCAGTCTCAGCGGACTGCCTATACAACGGAGCGTCCCGAGCGACGGACGTGTGCTCTGCTTGCGACACATTTTGTACCACAACATCTGGTCCCAGATGTTGTTGTACGAGAGAGGGGCCTCTCTCGCTCGCGGCCCGGCTGGACCTGGACGAGCTAGGAACCGGACTAGAAGGCTTACTCCGATCTCTCCTTTTATCCGCCGTCACTGGGTGTGCACCTTGTATGTTTATAGTGCTCACATCACCCAACATTTCTTCCTGGACCGCAACGGACGAAACCCGGCTGCCGAACCATTTGGTGAATGGACGCTACACCGGGCGAGCTAGCGGACGACAGCGCCGTCGATCCTACTAGGGACCTCTTAGGCAACTGTTGTATCTCCATGAGCACTTTTGCCACTAGCTCTGCATTCAATTGTGACGATGGAAGCGCACTTTTGGAGGATAACATGGAAACATCACCCAACAACATACCGTGACACACGTTTCCAATGTTTATCATCCCAATATTCACATATTGAACAGGAGTTAGTGCGAGTACACTGACTACAATTAATACAATGATCATGAAAGTCAGAGGAAGATTTCTTCCTATTACAATTTGAACAATATCTTTTCATAGTGAAAAGACAACAAGTCCTAGTACTCGCACAAACCCCTAAAAACAAAGATACATAATAACATGATCCATTAACATTGAAAAAACAATTGAAATCAAAAATAATTTTTGAAAAATATTTTTTCAGCGAAGCCCAAGTTTCTGAAAAGTAACGTTGAGCCCCAATGGATCCCAAGGCTAAGTGCGGACAAAAATTTTAAAATTATTTTAAATAATTAATGCAACACTTACGGATAATAATAATGTATCTTATAATGAGATAAACTACTCCAAAGGCAAAAAGCCCCCCTCAAAAGAGACTGTTGCCAATGTAAACAAGAAGTGTATAAACACTAGAAAAACATGACTCCAGGCACTGACAATCCTGGCCCGAAATCAGTTATCAAAATACACACTATCTGATGCAAAACAGAGACTTCCAGGGAAGAATCTGCAGAACATCAGATGGTAGATGCAGAACACAACGTCTAAACACCCATGGGTGAAAACGTAAACATGGGGAAAATAACAGAATTCATTCTGTTACCAAGCTAATTCTCCCAAGAAATTTTAGTAGTAATCTTACTCAAAAATATGCCAAAAGCATGGAAGAATAGCAAGGGGGTACTTACAGGACAAGGGAAGAGGAAACACTGAATAAGCAGTGCAACTTCATAGCAAGAATGACAACAACAGGCCCATGCCTCGAAAATAGGCAACTTAACATAATTTCATTACAAAATTTTAAGTTACAGCCCTGAATATTTTCTGTCACTCCTTTTTCCTCTCCTCCTTCTATATCCTCCTTAGAATCACCATTTCTCCAATATTTATGTGTCTGGCATCATTTAAACAGAGATTTACAAGCACAAAGATCAGTGAGATGTTAACTGATGAAGGGCCAAACAAAGAATGATAATTGGCGCCAATTTCGGAACGTCCTTGACACTGCGCATGCGCAGTAAGGGCAAAGTATGGAGGACCTTCAGGACATGATTTCTTTGGTTTTAGATGCAAATTTTGGGGATTGGGGGGGCAAAATTTGTGTTTGGCCCTAGTATTTTAAGAGTTAGCACCAGCTATGTCTGGGTCATTGGTACAGTATAAAAATATTATAAGTTACAGCTCTGAACACATCCAACTGTTGTGAAGTACAACAAAAGTTGTTTGGAAACATAAAATCTCAGAGGCTCCAAGACAAAAAAAGGGCTGCAACTCCAGAAATGGCATGCAAATGTTAAAATCAAATTTGCGCTGCGCATGCATTTTCTGTGCATGATGCAATGTACCGAATATGGAATAGTTGTATGGAGTATATCTTAAGTCATCAGTCAAAACCATGAAAGCTTGCACATTGTTAAGACAATAAAGGGCAACAATTCATAAAATGTCAGGCAGCAAATCGTCCCCTGAGTTCCAATGTGTTCTAAGTACAAGTAGGCACAAAGAACACATTGGAACTCAGGGGACGAAATGTCAAAATTGAACTTTACCTATATTTTCTGTGGATGTGGATGTTAGATATGAATATGTTGTATTGAGTATACCACAAATTATCTTCCAGAAACATAAAATCTGGGAAATTCTAAGCCCATAAGAGGCAATAACCTTTGATGAAATGTCAGACAAATATCAGTCTCAACCTTAGGCCTCACAAAACAAAATAATTGGTTTCCGGGCAATTTTACTTTTCTAATCAGTAGTCCATGAGCCACATAACCTGTCCATTACCAAATTGCCGGGCAAATTGTCACACATGCCGTTTTGAAGATATGTACCTACTTAATAAAAAATGTGTAATAGCCTTTTCAAAATGGTAGCTTATTATATTAAAAACACTTTCAAAACAGTGAAATGAATCTTTGTATCAGTGACGTTCTATACAAAAAATCTGGAGTCAAGGTCGACGCACTTTACAAAAAGTGAAGACGTACGTCATTTTGAGAAAAGCAAACAACAATTCCGTCAAAAACTTGATTTCATTATAACAAACCTCATATGTCTTAGAATTTAATATGAACAGAAAGGTCATATGCATTAAAACCCAGCCCCAGTACAAATGAAACAAGAGGCCCCAAGGGGCCTGAGGGCGCTCACCTGACATGGTAGCCTAAATATCAACCAAGAGAATTGATTTCAACAAGTTGCAACTGCTGCTCCTAAGAAAAGCTTCTACCAAATATCCAAAGATTCTGACCAGTGGATCAAAAAAAAAAAGAAGATTTTTAAAGAATATTCCTCGGGCTCCCACAGGGAGCCCATATATAAACCAAGGGACTTGGCTTTAACAATCTTGAATCTCACCCCGCTAAGGATGCTGCATACCAAATATCAAAACATTCCGACTGCTGGATCTGAAGAAGAAGATTTTTAAAGAAAATTCCTCATTTTGAACTAAGTTAGAATTCAAGCTCCCACAGTGAGTCCAAATATGGACCTAGGGACATGATTTGAACAAACTTGAATCTCACCCCTCTAAGGATGCTGCATATCAAATATCAAAACATTCCAACTGCTGGATCTGGAGAAGATTTTCAAAGAAAATTCGCCATTTTGAACTAAGTTATAATTTGGGCTACCACAGTGAGCCCAAATATGAACCCAGGGACTTGGCTTGAACAAACTTGAATCTCACCCCCCTAAGCATGGTGCATACCCAATATCAAAAGATTCTGCATGCTGGATCTTGAGAAGATTTTTTAAGAAATTTGCATGAAATGCACTAAATTCGAATTTGAGCTTCTATAGTGAGCCCAAATATGAATCCAGAGGGGGGGGGGGGGGGGGCGATTTGAACAAACTTGAATCAGATCCACCCCTCAATGTTGCATACCAAATATCAAAAGATTCAGCCCGCTAGATCTGGAGAAGAAGATTTTTAAAGAAATTTTCCTGAAATGCACTAAGTTCGAATTCGAGCTTCTATACTGAGCCCAAACATAAACCCAGGGGGCCGATTTGAACATCCTTGAATCAGATCCACCCCACAATGTTGCATGCCAAATATCAAATGATTCTGCCTGCTGGATCTGGAGAAGAAGATTTTTTAAGAAATTTGCCTGAAATGCACTAAGTTCGAATTCGGGCTTCTATAGTGAGCCCAAATATAAATCCAGGAGGCCGATTTGAACAAAGTTGAATCAGATCCACCCCACAATGTTGCATACAAAATATCAAAAGATTCTGCCTGCTGGATCTGGAGAAGAAGATTATTTCAGAAATTTGTCTGAAATGCACTAAATTCGAATTCGGGCTTCTATAGTGAGCCCAAATATGAATCCAGGGGGCCGATTTGAACAACCTTGAATCAGATCCACCCCACAATGTTGCATACCAAATATCAAAAGATTCTGCCTGCTGGATCTGGAGAAGAAGATTTTTTAAGAAATTTGCCTGAAATGTACTAAGTTCGAATTCGAGCTTCTATACTGAGCCAAAATATAAACCCAGGGAGCCGATTTGAACAAACTTGAATCAGATCCACCCCACAATGTTGCATACCAAATATCAAAAGATTCTGCCTGCTGGATCTGGAGAAGAAGATTTTTGAAGAAATTTGCCTGAGATGCACTAAGTTTGAATTCGAGCTTCTATACTGAGCCCAAATATAAACCCAGGGGGCCGATTTGAACAAACCTGAATCAGATCCACCCCACAATGTTGCATACAAAATATCAAAAGATTCTGCCTGCTGGATCTGGAGAAGAAGATTTTTTAAGAAATTTACCTGAAATGCATAAAGTTTGAATTCGGGCTTCCATAGTGAGCCCAAATATGAATCCAGGGGGCCGATTTGAACAAACTTGAATCAGATCCACCCCACAATGTTGCACACCAAATATCAAAAGATTCTGCCTGCTGGATCTGGAGAAGAAGATTTTTGAAGAAATTTGCTTGAAATGCACTAAGTTCGAATTCAAGCTTCTATACTGAGCCCAAATATAAACCCAGGGGGCCGATTTGAACAAACTTGAATCAGATCCACCCCACAATGTTGCATGCCAAATATCAAAAGATTTTGCCTGCTGGATCTGGAGAAGAAGATTTTTTAAGAAATTTGCCTGAAATGCACTAAGTTCGAATTCGGGCTTCTATAGTGAGCCCAAATATAAATCCAGGGAGCCGATTTGAACAAACTTGAATCAGATCCACCGCACAATGTTGCATACCAAATATCAAAAGATTCTGCCTGCTGGATCTGGAGAAGAAGATTTTTGAATAAATTTGCCTGAAATGCACTAAGTACGAATTCGAGCTTCTATACTGAGCCCAAATATAAACCCAGGGGTCCAATTTGAACAACCTTGAATCAGATCCACCCCACAATGTTGCATGCCAAATATCAAAAGATTCTGCCTGCTGGATCTGGAGAAGAAGATTTTTTAAGAAATTTGCCTGAAATGCACTAAGTTCGAATTCGGGCTTCTATTGTGAGCCCAAATATAAATCCAGGGAGCCGATTTGAACAAAATGAAATCAGATCCACCACACAATGTTGCATACCAAATATCAAAAGATTCTGCCTGCTGGATCTGGAGAAGAAGATTTTTTAAGAAATTTGCCTGAAATGCACTAAGTTCGAATTCGGGCTCCTATACTGAGCCCAAATATGAACCCAGGGGGCCGATCTGAACAAACTTGAATCAGATCCACCCTACAATGTTGCATACCAGATATCAAAAGATTCTGCCTGCTGGATCTGGAGAAAGAATAATCGTCATATTGCACTAAGTTCAAATTTGGGCTCCCATAGGGAGCCCAAATATGAACCCAGGGACTCGATTTGAACAATCTTGAATCTGAGCCCCCTAGAGATGTTGTATACCAAATATGAAAGAATTCTAGCTGGTGGATCTGAAGAAGAAGATTTTTAAAGAATAATCCTCATATTGCACCAAGTTAAAATTTGGGCTCCCATAGGGAGCTCAAATATGAACCCAGGGATTCGATTTGAACAAACTTGAATCTGAACCCCCTAGAGATGTTGTATACCAAATATGAAAAGATTCTGACCAGTGGATCCGACGAAGAAGATTTTTAAAGAATAATCCTCATATTGCACTAAGTTAAAATTCGGGCTCCCATAGGGAGCCCAAATATTAACCTAAGGACTCGATTTGAACAAATCTGAATCTGACCCCCCTAGAAATGTTGTATACCAAATATGAAAGAATTCGGCCCAGTGGATCTGAAGAAGAAGATTTTTTTTAATTTTGGAAACAAATTTAGGGTGCTATCAGAGTTATGCCCCTTGTGGTGCCCCTTGTGGTGCCCCCTGTGGGCGTGGCAACTTTGTTTGAACAAATTTGAATTGACATATGATAGGGAACATGCACAGCAAATTTTGTTGAATTTGGTCCAGTAGTTCGTGAGAAGAAGTCGATAATGTAAAGTTAATGCCGGACGGATGACGGACGACGGACAGAAAGTGATTAGTAAAGCTCCCCTTGAGCTTCGCTCAGGTGAGCTAAAAATGACGAAATCTTGGTGCTGTGGGCCACATAATGCCGATGGTTCCAAAAAACCACAGGAACCCGTTTCGTTTAAAAATATGTCGATTATAGAAGATGTGGTGACTGAAGAAATAGGCCAGACAGTTCAGGCAGAAGTAGAAACTCCTGCCAATGTCAATAGATGAAACATTTACACACCTGCCGCACAAAAATGAGAAAAAGAAACCTGTAAAATACATTTTCCATGCTATGACGCTGAGCAGAGTCTTATTCAACTTAAGGATGTATGTTGATGGCAAGCATTAATTGCTGCAACGAAAATTAGAAAGCACAAGCCAATGATAGAGATAGAAAAATCAATGCCTGATGATAATATTCCGGACAACGTTTTCTATCGCAGGACATGGAGATGCCGCAGATTCACTCTTAAGAAAGAACTTGAATCCTGCAAAATTGCTGAGATCAATGATGACATGCTGAATGAAGCAGTTGACAGAGAAGCATCAACGCGAACACCATCAGACGCCTGAGACTATGAGAAATTTGCATTTTCTGCTGAAAAGAGAGAGCCATTATATCAAAGGCACAAGAACAAGGGAGCAGTTATTCTTGTGTGTAGATCTCAGAGCTGATGACAAGCTTCGCCATTTTCCCACAGGAAAACTGATGAGAGGTTAATGGCAATAGCATTGAGCGATATAGTTGCAGCTGAGGCTCACTACCATTGATCATGAGATCGAGATTACATATGACCAACAGACTCCCAACGTGATCGTAGACAGAAACTGTTCGACGATTCAGAAGATCACTACTCTCAGTGTTAGCAACAGTATTTGCAGAACTTTCCAGGGTTATCCATGCTGATGTTCTAGAGAATCCATGTATAATCAAAATGACAGATTTCTGCAAGCACATGATTGATACCATGAATTCTTTGGGTCATCTGGAGATGAGAAAGAGTACTAAAATGCATTTCAGACAGAATTTAGAAGAAGAGTTTGAAGAGGTTCTTCATCTATTCCCCGATGTGAACGGAAAATGTCTCGTTCTGCCAGCAAGTTTAACCATGTGAGTAGTAGGAGATCTCGAGATTGGCCCAGATTGACCGGACCTCACAGGGGGCCTAGGAAGGGATATAGTAGGAAATGTGGAGATCGCCCCAGATTAGCCCGACCCTGCAGGGGACCAAGGAAGGAAAGTAGTAGGAGAGGAGATGAGGAGATCAGCCCTGATTGAAGGAACCCCACAGGGGTTCAGGGAAGGAAGTAGTAGGAGATGTGGAGATTGGCTCAGATTGGCCAGACTCTGCAGGAGAACAAGGAAGGGAAGTAGTAAGAGAGGTATGAAATGGGCCGGATTTCTGGAGAATCCTCCTTTTTGCCCAATAATATGCGCGTTCCTTTGTATAAGAGTAACTTTATTGGATCGGATTTTCCTAAAATCCTCAGTTACTTCCTGTTTATTTAGTCCGAATTCCTTAGGAATCGTTTGCTTCTATCTATGTGTCTACAAACTAGTTTTATTACTTCTGATTTTCTCAGATGTGTCTGTGTGCTAATACACGAGGTGTAACAGTGCATTCAGCACATGGGCACATGCCGGGTGTGCTAATATGTGCTTGTGTGCTAATGCACCATATACATGCGGCATATGGGCACATACAGTGAAAAAAAGGATTCCATAGGAATAGTATGAACACTGAAGGGGTTGCAGGAACGTGGGGCATGTGTTTGGTGGAATGAACTTTTGAGCTAATGCAAAATGTGCGCACATCACATACGGCTCATGAGCACATGCTAGATGTGTGGATATGAGCTTGTGTGCTAGTATACAATGTGTGCACATCACATGCAGCACATGGGCACATAGGACAAAAAAGGGATTCCGTAACCACAGACGTTTTTTCAAAAAAGGACTCTTCTAGTGGGGTTCCGTAAGAAGTAGTATCTGATCGGCTTCTGATTTCTAGATCACCAACACTTTCATAGGTCTAAGACTTGTCCAAATTCATCATCATCTGTCTATCCTATGATTAGCTTCTACTGTAGTCTCTCAATACTATTGTTTTCTACCACCCTTGCAGCCTTATAGACAGCATGTGTAATTATGTGAGAAGGGATTCCACAAAACATGGGATTGTTTGGTGGGTTTTGCTGGTGTGCTAATGCACAATGTGTACACATTGAATGCAGTACAAGAACACATGTAGATGTGTCGATATGTGCTTATTGGAAATTGCACATTGTGCACACAACACATGCAGCACATTGGCACATACGATGAAAAGGGATTCTGTAGGCACAAGACATTCCCTAAAAAGGGATTAACATAGTGGGTCTCCATAAAGGGATTCCATAAGTGGGGTTCCAAGCTCCAAAACAGGTTGTCTTTATGTCTTACCATTGGCTTCCACCATGTGTTCAACTATCTATCGTATGATTAGCTTCCACTGTATTCACCCACTACTATAGTCTTCTACCACCTTTGCAGCTTTGCACGATTACTACTGACATGTAGCTCTACTACAGGATTACTAGCTGTCTCTGATCCCCTATCGACTCCTTCATTGACCAATTCATTTATCTAAGCCTGTATCAGTCTCTGCCCAGTGTATTGCTAGGATGGCTTGCATTTTAGAAACTGTCTGTTGGTCATATCGAGACTTGTTTATGTGCTACTCTTATTCTCCAGAATTCCGAACTTAAAGAAATTTGGGGTGATTTGAGGACTGATGGGAACTGGTGGAGGATACCTATGGTGTGGTAGTATGCTACTGGGGGCTAATTGTCACAAAAACTTGTGGCTTCTACAACCAGGGATCCACATCTTCTACCACTTCCCTCCCTTGGTTCTCTGCGGGGCCTGGCCAATCTGGGCCGATCGCCACATCTCCTATTACTTCCCTTCATTGGTCCCCTGCAGGGTCCGGCCTATCTGCACCAATCTCCAAATCTACTGCTTCCCTTTCTTGGTCCCCTGCAGGGTCCGGCCAATCTGGGCCAATCTCAACCGGAAACATGGTATGAGAATATGAAGAATAACATATATTGAATAATGCAAACTTTAAAAAAAACATTTGAAGTTAAGCAAAAAAAAAAAATTCCGCCTGATACGTCACAGGATTGGGAAGTTTGCAAACAGTAGAAAACATTGGTTCTGCCATATGAATTTTTTAGAGTCAACTGGTGGTGGCATCCAATATGGTTTTTATAGGAATTAAAGGAATTATGATTATCAGACAAGTTGCAGTTGGATACCCATATGGGTACTAATGCACTTGGAACTACTTGGTCAAAAAACTGTCAAAGTGGAACTGCCAATCTCTAAAGTTGGATTCACAGGGGGCTTATAGTGCACTCCTTTGCCCCTACACTCACCCTCCCTGCCATTAACACACATTCTCTTACAGTAGTAATAATGGGGTAGTGTCAGGGGAGTAGGAAGCGGCCCAGGTTACAAGCCCCTGTTGTTGGATTTCTGAATGCCCATGACATTCTCCGCTGTCTCAGGGTATATCAATTTAAAGAATTCTGCTTTTCGAGAATCCTGCATATGAATATTTTGATGGATTGCTCGAAGTAGAGATGTATGTAATGAAGTCAAAGACAGGAGCGATCATCAAAGGCTTGTGCTGTGATACCAGGATTATGTTCAGTCGGAGCAAATTCTGTTGGAATTTTTTGAAATTTTTAATGATTTTGATTTTTCTCAGGCTCAATTTAACGTTTCTTTCATTTCTGATGTGAGCAAGATGCCACAGCCAATTTCTGTTGAAAATGACACTTTGTCGCATCACAATTTCGAGTTACATACGAATAACTATGAAATAACCTAACTGGATGCCATCTTCATTTTCTCATATAAAGCTACCAACCTAAACAGGCTATCATGCATCATTGTGAGCCTATGGTATGAATCTATCGAAAACACACTGTGGCTATTTGCCCGGCAATTTGGTAATAAATGGCCACTTTAGGCCTACCTGGCCCATGGACTACAATGGGGGAGGGAGTGTTTTATTTTTAATTTTTCTTGCATAAGCATGGATTGAGAGGCTTTGCGATGCCTTTTTACACATAGAATATACAGATAGTGCATAATTACTGAAATTAACTCATTTAATTTTAACCCTCAAGGCCCAAATTCTGACTTTGATCACTTTTTTACTGCAACAGAACAGAGGTCCCAACATGGAGAAATTTACAAGTTACATTGGCATTCATATCTATGAAGTCTTGGCTGCCAATACATATATACTTATCTGCACTTTTTGTGACCAAATAACAAACTGACATATGAAATTGCAATGTTGAGTACAGCTGAAATTATCATCTGGAAACCAAAAATCTTGGAAATTCCGTGGCAGCAGAGGGCAATAATGCCATGATGGAATGTCAGATAAATGTTAGAAATTCAGAATCGAACTTGACCTGCACTTTTTGTGGATGAGGTCATATACAAATATTGGGTGTCTGTGTTGAGTGTAGCTTAAATTATCATCCAGAATACAAACAAATCTTGGAAACTGTAAGAATATAAAAGATAATACAGTGGAGCTCACTTAATTGGATATCTCTTAATTGTATATCCCTGTTAATTTAATATAATTTTCAAACACAAAACCATTTACTACAGTACAAATTTGATCTGTTAATTGCATATGGGTTGTGGAGTAAACTCCTGTTAATTGTATATAAATTTTTTGTAATATGTTGAAAAAATTGTTGTGACACGCAACAAATTCCCCTTATTTATCAACCTTTTTGGCCTCATACATCCAATACAAACATTTATTCTATTATATCTTGTTTGACAGAGCTCCAAGGGCTCTGTCAAACAAGATATAATAGAATAAATGCTCAGTTTACCCCCAGAACATAGGAAACTGACCAAATCCCTGTTAACTGTATCTCCTGTTAAATGAATAATTTTCACTGGCAAAATGGATATTCAATTAAGAGGATTCTACTGTAATACCACAATGGAGGGTCATATTAAAATTAAAACTTTTCTGCAGAAGACGTCACGTACCAGAGGCGGAAAAAAATATAAAATGTTCTTTATTTTTCGATGCCGGCAATGATTATTGGACAATAATACTTAGAATGTTTTAAGTCTAAATTTGCAAGTGCGCCAGGTTCTAACTTTTTTTTATTTCTGAACGGGAAAAAAACATTTTATTTCTGAGCATGCGGCAGTATCTGTGAAACTAAGTATTTTTTTAACATCAGCCTTAAAAAGGGGGCTCTGCGGGTGTTTTTCAACTATATGTCACATTACAGCCTCTTGTAACCAAAGGAAGGTCTCTGTCAGTTAAGGGCCATAAGCTGAAATAAATAAAGCACTGCAACATGAATCTTGGACATTTCCCCACTGTACATTTCCCCACCTGCTGAAGTGGACATTTCCCCACCGTGGACATTTACTCATAGGACTTTACACCACTTCTTAAAAATCAAAGTGGGCATTTACCCACTCTTGAAAAAAACAAGCAGACATTTCCCCAACGCACAATCGTAACGCCAAGTGTGACAAGTCGGATGTTATCACAAACTTCAAACACTGTTTTCACTACAAAAGCTGATATTTTCACACCACACAATCATGAAGCCAACTCACTCGTATTTACTCCACATGCATATTTTAAATTTATGTTCAAAGTGTTGCCAATAGCCTGTGCACAGAGGAGATCTGCCAGCTAAACGTGTCTGATGCAAACAGTTTTCAACTCACAAGAAACTGCAAGGATAGTGCAACAAATTTTCCGATGAAAAGAAGACCATGCCTGAATTCCTAGACATTGTTGGTCATTGCATGCGATTCAAATAAATTGTTTGATCTTAACTGAATGTAGACATGACAGAGTTGTTTCCCTATATGATGTTTATCTCATGTTATATGTTATTGTTTAATTATTCATCCAAATAAAGCTATATATATCTTATATAAAGAAGTTAGTTCTATTACCCTTTGTTGGCAATTGTCCAGTGGGGAAATGCCCACCTGTATTGTTCAAGAGTGGGGAGATGTCCTCTTTGATATTTAGAAAGTGGGGAAATGTCTGGTGGGTAAATGTCCGTGGTGGGGGAAATGTCCATTTTTCTCAAAAAATGAAGGGGAAATATTCAGATACCCTGCCACATAATCAGATCTATTCAGAAACTCGAAAAATATTTTCATGTTCAGGTTTCAATTGTGTGGAAAAATAATTTTTATATGCCATGATTTTCAAGAACTAGCGACTGTTGTAAACTTACAAATTACAAATAAAGGTAAGAGCACCTGTGTTCATGATATGGTAAACTGAGTGGTATGCAAGTTAGTGTACAACAAAAATACCTCAACATCATTCTCAGCTGGGACCCAAGGTCCATTTCTCCTCCTTGTTTTCATAATATACAGCATCATCAAAGAGAACAAAGCCGAAAAGAAATAATTCCAAAATGCACCAGGATCTGCCTATAAATAAAAAGCACACCATAAGTTATTGTGATGAAATATAGTAACATGGTCTGAGGTCTGTGGCTCAGAGCTTACGTTCAACCAAGATGCAAAGTGTCGAGGTTGAACATAAGCTCTGTGGCGCAAACCTCTGACCATGTTACCATCACTTTATCACAATAATGTATATATTCTAATAAGCCCCTACCAATAGCTAAAAACCACATTGTGAAATGGACTAGGCAGCTTTTAATGATAACAAGTTTAGTAAATAAACTTTTCATGTACCACAACAGAACTGGGCAAATAATCAATAAAACAGATGAAGGTCAAGGTAAGTCCATCGTACTATAAATCATAAACTGATTTGTAATTTAAACAATACTTCATTTGGAACATTGTTGCACATATGCAAGCCAGAAAATAAACAGACTGACATCTGAAAAATTGAGGTCCCAAGAGGGTGAACTTAGTGATGCTACCCTGCACAGCAGGGTAGCATCACTAAATTTACCCTCTGGGAACCTCAATCTGAATCAGGGTTTCAAAACTAAACAGATAGATGTACCCAGAGGATAAATTGGCCCACTGTATGGGATAGCATCATCAAATTCACCCTCTGGGGACCTTATTCTGCAAATGTCAGACTGCTTATTTTCAGGCCTGCACATGTGGAAAATGTAGAAAAGTTAGAAAATTTATAGTAATTTATATATATATTTATACTCACCAATGACCCAGACTTAGCTGGTGCTAACTCCTAAAATTCTAGGGCCAAACACAAATTTTGCCGCCCCAATCCCCAAAATTTGCATCAAAATCCGAAATTTCAATGTCCTATGTGGTCCTCCATACTTTTATCCACTGTGCATGCGCAGTGTCAAGGAAGTCCCGAAATTGGTGCCAATTCTCATTCTTACAACCAGTGCCTGGTAAGTGTTATGTAATCAGTGGGGAGGTAGGAGTTCCCAACCCATAGGAGGGCCATCCCCGTCTGGGTCATTGGTAAGTATAAAAAATATATAAATTACTATAAATTTTTTAACATTTTTATACTGTACCAATGACCCAGACTTAGCTGAATAAAAAAAAAGGCTGGAGGGCCTAGGACATAAAGGAAAATCCAATAGGCTCAATTACATGTAAACAGAACTATCCCCTCAAGGAGAAAAGGAGAAACAGGCTTTACATGTATCTTTCTTATTTGTATCAAAAAAGAAAGACACAATACCATTCTGTAATTGAGCACAATAACATCAATGATCTCTATTAACATCCAGTATAACCCGTTATACTAATTTTTTAAAGGAAAGCCAATAAATAACGATAGTCCAGAGAATGAGACTCTTTTAAAAGTGTCCAAGGGTTGTATATTAACGCTCGTATGACATGTGACATATACAAATGCTTCACACCGAGCTACACTTTAAAAAATATTACATGAATGAGTTAAACATTAGCTTTACACTTTAAAACCATCCCGGCACTGACCCGGAATTACTGACTCCAGAGGAGGTATTCCCTTGCTTTTCACTATAAAGCAGGTGATATAAGGGAACACCATTCCCCCCCCCCCCCCCCCCTTCCCCTTGCCTGGGTCAAATACCCCAGAGCGAAGAGGTCAGCTGGACAGAGTCACTGCTGGAACAGAAAGCCTGCATAACTATAGTTGCAACTGCTTAGTGGACGACATTCTGGGCAACAGATAGCGGACCTAAACAATGCAGGTCTCCAGAAATGGACTCAATATTTCTAAGATAAAAATTTGTGAATGTGGAAGGCTGAGACCAATATGCAGCCTTCATCAAATTGGTAATAGCAACACTATTAGCATAAGCCCAAGATGTAGACAGCGCTCTTACTTCATGCGCCAAAATCTTAAGCACAGACTGCTTAGTTGAAGATAATTTTTCATAAGCAGTACAGATAGTTAATTGAATCCACCTTGCAATAGAATGGACCGTAATGTCCCTTCTATTTGGCAGCAGAGACAGAAAGAAACGTTTACGTCCCTTTCTGATAAACTCAGATCTACGTTTGTAAATACGTATAGCTCTAACAGGACAGAGTAAAGGCCTATGCCCATCTGAAGACGGAAGAGCCTTAATAACAATAGGTTCAGGATACTTATTAGGAGCCTGATTCTTAGCCAAAAATCCAACCTTAGTAGTCAAAGTAATAGTATTACCCACACTACGATAGTGAGAATCATCAACAGATAGTGCATGAAGCTCACCAACTCTTCTTGCAGAAGAGAAGGCTAAGAGAAAAGCTGTCTTGTAAGATAAGAATTTGAAGTCCACCGTTTCAAGAGGCTCAAATGGCGCTTCTTTTAGCTTAAGAAGAACCCAAGCTAAATTCCACTTAGGAATTAATCTAAGGGTTCTAGGTCTATTTATCGAAAAGTTTTTCACTAACTTAGATAAAGAGACATTAGATCCAATCTGTAAGCTATCATGATGTGCATAGGTATTGGATAGCATAGACCTATAACCCTTAATGCTAACAGGCTACAGTTTGATCTCATCAAACAGGTAGACCAGAAAATTAGCAATGTCTGGAATGGAGGGATCATAAATATCAACAGATTGATCCCTACACCACCGTGAGAAAACCTTCCACTTAGCAGCATAATTTAGCGAAGAGGAGGTCCTTCTACAGTTAGAAATTGCGTCCACTGCTCGTCCTGTAAATGCTTGCTGTGCAAGAAGAACCGCACAATGGAAATACGTGAAGGTTGAGACCTTGCGGGTTGTGATGCAGTGTGCGCGATTTCCGCTGCGAAAGAAGATCCTCCTGTGGAGGAAGCTTCTGCGGCATGTCCCACAACAGACACCTGAGTAGATTTATCCATGGTCTCCGGGGCGACAGAGATGCTACCAACAGAATTTTGCAGTGAGATTGCTTTATCTTGAGCAATATCTGCTGAATCAACGGCGCTGGAGGATATGCGTATCCTATCATTCCGTCCCAAGAGATCGAGAGAGCGTCTACTGCAAATGCTCGAGGATCTGGGCACGGCGACACATACATCTGCAACTGATTGTTGAGATGCGTCGCAAATAAGTCTATCATAGGACGCTCCCATTGGTAGCAAATCTGATTTAATACTCGTTTGTTGAGAGGCCATTCTGACGGCAAAATGCGACCCCTCCGAGAAAGGGAGTCTGCCAGAACGTTCAGATGACCCGGAATATGACAGACCAATAGGAGAACTTGATGCTCTAGGACAAACAGAAGGATTCTTTCCGTTAAGTTGAATAACGGAATGGAATGAGTGCCTCCCTGGTTCCGAATGTACACTACTACTGTCAAATTGTCAGACAGAATTTGCACATGTGAATTCTGAATAATGTTCATCCAATGACGTAGCGCAAGCCAAATTGACATCATCTCTTCGATGTTTATGTGCTTGTTTAGGAACTATGGATCCCAAAGACCCTGGCACTTCGAATCTGTTGGGCTCAATGTTGCGCCCCAACCTGTTTGACTGGCATCCGTCATAATCATAAAACTCGGATCCGGCGATTGCAGTGGAACTCCCTGAGTTAACCACTGAATATCTGCCCAAGTCTGAATCTCTTGTTTCACTTGATTTGACAAGACGATGTTCGTTTCGAGCGAATGAATCTTCACACTCCAATTCTGAGTCAGAAATATTTGGAGTGGCCGAGTACGTAGCTGCCCCATCGGAATAAGATCTGCAGCGGCTTCGCACAAACCTATCAGTCGCATGAATTCTCTCGCTGTTACTACATCTAAGTGAAGACAAAAGCAAGTGTAACAACTGATTAATTTTGCTCTGGTTAACGGCAGATGAATAAGATTGTTGTGCGTCTCGTAGCTCATTCCCAGGTGGGTGAATGACTTGGACGGCACCAGATCCGACTTCTTTTCGTTTACTATGAAACCGAGAAGTCGGAGCAGTTGAAGCAGATTCTGAACATCGTTCTGTAGCGTTAACTCGTTGCCGTATCTCTGAAGAATGTCGTCCAGGTAGGCCGACGTTACCGTAGACGAATGAGCTCGGAAATGAGTCATTATGCGAGTGAAAGCCCAGGGTGCTAGATTCAGACTGAAGCACATTGCTTGGAACTGATAAACGACTCCTAGGACAGCGAAGTGAAGATACTTTCTGAACGCCGGACGTACCATGACGTGAAAGTACACATCTTTGAGATCTATGCTTGCAGCATAGTCGTTCACTCGAATGCATGCTCTGACCGATCGAATGGTCTCCATATAAAATTTTGGAGCCACGATCAGCTTGGTTATTCAGCTCAGATCTATGACTGGACGAAACGAGCCATCTGGTTTTGGAACCAGAAACAGATGGCTGTAGAAACCTGGAGATTCCTGGTTTTCTATGACCTCTATCGCGTTCTTCTCCAGAAGAGATTGGACTTCTGATAGAAGCGAATCTCTCTTCTGAGGATTTGCTGGAAGCTGAGTCCATCATGGACTTTAAGTTAACAGGGGTTTTCTTTTGAAGGACAGTTTTAGCGCTTCTGAAATCACCCCTCGAACCCAAGGGTCGTCCGTAATTGACAACCAATTGGTTAAGAAACTCGATAGCCTTCCGCCCACTGGAACACGATAGAGGTTTACACCATCACACCTCCTGGATCTGCGAGGCTTGCGGGAGGAGAAACCACGTACTCCACGACCCGCACCTCAACCACGTCGACCTAGGGTCAACTGACCGGTTGTCTCGGCCAGTATTACGCCCCCCCCCCCCCCCCCACCTGAGTCGCTACCCTGACGGTCTCTAGAATAAGACCTAGAGGTCTTTTTAGAACCTCTATAGGAAATTCCCTTGGACGTACTCGCCCCAGAAGTGCCTGCCTTACTCTTCTCTGCTGAATCCGACTTTTTAAACAGCAGAGAGTCTGAAGCTTTCTTAGTAATCTGATCATAGATTATGGAAAGCTGGCCGTCGAAGAGAAGCTCTCCGGAGACCGGAGTGACTCAAAGAGAGTTTTTCACCTTACGATCCACTGTAGTGGATGCAGCCAGGGCAGCATCACGTCTAACTAACTCCAGATTTGCCACTGAAAGGGCGGAGTTATACGTAGAGTATGCTATAGCCCTCGAAAGAACTCTTAAGGAAGTTTGTACATACTGGAATTCTTTTCCTTCGAGATATAATGATAACGCTCTGGTAAGGTGATCTGCGTACGATAATGCGTCTAAGCTGATCCTGTTAGATGAGATTGTCGTTTCCAACGTACTGGATGGAATAGACATAGACGACAGCAAAGACAATTCTAGGTCTACAGCCTGGTCGTTCAGATGAAGAGGAACTCTCGGAACGCCCTGTCCTGTCGTTTCAAATTTATTCCTTGAATTGATGAAAGGCAGCTGTAGAGCATTGGAAGATAAGAAACCGGACTTACCCGTCTTAGAGGCTAGTTTGAATACAGCGTCATTCAAAAGTTCAAATGTCTGTGTGACATTTCTGGACTGGGTCGGAAACTCAGGCGTCATGTTCCTAATCCGACCAAAGAAATCTGTGACCAGTGACACTATCCGTCTCTTATCCAGCAACGCAGCATTCTGGTCCGGAGGAACAACGTCAAGAAGGTATTGCCAGATAAAATCTACGGCTACCTTATGTTGTTCATAAAGGGAAAATTCCAGCTCTGCTGAATCCCTTTTGCCATCCGGCTGGACCACTTGGTAATCTCGGTCGTCCCTTTCTGACTCTGCAGGGGAACGAACTGACCCAGCTTCCTCAGACAATTCCTGATCCAAAAAAGTTTCTGATGGCTGCTGGGATGCTGCAATGAGTTGAGCTATCTGCGATAGCACGTCCGTCATAGAGGCCTGTGGAGCCGCGGTTTTACGTGACTTAGCCGCTGGAAGCTCCTGAGACGTTGAATCCTGCATACTTCTTTTATGCGAACGTCCCGAATGTAAAGGCCTCGTATCCCTGGCTACCGGATGGCATAACCTGGTCGACGTGGAATCCCTGGTCGGCGAAGCTGGCTGGATATCAGTGGTCACGTAGCCAAGGTGCGGTTGTGTGTGCTGCCGTGAGGATGAGGAAGCCAATAGACTAGTCGCGCCGGACTGTCTATGCAACGGAGCGTCCCAAGCAGAAGGCGTGGACGTATGCTCCAACTGATGAACGTTATGTACAACAACTTCTGGGCCTAGATATTGCTGTAAGAGAGAGGGGCCTCTCTCGTGCGTGATCCGGGTAGACCTGAACGAACTAGCTACCAGACTGACAGGCTTCCTCCATTCTATCCTCCGATCCGTCATCGCTGGGTGTGCACGTTCAATGTTTATAGTGCTTGCAACACCCAATCTCCTTTCCTGGACCGCAACGGACGAACCCGGCGTCACAACCATTTCGTGAATGATTGCTTCACCGGGCGAGCTAGAGGGCGACAACGCCGCCGATCCTACTTGGGACCTCTTAGGCAACTGTCGTATTTCCTTGAGCACTTTGGCCGCTAGCTCTTCGTTAGACTGCGACAACAGAGGCACACTTCTTGAAGACATCACGGAAACATCACCCTGTTCTTGTTCCTCTGAAAAAGAGACTGAAAAACTAGAGTGACCTTGCGCAGAGAGGACCGGCATGGACCTCTCACCGCTAACAATATACAGTGACACACGTCTCCAATCATCCCAATTGTCATCCCAAATGGCACACACAGAGCAAGAATTAGTGCCGAGTACACTGACTACGTGAAACACAATGAACATGAGAATCAGAGGACGACTTCCTCGAATTACAATTTGAACAATATTCTTTCATCATGAAAGAATATAAAGTCATAGTACTCAAACTAGCACTTGAAAACAAAGATACATGATATAATATAATCCATTACAACATTCCGAAAAAATAATTCAAAAGAAAAATTTTTTCGCAAAAAATTTCAGGAGAGCCCAAGTTCCCAATGGGAACGATGAGCCCAAATGGATCCCAAAAAAGCCTTAGTGTGGACAAACATTTTAAAACATATTTAAAAATTAATGTAACACTTACGGATAATATTAAAGTATCTGGCTATGAGCAAAACAAAACAGAAGACAAGTAATCACTATCAGAAGTAACCGTTGTCAATGTAAACAAAAGTGTATAAAAGCCGGAAACAAGACTCCAGGCACTGTAAACATGGCCCAAAATCAGTTAGCAATTTAAACACTATCCGATGTAAAACAGAGACTTCCAGAGAAGAAACTGCAGTACATCGGATGGTAGATGCATGACCAAAACGCCTAACCACCCTAGGGTGAGGATGTAACCATGGGAAAAAACAGAATAATCATTCTGTTACCAAGCCAAAACTCCCAAGAAATTTTAGTAAAAAAAATTACAAAAATTATGCCAAAAGCATGGGAGAATAGCAAGGAGGGAATCAAGGAAAGGGAGAGAGGAAACACTGAACAAACAATGGTAATTTCATAGCAAGAATGACAACATCAGGCCCATGCCCCGAAATTAGGGAACATGAAATAATTTCGTAAAAAAATTATAAGTTACAGCCCTGAACACATCCTGCCACTGTTTCTTCCTCTCATCCTTTTATTTCATCCTTAGATCCACCATTTCTTTCATGATTATCACAACTGGACAAGCAACCCATTAAAAACCCATTAAAACACAAAAAAACCCATTATTTTTACCCATTAATTCTTGTAATGAAAAAAGTAATGGCTGGGTAATGAAACCATTAAAATTGCTCAATTTAATGGTCATTTTCATGTTTGGCCATTAAATTTGCCATTAAATATGGTCTTCATAATTTTCATGCCCACTAACACCCATTAAAATTTGTAATGACTTTGTTTAATGGCCACGATTGGGTTTTAAACTCATGGCCATTAAATAAAATTAGATAAATTAATGCCCATCATACTGTCATAAAGCATTTTTAATGGGCATTAAGCAAACCCATGTTGACAATCATAGATTTCAAAAGAATTAATGGCCATTAAACCAATTTAAATAAAAGAAATCACCCAGAAGGGTTTTTAATGGCCATTAAATTGTAGCTCCAGTGAGGTAGAAAAATTCATGGGCATTAAAATATTGCAGATCTTTCAATGACCATATGAATAACCAATGTTTAATGGTTTATCATATCGATTTGACAATTTATTGGAATTCTCTTTCATAAAAAGTACCAGTACTCTGAAATAAATACATTTCCCCATGTACATCATCTACTCACAATCTACAAGTACTAGCATATTTGGTTGCAAATAAATGTTCAGCAATCACAATATTCCTTTGATTTTGTTACAATAATACCCTAACTTACATATTATTGCTTGGACAGTGCAATGTATACCCAGAAATGGAATCAAATGCTAAATTTAAATGTACATGTAGTACAAACTTGCCTCTTAGGAATTTTTATATTCATTACACCCCTCAAAATTTGTCTACGCCAATCATTGCTGTAGAAGAAGCTGTTTTCTACAGCAAAATTTCCTTTAAAATTGCCTTAGAAAAATATGTCCGGCAAAGAAACAAAACTTGCAGCTACGGTGCAGTTTACACTCTTAACCCTTAAGGACCAAGACAGTTGCTCTAAATTGACACCTGACCACAGCAAGCTCACATCTAGTGGCTTACATGTAGCAGTGATTTCTAGTCAAGTCGCTGCCAAGACTTGACTAGAAAACACTGCTAGGTAATTTGTCTATTGTCACTGGACCAATCTTAATGAAATTGGTATGGACGATGAAGGGCAGGTACTCCTACTAGTAATTTAGATGCAATTAAACAGGTCAAGGGAAGGGTAGCAATAATGCTTATTTACTCTGGTAAGTCTGCCGATTTGAACTAAAAATCTATGAAGTATTGGTTGATATATCATGGCTGCTTTATGGCAGCCATGATTTGATTTGATTTCAAAACCTAAATACAACTGGCATACAACAAGAGATCAGAACTGTTTATTTGGGAACATTTTGCAAGCACAATCTAGGATATCCTACCTCAGAAATTTGCAGAGCATTTCTCTTTGGGAGAATCCACCACCATTAAAAGTAAAGGGTCAATTGTAATCATTTGGTATGTACTAATACTAAACTGATACATTTGACCTTAAAATGATTAAATAAATGATCTCTTATCTAGATCATGTATTCTAATGTTTACCAATGACCACCAGAGAAAAATAATTTCTCACTGCCACACTAAAAATAGGTCAATTATATTAATCTCTTCACTTTGTATTATATCTCTGAGAGTCTGATCTTTTTTCCATGTCAGTTCAATGTGACAATTTTTATGAAACCATGTTCATTAATTAGCTTTAAGTTGGCCAAATCTATTTGTGAGAAAAAAAGAAACCTGTGGGAACCCCGGGAAGTGAGGCAGTGCTTGTTTACTATGGTCAACAAGTTCTGTATTACTGGTAAAATAGGACCCAGTCACCAATGCTTAGGGTGGAAGTCCTCTAAAATTGGTAACATGGGTATAAACGATTGACTAAACTTGACTTTATCTCCATGTTGCGGTCATGATTAGCCGTTGTGCATAAATATGTGACCTTAAACACCAATCAATAAATAAATATTTAAAAACCCATTGTCCTGTGTCAGGTGAGTGCCTCAGGCCCCTTGGAGCCTCTTGTTTTGTTTATGTCCCTGGTATTGTGTTCCATCTGAAATAATGTAAAGGGATCAAGACAAAATCGTTCTATTCTGTTCTTCCTGTGTTAATGGGTAGAGTGCAGGAAGTTCATATTTGAGCCTAAGTGCATGACCCACATTTTAAATGCTTCTTATTTCCTCCATATTACCTTTTTTTAAGTGAAATTACTTAGTCTGTATAGATTTTCTTTGTAACAATTCATATTGGAGAGTGCCTATGAGCAGTTGGGTACTCTCCCATGAATTCTTACAAGACAAAGGCACATGAACAAATTTTGCTGCCCAAATATAATTTAGTACACTCCAGTTAATAAATCGGGACGAGTAATGTAATAGTGCTTGCAAGTCGCATTGGGATGCGTCGGAAAATGGGGATATAAGACAAGTATCCACTGGGTATGTTACGTTTCTTTGGAAACCGCCCACCAATTTTATAGAATTTGCTTTAAAAATTCTCATAATTATCTTGTACATACGTTTCATTTTCAGATTTGGGGTATTAACCCTCAATTTAATGAATAAAACAAACAGAAAACCATGCGGTATTGTTTTCATTTTTTGTACAAGTTGCTCTCGAAGCCAGAAATGGACGTAAGTATGTCAATCAACACTGCAAACCACCCCCTTGAAAACAGACAAACATAGACTGTTTAAAAATAGCTGTTTTTTTTAAATATGTACATTTATTACGAATAAAACAAAATATATCTTCACACAAAATCAATAAAAAAAAATCATAATATGAAGACCAGATAAAAATTTACACAGCGAAATATGAATAACAAAATAGTTGCCTCCCTTGTCAAAATTCAAAAAATTTATTTTACACTGAAAGTCATAACTTCACATGTTGCAGAGCATGATGAAATGATAAATGAGCATGTTTTATTGAACCAATAAGTCATAAATTATATCCCTGGTTATATTGTTATATAATTCTCAAATACCAGAGTTGTAATTATTTTTTATTTTTAATTACCACTTTCTCATTAATTTCTGAACACCCGTTTTCACAGTGAGTTGTGCACGCTCGAAAGTGGCAGTGTTCTTTCACAATGAGTTGTGCACCGCTCGAAAGTGGCAGTGTTCAATCAGTATCTTTCTGATGATATTCAACCACTGTGAAAACTATATGTTGTGGGTGTGTTTCAGACAACTATTGACAGCAGCCTGCACACTCATTTGAAACAAGTGACAGCTTCCAAAAACGAGGTCGACAAAAAAATAAACAAGACAATTTTGCTTGGGATATATAATTTTTTAATAAAGACTTATTACACTGAACACAGACATAATGTATTACACAAAAGACGAGTTTAACACACAAAAACCTCAACTCCAAAAAATATACATAATACAGTATTACAGTTCTATTTGGTAAGTACACTGTTGCAACAAGTCAACTGTTTAGTGTTTTTCCATTTGAATCTTGATGCCTGTAAATTTGACGTCTTGTCTCAAACAACTTTCGTCCAATTTGAAACTTGGGGGGTGGGCTTTGACTCAAGTAGGGCACCCTGGTTCACAATTCTGAAAAAGCGGGGTGTGGGCTTAATCATGAATATGGGCTTCGACACGGGTCAGTACGGTACCTTTTTTTTTTTTTTTTTAAAAAAAGAAATTTAATTTGCAAATTGGTGTTACTGTTTTTTGATAAATTAAAGAAGATATAAATATGGATATCATTGAAACCAGCTTGTTGAGTCAATTCCAATAATATCCATATTTAAATTAGTATGATTTTATTGAGAACATTCAGATATTTCAGGCTGGGTTAGCCTTATATTGGTTAAATTTTTGGAATTTTGTTTCTACCATGTTAGACAAAGTCAAAGGATTATGTTTGTGCACCATGATTTTGGGCTCCACAAAGATTGGTAATTATATATAAAGTGAAAATAAATTACATTCTGTACAATATTTGTGCAATGTGAAATTAATAAATATTCACACAATTTGTTTCGTTTATTAAACATTTGAGTTTGTCCTCTAAAATGGACAACATGGTTATAAATGATAGACTAAACTTGACTTTATCTCCATGTTGCGGTCACGATTAGCCACATAATTATGTGACCTTAAACACCAATAAATAAATAAATAATAAGGTCGTAAGACTAAATTGAAAACTCAGAAGTTTTTTGAAGTTGCCCCCGGGCCCCAACAGGGATCAGCTGGGGCTAAAACACCGAATTGCGGCTGCCTATAGTTAGTAGCTGGCCCTAAATGTTTTGCCACCACACAAACTTGGCTAACGACAATCCCAAATTGATGTTAGCTCAGTTGGCATGGTGGAGAACAGTTAGGGCTAGACGATCCACCACAAGGAACAGTACTAGGCCTGAAAATTCTAAATTTTCTGAAGCCTACCCGGTGGGGGGCCGATCACAGGTCTTTGGCACAGAATCATATCAACTGAGCTCAAAATGGCCCATGACCATTCGTTGTGGTATTCCTGCAAGCCTGCAAATAAGGCAGCCTGTCATGGTCACTGACTGACTCAACTTAAATGATTGACAGACACTGATTCAGTTGTGCTTGTCATATAATGACCAGTGCAATTTCTTATATTAGAACTGGATATAAGCTTGTTCAATTTCTGTATGCTTCAACATAACTAAATTCTTTATATATGATCATTTATTGGAAAGCTCTCTGTAAGAGAGCTTTCCAATAAATAATAAGTCAATTATACAGTTAACAAATGTCTCCATGATGCTTTGAACTAATAAAATGTTAAAGAATTAATAACCCATGAAATTTATTAACAGAAAGTGAAAATCTGTATGTAAACCCCAACCCCTCGACAGGTACCAAGTTTAGGATGATTAGCAGAAAATTGTTGGTGCCTGACACAAAAAATATTATTTGCAAGCTGTATTCCTGCTTGATACCGGCAAGATATATCGGCTAAAAAAATAGTGTTTTGTTTCTCAGACAATCCCTCATTGAATTTGAACCCCCTCGAGCTCATTAGACATTTTTATTGCCTTTCACTGTCTTCCAATATTAGTACAAACCCAGCTGGAGACTCAAAATTATTTAGGTTTTTTGACTGATGGATATTTATTTATTTGTGTCTGCAATATGTTGGCCTCTGTATATGAGGATTTGCCTCATTACAATTTATGGGAGAGTGCCTATAGGCACTCTTCCATAAATTGTAATGTGGCAAATCCCCACAGATTGAATAATTTTACTTCAAAGATAATGAAGAGCATCAAAAGAATACATAGCCTTTGAAGTACCTACAGTTTATTTTTAGAGGAAAGTTTTATTTTTAAATCTTATATATAAAGAAGAGATTCTGTGTGTGTGTGTGTCTGCACGGACGCACCGGGGCACACAGAAGGCTGAAATTTGGCATGGTAATATATTCTGACCTAACTTAGAGGACCGCGGGGGTCACGAGGTTGAAGGCCCTGCCTGAAGGTCGAGGCCGAGTGAGTTGGGTACGCGACCCTCATTTTTTTTTTTTTTTCACTTTTCTCTCCTTCATTGACTCCGAATGAAGTCAGGTATCCTGCTAGTTTATTATATAATAAACTGACTTAAGAACACAAATAGTGCTCTTGCATGTCAAATCTGGCACTGGGAAGGGGGGGGGTGGAGTTGGGGGACTCAGGCTGGAATTATATAATCAGCTCCCTCGTTGTCAGAAATAAAAAAATAAAAATAAAGTCCTCCCTCCCTCATTGAATCTAAAAAAAATTGTCTCAGAAACAGATCATTTATCTTTTCTGGCCACATATATATATAATATACATGTCTTTGCCTTGTTACAATTTGTGGGAGAGTATAGTATATATAGGTTTGATGGGCATTAAAAACCTAGGGATGAACAGTGCCTCTACCCCTTTAATGAGCATTAAAGAAACGACTGACTGGATTTTGTAATGGCCATTAAAATGGCTAAATGATATCAGTTTTAATGCCCATTACTTTTTGGCATGCACAAAATGTAACCATTAATTTTGGTTCCTTTTAATGGCCATCAAAATCTGTCTACTGGTTTGTAATTAATGCCCATCAAATTGTTGCTTACAATAACGGTTAATGGCCATTAGATTTTGACAAAACAAATTTCCCATTAATTTTTGTCGCTTTAATGGCCATTACATTCACTAAGAAACTGGTAATAATGCCCATGAAAGTTAAAAAATTTATAGTAATTCATATATTTTTTATACTTACCAATGACCCAGACATAGCTGGTGCTAACTCTTAAAATATAGGGCCAAACACAAATTTTGCCCCCCCAATCCCCAAAATTTGCATCTAAAACCAAAGAAAACATGTCCTGAATGGCCCTCCACACTTCACCTCTACTGCGCATGCGCAGTGTCAAGGACGTTCCGAAATTGGCGCCATTAATCATTCTAATAACCAGTGCCTGGTAAGCGCTATGTACTCAGCGGGGAGGAAAGAGTTCCCAACTCCTGGGAGGGCCATCCCCGTCTGGGTCATTGGTAAGTATAAAAAATATATAAATTACTATAAATTTTTTAACATTTTTATACTGTACCAATGACCCAGACATAGCTGAATAGTAAAAAGGCTGGAGGGCCAAGGACATAGAGCAAGATGGAATACGCTCAATTATATAAAATAGAGTCATCCCCTCTAGGGAAAAAGAAGTATTAGGCCTTACATGTATCTTTCTTATTTATGATAAATTACTGTCAATATAACGGAGCGTCCCGACCGACAGACATATGCTCCAAATGTAAAATATCTGAACCACAACATGCGGTCCCCTATGTTGTTGGACGAGAGAGGGACCTCTCTCGCTCACAGCCCGGACGGACCTGGACAAGCCAGGAACCGGACTAACAGGCTTCCTCCGATCTGTCCTCAATCCGCCGTCACTGGGTGAGTACTAAAGTAATTATAGTGCTCGCATCACCCAAATCTCCTTCCTAGACCGCAACGGACGAACCCGGCAGCCGAACCATTCGATGAATGTACGCTACACCGGGTGAGCTAGCGAATGTCACTCCGTCGATCCTACAAGGGACCTCTTAGGCGATAGACATATTCCATGAGCACTTATTGCCGCTAGCTCTTCATTAACTATGACGACAGAGGCACACTTTTGAAAGACATCTCCGTAACTTTGCGAACAAGAAACCAGAAATGGTTGGTAATAGCAAGCATATAATAATAAATATATAGCGTCGTTCAATAATTCGAAAGTTTGTGTGACATTATTGGACTAAGTCGGAACTGAGGGACGAAGTCCCTGAACCGAACCAAAAATTGCTAAGTCCACCAACGCTATCAGTTTCTTATCCGGCATCGCAGCATTCTGGTCCGACGAAAGAACCTGTAGAAGATCAAGTCAGATGACATACACAACAGCATATGTTTTTCCGAAAGGGAAAGCTCGAAATCCTCCGAATCCCTTTCGGTATCCCGTCGGACCGGATGAAATTTTCGGACGTCCGTTCCCGCTTCCGCGGAGCGTCCCGACCCAGCATCGTCGGATAAAACATATGCGACAGATTCAGTTGTTGCTGGGATACTGCGATAAGCTGTGCTATTTAGGAAAGCACGTCCGTCCCCGAGGCCTGTGCAGTAGCGGTCTTACGATGCATTGCCGCCAGAAGCTCCGTGTACGTTGACTCCCGCACACTTTCCTATGCGAACGTCCAGAGTCTGCAGGCCTTGTGTCCCTGGCTACCGGATGGTGTGACCTGGTCGCCGATGATTCTCTGACTGGCGAAGCTGACTGGATATCCGAGGTCACGTAGCCAAGAGTGGTCATGTGCGCTACCATGAGAATGAGGAAGCCTTATTGACAGTCTCTCCGGACTGACTATATGTCGGAGCGTCCCGAGCGACGGACGTATGCTCCGAATGCGAAACATTTTGTACCACAACATCTGGGGCCAGATGTTGTTGTATGAGAGAGGGGCCTCTCTCGCTCGCCATCCGGATGGACCAGAACGAGCTATGAACCGGACTAAAAGGCTTCCTCCGTTCTCCCTCTAATCCGCCGTCACTGGGTGTGCATTTGGTTGATTTATAGTGCTCGCATCACCCCAAAACTCCTTCTAGACCGCAACGGACGAACCCGGCTGCCGAACCATTTGATGAATGGACGCTACACCGGGCGAGCTAGCGGACGTCAAAGGCCGTCGAACCTACTAGGGTCCTCTTAGGCAATTGGCGTATTTACATGAGCACTTTTCCGCTAGCCCTTCATTAATTGTGACGACAGAGGCACACTGTTGGAAGACATCACAGATACATCACCCTAATCTTGATCGTCTGAAATAGAAATTGATAAAGTAGAGTGACCCTGCGGGGAAAGGACCGGAATGTCCAATTCCCCACTAACATACCGTGACATACGCTTCCCATGTTGTCATCGAAATCATACAATACAGAACAGGAGTTAATGCGAGTACACTGACCACATATAGTATGATTATAAAAGTCAGAGGAAGACTTCCTCTTATTACAATTGATCAAAATCCTTTCAATGTGAAAAGAAAACAAAGTCCTGGTACTCGCACCAACCCCTGACAATCAAAATACATAATAATAATATGATCCATTAATATAGAAAAAATAATTGAAATCAAAATATTTTGAAAAAATATTTTTTCAGAACAGCCCAAGTTTCTGAAAAGTAACGTTGAGCCCCAATGGATCCCAAGCCTAAGTGTGGACAAAAATTTTAAAAATATTTTAAACAATTTATTCAACACTTACGAACAATAATAATGTATCTAGTTATGATTAAAATAACATCAAGATATTATTTTCAAGAAATCCCCCCTCACACAGAGGGCTGTTGTAAATGTAAACAATGAGTGTAAGAACACTAAAATAAGACTCCAGGCACCCAGGCCCGAAATCAGTTACCAAAAATACACTATCTGATGCAAAACAGAGACTTCCAGGGAAGAAACTGCAGAACATCAGATGGTAGATGCAGAACACAACGCCTAACCACCCGTAGGTGAAGACGTAAACATGGGGAAAACAACAGAATTCATTCTGTTATTCAGCTAAAACTCCCAAGAAATTTTAGTAATAATAATTACAGAAACTATGCCAAAAGCATGGGAGAATAGCAAGAGGGGACTTAAAGGAAAGGGAGAGAGGAAAACACTAAAAAATCAGTGCAACTAAATAACAAGAATGACAACAAAATGGCTGCTGCCTCGAAAATAGGTAACTTAACATAATTTCATTAAAAAATTTTAAGTTACAGCCCTGATAATATTCTGTCACACATTTCTCCTGTCCTCCTTCTCTATCCTCCTTAGAATCACCATTTCACTAATATTTATGTGTCTGGCATCATTTAAACTGAGATTTACAAGCACAAAGATCAGTCAGATGTTAACTGATGAAGGGCCAAACTTAGAATGATTAATGGCGCCAATTTCGGAACGTCCTTGACACTGCGCATGCGCAGTAGAGGTGAAGTGTGGAGGGCCATTCAGGACATTTTTTCTTTGGTTTTAGATGCAAATTTTGGGGATTGGGGGGCAAAATTTGTGTTTGGCCCTATATTTTAAGAGTTAGCACCAGCTATGTCTGGGTCATTGGTACAGTATAAAAATATGTAGTTCATATCCATTAACTTTTGATGCCATTAACATTTGTAATGGGCATTATATCCACATTTTTTAATGGTCTTCAAGTTTAATTTAATGCCCATTAAAGCGACCAAATTAATGGGAATATTTAATGGTATTTTTTAATGGCACAATTTAATGGCTCATTTAATGGCCGTATGTGCAGTAGTGTATGTGTGTGGCATCATTTTAACTGAGATTTACAAGCACAAATATCAGTGACATGTTACTTATTTTAGGGCCAAACAAAGAATGAGAGATGGCACCAATTTCGGGACTTCCTTGACACTGCGCATGCGCAGTGGATAAAAGTATGGAGGACCACAAAGGACATTGAAATTTTGGATTCTGATGCAAATTTTGGGGATTGGGGGGCAAAATTTCTGTTTGGGCCTAAAATTTTAGGAGTTAGCACCAGCTAAGTCTGGGTCATTGGTACAGTATAAAAATATGAAGTGGTTTGCAAATCACTCCATTGACAGAGTAATTGTGAAATATGAGCAACCTTATTTCAAGTAACTGCAAAGTGACATCGGATGGTAACATATGATAACATATGGTATTGAAGAAATGAACAAAGATAAAAACTTAGCAAGCTCCTGTCCAGTACGAGGGTGGGGATATTAGTCTTATTGGAGCATAGATCATGTAAACATGCTGTAAAAGATATGAACCATCTTGATCTTAACCACTCAGCTGCTGTGACTGATAATCAAAAGTTGGAGAATATCATGTCGACAGGCCTGAAAATAAGCAGTCTGACATTTGCAGAATGAGGTCCCCAGAGATTGAATTTGATGATGCTATCCCATACAGTGGGTCAATTTATCCTCTGGGCGCCTCTTTCTGTTTAGTTTTGAGACCCTGATTCAGACTGAGGTTCACAGAGGGGAAATTTAGTGCAGCAGGGTAGCATTACTCAATTCACCCTCTGGGGATCTCATTTTGCAGATGACAGTCTGCTTATTTTCTGGCATTTCGAACAGTATGAAAGGCTGCATTCCAGTCCAAAAGAACAAGTAAAGTAACACTGCCATCTTTCATTTTCATTGAGATGTCATTCTGTACTTTGAGTAGAGTAATTCCAATTGGGTGTAATTTTCTGAAAGCTGGGGTGCATATTTTTTTAAAAAATTTTTGCCCTCCAGATGTCCAGGGATTTGTACTTGTTTGCTATGTGAAGATTTCCTGAACTTCTCACACCTCTCCAGTAACAGATGCAGGTTGAAGCTGGAGAGGAGAGGAAAGTAAGTCACTTTATGAATCAAGTAAACCCAGTGGGATAACTCTGGAAAACTTTCTTTGCATTTGTTTGGCTCCTCTACTTGGAAATCTCCTGGGGATCCACTGGAGAGAGCAATAAAATGCACCCTAGTTACATGTGTTCATAGATGAGCAAATTTTTCATTGTGTTGAGCTAGTTAATAACAGTCTGCTCACATAACTTTGAGATAAAAGGCATGATACTAACTAGTCTAATAACAATGAATGCATTTTGATGATAGACGATCAATCTACAAAATGGGTCGAGTGTATACCTTTACCCAGTTAAACTGCAGAATTGACGACAGCAAAAGTAGTTGTTAGTGACTTTTTCACAAGATTTGGTTAGGAGAAATTTTGAAAGTTTTAAAGATTTCTAAGATTATGAGTGAATTACTTAAAATTCATAAGTAACATACTATGCCATACTGTCCCGTTCCAATGGTCAAGTTGAGAAATTTAACATAACAATTATTCCTGTTAGAAGATGTTATATCAATAATACCCAGAATAAATGGAATCTAAATTTTTACATTATGTGTACATTGCATACAAAACTGCACTTATTAATACCCTGTCGTTTGTGTAGAAACGACCGGGTATGAAAAGCTGTTTTAGTGCGGTCACGTGAGAAGTATTACATAACCAATTAATGTTTCATGAGAAAAGTCTTTCAGAGACTGTCCCTGATTAGCAATTATATTGTTCAGTCAGAAAATTTCTAAAACCAATATTTAATAAAATATTCAGATACAAATGTCATATCTTTCATTTCCAGAACTCTGTACTGCGGTTTAATATAGGAATTGAAAAAATCTGTTTGTTAATTCGTGAGATTTTCGATTTGTTTTCATATTAAAATAAAATTTTCGTTGATATATGATTTGGATTCCCCCTGTATAATTGAAGGTCGGATTGTCTCCATCGAAATGATCTTGTCTTCATTCATTCTTGTAACGGTTCATCTGTATTTTTTAAATGAAATTATGGAATAGAACAAGTATTTCAGTGAATAAAATGTGTTCTGAGTGTACGGTGTTGTTGAAACAACAATGTGACAGTCTTGGCGATACATCCTGGTGTTTCGCTGCGGCAATAGCTTTTCCGACACGGGATTATGGATTCTATACTGTGCCGAGTGCCCGAACATTTCAAAGTTAAAATCCGGTGATTTAATTTTTATTGTAGCATGAGCTTTTTACTGAAATAGTTTAGATGAACTAAAATGAGAATGTATTATTCACTACAAAAATTAATCGTCCAATATGTGGGAAAAAGCATGAAAACCGCTAGCAAGCTTTCTGTTAACTATTTACCCAACATAACTGCCAAAATCGACCCACCTTAAATACAAAATTCTCCATTCAAACTTTATATATTTTTTCTGAATAAACTAAATAAACTTCAGTGCAAAATAAGTATCGTTCTTGTTCTTGTTACTCAAAATATTCACGCCTTTTCGTCTCTGTGTAAATCAAATGAATACCAGTTCCACTTCTTATTCCTGTTACTTAAACCAGCAGTAATATATTCAGGTTTTCCCAAATTCTCCAACATCACAGTTTAGGCATGTTATAGCTGCACATCCTCCAAAGTACGGAGGTAATGAATTACTGCAAGTGACATCTGCAGGTGGATTTCCCACTTGCCAAACAACTTTCAATAACTGACTAAATTGCTCGCAAAATTTCTTCTGTTAGCCCTTTACCCAACGTCAACAGCCAAATTAGGCCAGCACTATACACAAAAATCTCCATTCATATTTTATTGTTTTTTTTGTCCAAAAAACATAGCTTATAACCTCTCATTGGAACGAGCTCGATGATCCCGAGTCGTTCAAATGAGGGGTCATAAGCTATGTTTTGAGACAAAAGTTTGAAATTTTTAAGTGTTATCCAAGAAATTATTTTGCAAGCATCGTCTGCTATCCGCATTGGGTAAAGTGTTAAGCGTCAACTGAGAAGACGGGTGGCTCCCTGCAGTGGCGGTTCAAGAATTTCATGAAGAAAGTTAATTTTCCTGATAGTATCAGTATGATGCATGGCATCATCCGAGTTGGGTTGAGCTAACGAGTTTGGTCGATTTTTTTCCCTTCCCCACACCCCGCACCCCCACAAAAAATGGCAAAACTGGTGTTATCGGCGATTTCGAGACTGCTATGACGGTCTCCCCCATTTACCATAAGATATTGTGGTGTCGTTCTCGCAACCATAAATTCAAGTAATGTATTCCTGGTGTGGCGTCATTTCGTTTTCGTGGGGACATGCTTTATGAATCGGAAGGGTACCGAGTTGAATTTGGATGCCGTGTTTTAAAATAGCTCCGAAAAAAGGCACGCACGGGTGGATCTGATCTGTTTCGACAACAATCCACTTCACTGAATTTCCGAGGCTGTAAATAGCTGCCAGATATGTCACAAAAATCGTGTTATCACTTGACATTTGGGTGGATTATGATGTTATTCCCCTGACAAAAGCAGGTAAATTCCCTTGATGTTCAAAAGTTAAAAAATTTATAGTAATTTATATATTTTTTATACTTACCAATGACCCAGACTTAGCTGGTGCTAACTCTAAAAAATCCAGGGCGAAACACAAATTTTGCCCCCCAATCCCCAAAATTTGCATCTAAAACCAAAAGAAATCATGTCCTAAAGGACCTCCATACTTTGCCCTTACTGCGCATGCGAAGTGTCAAGGACGTTCCGAAATTGGCGCGAATTATCATCCTTACTGGCAGTGCCTGGTCAGCGCTATGTACTCAGCGGGGAGGTAAGAGTTCCCAACTCCTGGGAGGGCCATCCCCGTCTGGGTCATTGGTAAGTATAAAAAATATATAAATTACTATAAATTTTTTAACATTTTTATACTGTACCAATGACCCAGACTTAGCTGAATAGTAAAAAGGCTGGAGGGCCTAGGACATAGAGGAAAATCCAATAAGCTCAACTATATAATATAGAGGCAACCCCTCAAGGAGAAAAGGAGTATTAGGCTTTACATGTATCTTTCTTATTTTATGTTAAATTAGAAAGATACAATACCCTTCATAATTGAGCACAATAGCATTCATGTTCTCTATTAACATCCAGTATAACCCTTTATACTAATTATTTTTAAAGTAAGCCAATAAATAAAGTTAGTCCAGAGAATTGAGACTCTTTATATTCCATAAAAGTGTCCGAGGATTGTGTATTAACGCCCGTTTGACACTTGACATATACAAATGCCTCACACCGAGCTACACTTTAAAAATATGACATGAATGAATTTTAACATTAATATTACACTTTAAAACCATCCCGGAAACGACTCAGAAATACTGACTTCGGAGGAGGCATTCCCTTGCTTTTCACTATAAAGCAGGTGACCTAAGGGAACACCCTCCCCCCCCCCCCCCTTCCCCTTGCCCTGGGTCAAATAGCCCAGAGCGAAGAGGGCAGCCGGACGGAGTCACTGCCGGAACAGAAAGCCTGCATAACTATAGTTGCAACTGTTTATTGGACGACATTCTGAGCAACAGATAACGGACCTAAACAATGCAATTCTCCAGAAATGGACTCAATATTTCTGAGATAAAAATTTGTGAATGTGGATGGCTGAGACCAATAAGCAGCCTTCATTAAATCTGTAATAGCAATACTATTAGCGTAAGCCCAAGAAGTAGCAAGAGCTCTTACTTCATGAGCCGAAATCTTAAGCACAGACTGCTGAGAAGAAGATAAATTTTCATAAGCAGTACAGATAGTTAATTGAATCCATCTAGCAATAGAATGGACCAAAATGTCCTTTCTATTAGGCATCAGAGACAGAAAGAAACGTTTTCGTCCCTTTCTGATAAACTGAGATCTCTGTTTATAGATACGTAACACTCTAACAGGACAGAGTAAAGGCCCACGCCCGTCTGAAGACGGAAGAGCCTTAATAACAATAGGTTCCGGATATTTATTAGGAGCCTGATTCTTAACTAAAAATCCCACATTAGTAGTGAAGGGGATAGTGTTCCCGACACTACGATAGTGAGAATCATCCACCGACAGTGCATGAAGCTCACTGACTCTTCTAGCAGAAGAGAAAGCTAAGAGAAAAGCTGTCTTATAAGACAAGAATTTGAAATATACTGTCCCAAGAGGTTCAAATGGCTTTTCCTTCAGTTTAAGAAGAACCCAAGCTAAATTCCACTTAGGAATTAACCTAAGAGTTCTGGGTCTATTTATTGAGAAGTGTCTTACCAACTTAGATAAAGAGACATTAGATCCAATTTGTAAACTATCATGATGTGCATAGGTATCAGATAACATAGACCTATAACCCTTAATAGTAACAGGCTGCAGTTTGATTTCGTCAAACAAGTATACTAGAAAGTTTGCAATGTCTGGTATAGAGGGATCAAAAATATCAACAGAATGATCCCTACACCAACGACGAAAAACCTTCCACTTAGCCGCATAGTTTAGCGAAGAGGAGGTCCTCCTACAGTTAGAAATCGCGTCCACTGCTCGTCCTGTAAAGTGCTTGCCATGCAAGAAGGATCGCACAACGGAAAAACGTGAAGGTTGAGACCTTGCAGGTTGTGATGGAGTTGACGCGATTTCCCCAGCGAAAGAAGATCCTCCCGTGGAGGAAGCTTTCGCGGTAGGTCCCACAACAGACACCTGAGTAGATTTATCCACGGTCTCTGTGGAGACAGAGATGCTACCAACAGAATCTTGCATTGAGATTGTTTTATCTTTAGCAATACTTGCTGAATTAACGGCGCTGGAGGATACGCATATCCTATCATTCCGTCCCAAGGGATTGACAGAGCGTCTACTGCAAATGCTTTTGGATCCGGACACGGAGACACATACGTCTGCAACTGATTGTTGAGATGTGTCGCAAATAAGTCTATCATTGGCCGTTCCCATTGGTAGCAAATCTGATTGAATACTTGTTTGTTGAGAGTCCACTCCGATGGCAACAAGCGACCCTTTCGTGAAAGGGAGTCTGCTAGTACATTCAGACGACCCGGTATATGACGGACCGAAAGAAGAACCTGATGTTCTAGAGCAAACAGAAGGATTCTTTCCATTAGATTGAACAACGGAATTGAATGAGTGTCTCCCTGATTCCGTATATACGCCACTACTGTCGTATTGTCGGATAGGATTTGGAAATGAGCATTGTGAATAATGTCCATCCAATGACGTAACGCAAGCCAAATTGACATCATTTCCTTGATGTTTATGTGCTTGTGTCGCAAATAAGTCTATCATTGGCCGTTCCCATTGGTAGCAAATCTGATTGAATACTTGTTTGTTGAGAGTCCACTCCGACGGCAACAAGCGACCCTTTCGTGAAAGGGAGTCTGCTAGTACGTTCAGACGACCCGGTATATGACGGACCGAAAGAAGAACCTGATGTTCTAGAGCAAACAGAAGGATTCTTTCCGTTAGATTGAACAACGGAATTGAATGAGTGCCTCCCTGATTCCGTATATACGCCACTACTGTCGTATTGTCGGATAGGATTTGGAAATGAGCATTGTGAATAATGTCCATCCAATGACGTAACGCAAGCCAAATTGACATCATTTCCTTGATGTTTATGTGCTTGCCCAGGAATTGCGGATCCCAAAGACCCTGGCATCTCGAATCCGTTGGGATCAATGATGCACCCCAACCTGTTTGACTGGCATCCGTCATAATGGTAAAACTCGGATCCGGCAACTGCAGCGGAACTCCCTGAGTTAACCACTGAATGTTTGCCCAAGTCTGAATCTCTCGTTTCACTTGATCTGACAAGAGAACGTCTATGTCGAGCGAATGAATTTTCACACTCCAATTCTGAGTCAAGAAAATTTGGAGAGGACGTGTGCGTAACCGCCCCATCAGAATGAGATCTGCAGCGGCTCCGCACAGACCTATCAGTCTCATAAACTCCCTCGCTGTGACTTTGTCTGCGTGCAGACAATAGCGAGCGTAACAACTGACTAATTTCGCTCTGGTTAACGGCAGACGAACGAGATTGTTGTGCGTCTCGAAGCTCATTCCCAGATGTGTGAATGACTTGGACGGCACCAGATCTGACTTCTCCTCGTTTATTATAAAACCGAGACGTTGGAGCAATAGAAGTAGATTCTGCACATCGTTCTGAAGCGTTAACTCGTTGCCGTACCTCTGAAGAATGTCGTCCAGGTAGGCCGACGTTACTGCAGACGAATGAGCTCGGAAATACATCATTACCGAGTTCATTACCCGAGTGAAAGCCCAGGGTGCTAGATTCAATCCGAAGCACATCGCCCGGAATTGATACACCACCCCTAGGACTGCGAAGCGTAGATACTTTCTGAATGTCGGATGTACCATGACGTGAAAGTACGCATCTTTGAGATCTATGCTTGTTGCATAATCGTTCACCCGAATACTCGCTCTGACCGATCGAATCGTCTCCATATAAAACTTCGGAGCGACGATCAGCTTGTTTATCCAGCTCAAATCTATGACTGGACGGAACGAGCCGTCTGGTTTCGGAACCAAAAACAGATGGCTGTAGAATCCCGGTGTCTCCTGGTTTTCTACGACCTCTACCGCGTTCTTCATTAAAAGAGACTGCACCTCTGATAACAGAGCGTCTCTTTTCTGCGGATTTGACGGAAGTTGAGTCCATTTTGGACTTCGAGTTAATGGAGGCTTTCGTTTGAAGGATATCTTTAGACCTTCCGAAATCACCCCTCTCACCCAAGGGTCGTCCGTAATCGACGCCCACTCTTGTGAAAAACTCGACAACCTTCCGCCAACCGGTACGCGATAGAGGTTGAAGCCATCACCTCCTGGACCTGCGAGGCCTGCGGTAGGAGAAACCACGTCCTCCACGACCCGCACCTCGTCCCATCGACCTCGGGGCATCTGACCGGTTGTCCCGGCCCGAAGGACATCCCGAACGTGAGTCGCTGCCTTGACGGTCTCCTGAATAAGACCAAGAGGACACACCGGAACCTCTATAGGAACCTCTCTTGGGCGCATTAGACCCAGAAGTGCCTGTCTTACTCTTATCTGCCGTGTCCGACTTCTTAGAAGCAGATTTGAACAGCAGAGAATTCGAAGCTTTCTTTGTAATTTTATCGTAAATTGCAGAAAGCTTGCCGTCGAAGAGAAGTTCTCCGGAGACCGAAGCGACTCTGAGAGAGTTCTTCACCTTACTATCCACGAGTGTGGATGTAGCTAGGGCTGCGTCACGTCTAACCAACTCCAGGTTTGCCACTGAAAGGGCGGAGTTACACGTGGAATAAGCTACTGCCCTTGAAAGAAGTCTTAAAAAGGATTGTATATCCTGGAATTCTTTCCCTTGAAGGCGCAGTGATAATGCCTTAGTAAGGTGGTCTGCATAAGATAAGGCATCTAAACTGGCTCTGTTAGACGAAATAGTTGTTTCCAACACCGCGGTTGGAATAGACGCCGACGACGGTAATGATAATTCTAAGTCTTCTGCCTCGTCGTCCATACGCAGAGGAACTCTCGGGATACCCTGTCCTGCCGTATCGAATTTATTCCTTGCATTAATGAAAGGCAGGTTGAGAGTATTGGCGGACAAGAAACCTGCTTTTCCTGTTTTGGAAGCAAGTTTGAATATAGCGTCGTTCAATAATTCAAATGTTCTTGCAACATTATTGGACTGAGACGGAAACTCGGAAGCGATGTCCCTGAACCGCTCAAAGAAATCAGAGTCCAATGACGCTATAATTCTCTTGTCCGGAACCGCAGCAGTCTGGCCCGATGGAACAACTTGAGGAAGAAAGTGCCGGATGAAGTCCACAGCAGCTTTATGTTGTTCCGAAAGGGATAGCTCCAAGTCATCCGTATCCCTTTCACCATCCGGTCGGACCTCATGATGCTCCCGGTCGTCCGCCCCCGATGCTTCGGCGGAGCGTACCGACCCAGCGCCGTCGGATAATTCCCGATCCGACACCATTTCTGTCGGTTGCTGGGATGCTGCGATAAGTTGTGCTATTTGCACAAGCACGTCCGACATCGAGGCCTGCGGAGGTGCAGTCTTTCGCTGCTTCGCCGAGAGCAGCTCCGCATCTGATGACTAACGCATACTCTTCCTATGCGAACGTCCGGAGTCCACCGGCCTCGTGTCCCTGGCTACCGGATGGCGTGACCTGGTCGCCGAAGAATCCCTGATCGGCGAAGCTGGTAAAATATCGACGGTCACGTAGCCAAGGTGCGGTCGTGTGCGCTGATGAGAGGAAGAAGCCTGAGCAGTCTCCGTGGACTGCCTATACAATGGAGCGTTCCGAGCGACGGACATGTGCTCCGCTTGCAACACATTTTGTACCACAACATCTGGTCCCAGATGTTGTTGTACGAGAGAGGGGCCTCTCTCACTCGCGGCCCGGCTGGACCTGGACGAGCTAGGAACCGGACTCGAAGGCTTCCTCCGATCTCTCCTACTATCCGCCGTCACTGGGTGTGCACGTTGAATGTTTATAGTGCTCGCATCACCCAACATTTCCTCCTGAACCGCATCGGACGAACCCGGCTGCCGAACCATTCGGTGAATGGACGCTACACCGGGCGAGCTAGCGGACGACATTTGTTTAATCTCCATGAGCACTTTTGCCGCTAGCTCTGTATTCATTTGTGACGACGGAAGCGCACTTGCGGAAGATAACATGGAAACATCACCCTGTTCTTGTTCCTCTGAAATAGAAACTGATAGAGTAGAGAAAGAGCCGGCATAGCCCTTTCTCCACTAACAACATATCGTGACACACGTTTCCAATGTTTGTCATCCCAATATTGACATATAGAACAGGGATTAGTGCGAGAACACTGACTACAATTAATACAATGATCATGAAAGTCAGAGGAAGATTTCTTCCTATTACAATTTGAACAATATCCTTTCATTGTGAAAAGTCAACAAGTCCTAGTTACTCGCACAAACCCCTAACACAAAGATACATAATAACATGATCCATTAATAATGAAAAAACAATTGAAAATCAAAATAATTTTTGAAAAATATTTTTTCAGCGAAGCCCAAGTTTCTGAAAAGTAACATTGAGCCCCAATGGATCCGAAGGCTAAGTGTGGTCAAAAATTTTAAAATTATATTAAATAATTAATGCAACACTTACGGATAATAAAATGTATCTTATAGTGAGATAAACTACTCCAAAGGCAAACAGCCCCCCTCAAAAGAGACTGTTGCCAATGTAAACAAACAGTGTAAAAACACCAGAAAACATGACTCCAGGCACTGACAAAACTGGCCCGAAATCAGTCATCAAAATTACACTCTATCTGATGCAAGACAGAGACTCCCAGGGGAGAATCTGCAGAACATCAGATGGAAGATGCAGAACACAACGTTTATACACCCATGGGTGAAAACGTAACTATGGGGAAAATAACAGAATACATTCTGTAACCAAGCTAACTCTCCCAAGAGAATTTAGAAATGATCTTTCTCAAAAATATGCCAAAAGCATGGGAGAATAGTAAGGGGGGACTTAGAAGACCAGGGGAGAGGAAACACTGAATAAGCAGTGCAACTTTATAGCAAGAATGACAACAAGAGGCCCATGCCTTGAAAATAGGCAACTTAACATAATTTCATAAAAAATTTTAAGTACAGCCCTGATTATTTTTTGTCACTCCTTTTTCCTCTCCTCCTTCTATATCCTCCTTAGAATCACCATTTCTCCAATAATTACGTGTCTGGCATCCTTTAAACTGAGATTTACAAGCACAAAGATCAGTGAGATGTTGACTGATGAAGGGCCAAACAGAGAATGATAATTGGCGCCAATTTCGGAACGTCCTTGACACTGCGCATGCGCAGTAAGGGCAAAGTATGGAGGTCCTTTAGGACATGATTTCTTTTGGTTTTAGATGCAAATTTTGGGGATTGGGGGGCAAAATTTGTGTTTGGCCCTGGATTTTTTACAGTTAGCACCAGCTAAGTCTGGGTCATTGGTACAGTATAAAAATATAAAAATGTATAAGCAATCTATATCTTTCCGTGTCTGTTGAAAAACAGACTGAATACTGAGCTTGTTCGCCAATCTCCAATGACTTCAGAATATTTCATGCAATGTAGATCCAATTGATGGAAAAGCCAAACAGTTGTACGTGATCGGCGAAATTCTCATTCTTTGGGTCAAATTTATCACACAAAATAAAGGGATTTACCAAACCGATTTTCACCTTTAAAGATTTTATTTGATATACAAAATTCCCAAACAAAATGTATCAGGTACAAAAAAAGATTTAGTGAACAGAAATTAATATGTTAATTGGCGAATCTTTTCCCAATACAGTCCAATCAAAACTGATTAGTGAGTGGACGTCTGACATTATGTAATTACACATAACGCACTCAGTCAATTTTTGGATAATTATTTCGTATGGAGTGTACACGTAATGAGCTCAACTTGCAGGTACACTGGGATCCTAAGTCAATATAAAAACTTATTTTAAACCCAAGAAATTCATGTTAGGTAGTGGAATTAATCACCCTGACAACCAGGAAGCCAATACTTCATGACTACTACTGTACTGACCTGGAAATAAGCCCATAATCGAAAATAAGTCCACCTACCAACTTTTCCTCTCCTTTTAAATAAGTCCAGTTGATAACTTTGTAATGACATCGATGGCAGCCATTCTGGTACAAGTAAATTGTTACAATGAAAGAGAAATTCTTACCCAACGCACAATATATAAAAGTTTGTAATTTTAATTATTTCTTCTTTCGAATGTTTCAAAAAATTTCAACAAAGCATATAATGTGATCCTTTACTGAAACAAGCTTATTCTAATGAGGGGTCACATGATATGGTTTTGCTGAAATTGTTTCCTTTTTTTTTTACTTGTTCTGATTGCAAATTACGTGGGCGCATGCAGCCAATTAATTTGGTGAAGGGTTTCTTCAACTTTATAAGGGATTGACCGAATCGCCTAACCTTGTGTCAACTTTGCATTCAAATTCTCCTGCAGGCTTGACCTCTTGAAAACAAGCCAACCTAGATACTTTTACCCTCTTTTACTTCATGCCCTCCCTGGACTTATTCCTGGGTCTGTACGGTGCATGTTTTTATCTACAAATAAATTTTGGAGAAACTCTTAAGTTTTTTAATTATAATCACAACTGATTAATATTCCAACTGTATCATCAGGCACGATAGAGAATGGGGTTAATTCAAGGACCTATTTAAGGCATTTTCAAGAATCTTTTAGACAATTTCTAAAGTCAAGTCCACACTATTTCTACATAGCTTCCAATGCACAGCACTAAAAGCTGTATTATAGAAATTAAAATATCCAAGCATCAATTCTTGAACATTATAAATTTAAAGTAATTTGTCTAGTTTTTATACTTACCAATGGCCCAGACTTAGCTGGTGCAAACTCAAAGTCATCAAGGGCCAAAAACAAATTTTGAACCCTCCAATCCCCCAAATTTTCTTGCAAAACTGAAAATTAAAAGTCCTATCTGGTCCTCCATACTTTTACCCTCCTCGCATGCACAGTCGTTAGGAAGTGACCGAAATTAACGTCAACATCATTTTTTGTAAAAAAAAGTACTACATAATAACTCATTGGGAAGGTATGAGTGCCCACTCATGGGAGGGCCAAACCCCGTCTGGGCCATTGGTAAGTATAAAAAATATACAAATTACTTTAAATTTATAATATTTTCATACTATAACCCAATGGCCCAGACTTAGCTGAATCGTAAAAAGGCGGAGGTGAAAGGAAATTAAATTTAAAAGGAATTACATGTATGTCTCTCTATACAGTAATAGAGAAGACATATCATAAATAAGGAGCCAAATTCAAGTAATTCCGTACTTCTTAGCATGAAGACTATGCTAATTGGATGTAACGAGTTCCCAATTTTAAAGGTTAGTCCGGACTAACCCCCAGAAATTACGATGGCGTATTTGAGAATGAGAGGATATCCCCCACAAACATATGCCATATACAATAAAACACAAGCTGTAACCAGGACAAAACAGCTTCACTCATAGTTACATACTTATCAAGCCGGAGGAGAGATAAAAAAAAAATCCCCCCGCCCACCCTTTTTGAAGGAAGAGGGGAGCGCTCTGGAATCAGTATAAGTGGTACCAAATAACAATATAAATATTCGTCCAATAGACACCCAGGTATTAATTATTATTAATAAATTGGTGCTTAACGCCACTTCAAAAGCTAAGGCTATAGTGGCGATCCTGGTAATTAATATCGCCCGCTGTAACGTATACCAGAGTCGGCATATGCAGATAGGTCGAAAACCGGTGATATAATATATAACATACACCTGTCCAATAGCATCACAAGTGACAATCTCTGGAGAGTAAACACACTTCCAAGGTAACCCACAGGTGACTCCATTCAGGTGTACAATAAATTCCAGTAAATAACACTCCCAGACGTGTTCTATCCGATATCTATGTTCCTAGAAAAGTGCGAATATACGAGGGTGTAAGACAAGATGTATTCGATTGGGTACCGCCATTAATAGAAACCTGGATCTAGAAATGGATTGAGCTATGATTAACAGACTCATTATGGACTACCCCGAAATAATTCATTGTTTCTAAGGTCCTTAACATACAATAATGTGTCTGCCTAATAATGCAACTATTATGGGCGTGGGCATTGAAATCATGCATGCAATCATCTGAATACCAGTTAACTAACTAGACAGCCTCCCAGGTATCCAAAGGCTAGCAATTTATTGATGATCATATGCTCGTATATGACATATAGACAAACAACCTAAAATAAGAGCCTAGGGATTTCATTTGAACGAACTTGAATCTCACCTCACTTAGGATGTTAATACTATGTAACTAAAGATTCTGACTCATGAATGTGAAGAAGATTTTTTGAAGAACAGTCCTTATATTGCACAAGGGTAAAAGTTGGAATTCCACAGGGAGCCCAAATATGACCCAAGGGACTTGATTTGAACAAGCTGAGATCTGAACCACCTAAGGTTGCTGAATATCAAAAGATTCTGACTGATATGAAGTAGACTTTTAAAGGAATTTCTGCACTAAGTTAAAATAATTTGGGTTGTTGTAGGAAGCCTAAATATAAACCCAAGAATTTGATTTGAACAAACTGGAATCTGACCCTAAAAAGATACTGCAAAACAAATATTCACAAATGTTTGACCACTGAGGTGGTATTAGTCCCCTACGGCGCTTTTGTGACATAAGGTGTTTTTGTCACAGAAGACACTAGAGTATATAAGCATCTTGGATTTTGAAAAAAATATTGAGCGTGCATAATCCCCTCACAACCCTTTATCCATGTACCATATATGAAAGGCGTAGCTTGAACCATGTTGGAGGGAGGGGTGGTAACATAAAATAGAGAAAAAAGCTTAAAAAACACAACAAAAATGGCCGCCATTCTGCCATCTTGGATTTTGAAAAATAAATATTGACTGTGCATCATCCCCTCAGAACCATTTATCCATGTACCAAATATGAAAGGTGCAGCTTGAAGCATGTTGGAGGGAGAGGTGGTAACATAAAAACAGACAGACAGACAGACGGATAGACAGACAGATGTTAGATTTTGAAAAAAAAATATTGAGCGTGCATAATCCCCTCACAACCCCTTTATCCATGTACCATATATGAAAAGTGTAGCTTGAACCATGTTGGAGGGAGCAGTAGTAACATAAAATAGAGAAAAAAGCTTAAAAAACACAACAGAAATGGTTTCCCTGGCGCCATCTTTAATTTTGAAAAAAAAATATTGAACGTGCAACATCCCATTACAATCCTCTATCCATGTGCCAGATATAAAAAGTGTAGCTTGAACCATGTTGGAGTGAGGGGTGGTAACATAAAATAGAGAAAAAAGCTTAAAAAAACACAACAAAAATGGCCACTATGCCGCCAACTTGGATTTTGAAAAAAAATATTGAACGTGCATCATCCCCTCCCAACCCTCTATCCATGTGCCAAATATGCAAAGTGTAGCTTGAACCATGTTGGTAGGAGGGGTGGTAACATGAAAATAGAGAAAAAAAGCTTAAAAAACACAACAAAAATAGCCGCCATTCCGCCATCTTGGATTTTGAAAAAAAAAAGTTTGAGCTTGCATAATCCCCTCAGAACCATTTATCCATGTACCAAATATGAAAGGTGTAGCTTAAAGCATGTTGGAGGGAGAGGTGGTAACATAAAAAACAGACAGACAGACAGACGGAAGGACAGATGAACAGACGGATGGATGGACGGACAGACAGATGGAGTGCAATCCTATAGTCCCCTTACGGTTGCCGTAGGGGACTAAAAACACTGGGAAATAACAAAAGATTTTGAATGGTAGATCTGAAAAAGATTTTTAAAGAATATTCCTCATATTGCATTATGTTAAAGTTTGAGTTCCCAAAGGAAGCCCAAATATGACCCCAGGTACTTGATTTGAACAAACTTGAATATGATGCCCCACCCCCAGGCTAGTGATGTTCTGTACCAATCATCAAAAGATTCTAACTCGTGGATCTGAAGAAGACTTTAAACACTTTTTCTTATATTGGAAGAGTTAAAATTCAGGTTCCCACAGAGAGCCCAAATATGAACACAGGGACTTGATTTGAACAAACTTGAATATGCACAGGTGTGCTAAAAAAAAAGAAACATGATGGTTTCACGTAAAAACTCTGAATAAAACTTTGGCATTGAACCACTTAGCTTATCCATTTCATCAAAACATTACAAGATAACATAATACGTCCCGTTTTTATAAACAGGCGTACTGAAAATTTGGTGTCAATCCATCAAGGGATTCGGCTGTAAATGAACAGCAACCAATTTTTTTCCAAAAATTGTGTTTTCAAAGGGTCATAACTCTGCAGCAGATGGACTGAGAAACACCAATATCGAACTTGACGTGTATTTCATTGCTAAAAACAACATCTGAAAAATTTGGTGTCGATCCGTCAAGGCATTCGACTTTAAATGAAGGGAAACCAATTTTTTTAGAAAAATTGTGTTTTCAAAGGGCCATAACTCTGCAGCGGATGGACTGAGAAACACCAATATCGAGCTTGACCTGTATTTTATTGCTAAAAACAACTTCTGAAAGTTTGATGTCGATCTGTCGAGGTGTTCGACTTTAAATGAACGGAAACCAAATTGTTTATGGAGAGACAGACGCCTAGACAGACAGGCGGAGAGACAGACTGATAACATAATATATCCCGTTTTTATAAATGGGCGTATAAAAATGGAAACAAGACATCAGGCAACCAAAAAGGCCCAAAGTCAGTAACCGATTTAAATGCTACCAGATGCAAAGAAAGATCTTCATATGAAGAAAGAACGATACATCGGACAGAAGCTGCAAGACCCTAACAATCTAACACCTCTAGGGTGAGGACGTAACAAAGGGGATAAACAGAATAAACATTCTGTAATACACGTTAAACTCCCAAGAATGTTTTTTTAAAAATTCAATAAAAAATAGCCAAAAAGCTTAGGAGTTTAACAGAAAGTGTTCATGGAAGGATAGAGATGGAATACTTAACAAACAGTGGGTTAATCATTAGCAAGAATCATGACGTCAGGTGTATGTCCCGAAAATGGGAAACATGAAATAATTTTTAAAATTATTACTTAGATGTGAGTCTTCCATGGAAGACGTGTGTCGCCTGGCGTTTCAGACAGAATTCTAAGTGGAAAAGGGGCATAACTCTGGGAAAAATACAGCAGATCAAAAAATAAAATAGGAGGTGCACAATGCCATTATGTGATAAAGAATCACTGAATGTTTCATCAAAATCCATTCATAGGTTAAAGAGGAGTGGCGGATAAAAGAAAGTGTGGCGTTTCAGACAGAATTCTAAGTGGAAAAGGGGCATAACTCTGGAAAAAATACAGCGGATCAGAAAATAAAATAGGATGTGCACAATGCCATTATGTGATAAAGAATTACTGAAAGTTTCATCAAAATCCATTCATAGGTTAAAGAGGAGTGGCGGATAAGAGAAAGTGTGGCGTTTCAGACAGAATTCTGAGTGGAAAAGGGGCATAACTCTGGGAAAATACAGAGGATCAAAAAATAAAATAGGAGGTGCACAATGCCATTATGTGATAAAGAATCACTGAAAGTTTCATCAAAATCCATTCATAGGTTCAAGAGGAGTGGCAGATAAGAGAAAGTGTGGCATTTCAGACAGAATTCTAAGTGGAAAAGGGGCATAACTCTGGAAAAAATACAGCGTGTCAAAAAATAAAATAGGAGGTGCACAATGCCATTATGTGATAAAGAATCACTGAAAGTTTCATCAAAATCCATTCATAGGTTAAAGAGGAGTGGCGGATAAGAGAAAGTGTGACGCGGATGATGCAGACGACGCAAGACGACAAAAGTAATCCCTATATGTCGCTCCCCACTTCGTGGGGCGGCGACACAATAAAGTTACAGCCCTGAACATTTGAAACCACCGTTGTTCACTTCCATCATCCATTTATAGCCTTGAATCCACCAATTCTTTCATTGATTTGTGTCTGACATCCTCAAAAAAGGAGATTTTAAAGCACAGATGTTAGATCATTGTTACTGACTTTAGGGCCAAACAAAGAATAATGTTGGCACCAATTCCAGTCTCTTCCTGACTGCTGCGCATGCGCAGATAGTAAAAATATGGAGGGCCAGATCGGAGACTTTTAATTTTCGGTATGGTATGCAAATTTTGGGGATGGGGGGGAGGGGGGGGGGGGGGCGGGGGGGTTCAAAATTTGTGTTTGGCCCTTGATAATATTGCACTAAGTCTGGGCCATTGGTTATTAGTATAAAAATATAAGGGTTTTAAGGCTAATGCACAAATTATAGGAACTGTCAAAGCCCTTTCAATTAACCCTTTACCCAAGACAGATGATATCACAATTTATTATTATAAAGTATAATTTTTGCAAATTTTAAAAAAAAATTCAACAAAACCAGTTGAACGAGCTTGATGGGCTCATTCGAATGAGGAGGATACATGATGCAGTTTTAAATTTTTTTTTAAATAATTTATTTTTTCAACTGTAAAATTTATAATTAATGCGGGCAGATATGGCTCATTCACTGGGTAAATGGTTGCAGGACTTTCAAGATATTCAAGAATCACAATGAGCCCCTATAATATTAAGCAAAATGATAAATTTATACCAATTTGTATATTTTTATACTTACCAATGGCCCAGACATAGCTGGTGCTTACTCTAAAATATCTGGGGCCAAACACAAATTTTGCCCCCCAAAATTTGCATGCAAAACCAAAAATTAGAAGTCCTAACTGGTCCTCCATACATTTAACCTCTGCGCATGCGCAGACATCAGGAAGTGACCGGAATTGGCGCTAACACCATTCTTTGTAAAAGAGAGTATTACATAATAATTCAGTGGGGAGGTATGAGTGCCCACTCACGGGAGGGCCCTTCCCGTCTGGGCCATTGGTAAGTATAAAAATATACCAATTGGTATAAATTTATCATATATTTACACAGTATACCAATGGCCCAGACATAGCTGTTTGTTTATTGGTGTTTAAGGTCACATACTTATGCACAAAGGCTAATCGTGACCGTGACAGTTTTACGGGTGGAGGAAGCCAGAGTACCCGAAGAGAACCACTGAGCATCGATGAGCAACTGTCAGCTCCTCAACATTCTAACTCTGTTCAAGCACCGCTCAAGCAGGGTCACAGCAGTTGAAGACATGTGCACCATCGATGTGCAGTACGCCTTAGTACACGGCATCATCGTGCCTCCAAGTAGGCAACCGGGATAAAGTGGTTTGCCCAAGGACACAAGGTGGGTCGTCCTGAATGGGGATCGAACTCGGGACCTCTAGCACAGAAGTCCAACAGCCAGACATAGCTGAATCGTAAATAGGTGGAGGGTTTAAGACTTCTGAAATAATTCCAATCCTGCAATCCATAATGAAGGAACTTACATGTAGAACAGTTAATTATTACATGTATGTCTCTCTATACAGTAATAGAGGAGACATATTCTAAACAAGGAGCCCAATGAAGTAATTCCTTAATGTAAGTATGAAGACAAGTTCCTAATTTTCCAAGGCTAGCCCAGACAAAGCCGAAAAAATTAGGATGGCATATCTGAGAATAAGAGAAAATCTCCCACAAACATACGCCTTACAATAACATTTCAGCTGTATGCAGGATATAAATACAGATAAAAACAGTATCCATCAAAGATACATACATTTTAAGCCAGATTATGAAAAAAACACAACCCCCCCCCCCCACCCCACCCCCTCCCACCTTTTTTGAAGAAACCTTCAAAATAAAAAAGGGGGAGAGCTCTGGAAACAATAAGAGCGGTACCCAACAACAATATAATTAATCATCGAACACGTACTCAGGTATTAATTCAAGATTAATAAATGGTACTTAACGTTACTTCAGAAGTTACAGCTATAGCGACAATCCTGGAAATTATATTGCACAGTAAATAGCATACACCGCAGACAATGTACAGAGATATGTCGAAAACCGGTGATATAAAATATAACATACACATATCTAATTAAGCCACACTGAACGATTCCTGAAAAGAAAGCACCCTTCCTACAGATCCATAGGCGGCCTCTGTACAATAAATTCCAGTAACAACACTCTCCAACGTGAATAATCCGATATCTATGATCGTAAAAACATGTGTAATATGAGTACCAAACAAAATAGAAACTTGGACCTGGAGATGTACATGATTGTATGATTAACACAGGCTCCTACATGGACCGCCCCCAAAATAAATTATTATTTCAAGGTCCACCAAATACAATAAAGCGTTAGCCTAATAATAATAAGGCGCGATCGCATATATATTAGTATGTAATCATCTAAATACCAGTTAACTAGTTATGTAGCCTGCGAGGTACTCAAGAGTAGCAATTTAATTGTGATGATTTATTAATAAAGGCTTGTATTTAACAAATCAATCAAAATAATAGGGCATTAATTCAGCTAAAAAGCGGATGAGCCCATGAGGGGGGGGGGGGAGGAGGGGGGAATTCGAAGTCATAACAAAATCTCCTCACCCACATTATTCAATCGTACTTATGTCAGATAACAGAAAAATATAGGAACTGCAATGGTTCTCTCAAGGTGGGGAAGAATTCGAAGTCATAACGAAATCCCCTCACCCATATTATTTAATTGTACCTGTGTCAGTTAAGATAAAAAATATAGGAACCGAACTGGTTCCCTCACGTCTAACCGACTCCATATGCCACTATGGACGGAGAAGAACGTGAAGAATAAAACATCCCCTGAACGATGACCCTCTCTGGGAAAAAGCTTCTGGGGAGCGTCACATAACCGACACTTGAGAATATTGATCCAAGATTCTTGTGACAACAGAGGCACTACCAGTAGGATTCACTGTTTAACTTTAACATAAGCTATTGAATCAAATGAATAGGAGGATACGCATATCCTATTATTCCTCCCCATGAATTAGCAAAGTGTCTACTGTCTGAGCTCAATAATCTGGGCATGGCGACACAAATGACGGTAACTATTGTTCCGGTGTGTCGTAAACTAAAGAATCATGGGGTGATCCCACTGGTAGCAAAACTGTACAAATGAACGCATGTTGTGCGTCCATACATATGGACCAGGCGACCTTTCTAAGGAGTGAGTCTGCTAGTACGTTCAGGCGACCCAGTATATGACGAATAGAGAGACATGAAAATGATCTCCGTTAGGTATTATAACAAAACTGAATGGGTGCCGCCCTGGTTCCTGATGTACGCTACCACTATTGAGTTATTCAACAAACTCTGAACAAGCATGAACGCATTGATATAGCACTAACAATATTGACATCATTCTTGATGATTATGTGTTTCTACAGGAACTGAGGGTTTCAGACCCCTGCAATTATAGTCTATAGGTCTCAGGGGCGTGCCCAAAACTACTGACTCATACCCGTCATAATCGTGAAAGCCAGATCTGGCAGTTGCAGCAGAACTAATGAGTTAACCACTGAAAATCTGCCTCAATATGGACCTTTTTGTTTACTCTATCCATTAAAACAGTACTGGTCCTGAGCGAATGCATTGTCACACTCCAGTTCTGTGTAAGAATAACTGGAGGGAGCGTGTGCATAAGCGACCCATCTGAACAAGATGCGTAGCCGCTCAGCACATCTCCATCAGTCGCATAAAACTAATTCGTTCTGGATAATGGCAGATGAACAAGATTGTTCTGAGACATTACCAAGTTAATATTCGAGTGACAGTGCAGGGCGCTATCTCCAGACCAAAGCTATCCTTAGATCTATGCTTAGAGCATAGTCAATCACTCAAACACTCATTTTAACCGACTAAATGATAACCATAAATAAACTTTTAGAGCTTTGATAAACTTGTTAACAAGCTCCAGTCTATTATCTGTCAGAACGAGCTCTTAGGCTTCGGTACTAGTAACAGGTGACTACAGAATACCAGAGAATCTTGATTCTCGACGACCTCTATTAACATCATTGTCAAGAGAACCTTTACCTCCGACTGGAGAGACTCTTATGCAAGGATTAGACGGAAGCATTGTCCATCAGACATTAATTAGTTGTGGTTCTCTCGGAAAGATAGCCGCAGGCCTTCCAAAACCACACTACTGAACTACTATTCTCCGTAACAGTTATCCAGATTGATGCTCATCTTGATAACCATCCGTCAACTGCAAAACAACAGAGGTCCTTACTCACACCTGTAGCACCTGCGCGGCATACAGAAGTCTCGATCAGACGTAAGCCCTGTATATGAGTCGCTATATGACGATCCCTAGAGTAATTATAGGAGAGTAAACTATACCCTCACGAGGAGTCCTTATAGGCAACCTTCTGGCTAGGACGTCCTCCCTTACTCCTTTCTGGTAATGCATGTAGAATATACGTCGGCTTAAGGAGCAGAGTATTGATGCTTTCTTTGTAGTTTGTTCATAAACCAATGAAAGCTTATCGTCAAAAACTTAGTGTCCGGAAACCGGAGCGACTCGAAGAGAGTTTTTCACCTTGTCATCTATTAAGGATGACAACGCAAGGGCTCTGTCACGTTTATTCAACTCCGAATTAGCAACTTGTTAAGACAGAGTTGTACGTGATAAATATATAGCCCTGGAAAGGACTCTAAATGAGGTACAAACGTCCTCCAATTCCTTTCCGTAGAGACATAGCATCACAGTTCTTAAAGGTGATCTGCGTAATACAGTGAGGGATCGTTCTGTCCCAAGAGACTGACAGAGCGTCTATTGCATACACTCGATGATCTGGACATGGCGACACTTAAGTCTGCAACTGATTGTTGAGGTGTGTCGCAAACAAATCTGTCATAGGTCTATCCCACTGGTATATATATATATATATATATATATATACCACCTTTCTATACTTAACCGGAAAATACATTCCTTCTCTTTTTCCAGATAATTTCGTGTGCAACAACGCTAGCAGTTTCTTGTAAATAGACGCAGCATTCTGATTCGTTGGAACACATACAGGGGTAGTGTTGACGGAATAAATCTTCTCAACCCTGTATTGTTCCGAATGTGGAGGGTAAATCCACTCCATATCCCTTCATCATTCATCTGAATCAGTTGAAATCACGGTCAACGGCATCTGAACACGCAGATAACTGGACCGACCCAGCTCCATGCGACAACTCAGATTTTGAGACTGCCATCGATTGCTACTGCACAGCTGCGCATCTGCATCAGCAAAACCGTAACGTAGGCCTAAGGAGCAGCGGTCTTCTGGCCGCCGGCTGCTCCCGGGACAGTATGTCCGAGACGACACCTTCTCCGGACGTCCTGATATATGAGGCCTCGTCTAAGCTATTGAATAGTACTACTTTAGAGCTGTCGCAGCATTCTGATTCTCAGGAACAAACTCAGGGAAAAATAGATGCATAAGCGCTATTGCCACACTGTTGTTCCGAAAGGGAAGGGTAATTCTCCTCCAAATCCCTTTCATCCTCCAACTGAATCAGATTATACTCACGGTCATCGGCATCTGAATGCGCAGATGACTGGACTGACCCAGCATCTTCCGACAGCTCAAGTTCTGAGACTGCCGTCGTCTGCTTCTGCATTTGCTGGCAAGCTGCGATGAGCTGCGCAATCTGTGACAGCAAGTCCATTACAGAGGCCTAAGGAGCAGTGGTCTTCTTTTGCATGGCCGCCGGCTGCTCCTGGGACAGTGTGTCCAAGATGGCTCTTGTCTGCGGACGTCCCTATGAGGCCTGGTCTCCTTGGCTACTGTATGGTGTGACTTCACTGACAAAGAGTGACTTTCTCGGCGATGCAGGCTGGATATCAAAAGTCACGTAGCCAAGGTGCAGTCGTGTGTGCTTGGTAGATGTTGAAGAAGCCGTAATTATAGCCGACCTCAGCTGTAAACTGAACGGAGCGTCCCGGACGGGAGGCATTGACGTATGCTCCGACTGACACAAGTTCCGATCTATAACATCTGGCCCCAGATGTTATAATAAAAGAGAGTGGGGTCGGGGGCCCCTCTCTCACTCGCAGTCCTTCAAACCTTGCCAAACTTCTTGCTGAACTTGCCGGCTTCTTCCTTTCTGTTGTCGCAGGATGAGCCTTATATTGATTTTATATTATAGTGCTTGCTCTACCCTTTCCATTCTCCTTGACTGCAACAGACACACCCGACGTCACGGTACCCTCAGACGGTGTACTGCTTCACCGGTCGAGCTAGCTGGTGACAGGGATTTGAAACCACACTGTGGTTTATTGCCCTGTCTAATATTCACTAGCACTTTTGCTGCTAGCTCTGATTGACTAATTAATGCAACGACAGAAGAACACTATCTGACGGCGTCAAGTAAACATCACCATGTTCTTGTTCCTCTGTAAATATAAACTAATAAACTAGAGCGACCTAGGGCAAGAGGACATGTGGCAGCCTCTCATCACGAGAGGTCCGGCAGTGGCCCCTCGCTAACAACATACCGTGACACCCGTCAGCAACGTTTGTCATCCCATGTGACACATATGAGCAAGAATTAGTAGAAGTACATCGACTACAAGCAAGGCAACCTAAAAGAAAATAAGAGGAACGACTTCCTCGCCTTTCTTAGAGAGCAATATGCTTACATAATGAAGCAGACTAAGTCGACTGTACTCCCACCAATTCCACATTAAATACAAATAAAAAGATACATAACAAAAACATTCAAAATATAAATCGAAAAAGTAGTTTACACCAAAAAATTTTTCGAAAAATTTTGACATGAGCCCAAGTTCCCAAAGGGAACGAAGTGCCCAAATGTATCCCAAATGCGCCCAAATGTGGACAAAATTATTTTTTTTCCTTCCAAAAATTAACTGCCACACTACGGGACTGTGTAATGTATCTTACAACAGACCTACCATATCAAAAATAGGAACATACACACAAATAACAAACGTTGCTAATGTAAACAACGTGGAACTGAAAACCCGAAACAAGACCCCAGGCAACACAGCCCAAAGTCAGTAACAGATTTTTGACCTATCCGATTTAAGGCAAGATCTTCATCAGAAGGAAAAACGATACATTGGAAGTATGATGCATGACTAAAAATGCCTAAACACCCTAAGGGTGAGGACGTAACCCTGGGGAAATACAGAAAAATTTTCTGTATAACATGTTAAACTCCCAAGAAATTTAAAATAAAAAATTTCAAAAAACAAGCCAAAAAGCTTGGGAGTTTAACAGGGGGGATCAAGGGAGGTTAGGGAAGGAATACTTAACCAACAGTGGAAAAATCATTATCAACAATGATGACGTCAGGCTCATGTCCCGAAATTAGGGAATATGAACTAATTTTTATAAATATTATAAAATTAAAGCCCTGAACTTTTCAAACCACTGTTTCTTCCTTCCTTCATCCAATTGTGTCCTTGGATCCACCAATTTAACCATTGATTTGTGTCTGGCATCATTATTAATTGAGATTTAAAAAGCACAAAAGTCAGTTTGTTGTTATCTGACAAGGGCCAAACAAAGAATGGTGTTGGCGCCAATTCCGGTCACTTCCTGACGTCTGCGCATGCGCAGAGGGTAAATGTATGGAGGACCAGTTAGGACTTCCAATTTTCGGTTTTGCATGCAAATTTGGGGGATTGGAGGGCAAAATTTGTGTTTGGCACTAGATATTTTAGAGTTAGCACCAGCTATATCTGGGTCATTGGTATACTGTGTAAAAATATAAACAATTGGGTCTGCATGTTGAAAATATTGATTGGTCTATCCCACACATTCATTTAGAAGCCATCCTACTTAATGAAATTATGAAGTATCTGGTTACTGGCATGGAAAAACAGTCTCTGATGTTCAAAGGGTTATGGTTTATTCAAACCACTTAGGTAGTGGCTTTTTGTCAGTTGGTCTTGGGTGTTAACACTTTACCTAACAAATCAGCCAAATCTATACGTGTAATTTAAAAAAAAACAGTTGAAAAAAGTATATATTTTCAACAAATTTCCCCAAAAACATATCAAGTGCAACCCTCAATGGAAAGGACTCACCAAGCTTGTTCCAGTGAGGGGTTATATATGGTTTTGCAGAAATTTATTGAAAATTTCTTTAAAAAAAAAAATTTTAAATAATAAATTTTGATATCCTGTGCATTGGGTGAAGGCTTAAGCAGAACAAACACAAAAAACATTGCAAAGCCACCTGACATTTACTAGTCATGGTGAAGTGAAACATTTTTGACAAACTCGTTGGTCTTCATTCCTACAGATTAAAATAGTTAGTGGAAGACACCCAAGCTATGAACATAATTTTATACAATTTTTCATGCTATCAGGTTTGAATTGTTTTCGGTAATAAACCTTGACAGTGGAGTCTTTCCAAAATGTAACACTGAAAATGATGACCTCTCTTTCAAGATCAATGAAGTACTCCCTACAGCCCAAATTCACTCTAAAAATGTTATGCTCTCTAATAATGACCCCAACATAATGAAGTTTCCTAGATAACAGCAATGCAAATGGTGCCTTCTTGAAATGTCCCAGCTGACTTTTCAGATGCTAGGACTGCACTAAAATCTACTACACTTACAGATAAATTTATAATGATGGTCTAGTGAGGTGTCACGTTTGTAACTACAACCATCAAGTGTATAACTGGTTATGTCTGTTGGACAGTCTGTGTTGGCCTGTGAGCAACAAGTTTTTAACCTCAAAAATTTTTAAAACACTTGGTGAAAGTACATAATACTATGTATGAAAATTTATCTTATTAACACTTTGAACACGTAAGACTGATTTTTTGGTTCAAGGCATAATTTTGTCCCATTTTTGTCTCATTATAAGAGGTCTATACACAGGGCATTGATGATAAAATAATAAGTGCAGTCTGCAGCCAGATGGCTGCAGACTGCAGTTATTAATTTATCCTCCCTGTATATTGATACTGAACTGACCCATCTAACTGTAAAAGTACACAAAGGCGATACCATTCCAGGAAACAAGGGTTCAAAGGGTTAAAATCTAGCCCCATGTTCAATGCAGGTGTTATTCAGGGAAGTTCTGTCAGAGGTACTGCCCTTTATGGAATTGAAATTTCATTCATTTTTGCCATCTATTGCAGCTTAGGTGCGATCTTCAGTGATCTACAGTGATAAGTACCTTGCTTTCACTTGCCTCTTCTCCTAAACAAATCACACCATCCCATTCAACATAACTTTTAGAGGAGTAGCGACCACACATACCCCACATTGTAATGGTTGTAAATTTCTGAAATGAAAGAGAAATCAACACCTTTCAAACCTTTTTCATCATCATTATTCTGAGAACCACTGGGAAGGATTCCTGCACGTGGAAGGAAATTGAATATTCTGGAAACTGCATATTTAGCAGTTACCTCTCTTGAGGTTTGTAGACTTTCCATATGGAAAAGAAATGGGTTGAACAGATTCTCTTTGAGCCTAAGTATGTTGTAGCACAGTTTATCAAAGGCCTACAGTAATGGATTCAAGGTCGGAATAAATAATGAAAGTGTCAATGACACTGTAGCTCAACTTGTTAAGACATGTACATGTATAGTATGTGACACAGCAATGACAAATATCTAGGTAATGACCTGATAACAAAGGTCTGTACATAAATACTGACCGTAGCCTCTAACAAATGTATAGGTAAAGTATTGTAAAGGTGGGCAAACAGTCAGATGTTAAACTAGAAAAGTAATCTTTGAGTCCCAGAGTGGGTCTGACTGAACCCCAAAATATTTTTTCTCATAGCACAGTGATAACAAAGGCACCCAAAAACACTTGTTTCTGTCCCAAGGTGATAACAAAGGTACCTAAGAAGTTTCATGAAGATCAGTTCATAAATACGAGCTGTATAGAAGTTGACAAAAAACTGATTGGACCTAATTTCAGTACAAAATGGCCACTGGCATTCATCTTGAATTTTGGACCGCACCCAGAAACACTTGTTCTCGTCCCAAGGTGATAACAAAGGTACCCGAGAAGTTTTGTGAAGGTCGGTTCATAAATACAGCCTCTTGTCCGAACCGTATTGACATGTGCACTTACTGTGTATAAGTAGCATTGAATAAATCAAAATTCATCTAATTTGCATAATTTCTGTACGAGAAAAAAAAACGTATTATATGTGATGTATTCCATGTTACTAAACATTCATACAAAAATTTATTCAAATCAGAACTTTCATACAGAAGTTCTATACAAAAAACTGATTGCACTAATTTTGGTACAAAATGGCTGCTGGTGGCCATCTTGAATTTTGGACCACACCCAAAAACACTTGTTCTCATCCCACGTTGATAACAAAGGTACCCAAGAAGTTTCGTAAAGATCGGTTCATAAATACGGCCTCTAGCCTGAGCCGTATAGAAGTTGTGTGTAAGTAGCACTGAAAAAATCATCTAATTTGCATAATTTCTGCACGAGAAAAAAACCCATATTATATTTGACGTATCCCATGGTACTAAACATTCACACAAAAAATTATTCAAATCAGCGCTTTCATATGGAAGTTCTGCGCAAAAATCTGCTTGCACCTAATTTTGTACAAAATGGCTGCCATCGGCCATCTTGAATTTTGAACCGGACCCCAAAACACTCATTCTCGTTCTACAGTGATACCAAAGAAGTTTCGTAAAGATCGGTTCATAAATACGGCCTCTAGCTCGAGCCATATTGGCATTTGCACTTACAGTGCTGAAAGTAACACTAAATACATCAAAATTAGTCTAATTTGCATAATTTATGCACGAGAAAAAAACCCGTATTATATGTGATGTATCCCATGGTACTAAACATTTATACAAAAAAAATTTCAAATCAGAGCTTTCATATGGAAGTTCTGCGCAAAAATCTGATTGCACCTAATTTTGTTCAAAATGGCTGCCATCGGCCAACTTCAATTTCGGACCGGACCCAAAAACACTCGTTCTCGTCCTAAGGTGATAACAAAGGTACCCAAGAAGTTTCGTAAAGATCGGTTCATAAATACGGCCTCTAGCCCGAGCCGTATTGAATTGTTGACGGACAGATGGACGACTGGCCATGGCATAAGCTCAAATTTGACTTTCATCAAAGTTGAACTAAAAATTAAAAATTTATCATCCCCCACCTTCCAAGGGAAGGACAAGAGGGTGGAACTTTCATTACAATTTTTTCCAATGAGGATATTTTTGTCTGGATTGCAGTCCTACATATTGATTTGCCTTTGCAAGCAATCATGTAAATTCTGCAAGACTAGATTGGATATTTGGCCTTCTATAACAAACACATTCTACTCAAAGTTTGCTAAGCACCAAATATTTGACACGTCATTGTGAAATTTGCTTGTGACATATTTGCGATATTTTTGGTGGATATGATCAAAGAATGTACTGAGATGGTCCCCAGTGTTTACATTAGCTCTCTTGGCAGGTAGACTTTTTGTGAGAGTCATGGAAAGCATGTACACCTTGATGTTCATGATGTTTTCGGGTACTGTCTACATGTACATGACATGTGTAGGGTATTCAATCTTCATTTCAACACAAACCCTTGTTATTTAATGATTGAATATGGCAAATGCAAATGTAAGAAGACATTTGTCTGAAGCAGAAATGTGGCGGGCTGTAGGGATGGTGGAGCAAGGGGCTACCCATCATGAGGTTGGTGAAGCCCTTGGTGTGCACCATACGGTGATCACCAGAACCTGGGCAAGATTTCAGCAGTATGGCACACCAGTAAGATGGCATGGTGGTGGCAGAGACAGGGCAACATCTGCAGCTGAAGACCGGTTTTTGATCATTCAGGCCCATAGGAACCGCTTTGCCACAGCAACCCAGCTTCACGGTGACCTTCAGAATGCTTCCAAGGTAAATATTTCGACGCAGACTATCCGGGCAAAGTTGCACGAAGGTGGTCTCCGATCGAGAAGACCATGTATTCGCATTCCGCCATCCCAGAACCATTTTTGAAAAAAAAAACAGCTTTTGAAATCACCGTTTTTGAAAAAAAAACATCTTTTGAAAATAAATTTACCACTTTTGAAAAACAAATTCTAACCACATTTGAAAAAAAAATTACCACTTTTGAAATAATTTGTCGTTTTTTCAAAACTGGTTATTTTTTTCAAAACTGGTTATTTTTTTTTCAAAACTGGTTATTTTTCAAAACTGGAAATTTTTTTTGTCAAAAGTAATTATTTTTTTTTCAAAACTGGAGAAAATTAATGGAAAATAGTTCTTTTTTAGTTTCAAACTTTTTACCAATCTTCAGCCTTCAAAACCAGATGTCTCCTGGTGCCGACTTGAATCTGTCTGACCTGTGCAGGATGCTTGGTGTCGACTATACAGTTGACAGAAGATATCTGCATTGTTTTGTACGACATCGAAGAATCGCCACCTCTTCTAATACTAACTCGTTAAAACAAGAGCAACACGAAGCATGGCATATGCCCCCTCCCAAAATGCCAAGTGTATCGAACGCCAAATTTATAGAAGTAGCTGTAACCTAAAAAGAACTAGAGGGGACTGCCAAGGGTGGCTAATTCTCCCGAATTAATTCCTTGATACTGTAATGCCTCAATACTGTAATGCTGTGATACTATTAGTAATAATACGGTCTAGCAGAATTTTAAACCCCTTACTTGGCAAAAAATCAGTAATTTGACTTTGAGGTCAAAGGTGACTTAGGTCAGTGTTATATGTGGGTCATGATGATACGCGACACATAATCTCATGGTGATACACCCACATGCCAAATACCATAAGCCTAGGTCAAAAGATAAAACAGTTCTGAGCAGGACATGAATTCTGTCTACAGACGGACGGACAGACAGAATTGGGTTTATGTGTTTAAATTTATGTGTTTATTCTCAAAAAACATGTCCAAATAGTCAAAAAAGTGATTTTTAGGAAATTTTTGGGGTGGTAGCTAACCACAACCATACCCTTCTACTGACTGACCCTAACCCTAATCACCGGCTAGCAATACGTGGACACGATGCCCAAACACTCCCATCTTTGCTCTATCAATTGTGAAAAGAGTAATAACGAATGGGAAAGCTAAAATAATAAACTGGTATCTGTGATTGGTCAGTTAGCTAACTTCTTTGAACAAGTTAGTAACTTTATTGAACAAGTCAGCTAATTTGAATAAACAAGTTGCTACCTTGTTTAAACTACATAAGTAACTTGTTCAAACAAGATAGCTACGTTGTTTACATTACGTATGTTCGTTACACAAATGTGTCTGTCCAACATATATGCTGCTCCAGCACTGACATTATTTGTTGGATTCAAATAAATTTTGCTATGCTTGTACCTCAACATGGGGGAACGGATCCTACAGCAGAATTAAAAATTTTACCGAAGGATTTACTGAATTATTTGTCCTTGTTTAACTTAGGGGATTATTATTGAAAAATGTGTCCATCCAACATATTTGCTGCTGTGGCACTGTCATTATTTGTTGAAAGCAAATAATGTTTGCCATGCTTGGGGTTAGGGTCAGTCAGTAGTAGGGTAGGGTTGTGGTTAGCTACCACCCAAAAAATTTCCTAAAAATCACTTTTTTGGCTAGGTATTTGGACATGTTTTTTTAGAATAAACACAAAAATTTAAACACATAAACCCAATTCTGTCTCTCCGTCCGTCTGTAGACGGAATTCATGTCCTGCTCAGAACTGTTTTATCTTTTGACCTAGGCTTATGGTATTTGGCATGTGGGTGTATCACCATGAGATTATGTGTCGCGTATCATCATGACCCACATATAACACTGACCTTTGACCTCAAAGTCAAATTACTGATTTTTTGCCAAGTAAGAGGTTTAAAATTCTGCTAGACCGTATTATTACTAATAGTATCACAGCATTACAGTATTGAGGCATTACAGTATCAAGGAATTAATTCGGGAGAATTAGCCACCCTTGGCAGTCCCCTCTAGTTCTTCTTAGGTTACAGCTACTTCTATAAATTTGGCGTTCGATACACTTGGCATTTTGGGAGGGGGCATATGCCACGCTTCGTGTTGCTCTTGTTTTAACGAGTTAGTATTAGAAGAGGTGGCGATTCTTCGATGTTGTACAAAACAATGCAGATATCTTCTGTCAACTGTATAGTCGACACCAAGCATCCTGCACAGGTCAGACAGATTCAAGTCGGCACCAGGAGACATCCGGTTTTGAAGGCTGAAGATTGGTAAAAAGTTTGAAACTAAAAAAAAACTATTTTCCATTAATTTTCTCCAGTTTTGAAAAAAAAATAATTACTTTGATAAAAAAAATTTCCAGTTTTGAAAAATAACCAGTTTTGAAAAAAAATTAACCAGTTTTGAAAAAGATAACCAGTTTTGAAAAAACGACAATTTATTTCAAAACTGGTAATTTTTTTTTCAAATGTGGTTAGAATTTGTTTTTCAAAAGTGGTAAATTTATTTTCAAAAGCTGGGTTTTTTTTTCAAAAACGGTGATTTTTTTTTCAAAACTGGTAATTTTTTAAAAAAAAATTTTATTTTTTCAAAAGCTGGTTTTTTTTCAAAACTGGTTTCTACAAACGTCCCATAACAGACACTTGAGAAGACTGATCCAAGGTTTCTGTGACAACAGATGTGCTACTAGTAGGATTCACAACGAGACTGTTTGATCTTAAACATAATCTACTGAATCAACTGAATTGGAGGATATGCATATCCTATCATTCATCCCTATGAGATCGGCAGAGCGTCTACTGCATATGCTCAATGGTCTGGGCATGGCGACACGAATGGCGGTAACTGATTGTTCCAGTGTGTCGATAACAGATCTATCATGGAGCGATCCCTCTGGTAGCAAATCTGTCCAAATACTCGCTTGTTGCGCGTCCACTCCAATTGCAACAGGCGACCTTTCCGAGAGGACGAGTCTGGTAGTACGTTCAGACGACCCGGTATATGACGGATAGAAAGATGAACATGATGATTCATGACATATAGGAAATTCTTCTCCATTAGTTGGCATAACGGAAATGAATGGGTGCCGCCCTGGTTCCCGATGTACGCTACTATTTTCGAGTTGTCCGACCAAATTGAACATGGAAGTCCGTTATTATGTGCATCCAATGTTGTAGTGCTAGCCATATTGACATCATCTCTTTGATGTTTATGTGTTTCTCCTGGAACCGAGGGTCCCAAAGACCCTGACACTTCAAGACTGCGGTACTTAGGGTCCCGCCCCAACCTGTCTGACTCGCATCCGTCATAATCGTGAAAGCCGGATCCGGCAGTTGCCGCAGAACTCCATGAGTTAACCACTGAATATCTGCCCAAATCTGAACCTTTGTTTTACTAGGTCCATTAAAAAAATACTGTTTCAAGCGAAAGCGTCTTCACACTCCAGTTCTGAGTAAAGAATATCTGGAGGGGACGTGCGCACAGGCGACCCATCGGAATGAGATCCACAGCTGCTCTGCACATCTCCAACAGTCGCATGAATTCCCTCACTATTAATGAGTCTGAGTGTAGACAAAAGCGAGCATAACAACTGACTAATTTCACTCTAGGTAACGGCTGACGAACCAGATTGTTGTGAGTCTCAAAGCTCATTCCCAAGTGAATAGATAATTTGTACGGAGCTAGATCTGACTTTTTTTTATTTACGATGAAACCGAGACATCGGAGTAATAGAAGCAGACTCTGAACATCGTTCTGAAGAATAATTTTGTTGCCGTATCCCTGTAGAAGGTCATCCAAGTAAGCCGACGTTACCACAGACAAATGAGCTTGTAAGTATGACATTACCGAGTTCATTATTATTCGAGTAAATGCCCAGGGGGCCAGATTCAGACCAAAGCATATTGCTCTGAACTCATACACCTTCCCTTGTACGGCAAACCGCAGGTGCTTTTATAATGCCGGATGTACCAGGATATGAAAGTACGCATCCTTAGATCTATGCTTGCTGCATAGTTGATCACTCAAACGCTCACTTTTACCGACCGGATGGTCTCCATAAATAAATTTTTGGAGCCATGATAAGCTTGTTATCTGGCTCAAGTCTATTACCGGTCGGAACGAGCCGTCTGGCTTCAGTACGAGGAACAGGTGACTGTAAAAATCTTGAGAATCCTGATTCTCGACAACCTGTATTGCTTCCTTTGATAAGAGAGCTTATACCTCCAGTAGGAGGAACTCTCTTATGCAAGAATTTGATGGAAGATTTGTCCAATGCTTGTTAGTGGGGTTTTTGCTCAGAATGATAGCCGTAAGCCGTCCGAGACTACACTTCTCACCCACTGATCTTCCGTGATTATTATCCAGTTTTTTGCGGAGCTTGATAACCTGGCCAGCAATAGACGTCTAAAGCATCAGCTGTATGACCTGCGAGGCTTACGGGAGGAGGAACCATGTCCTCCCCACGAAAAAACCTTGTCTAGTCGACCTAGGGGCATCTGAACGTATAGTCCCGATCTGATCTACACCCCTTTCCCGAGTCGCTATACTGAAGACCTCCAGACTAATTATAAGAGAGTTTCTTGAACCCTCGTGAGGAGTTTCAGTTTGACGATTTTTGTCTGGAATGCCCTCCTTTACTCTTGTCAGCTGAAGTGGGTTGTTGATACACCGACTTCAAAAGCAGAGCACTAGACACTTTCTTAGTAGCCTGTTCATAGACTAACGAAAGCTAGTCGTCGAAAATAAAATATCTGGAAACCGGAGCAATTCACCTTGTCATCTTATAAGTGATGACGACGCAAGAGCAGCATCACGTCTGATTAACTCCAGATTAGCCACTGTTAGGGCGGAGTTCTACATGGTATACATAATTGCACTGGAAAGAACTCTAAGAGAGGTACGGATGTCCTCAAATTCCCTTCCCTTGAGACGTTGCGCCATAGCTCTTGTAAGGTGATCTGCATAAGACATAATGTCCAAATTCGCTCTATTTGAAGAAATTGCCATCTCAATTGTGTCTGAGCGAATAGTGAATGAAACAGGTAAGGATACCTCTAGATCCCCGGCCTGCTGCTCATCCAAATGCAGAACTCTCTGAACATCTTCCCAGACCATTTTTAAATGAACATGGTCCAAAAAACAGTATGTATACGGAAGATGAAAATAAGAAATCGCCTTTTTCCTCGCACTCAAGAGGATAAATACGGCGTCGTCTATATGGCCGAAGGCCTGCGGCACCTGCATAACTGAAAAGAAAGGACTTCCTCCTTTGTCCGGATAAAGTCTGCGCCTAACGACGTCAGCGGTTTCTCTCTTCTGCAGAACAAAATCAGGGTAGTATTGATGGATGAAAGCCATCACAACCATGTACTTTTCCGAAAGGGAAGGGTAATCCTCTTCCTTATCCCTTTCACCATCCGAGAGAATCTGTTGCGAATCTCGGTCCATTGCATCTGCGTGAACAGACGACTGGACCGACCCAGCCTGCATCTGCACTTGCTGGGATGCTGCGATCAACTGCGCAATCTGCGACAGCAAGTCCGTCATCGAGGCCTGAGGAGCAGCGGTTTTCCGTTCCTTAGCTGCATTCTGCTCCTGGGACAGTGTGTCGGAAACGGATCCTTTCTCCAAACGTTCAGATGATCAAGACCTTGTCTCCCTAGCTACCAGATGGTCCGACTTCACAGGCAAAGAGTGGTTTCTTCTTGGTGCAACAGGCTGGATATCTGAAGTCGGGTAGCTAGGATGCGGTCATGTGTGCTTAAATAACATAGCAGAGGAAGCCGTGACTGAAGCGTCCCGAGCAGCGGGCGGACATATGCTCCGTCTCGTGCAAGTTTCCAACCAGAAAACTTCATTTCAGCCTTGTGAAACGTAGCGGAGGAAGCCTTGACTGAAGCCAGCCCCGGCTGCAGACTAAACAGAGCGTCCCGAGTGGAGGACGGACATATGCTCCGGCTTGTGCAAGTTTCTCAAAACAACATCTGACCCCAGACATTGCTAGATTAGAGAGGGGGGCCTCTCCCGCTCGCGGTCTATCAGACCTCGTCGAGTACAAGAAATTGCTGACTTCCTCCCTATTTCCACCGTCGCTGGGTGAGCTATTTATATTATAGTGCTCGCTCTACTCAATCAACTTCTTAGATCGCAACGGACTTACTCGGCACCCACGGACGGAGTACCGCTTCACCGGTCAAGCTAGCTGCTTGCAAGAGATTAAACCTTTAACAAAAGGCCCTAACTCTTGCAATAATGAGCACTGCAGATAGCTCACCGTTGAACACTTCCTTCATCCAATAACAGCCTTGTATCCACCAATTCTTGCATTGATTTGTGTCTGGCATCCTCAAAAAAGGAGATTTTAAAGCACAGATGTCATTTCATTGTTGATGACTTTTGGGCCAAACAAAGAATGATGTTGGCGCCAATTCCAGTCACTTCCTGACATCTGCGCATGTGCGGAGAGTAAATGTATGGAGGGCCAGATAGGACTTTTAATTTTCGGTTTTGCAAGCAAATTTTGGGGATTGGGGGGTTCAAAATTTGTGTTTGGCCCTTGATAACTTTGAGTTAAGCACCAGCTAGTCTGGGCCATTGGTTTACAGTGTAAAAATATAACTAATCACTTTTGTATAACCTTTAATAGTAGAACCCATGAGTACCTGGTAATTACTTTCCAATTTTTCCCAAATTGTGATAACCATCTCCCGACCAAAAGACCACAGAGGTTGGGAGTTTCATCTTTAATCACCTCGAAGCTTGCGAAAGGAGAAACTCTGTTTTCTCCTACCAGATTTGCCTTGATAAGAAGATTGAGAATGTCCCCTGCTTGATTGCTGTGATCAGAAAGTAGGAGGGACGGATCCAGAGTCGATTTGATACCTGTTAGGGCATGGGTACCCAAACCCTGGAGCCCAAAGTCCCCAAATTCCTGCAGATAAATATCATTCAACTTTGAAATCTACAAGTTTGAAACAATTGTTTCTGATATTTAGCAGAAATCTGTACACAAGCACTTGATAAAAAGCAAATCATGGCACATGCAGTGGTCTAATCATCTGTATTATGACAGGTGTCCCCCCAAAATTCCTGGATCCATGCCTGGGCGGCAGAGTGGTTATAAGGAGCAGTAGCTTTTGAATGCGACGAGCCATGAGAATTTCTCAAACCAGATTTCCTAGGTTTCCTGGAATTAGGATTCTGATTAGATATTTGGTGTATTATTAGATTACTGGTGGCATGTTTGGTAGCGTTCTCGTGGACAAAGGTGACTTGATCATTAAATAAAGTAGTCCCCGTAAGATGAGCAGCTCAAAAAAATGATTTAAATGCCCTGTCTTGAGTAGATGCTGACTTCAGGGCATTGTCCCATCTGACTAGCTCGAAATTACCAATAGTACAAGCTGTAGTATGGATCAACATCATAATGGAGTGGGATATTACCCTCAGTGAAGATAAGATGTCCTCAAACTCATCTTTATCAAATCTTTTATTGAAGGTTTGAGAAATATGATCTGCAAAGGATAAAATGTTCAATAAGCCTTTAGAGGACTCAATAATTTAGTCCAATATGGATAAATGTGTAGTGCAATGAGGAGATATATGGACGATGAGCTCTGAAGACTTCTTGTCCAATGGTAATGGTGTTGACAGAAGCAAAGCTCCTACTGTTATAAAGAATTTGGTCAATGTGAATGGTAATACTTTGTATTTTTGTGGGATAAAAGAAGCAGCATAAACTTTATGAATGCGAAAAGCATTGAATCTTCTGAAAGCTTGCACAATCTGAGGCAACTGAATCAGGAAAGACAGAGAATACTTCTTTTTGTGAGAATCAATTTTGTCCAAAGAAGATGACGGTCTATTAAGTGATGATGAGCTTTGAAGTTCCATACGCACAAAGTCTGGATAAAAATGATAAATGAATTGCATCACTTCCATGAATTGTAGCGACAGGGAAGGACCTCCTTTGTCATCCGCTGACTCTTCTGAATAAGAATGTGATGAAAAATACTCTTTTTCTGTCGTCGGAATGTTCTGATCTAGAATCTGAATAATTAATACCCAAAACTTATGAATAAGATTGCTCTGAAGGAACATTTTGCATAGAGAACACATGTGAGAGCAATTCTAGGGCATGTGTAAAAGTTTGGCCAGATCCTGTGTTACGACATAGAGGCCAATCATGATGTCTTGACGATGACTTACGAGGAGAAATAGTATGGCGATGTTTGAGCGTACACTGTACCATGGAAGCAAAACTAATGATGTCTACTCATCAAACAAACACAATGTCCATGTCAATGAGAAGACATATAAGGAACCACGCTGCATGTTTTCACTGGTAGGAGTGCTGGAGACAATGCATAAGTGAAGGTACTTGTGACTAGGCCAGAAAAACAACTTGAAGACAAGGCCAGTGGATCTCCAGGGAGGGTACATTTTCTCTCTAGCATGTACCATAATACCCAGGGGTCTAGTGCCAAACCTAGTATGACCAGTACCCCTGTGAGCTGGCATCAGTCAACCTACAAGAAAACTGTGGCCTCAAGGTTGCTGCAGGTGGCTTATTATTTTTGAGCATCTTGGAAATCCATGATTAAAATGAGCATTCCATTTACATTCTCAAAGGTAAACAATTTTTTAAAATGCACCAAATCCATATAATAGATCTGTCCCAGTCATAACGGAATCTAAAAATTCTACAACATAACTTAAAGCCAGTAAGCCATAACAAGACATGGGGTAAAGCCCAAAGACTGTTTCTAATGTAAACAAATCAAAGGAGTTTGTGAAACAAGAGGCCCCAAGGGGCTTTAATCTCTCAAAGTGGTTCAAAGAAGTATTTGGGGTCACATTCAGTTGGACATGTTTCATCAACACTTTCTACAAAGGAATGAAGTCATGAAAGGCAAATTTTATGCAAAAACACTAAGGAATGGATTTGAACAAACCTAAACCTAACATGCTCCACCATGACAACCACCCCCCCCCCCCACCTCATAAATGTTGTATACCAAACATGAAAGGATTCTGATGGATCTGAAGAAGAAGATTTTTAAAGAAATTTCCTGATATTGCACAAAGTTAAACTTTGGGCTCCAATAGAGAGCCCAAATACTAACTCAGGGACCCGATTTGAACAAACTTAGAAATCTAGAGATGTTGTATACCAAATATGAAAGCATTTTGACTGGTAGATCTGAAGAAGAAGATTTTTAAAGAAATTTCCTCATATTTCACTAAGTTAAAATTCGGGCTCCTACTGGGAGCCCAATTATTAACCCAGGGACTCGAATTTGAACAAACTTGAATTTGACCCCCCTAGATATGTTATATACCAAATATCAAAAGACTCTAAGTGATGGTTCTGGAGAAGAAGATTTTTTCAATTTTGAAAAACAATTTATGGGTGCTATCAGAGTAATGCCCCTTGTGGAGCCCCTGTGGGCGTGGCAACTTTATTTGAACAATTTGAATTGACATATGATAAGGAACATGCACATCAAATTTGGTTCAATTCGGCCTTGTGGTTTATGATGAGAAGTCGATAATGTAAAGTTCATGCCGGATGGTCGATGGACAGATGGACGGACAGATGGACGACGGACAAAAAGTGATCACTTGAGCTCCCCCAGACTTTCAGTCAGGTGAGCTAAAAATATAATCTATAAAAGCCAAACTATGTAGAAATGGCTGGGGGAGAAGGGAAGGATAACACTGAACAGACATATAAATGTATACAACTATGAATGGTGATTGATTCAGGGAATGCCCCAGAAACTTGAACTGTTTATGAGAGGGCCAAACAAAAGAATGGTTATTGGTGGAAATAGAGGACACTTCTTTGGCTCTGCACATGCACAGATGCAGTGTATGAAGTTCCAAACAGGACTCTAGTTTGTTTGTTAATTTGGCTTAGTTTTTGTGGTGACTTGTGTGTGTGGGGGGGGGGGGGGGGGGGGGGGGGGTTCAAAATTAAGTGTTTAGCCAGAATTCTATCGAATAGAGTACCAGAATGTCTAGACCAGTGATAATGATGGATAAATAAAGGAGATAAGAAAACTATTTTGAGTGAAAACAGGACTGCATGAACTCAAAATGGGTAAAAATCCCTGTAGAAATATCTCTTAAGAATTTATGAATGTAAAAATAAAAAAATGAAAATTTTTCGGACCAACTGACTAACATGGGGTGATACCAAGCTGCAACAATTTACGGTTTTGCCTAAGTTGTTAAAGGCCAACAAATTATTATAATTAATATATACGATAATGCCAGAGAACTCTCTAGCTACAGTTTGACCATAGGATTTTTGTTTACTCTTAAACAATTAATCTTGAAGTCAAGTTCCCACCTGCTCCCATCTGCAACAGGGTTCCTGTACACAGTCCATTTTTTCCTGCCTCTCAATAGAAGTTTATAGTGTTCCCATGTGGATGCAACCCCCAAATCTCCAAGCTCAGTAAATTCAGTGGGAGAGGCAGTGGTTCCACCAGGATCAGTAATAGGAAGCTTTTTCTCTTGTATACTCCACCAGAAAGCTATAAAGTTTATAATTCATCCTCTTTTCCCAGGTCCCCGAAGCTGAATGTATCTCAAAGATTGGCAAGCTGAAGGGTCACACAAAGCCTCACATCATGTACATCTGGTTCTCCTCTATTGGCCATTTTCTCGAATATGCAGTGTGACTGATAGGTAGTCTTATGGCAGCATCTCTCCTTTTTTATCTAAAAAAAATAAATTGTGAGCTCGTTGATAGGGCCGGAGACAAGCTTTTTATATTCCAGAAGTGGGAAGGTCTCCGTCCTTCCAAGGCTACAGCTTTCATCCACAATCGGCACAGCCCAAAGTAGTATACTGGGTTGCTCATTAATAAAACTGTTTGTAGGACTGATCTTTGAAAGATGGATGCAGAGCTCGGGATGTATGATAAGCTTCGGAAACTTGTCGACAAACTGCGTAGTGTTTGGAGGTATTCTGCCCTCAATAAACCCCAAAGTACAACCCAGCATTTTTAATTTCATGCACAGACTGCCTGTCTTGATCCATAGATGGCCAGACAGTATGTTACATCTCAGCTCAGCTCTGACTCCCTTAAATACCTCACAATTCAGATCACAGATGCTGCAGTAGCCATTAGGTATAATTATGATGTCCTTCACAGGGGTCTTACCATCGACCACAGGCCTATATTTATTTATTTATTTATTTATTTATTTATTTATTTATTTATTTATTTATTTATTTATTTATTAGGGTTTAACAACACTTTAACAGCCATGGTCATATCGTGTCGGTGACAGTTTTAAGGGTGGAGGAAGACGGAGTACGCAGAGAGAACCACCGTGGAATGACGAGCAGCTGCCAGCTCCCCAACAACATAACTCTGCACTGCAGCACAGGCAGGGTTAGATTGGTTGAAGACATATGCACCAACGACATGCAGTGCGCCTTAGTACACAGCATCATCGTGCCTCCATGTGGACAAGTCAGACCAGTCAGAATCGACCGCTCAGACGGCCACCCATCCAAGGACTAACCGGGCTCGACGTTGCTTAACTTCGGTGATCTGACGAGAATCGGTTATCACAATGCCACCACGCCCCCAACCTCAGGCTTCACAACATGAATTGCAATGTTGCCAAGTGCAGCACTCATTCTGGACCACAGAGGGTTGGGCACAGTCAAGGTCTCTGCCATATATGGCGGATACTAACTGAACTACAAACCACACTGCTGCAAGACCACGCTTGGTCAAGGCACCATGACTCACATGACAGGTATACCTATTAAAAGCTAGGCAATGGGGGGTGAAGTGTCTTGCCCAAGGACACAGTGCAGTTGCCGCAGGTGGGATTCGAACCAAGGACCTCTCAGCTTGCAGAGGTCCTTGGTTCGAAATCCTCCCCCCCCCCCACCCCACCCCCCCCCCCCACCCCCCACTCCCAAAAGTGGTTTGCACCTTCATTTTCTGTCACACAATTTATGGTCTCGACAAGCCACCAGTAAAAGATATTTACACTCTGAGAACAATAAGGTTGTGTCATTTTCGGGTTTTAGCTCTAAAATATCCAATGAGTGGCTCACAGATCCACAAACCAAGTTGTCATATTGCATGCAAAACAGTTGTTTACAAAGTAATATCCATGGTAACAGTCATATGATCTTAGACCATATGGATACTTGATAGGTTTCTCTTTTCACATGCAAATATTCTTTGCATGTTTTGCATTGTTCAGGTGTAATAAATAACTTTATCATCCAGAAACCCAAAAGAACCAACACATTAGCAACTGTGTTTCTTTTGACATGAGGTGACTCTGGCTGTCAAAGCGTTGTTAAACTCCAATAAATAAATAAATAAATAAATAAATAAATGAATAAATAAATAAATAAATAAATAAATAAATGTGTTTCCACTCACATCCAATAAAACAGAAACCAAGAGAACTAACCATTGGACCAATGAACCAGAAAACTTATTGACTGAAATAATACAAAATTATTTTGAGACAATTTTAGGCTCCAACTCACCTGGAGGTCATAAAAGGAAGCATTGAATGTTATTTCTATTATTGCCATAACTTTGCTGAAAGAAAAGATGAAAAAAAATTGATTAATGTACTTTGATGTGCATTGCTACCTATTTTATTACAAGAGGTACAATATCATAATTTTTAATTAGGCGAAAAAAGAAAAAAAATACAGTGATGTCACACATACAGCCTGACTGTATAAAAATTCATAGTGAGAAGCACTGTTCATATTTAAAACAGGGACTGACCTGAGCATTTAATAATAAGACACAGATTTGGGGTATGTTTCAGTGAGCTATTCCGGTTTACTTGGTTTACTATTCCATGTAAAACTAAACTGTGGTTTAGAAATCCCAGTAGAACGATAAGTTTAATGCGAATACTATTCCACGTAAACCCCTGCTTGATGTCGCTCGGAAACGCGAAGCATAAACGTATTGTCAGGAGAGGGATATCCAAACGGTGGGAAACATATTCCTGCTTTCATTTCTAAACAATCTTAGAAAACCATCATTAAAAAGGCCCTCATAAGAAACTTTCCAGTAATGGTGTCAGAAATTGCATTACTGCTATCATGCAGTGGTAATAACATGGCCAAAAAGGATTTTCTGAAAGTTGTGTGTGATGGTGTCAGAAATTGCATTACTGCTATCATGCAGTGGTAATAACATGGCCAAAAAGGATTTTCTGAAAGTTGTAACAATTCTTTTCTGAGAGAAAAACTCCCTTTCAGTTGAGAATCAAATATTTTTGAAAAGCCGCTTTTATGGGCTAAATAAATATTATTAACTTTTTTTGTAGTTTCTCTCTCTTGGGTTATAGCATTTTTCATGAACCTTGCACTGTTCATTTCTTTTCTGACACTCGAAATCGAATGTTTTTTTAATGTTGTGCGAGGCGTAGAACTTTTATGTGCATTCCACTGTGCATGTCAAGAATAGAATGATAAACCAGAAAACCCTGTTCTCCAGGAGGTTCAGTTGGTTTAATCCAGAATAATAAACCAGAATATAATCAGCTCAATGAAACAACCTGGTTTTTATTCCGTGTGTCTACGCATGCTCACAATAAACCAAGTAAATCAGAATAGCTCACTGAAACATACCCTTGGAGTCTACATTTGAAATCTAGAAGCCAGATTTACTTCTTCGCCAGCAGAGTGCTAAATTATTGTTGTCAAAATTTGTTCATGTGTTTTCCCTTGTTACAATTTATGGGAGATTGCCTATGGGCACTCTCCCATAAATTGTAACAAGGCAAATCCACACAGACAGATGATATAATGTTATTTCAAAGATAATATGAAGTACGTTTACAGAACATTAGTCTTTACATTGTAGCACCTTCAAATTAGCATAGAGTCCAAATATGGGCATCAAGGACTCAATCAGTTAAATGTAGTTATATGACTTTTTAATAATGATCTTCTTGTTTGAAGCTTTCAGTTGTGTAGGACATACATTTGTTCATTTAATTATTCTTTTTTGGCATAACTAGATGAGGCCTGTCGAAACCTGGGACTAAGAATACCCACCCCGACCCCCAACACACTCTCTGATAGTGGGCAACAATAATACCAAGTATCATTAATATCCTTCAAGGCCATCAAAAGTTCTGAGCTGGATACAACTTGTTATAGTTGGTTTTGAAGTGGGAGTATGTAAACTTGAACTAAGTCTGTGACCTTGATCTTACTGGCAGGCATTCCGACCTTATTTGCAACACACCCTCTAGCGGTGGGCGACATTAACACCAAGTAACAGTAATATCCTTCAAGGCCATCAAAAGTTTTGAGCCAAACACGATTTGTGTATATTTGGATATGGGTATGTGAACTTGAACTAAGTCTGTGACCTTGAACTTGTAGACAGGCATTCCAACCTCATCTGTGACACACCCTCTGGTGGTGCGCAACATTAATACCAAGTATCAACTGAACTGAACATGAGAAGAATTAAATGTAAACTTCCTTGTGAGATGCATTACTCAGAATGATGCTGATCAATACTCCAGAATGAAAATAGGCAAACAAAACAACCAGATTAAAATTCCAGACTGTGTGCAAATGCCCAGAATAATCCCAAGTATTCCAGAATGGTTCAGGGAAAAATAGCTATAATCTAAACCAGAGGGGCTCAAGTGAGCCTAAAACGCTCACCTGGCTCAAGTTGTCAAAACAGATGAGTTTGTCAGTAATTGATGAACAACAGCAAGAGCAATCTTTTGATTTCCCATGACACAACCAAAGGCGATTTTTTGGCCATTCATTTCTGCTGGTCCTAGGAAAGCTTCCTAGACAAAAACAAAGCTCTGTTTTGTGAGGGTCTCAAAAAAAGTGTCTGTACGAATTTGTTTTTGTTTTTAACTATTGTGGTTCTCTCTACTCCACCTCACCTCCCCCCAACTTCCCCCCCCCCAAAAAAAGACAAATTTCAGGCATAAATCAAGTACTTATGTCCCAGTTGTACTACATGACAAATCTGGTTCAAATCAGCCCATTGGTTCTGGAAATAGAGATTCTGGGTGGAGCCAGAAATGGGCATCCTCCCACAGGGAGCCAAATTTTGACCCACTGAGTTCCTTTGAAAAAAATCTTGATTCTGCATCACTAAAGTAAGTGCCATACCAGAAATCTATGCATTATTGTGAGTGGTTTATGAGAAATTAATTTTAAAAACATTTTAGGCGTATGTGGCATTAACCCCACCCTAAGGGGCATAGCAACTTTTGGGGGAAAAAATCACAAGAGTAAACTCCACCAAAATACTTAGTACCAAATTCGCTTAGACTTGGCCCACACATTCTAAAGAACAATACTTAGTTAATGGAGCATTTTCCCATTGCCAACAGTGTTAAAATGGGCATCCTCATATGACACCCCATGACAAAACCGACAGCATTTTCTTTAGTCTATCTGATTCCACTGGTCCTAAGAAAGCCTCATATTAAAAAACATTATTCTGGTGGTCCATACAATTTATTGAAATATAGGCATTTGAATTTTTTTATTTTTACCTCCTGGGGTTCCCATGGGGCAGCAAATGAAAGTGTCAGTGACACTGTAGCTCAACTTGTTTGAGACATGTACTTGTGTAGTATGTGACACAGCAATGACAAACATCTAGGTAATGACCTGATAACAAAGGTACATGTAAAGTATTGTAACGGTCTGTACATAGATGATGACAGTAGCCTGTAACAAATATACAGGTAAAGTATTGTAAAACTGGGGTGACAGTTAGATGCTAAACTAGAAAAGAAATCTTTGAGTCCCAGAGTGGGTCTGACTGAACCCAAAAATATTTGTGATAACAAAGGCACCCAAAAACACTTGTTTCTGTCACAAGGTGATAACAAAGGTACCCCAAAAAGTTTCATGAAGATCAGTTCATAAATACAGTTTCTAGTACACATGCACTTACTGTGTATAAGTAACACTGAATAAATCAAAGTTCATCTAATTTGCATAATTTCTGCTCAAGAAAAAAAATCTGTATTATATGTGATGAATTCCATGTTACTAAACATTCATACAGAAATTTATTCAAATCAGAACTTTCATACAGAAGTTCTGAACAAAAAACTGATTGCACTAATTTTGGTACAAAATGGCCACCGGCAGCCATCTTGAGTTTTGGACCACACCCCAAAACACTCGTTCTCGTCGCAAGGTGATAACAAAGGTACCAAAGAAGTTTCGTGAAGATCAGTTCATAAATACAGCCTCCAGCCCTAGCCGTATTGACATGTGCACTTACGGTGTATAATTAAGTAGTACTGAATAAATCAAACTTCATCTAATTTGCATAATTTCTGCACGAGAAAAAAACCCGTATTATATGTGATGTATTCCATGTTACTAAACATTCATACAAAAGTTGTGTACAAAAAACTGATTGGACCTAATTTCGGTACAAAATGGCCACTGGTGGCCATCTTGAATTTTGGACCGCACCCAGAAACACTCGTTCTCGTCCCAAGGTGATAACAAAGACGTTTCGTGAAGATGGGTTCATAAATACAGACTCTAGCCTGAGCCGTATTGAAATGTTCTCTTACTGTGTATAAGTAGCACTGAATAAATCTAAGTTCAACTATTTTGCATAATTTATGCACGAGAAAAAAACCTGTATTATATGTGATGTATTCCATGTTCAGAAACACTCGTTCTCGTCCCAAGATGATAACAAAGGTACCCAAGAAGTTTCGTGAAGATCGGTTCATAAATACAGACTCTAGCCCGAGCCATATTGACATGTGCACTTACTGTGTATAAGTAGCACTGAATAAATCAAAGTTTATCTAATTTGCATAATTTTTGCACGACAAAAAAACCCGTATTATATGTGATGTATTCCATGTTACTAAACATTCACACAAAAATTTATTCAAATCAGAACTTTCATACAGAAGTTCTGTATAAAAAACTGATTGCACTAACTAAAGTACAAAATGGCTGCTGGTGGCCATCTTGAAATTTGGACCGCACCCAAAACCACTCGTTCTCGTCCCACGGTGATAACAAAGGTTCCCAAGAAGTTTCGTAAAGATCGGTTCAAAAGTTAAAAAATTTATAGTAATTTATATATTTTTTATACTTACCAATGACCCAGACATAGCTGGTGCTAACTCTTAAAATATAGGGCCAAACACAAATTTTGCCCCCCAATCCCCAAAATTTGCATCTAAAACTAAAGAAAACATGTCCTGAAAGGCCCTCCACACTTCGCCCCTACTGCGCATGCGCAGTGTCAAGGACGTTCCGAAATTGGCGCCATTTATCATTCTAATAACCAGTGCCTGGTAAGCGCTATGTACTCAGCGGGGAGGCAAGAGTTCCCAACTCCTGGGAGGGCCATCCCCGTCTGGGTCATTGGTAAGTATAAAAAATATATAAATTACTATAAATTTTTTAACATTTTTATACTGTACCAATGACCCAGACATAGCTGAATAGTAAAAAGGCTGGAGGGCCAAGGACATAGAGCAAAATGGAATACGCTCAATAAAATAAAATAGAGTCATCCCCTGTAGGGAAAAGAAGTAATAGGCCTTACATGTATCTTTCTTATTTATGATAAATTAGAAAGATACAACACCTTCCAAAAATTGAGCTTCATACATCCATGTACTCTATTAATATCCAATAATCGTTATACTAATAATTTTTAAAGTAAGCCAATAATAAAGTAAGTCTAGAGAATAGAGACTCTTATACTCCTAAAAGTGTCTGAGAATTGCATAATCATGTCCGTTGACATATGCAATATTCAAAAGCTATACTTTAAAAACTAAGACTTGAATGAATTTTATAAACTTAAACTTCTCACTAAACAACCATCCCAATAACAGCTCAGAATTACTAACTCCGGAGGAGGTATCCCCTTGTTTTCATAGTAAAAACAGGTGACCCAAGGGAACACCCTCCCCCCCCCCCCCCCCCCCCTTTTCTTGCCCTGGGTCAAATAGCCCAGAGCGAAGAGGGCAGCCGAACGGAGACACTGCCGAAACAGACAGCCTACCTAGCTATAGTAGCAACTGTTAAGTGAATGACATTCTGAGCAGTAGATAATAGACCTAACAATAGAGGCCTCCAGAAATGGACTCGATATTTCTGAGATAAAATTCATGAATGTGGATGGCTGAGCGCAATGAGCAGCCTTCAAAAATCTATAATAGCAACACTATTAATGTAAGCCCAAGAAGTAGAAGAACTCTTACTTCATGAGCCGAAATCTTAAGCACAACTGCTAAGTCAATGATATACCATAAGCAGTACGCTAGTTAATAGAATCCATTAACAATAAAATGGAGCGTAACGTCCTTCTACTAGACATCAAAGACAGAAGAAGCTTACGCCCTTGTAATAAACAGATATCTGTTTATAAATACATAAACTGTACCCGGAAAGAGTAAAGGCCTATGCCCATACGAAGACGGAAGGACCTTAAAATAATAGGTTCCGGATAATAGGAGCCTAACTCTTATGCAACAATCCAACCTAAATAGTAATGGAAGTATTGATTCCGAAACTATGAAAGTGAAAATCATCCATCGATAGTGCATGAAACTCACTGACTCTACAGTAAAAGAGAAACCAACAGAATTACTGTCTAAAAGGTCAGAATTTGAAAACTACTGTTTCCAGAGGCTCAAATGATTACTTAGCTAAATAAGAACCGAAGTTAAAATCCGTATAGGAATTTAATCTAAAGATTCTAAGCCTATTTATCAAAAAGTTACTAACTGACTTAGATAAAGAGACAAAAGACTCAATTGTAAACTATCGTAGAGTGCATAGGTATGAGGTAACATAAACCTATAACCTAAATAATAACAGGCTGCAGTAGATCTTGTGAAACAAGTATACTAAAAAATAGCAATGAGTAGTATGGAGGGATCAACAATATGAACATAATGATCCCTACACCACGACGGAAGAGCCTCCACTTTAGTCGCATAGAATAGCGAAGAAGAGGATCTCCTATAGTAAGAAGATACGCCACTACTGTCGAATTAAAGGACAGGAATTTGGGCATGCGTTTCTGAATAATGTTCATGCAATGACATAAAGCAAGCCTAAAAAACATTATTCCGCGGAAGTTAAACTGATAGCTAAAAGACTGCGGAACCCAAAGACCCTGGCACTTCGAATCCGTAGGGATCAGTATATATCCCAATCTGTTTGACTGGCAACCATCATAACAGCCACACTCAGGTCCGGCAACTGCGGCGGCACTCTCTGAGTCAACAACCGAATGTTTGCCCCAGTCTGAATCTCTTGTAACACTAGATAGACAAGAGAATGTATAAATCGAGCAATTCATGGATTGCCGGAAAGTTGCCGTCGAAGAGAAGCTCCTCCGAGAACGAAGCGACTCTGAGAGAGTTCTTAACCTTACTATCCACGCGTGGATGTAGCTAGGGCTGCGTCACGTCTAACCAACTCCAATCAGCCACTGAAGGGCGGAGTTATACGTGAACAAACTACTGCCCTCAAAAGAAATTACATTGAGAATAATATCCCGTAAATCTTTTCTTGAAGACGTAATGATAACGCCTCAGTAAGGCGGATTACGTATAATAAAGCGTCTAAGTTAAGTCTACTATACATAATGTCGTTCCCAACATTGAAATTGGAAAAGACATAAACGGCGAAAAAGAATATATGCAGTCTTTAATCACACCGTCTAGACGCATATGAACTCTCGGTATGCCCTGCTCTGCCAAAATAAACTATTTGTAAAAATGATAAAATGGCAGAAATGAGCCACGCGGACAAGAAACTAAACTATCTTGCTTAGTAGCAGGCTTGTATATATATATAAATATATAGCGTCGAAAAATAAAACACATGTTGTAATGACAATATTGGACTGCGTCGGTAAGTCAGGGACAATGTCCCTGTACCGATCGAAAAATCCGAGTCCAATGACGCTATAAGTCTCTTATCCAAGATCACAGCAATGAAGTCCGAAAAATAATCACTGGAAGAAATGCCAGAAGATATGAAAGGCATCTTCCGATACTACTAAAGGGAAAACTCGAAATCTTTCGAATCCCTTTCGCCATCCTGTCGGACCCTATAAAGCGTTCGGTCGTCCGTAGCTGATGCAACCGCGGACCGCACCGACCCAGCGCCGTCGGATAATTCCTGATTCGACCGAAAAACTGTCAATTGCTGGGATGCTGCGAAACAACTGTGCTAACTCGGATAGCACGTCCGTCACTGAGGCCTGAGGAGAAGCGGTCTTACGATGCATTGACGCAGGAAGCTCCGAGATCGTTACCCCGTGCATACTTCCAATATGCGAGCGAACGGAGTGTATAGGCCTCGTGTCCCTTGGCTACCGGATGGCGCGACCTATTCGCCGTGGAATCACTGAATGCCGAAACTGATCGGATACTCGAGGTCACGTAGCCAATGTGCGGTCGTGTGCCCTGCTGTGAGGATGAGGAAGCATTAAAGACAGTCTCTCGGACTGTCAATATAACGGAGCGTCCCGAGCAACGGACATATGCTCCGAATGTAAAATATCTGAACCACAACATGCGGTCCCCTATGTTGTTGGCTTCCTCCGATCTGTCCTCAATCTGCCGTCACTGGGTGAGTACTAAAGTAATTAAAGTGCTCGCATCACCCAAATCTCCTTCCTAGACCGCAACGGACGAACCCGGCAGCCGAACCATTCGATGAATGTACGCTACACCGGGTGAGCTAGCGAATGTCACTCCGTAAGCGATAGACATATTCCATGAGCACTTATTGCCGCTAACTCTTCATTAACTATGACGACAGAGGCACACTTTTGAAAGACATCTCCATAACTCTTCGAACAAGAAACCAGAAATGCTTGGATAGCAAGCATAAAATAATAATATATATATAGCGTCGTTCAATAATTCGAAAGTTTGTGTGACATTATTGGACTATGTCGGAACTGAGGGACGATGTCCCTGAACCGAACCAAAAATTTCTAAGTCCACCGACGCTATCAGTTTCTTATCCGGCATCGCAGCATATGTTGTTCCGAAAGGGAAAGCTTGAAATCCTCCGAATCCCTTTCGGTATCCCGTCGGACCGGATGAAACTTTCGGACGTCCGTACCCGCTTCCGCGGAGCGTCCCGACCCAGCATCGTCGGATAAAATATATGCGACAGATTCAGTTGATGCTGGGATGCTGCGATAAACTGTGCTATTAAGGAAAGCACGTCCGTTCCCGAGGCCTGTGCAGTAGCGGACTTACGATGCATTGCCGCTGGAAGCTCCGTGTACGTTGATTCCCGCACACTTCCTATGCGAACGTCCGGAGTCTGCAGGCCTCGAGTCCCCGGCTACCGACCCAGCGCTGTCGGATAATTCTCGATCCGACACCGTTTCTGTCGGCTGCTGGGATGCTGCGATAAGCTGTGCTATATGCACAAGAATGTCCGGCGTCGAGACCTGCGGAGGCGCAGTCTATCGCTGCTTCGCCGAGGGCAGCTCCGCATCAGATGGCTCCCGCATACTTTTCCTATGCGAACGTTCGGAGTCCATCGGTCTCGAATCCCTGGCTGCCGGATGGTGTGACCTGGTCGCCGAAGAATCCTTGATCGGCGAAGCTGGTAATATATCGGCGGTCACGCAGCCAAGGTGCGGTCGTGTGCACTGACGAGAAGAGGAAGCCTTAGCAGTCTCAGCGGACTGCCTATACAACGGAGCGTCCCGAGCGACGGACGTATGCTCCGCTAGCGACACATTTGTACCACAACATCTGGGGCCAGATGTTGTTGAACGAGAGAGGGGCCTCTCTCGCTTGCCGTCCGGATGGACCGGAACGAGCTATGAATCGGACTAAAAGGCTTCCTCCGTTCTCCCTCCGATCCGCCGTCACTGGGTGTGCATTAAGTTAATTTTATAGTGCTCGCATCACCCCAAAATTCCTTCTAGACCGCAACGGACGAACCCGGCTGCCGAACCATTCGGTGAATGGACGCTACACCGGGCGAGCTAGCGGACGTCAAAGGCCGTCGAACCTACTAGGGTCCTCTTAGGCAATTGGCGTATTACATGAGCACTTTTCCGCTAGCCCTTCATTAATTGTGACGACGGAGGCACACTGTTGGAAGACATCACAGATACATCACCCTAATCTTGATCGTCTGAAATAGAAATTGATAAAGTAGAGTGACCCTGCGGGGAAAGGACCGGAGTGTCCAAATCCCCAACAACATACCGTGACATACGCTTCCCATATTGTCATCGAAATCATACGATACAGAACAGGAGTTAATGCGAGTACACTGACCACATATAGAATGATAATAAGGTCAGAGGAAGACTTCCTCTTAAAACAATTGATCAATATCCTTTCAATGTGAAAAGAAAACAAGTCCTGGTACTCGCACTAACCCCTGGCAATCAAAATACATAATAATAATATGATCCATTAATATAGAAAAAATAATTGAAATCAAAATATTTTGAAAAAATATTTTTTCAGAACAGCCCAAGTTTCTGAAAAGTAACGTTGAGCCCCAATGGATCCCAAGCCTAAGTGTGGACAAAAATTTTAAAAATATTTTAAACAATTTATTCAACACTTACGAACAATAATAATGTATCTAGTTATGATTAAAATAACATAAAGATATTATTATTTAGAAATCCCCCCCTCACACAGAGGGCTGTTGTAAATGTAAACAATGAGTGTAAAAACACTAAAATAAGACTCCAGGCACCCAGGCCCGAAATCAGTTACCAAAAATACACTATCTGATGCAAAACAGAGACTTCCAGGGAAGAAACTGCAGAACATCAGATGGTAGATGCAGAACACAACGCCTAACCACCCGTAGGTGAAGACGTAAACATGGGGAAAGAACAGAATTCATTCTGTTAATCAGCTAAAACTCCCAAGAAATTTTAGTAATAATAATTACAGAAACTATGCCAAAAGCATGGGAGAATAGCAAGGGGGAACTTAAAGGACAGGGAGAGAGGAAAACACTTGAAAAAACAGTGTAACTAAACAATCAGAATGACAACAAAATGGCTGCTGCCTTGAAAATAGGTAACTTAACATAATTTCATTAAAAAATTTTAAGTTACAGCCCTGATAATATTCTGTCACACATTCTTTTCCTCTCCTCCTTTTCTATCCTCCTTAGAATCACCATTTCACTAATATTTATGTGTCTGGCATCATTTAAACTGAGATTTAAAAGCACAAAGATCAGTCAGATGTTAACTGATGAAGGGCCAAACTTAGAATGATAAATGGCGCCAATTTCGGAACGTCCTTGACACTGCGCATGCGCAGTAGGGGCGAAGTGTGGAGGGCCTTTCAGGACATGTTTTCTTTAGTTTTAGATGCAAATTTTGGGGATTGGGGGGGCAAAATTTGTGTTTGGCCCTATATTTTAAGAGTTAGCACCAGCTATGTCTGGGTCATTGGTACAGTATAAAAATATACGGCCTCTTACAGTGCTGAAAGTAACATTAAATAGATTAAAGTTTTAGTCTAATTGGCATACTTTATGCATGAGAAAAAAACCTGTATTATGTGTGATGTATCCCATGGTACTAAACATTCATACAAAAAATTATTCAAATCAGCACTTTCATATGGAAGTTCTGCACAAAAATCTGATTGCACCTAATTTTGTACAAAATGGCTGCCAGAATTTCAGAATTTCAGACCAGACTCCAAAACACTCGTTCTCATCCCACAGTGATAACAAAGGTACCCAAAAAGTTTCGTAAAGATTGGTTCATAAATACGGCCTCTAGTCCGAGCCGTATTGGCATTTGCACTTACAGTGCTGAAAGTAACACTAAATAAATCAAAGTTAGTCTAATTTGCATAATTTATGCACGAGAAAAAAACCCAGATTATATGTGATGTATCCCATGGTACTAAACATTCATACAAAAAATTATTCAAATCAGAGCTTTCATATGGAAAAAAATAATGCGCAAAAATCTGATTGCACCTAATTTGGTACAAAATGGCTGCCAGCGGCCGTCTTGAATTTCGGACTGGACCCCAAAACACACCTTCTCATCTCACGATGATAACAAAGGTACCCAAGAAGTTTCGTAAAGATCGGTTCATAAAGAGCCCGAGCCGTGTGTGTGGCGCTACAGACGGACAGACGGGCTATGACAATACCTCAAATTTGGCTTCGCCCAAGTTGAGCTAAAAATAATTTCTAGGCATAACTCAAGTAGTTATTACTTACTTATACTATGAGACAAATTTGGTTTCAATCAGCCCATCAGTATTGGCATACTACCACAGAGACCCCAAATATTGACCTAACAACTTGCCTTGAACAAATTTCAATCTCCATCACCAAAGGAACTTTCATACCAAATATCGAAGCATTCTCTGTGGTAGTTCATGAAAAGAACATATTAAAAAAGTTCTAGGCTTTCTGGGCATTAACCTCAGCCCCAAGGGGAGTAGTAACTTTTTTAGAAAAAAATTCAAAAGAGTATACGCTACCAAGATGTTTTGTACCAAATTAGTTTAGATTTGGCTGAAAGGTACCGAAAAATACTTAGTTGATGGAACCAAAGATAGATGATAACTCAGCATTTTACCACTGCCAAGTTCCAACAGTGTTAAAATGGGCCTCGCCATACAGAAGCCATGAAAAAATATTTTGGTCCGTGCTATTTTTGAAATATGGGCATTTGAATTTTTGATATTTTAAGCTCTTGGAATTTCCATGGAGCGGTGAAAGTTAAAAAATTTATAGTAATTTGTATATTTTTTATACTTACCACTGACCCAGACTTAGCTGGTGCTAACTCTTAAAATTTCAGGGCCAAACACAAATTTTGCCCCCCCCCCCCCCCCCCCCCCCCCCCCAATCCTCAAAATTTGCATCAAAATCCAAAAAATCTATGTCCTATATTTTCCTCCATATTTTTGTCCACTGCGCATGCACAGTGTCAAGGAAGTACCAAAATTGGCACCAAATTTTCATTCTTACAATCAGTGCCTGGTAAGTGTTATGTAATCAGCGGGGAGGTATGAGTTCCCAACTCATGGGAGGGCCATCCCCGTCTGGGTCATTGGTAAGTATAAAAAATATATAAATTACTATAAATTTTTTAACATTTTTATACTGTACCAATGACCCAGACATAGCTGAATAGAAAAAAGGCTGGAGGGCCTAGGGCATAAAGGAAAATCCAATAGGCTCAATTACATGTAAACAGAATTATCCCCTCAAGGAGAAAAGGAGAAACAGGATTTACATGTATCTTTCTTGTTTATACAAAATAAGAAAGACACATTACCAGTTCGTAATTGAGCACAACATCAATGATCTCTATTAACATCCAGTATAACCCATTATACTAATTCTTTAAAGGAAAGCCAATAAATAAAGATAGTCCAGAGAATGAGACTCTTTACACTCATTTAAAAGTGTCTGAGGATTGTATATTAACAATCGTATGACACGTGACATATACAAACGCTTCACACCGAGCTACACTTTAAAAATATTACATAAATGAGATAAACATTAGCTTTACACTTTAAAACCATCCCAGCACCGACTCGGAATTACTGACTCCAGAGGAGGTATTCCCTTGCTTTTCACTATAAAGCAGGTGATATAAGGGAACACCTTTCCCCCCCCCCCCCCTCCCCTTCCCCTTGATCTGGGTCAATCACCCCAGAACGAAGAGGGCAGCAGGACAGAGTCACTGATGGAACAAATAGCCTGCATAACTATAGTTGCAACTGTTTAGTGGACGACATTCTGAGCAACAGATAACAGACCTAAACAAAGCAAGTCGCCAGAAATAGACTCAATATTTCTAAGGTAAAAATTTGTGAATGTAGAAGGCTGAGACCAGTATGCAGCCTTCATCAAATCGGTAATAGCAATACTATTAGCATAAGCCCAAGATGTAGACAGCGCTCTCACTTCATGCGCCGAAATCTTAAGCACAGACTGCTGAGTAGAAGATAATTTTTCATAAGCAGTACGAATAGTCAATTGAATGCACCTTGAAATAGAATGGACTGTGATGTCCCTTCTATTAGGCAGCAGACACAGAAAGAAACGTTTTCGTCCCTTTCTGATAAACTCAGATCTACGTTTGTAAATACGCATAGCTCTAACTGGACATAGAAAGGCCTATGGCCATCTGAGACGGAAGAGCCTTAATAACAATAGGTTCAGGGTACTTATTAGGAGCCTGATTCTTAGCCAAAAATCCAACATTAGTAGTCAAAGTAATAGTATTACCAACACTACGATTGTGAGAATCATCAACAGATAGTTCATGAAGCTCACTAACTCTTCTAGCAGAAGAGAAGGCTAGGAGAAAAGCCGTCTTATAAGTATTTGAAGTCTACTGTGTAAAGGGGTTCAAATGGCGCTTCTTTTAGCTTCAGAAGAACCCAAGCTAAATTCCACTTAGGAATTAACCTAAGGGTTCTAGGTCTATTTATCAAAAAGTTTTTAACTAACTTTGATAAAGAGACATTAGATCCAATTTCTAAGCTATCATGATGAGCATAAGTATCTGATAGCATAGACCTATAACCCTTAATAGTTATTGGCTGCAGTTTGATCTCGTCAAACAAGTAGACCAAAATATTAGCAATGTCTGGAATGGAGGGATCATAAATATCAATAGACAGCAATGAGAGAAAACCTTCCACTTAGCAGTATAATTTAGCGAAGAAGAGGTCCTCCTACAGTTAGAAATTGCGTCCACTGTAAAATGCTTGCCGTGCAAGAAGGACCGCACAGTGGAAATACGTGACTTTGCGGGTTGTGATGCAGGGTGCACGATTTCCCCTGCGAAAGAAGGTCCTCCCATAGAGGAAGCTTCTGAGGAATGACCCACAACAGAGACCTGAGTAGATTTATCCATGGTCTCTGGGGTGACAGAGATGCTACCAACAAAATCTTGCAGTGAGATTGCTTGATTTTTAGCAATATCTGTTGAATCAATGGAGCTGGAGGATACGCGTATCCTATCATTCCTTCCCACGAGATCGAGAGAGCGTCTACTACGAACGCCCGAGGATCTGGACATGGCGACACATACATCTGCAACTGATTGTTGAGATGCATCAAAAACAAGTCTATCATAGGACGATACCTTTGGTAGCAGATCTGGTTGAATACTCGTTTGTTGAGAGTCCATTCTGACGGCAACATATGACATTTCCGAGAAATGGAGTCCACTAGAACGTTCAGACGACCCAGAATATGATGGACCGACAGAAGAACCTGATGCTCCAGGACAAACAGAAGGATTCTCTCTATTAAGTTGAACAACGGAATGGAATGAGTGCCTCCCTGGTTCCGAATATACGCTACTATTGTCGAACTGTCTGACAGAATTTGAACATGTGAATTCTGAATAATATTCATCCAATGACGTAGCGCAAGCCAAATTGACATCATCTCTTTGATGTTTATGTGCTTGTTTAGGAACTGCGTATCACAAAGACCCTGGCACCTCGAATCTCTTGGGCTCAAGGTTGCACTCTAACCTGTTTGACTCGCATCCGTCATAATCGTAAAAATCGGATCTGGCAGTTGCAGTGGCACTCCCTGAGTTAACCACTGAATATCTGCCCAAGTCTGAATCTCTTGTTTTACTTGGTTCGACAAGACGATGTTTGTTTCGAGCGAATGAATCTTCACACTCCAATTCTGAGCAAAAAATATCTGGAGTGGACGAGTGCGTAGGCACCCCATCGGAATAAGATCCGCGGCGGCTCCGCACAAACCTATCAGTCGCATGAATTCTCTCGCTGTTACTACATCTGAGTGAAGACAAAAGCAAGCGTAAAAACTGACTAATTTCACTCTGGGTAACGGCAGACGAACCAGATTGTTGTGCGTCTCGAAGCTCATTCCCAACTGGATGAACGACTTGGACGGAACTAGATCCAACTTCTTTTCGTTTACTATGAAACCGAGACATCGGAGCAGTTGAAGCAGACTCCGAACATCATTCTGAAGCATTATTCTGTCGCCGTACCTCTGAAGAATGTCGTCCAAGTAGGCCGACATTACCGCAGACGAATGCGCTCGGAAATGAGTCATTACCGAGTTCATTATTCAAGTGAAGGCCCAGGGCGCTAGATTCAGACTGAAGCACATTGCTCGGAAGTGATAAACGACTTCTAGGACAGCGAAGCGAAGGTACTTTCTGAACGCCGGATGTACCATGACGTGAAAGTACGCATCCTTGAGATCTATGCTCACAGCGTAATCGTTCACTCGAATGCTCGCCCTTACCGATCGAATGGTCTCCATATAAAATTTTGGAGCCACGCTCAGCTTGTTTATCCAGCTTAGATCTATAACTGGACGAAACGAGCCATCTGGTTTGGGTACCAGGAACAGGTGACTGTAGAAACTGGGAGATTCCTGGTTTTCTACGACCTCTATTGCATTCTTCTCCAGAAGAGATTGGACCTCTGATAGAAGCAAATCTCTCTTCTGAAGGTTTGACTGAAGCTGTGGACTTCGTGTTACCGGAGGTTTTTCCTTAAAGGACAGTTTTAGACCTTCCGAAATAACCCCCTGAACCCATGGGTCGTCCGTAATTGACAACCAGTTGGTTAAGAATCTTGACAGCCTTCCGCCCACTGGAGTGCAATAGAGGTTCTGACCATCACCTCCTGGACTTGCGAGGCTTGCGGGAGGAGAAACTACGTCCTCCCCGACCCGCACCTCGACCAGTCGAACTAGGGGCATCTGACCGGTTGTCTCGGCCAGCATTATGACCCCTACCTGAGTCGCTACTCTGACGGTCTCTGGAGTAAGATGTAGAGGCTTTCTTAGATCCTCTATAGGAACTTCCCTTGGACATACTCACCCCGGAAGTCCCAGACTTACTCCTCTCTGCTGAGTCCTTTTTTTTCGAAACAGACTTAAAGAGCAGAGAGTCTGAAGCTTTCTTAGTAATCTGATCATAGATTAGCGAAAGCTTACCATCAAAGAGAAGCTCCCCTGAAACCAGAACGACTCAAAGAGAGTTTTTCAACTTAGAATCCACTCTTGTGGATGAAGCCAGGGCAGCATCACGTCTGACTAACTCCAAATTCGCCACTGAAAGGGCGGAGTTATACGTGGAATATGCTACAGCCCTCAAAAGAACTCTCAAGGAAGTTTGAACATCCTGGAATTCTTTTCCATTGAGACATTGTGATAATGCTCTGGTAAGGTGATCTGCGTAAGATAAGGCATCTAAACTGGCTCTGTTAGATGAGAATCTCGTCTCGAATCTACTGGAGAGAATTGACATAGACGCCGGCAATGACAACTCCAAGTCTTCTGCCTGGTCGTCTAAATGCAGAGCAACTCTTGGAACGCCCTATCCTGCCATTTCAAATCTATTTCTACTGTTGATGAATGCCAGATGTAGAGCATGAGACGATAAGAAACTGGATCTGCCAGTCTTAGAGGCTAGCCTGAAAATAGCGTCATTCAGCAATTCAAATGTCCGTGAGACATTTCTGGACTGGGCCAGAAACTCAGGCACGATGTCCTTATCCCGGCCGAAAAAGTCTGTGTCCAGTGACGCTATCAGTCTCTTATCTGGAATCGCAGCTCTCTGGTCTGGAGGAACAACTTCTGGAAGGTGTTGCCAGATGAAATCTACGGCCACCTTATGTTGTTCTGAAAGGGAAAATTCCAGCTCCGCTGATTCCCTTTCACCATCCGACTGGACCAAATGTGAATCTCTGTCGTCCCTTTCTGACACTGCAGGGGAGCGTACCGACCCAGCTTCCTCAGACAGTTCTTGATCTGAAAGAGTTTCTGAAGGTTGCTGGGATGCTGCGATGCGTTGTGCTATCTGCAATAGCAAGTCCGTCACGGAGGCCTGTGGAGCGGCGGTCTTACGTTGTTTAGCCGCTGGAAGCTCCTGGGACGGTAACTCTTACATAATTCTTTTATGTGAACGTCCCAATTGGTAAGGCCTCGTGTCCTTGGCTACCGGATGGAGTGACCTGGTCAACAGGGAATCCCCGGTCGGTGAAGCAGGCTGGATATCTGAGGTCACGTATCCAAGGTGCGATCGTGTGTGCTGATGTGTGGATGAGGAAGCCAGTAAACTAGCCGTGGCCAACTGTCTATGCGATGGAGCATCCCGAGCAGGAGGAGTGGACGTATGCTCCGACTGACGAACGTTACATACAACAACATCTGGGCCCAGATGTTGCTGTAAGAGAGAGGGACCTCTCTCGCTCGCGATCCGGGTAGACCTTAACGAGCTAGCTACCGGACTGTCTGGTTTCCGTTCCATCCTCCGATCCGTCGTCGCCGAGTGTGCGTGATCCGAGTTTATAGTGCTTGCAACAACCCTTCTCCTCTCCTGGACCACAATGGACGAACCCGGCATCACATCACCCACTTTACGAGTGATAGCTTCACCTGGCAAGCCAGCTGGCGACAAGGTCGTCAATACTTTCTAAGGATCTAGGCACTTGTCGTATTTCGTTGAGCACTTTTGCCGCTAGCTCTTCATTTGATTGCGACGACGGTAGCACACTTCCTGAAGACATCACGGAAACATCACCCTGTTCTTGTTCCTCTGAAAAAGAGACTGAAAAACTAGAGTGACCCTGTGGCGAGAGGACCGGCATGGACCTCTCACCACTAACAATATACCGTGACACACGTCTCCAACGTTTGTCATCCCAATTGGCACACACTGAGCAAGAATTAGTGAGAGTACATTGACTACAGCAAATACAATGAACATGAGAATCAGAGGAAGAGTTCCTCGATTTACAATTTGAACAATATTCTTTCATATTTTGAAAAAATATTAAACAGCCGTAGTACTCGCACTAACCCTTGAAAATACAAAGATACATAATAATAATAATATAATCCATTACAAAAATTAGGAAAAATAATTCAAAAGAAAAAATTTTTGAAAAAATTTCGAGATGAGCCCAAGTTCCCAAAGGGACAATGAGCCCAAATGGACCCCAAAAAAAGCCTAAGTGTGGACAAAAATTTTAAAACATATCTAAAAATTAATGTTACACTTACGGACAATATTAATGTATTTGGCTGTGAACAAAACCTTATAGAAGACAAGGAATCACTGTCAGAAGTAACCGTTGTCAACGTAAACAAAAGTGAATAAAACCGGAAACAAGACTCCAGGCACTGAAAATATGGCCTGAAATCAGTAACCAATTTTAAAACACTATCCGATGTAAAACAGAAACTTCCACAGAAGAAACTGCAGTACATCGGATGGTAGATGCATGACCAAAATGCCTAAACACCCCTAGGGTGAGGACGTAACCATAGGGAAAACAGAATAAACATTCTGTAACTATGCTAAAAACTCCCAAGAAATTTCAGTAAAAAAATTTTAAAAATTATGCCAAAAGCATGGGAGATTAGCTAGGGAGGGGGAAGGAGGGGGGGGGGGGGGGGGTATCAAGGAAAGGGAGAGAGGAAACACTGAACAAACAGTGGAGATTTCATAGCAAGAATGAAAACATCAGGCCCATGCCCCGAAATTAGGGAACATGAAATAATTTTACATGAAAGTTAAAAAATTTATAGTAATTTATATATTTTTTATACTTACCAATGACCCAGACTTAGCTGGTGCTAACTCTAACAAAACCAGGGCCAAACACAAATTTTGCCCCCCAATCCCCAAAATTTGCATCCAAAACAAAAAGAAATCATGTCCTAAAGGACCTCCATACTACGCCTCTACTGCGCATGCGCAGTGACGCAGACGTCCCGAAATTGGCGCCAATTATCATTCTTACTGGCAGTGCCTGGTCAGCGCTATGTACTCAGTGGGGAGGCAAGAGTTCCCAACTCCAGGGAGGGCCATCCCCGTCTGGGTCATTGGTAAGTATAAAAAATATATAAATTACTATAAATTTTTTAACATTTTTATACTGTACCAATGACCCAGACTTAGCTGAATAGTAAACAAGCTGGAGGGCCTAGGACATAGAGGAAAATCCAATAAGCTCAACTATATAGTAAAGAGGTAACCCCTTAAGGAGAAAAGGAGTATTAGGCTTTACATGTATCTTTCTTATTTAATATTAAATTAGAAAGATACACTACCCTTAATAATTGAGCACAATAACATTCATGTTCTCTATTAACATCCAGTATAACCCTTATACTAATTATTTTTAAAGCAAGCCAATAAATAAAGTAGTCCAGAGAATTGAGACTCTTTATAGTCATTTAAAAGTGTCCGAGTATTGTATATTAAAACCCGTTTGACACTTGACATATACAAATGCTTCACACCGAGCTACACTTTAAAAATAAGACATGAATGAATTTAAACATTAATATTACACTTTAAAACCATCCCGGAAGCGACTCAGAAATACTGACTTGGAGGAGGCATTCCCTTGCTTTTCACTATAAAGCAGGTGACCTAAGGGAACACCTGCCCCCCCCCCCCTTCCCCTTGCCCTGGGTCAAATAGCCCAGAGCGAAGAGGGCAGCCGGACGGAGTCACTGCCGGAACAGAAAGCCTGCATAACTATAGTTGCAACTGTTTAGTGGACGACATTCTGAGCAACAGATAATGGACCTAAACAATGCAGGTCTCCAGAAATGGACTCAATATTTCTGAGATAAAAATTCGTAAATGTGGATGGCTGAGACCAATAAGCAGCCTTCATTAAATCTGTAATAGCAACACTATTAGCATAAGCCCAGGAAGTAGAAAGAGCTCTTACTTCATGAGCAGAAATCTTAAGCACAGACTGCTGAGAAGAAGATAAATCTTCATAAGCAGTACGGATAGTTAACTGAATCCATCTAGCAATAGAATGGACTGAAATGTCCTTTCTATTAGGCATCAAAGACAGAAAGAAACGTTTCCGTCCCTTTCTGATAAACTGAGATCTCTGTTTATAGATACGTAGTGCTCTAACAGGACAGAGTAAAGGCCTACGCCCGTCTGAAGACGGAAGAGCCTTAATAACAATAGGTTCCGGATATTTATTAGGAGCCTGATTCTTAGCTAAAAAACCCACATTAGTAGTGAAGGTGATAGTGTTCCCAACACTACGATAATGAGAATCATCCACCGATAGTGCATGAAGCTCACTGACTCTTCTAGCAGAAGAGAAAGCTAAGAGAAAAGCTGTCTTATAAGATAAGAATTTGAAATCTACTGTCCCAAGAGGTTCAAACGGCTTTTCCTTCAATTTAAGGAGAACCCAAGCTAAATTCCACTTAGGAATTAATCTAAGAGTTCTGGGTCTATTTATCGAAAAGTTTCTAACCAACTTCGATAAAGAGACATTAGATCCAATTTGTAAACTATCATGATGTGCATAGGTATCAGATAACATAGATCTATAACCCTTTATAGTAACAGGCTGCAGTTTGATTTCGTCAAACAAGTATACTAGAAAGTTTGCAATGTCTGGTATAGAGGGATCAAATATATCTACAGAATGATCCCTACACCAACGACGAAAAACCTTCCACTTAGCCGCATAATTTAGCGAAGAGGAGGTCCTCCTACAGTTAGAAATTGCGTCCACTGCTCGTCCTGTAAAGTGCTTGCCATGCAAGAAGGACCGCACAACGGAAAAACATGAAGGTTGAGACCTTGCGGGTTGTGATGGAGTTGGCGCGATTTCCCCTGCGAAAGAAGATCCTCCCGTGGAGGAAGCTTCTGCGGTAGGTCCCACAACAGACACCTGAGTAGATTTATCCACGGTCTCTGTGGCGACAGAGATGCTACCAACAGAATCTTGCATTGAGATTGTTTTATCTTTAGCAATACTTGTTGAATTAACGGCGCAGGAGGATACGCATATCCTATCATTCCGTCCCAAGGGATCGACAGAGCGTCTACTGCAAATGCTCTTGGATCCGGACACGGAGACACATACGTCTGCAACTGATTGTTGAGATGTGTCGCAAATAAGTCTATCATTGGCCGTTCCCATTGGTAGCAAATCTGATTGAATACTTGTTTGTTGAGAGTCCACTCCGACGGCAACAAGTGACCCTTTCGTGAAAGGGAGTCTGCTAGCACATTCAGACGACCCGGTATGTGACGGACCGAAAGAAGAACGTGCTGTTCTAACGCAAACAGAAGGATTCTTTCCGTTAGATTGAACAACGGAATTGAATGAGTGCCTCCCTGATTCCGTATATACGCCACTACTGTCGTATTGTCGGATAGGATTTGGACATGAGCATCGTGAATAATGTCCATCCAGTGACGTAACGCAAGCCAAATTGACATCATTTCCTTGATGTTTATGTGCTTGCACAGGAATTGCGGATCCCAAAGACCCTGGCATCTCGAATCCGTTGGGATTAATGATGCACCCCAACCTGTTTGACTGGCATCCGTCATAACGGTAAAACTCGGATCCGGCAACTGCAGCGGAACTCCTTGAGTTAACCACTGAATGTTTGCCCAAGTCTGAATCTCTTGTTTCACTTGATCTGACAAGAGAACGTCTACATCGAGCGAATGAATTTTCACACTCCAATTCTGAGTCAGGAAAATTTGAAGAGGACGTGTGCGTAACCGCCCCATCGGAATGAGATCCGCGGCGGCACAGACCTATCAGTCTCATAAATTCTCTCGCCGTGACTTTGTCTGCGTGCAGACAATAGCGAGCGTAACAACTGACTAATTTCGCTCTGGTTAACGGCAGACGAACGAGATTGTTGTGCGTCTCGAAGCTCATTCCCAGATGAGTGAATGACTTGGACGGCACCAGATCCGACTTCTCCTCGTTTACTATAAAACCGAGACGTCGGAGCAATAGAAGAAGATTCTGAACATCGTTCTGAAGCGTTAACTCGTTGCCGTACCTCTGAAGAATGTCGTCCAGGTAGGCCGACGTTACCGCAGACGAATGAGCTCGGAAGTAGATCATTACCGAGTTCATTACCCGAGTGAAAGCCCAGGGAGCTAGATTCAATCCGAAGCACATCGCCCGGGATTGATACACCACTCCTAGGACTGCGAAGCGTAGATACTTTCGGAATGTCGGATGTACCATGATGTGAAAGTACGCATCTTTGAGATCTATGCTCGTTGCATAATCGTTCACCCGAATACTCGCTCTGACCGATCGAATCGTCTCCATATAAAACTTCGGAGCGACGATCAGCTTGTTTATCCAGCTCAAATCTATGACTGGACGGAACGAGCCGTCTGGTTTCGGAACCAGAAACAGATGGCTGTAGAATCCCGGAGATTCCTGGTTTTCTACGACCTCTACCGCGTTCTTCATTAAAAGAGACTGCACCTCTGATAACAGAGCGTCTCTTTTCTGTGGATTTGACGGAAGATGAGTCCACTTTGGACTTCGAGTTAATGGAGGCTTTCGTTTGAAGGATATCTTTAGACCTTCCGAAGTCACTCCTCTCACCCAAGGGTCGTCCGTAATCGACGCCCACTCTTGTGAAAAGCTCGACAACCTTCCGCCAACCGGAACGCGATAGAGGTTTAAGCCATCACCTCCTGGACCTGCGAGGTCTGCGGTAGGAGAAACCACGTCTTCCACGACCCGCACCTCGCCTCGTCGACCTCGGGGCGTCCGACCGATTGTCCCGGCCTGAAGGACGTCCCGAACGAGAGTCGCTATCCTGACGGTCTCTCGAATAAGACCAAGAGGACGCACCGGAACCTCTATAGGAACCTCTCTTGGGCGCATTAGACCCAGAAGTGCCTGTCTTATTCGTGTCTGCTGTATCCGACTTCTTAGGAGCAGATCTGAACAACAGAGAATCATTAGCTTTCTTTTTAATTTTATCATAAATAGCGGAAAGCTTGCCGTCAAAGAGAAGTTCTCCTGAGACCGAAGCGACTCTAAGAGAGTTCTTCACCTTAGAATCCACTAGTGTGGATGTAGCTAGGGCTGCGTCACGTCTAACCAACTCCAGATTTGCCACTGAAAGGGCGGAGTTACACGTGGAATAAGCTACTGCCCTTGAAAGAAGTCTTAAAGAGGATTGTATATCCTGAAACTCTTTCCCCTGAAGGCGCAGTGATAACGCCTTAGTAAGGTGATCTGCGTAAGATAAGGCATCTAAATTGGCTCTGTTAGACGCAATAGCTGTTTCCAACACCGTGGTTGGAATAGAAGCTGACGACGGTAATGATAGCTCTAAGTCTTCCGCCTCGTCGTCCATACGCAGAGGAACTCTCGGTATACCCTGTCCTGCCGTATCGAATTTATTCCTTGCATTAATGAAAGGCAGGTTGAGAGTATTAGCGGACAAGAAACCTGCTTTCCCCGTCCTGGAAGCAAGTTTAAATATAGCGTCGTTCAATAATTCAAATGTTCTTGCAACATTATTGGACTGCGACGGAAACTCGGGAGCGATGTCCCTGAACCGCTCAAAAAATTCAGAGTCCAATGATGCTATAATTCTCTTGTCCGGAAGCGCAGCAGTCTGGCCCGACGGAACAACTTGAGGGAGAAAGTGCCGGATGAAGTCCACGGCAGCTTTATGTTGTTCCGAAAGGGATAGCTCCAAGTCATCCGTATCCCTTTCACCATCCGGTCGGACCTCATGATGTTCCCGGTCGTCCACCCCCGATGCTTCGGCGGAGCGTACCGACCCAGCGCCGTCGGATAATTCTCGATCCGACACCGTTTCTGTCGGCTGCTGGGATGCTGCGATAAGCTGTGCTATCTGCACAAGAATGTCCGGCATCGAGACCTGCGGAGGCGCAGTCTTTTGCTGCTTCGCCGAGGGCAGCTCTGCATCAGATGGCTCCCGCATACTTTTCCTATGCAAACGTCCAGAGTCCATCGGTCTCGAATCCCTGGCTGCCGGATGGTGTGACCTGGTCGCCGAAGAATCCTTCATCGGCGAAGCTGGTAATATATCGGCGGTCACGCAGCCAAGGTGCAGTCGTGTGCGCTGACGAGAAGAGGAAGCCTTAACAGTCTCTGCGGACTGCTTATACAATGGAGCGTCCCGAGCGACGGACGTATGCTCCGCTAAAGACACATTTTGTACCACAACATCTGGTCCCAGATGTTGTTGTACGAGAGAGGGGCCTCTCTCGCTCGCGGCCCGGCTGGACCTGGACGAGCTAGGAACCGGACTCAAAGGCGTCCTCCGTTCTCGCTTACTATCCGCCGTCACTGGGTGTGCATCTATTATGTTTATAGTGCTCGCATCACCCAAAATTTCCTCTTGGACCGCATCGGACGAACCCGGCTGCCGAACCATTCGGTGAATGGACGCTACACCGGGCGAGCTAGCGGACGACATTTGTCTAATCTCCATGAGCACTTTTGCCGCTAGCTCTGAATTCATTTGTGATGACGGACGCACACTTGAAGAAGATAACATGGAAACATCACCCTGTTCTGGTTCCTCTGAAATAGAAACTGAGAGAGTAGAGTGACCTTGCGGAGAAAGAGCCGGAATCGCTCTTTCTCCAGAAACAACATATCGTGACACACGTTTCCAATGTTTCTCATCCCAATGTTCACATATAGGACAGGGATTAATGCGAGAACACTGACTACAATTAATACAATGATCATGAAAGTCAGAGGAAGATTTCTTCCTATTACAATTTGAACAACGTCCCTTCATTGTGAAAGAACAACAATAAGTCCTAGTTACTCGCAAAAACCCCTGACACAAAGATACATAATAACATGATCCATTAATAAATGAAAAAACAATTGCAAAACAAAATAATTTTGAAAAAATATTTTTTCAGCAAAGCCCAAGTTGCTGAAAAGTAACGTTGAGCCCCGATGGATCCGATGGCAAAGTGTGGTCAAAAATTTTAAATTTATATTAAATAATTAATGAGACACTTTCGGATAATATAAATGTATCTTATAGTGAGATAAACTACAGCAAAGGCAAACAGCCCCCCTCAAAAAAGGCTGTTGCCAATGAAAACAAACAGTGTAAAAACACCAGAAAACATGACTCCAGGCACTGAAAAAACTGGCCCGGAATCAGTCATCAATTACACTCTATCTGATGCAAAACAGAGACTCCCAGGGGAGAATCTGTAGAACATCAGATGGAAGATGCAGAACACAAACGTTATACACCCATGGGTGAAAACGTAACAATGGGGAAAATAACAGAAAACATTCTGTAACCAAGCAACTCTCCCAGGAAATTTTAGAAATGAAATTTCTCAAAAATATGCCAAAAGCATGGGAGAATTGCAAGGGGGGACTTTAGAAGGCTAGGGGAGAGGAAACACTGAATAAGCAGTGCAACAATTAGCAAGAATGACAACAAGAGGCCCATGCCTCGAAAATAGGCAACTTAACATAATTTCATCAAAAAATTTTAAGTACAGCCCTGATTATTTTTTGTCACTTCTTTTTCCTCTCCTCCTTCTATCCTCCTTAGAATCACATTTTCTCCAAAAATTACGTGTCTGGCATCCTTTAAACTGAGATTTACAAGCACAAAGATCAGTGAGATGTTGACTGATGAAGGGCCAAACAGAGAATGATAATTGGCGCCAATTTCGGGACGTCTGCGTCACTGCGCATGCGCAGTAGAGGCGTAGTATGGAGGTCCTTTAGGACATGATTTCTTTTTGTTTTGGATGCAAATTTTGGGGATTGGGGGGCAAAATTTGTGTTTGGCCCTGGTTTTGTTAGAGTTAGCACCAGCTAAGTCTGGGTCATTGGTACAGTATAAAAATATTATAAGTTACAGCCCTGATCACATCCTTCCACTGTTTCTTCCTCTCATCCTCTTATTTCATCCTTGGATTCACCATTTCCTTCATGATTTTGTGTCTGGCATCATTTTAACTGAGATTATAAGCACAGATATCAGTGAGATGCTACTGATTGAAGGGTCAAACAAAGAATGAAGATTTTGCGCCACTTTCGGTACTTCCTTGACACTGCGCATGCGCAGTGGACAAAAGTATGGAGGACCATATAGGACATAGATTTTTTTGATTTTGATGCAAATTTGGGGGATTGAGGGGGCAAAATTTGTGTTTGGCCCTGAAATTTTAAGAGTTAGCACCAGCTAAGTCTGGGTCATTGGTACAGTATAAAAATATTTTTTTCGTTTTCGGGTATCAATCAATTACTTATCACCCAATTATAATACATGTCGAATTTGGTTCAAATCAGCTCAACAGTTCTTGAAATACAAATTTAGGGTTGAGCCCAACATGGGCATGCTCCCACAGAGAACCCAATATTGACCTAACAACTTGCCTTCAACAAAATTTAATCTTTACCACCAGCGGGAGTTCCAAACCAAATATCAAAGCATTCTCTGTGGTGGTTCATGAGAAGAAGATTTTAAAAGATTTTTAGGCCTTTTGGGCATTAATTCCAGCTTGAAGATGGAAGCAGCTTCATTTGAACAAAGTAGAATTGGTATACTCCAAAGATGGTCTGTGTCATATATGTATGAATCTGGCCCAGTGGTTTTAAAGAAGCCAAGTTTTAAATTAATTGATGCAGTATAAGAAAGATGATGACTCAGCATTTTCACATTGCCAACATTGTTAAAATGGGTATCCCTATATGCAGGGTTTTTGCTACCATGGCTGAGGGTCCATCAACCGAACCCATTCGTGCATCGATCATTTACTGATAAAGCATAAAATCTGGTAAAAAAAAACAACAAACAACAAGACGCCATAAAATTCTAGTCAAGACACGGTCATTCTCTCAAAAACGTTCATACATTTTAGGAGCACTGTTTCCGGAATTGGATTTCTGAAACTTAAGATTGTCAAGTGTCATTCAGAAACTATTGCTATTTTCTGCCATTTGCTGATTAGGTAAGTAGGCCAATTGTAGTGAAGAAATGGCGATAGCTTTGGGTGTTTCCCCGAAGATTCAATATAAATATTCTCACAAAATCGTTCACACTAAAACATGAATCGCCGTCTCAGATACAAGGAAATGGTCTTCCTGCAGTGTTCAATTCTCCAGGCGATCTATGATTTCCCCCTCCTACTGGACACGCTAATTCATTCCTAGTGGAAACCCTGCCATCTGGCACCCCATGAGAAAACCGACAGCAATTTTTTTTTTGATTGCAATGGACTTAAGGAAGCTGCATACCAAAAAACAATATGCTGGTTCATGCAGTTTGGGAAATATGGATGTTTGAATTTTTTCTATTTTTAGCTCCTGGGGTTCCCACATGGTTGTAAAAAAACATTTCAGACACCAATCAAGTACTTATGACCCAATTATACTGCATGCCAAATTTGGTTCAAATCAGCCCATCGTTCTTGAAGTACAAATTTGGGGCAAAGCCCAAAATGGGCATGCTCCCACAGAGAGCCCAAATATTGACCTACAAACTTCCCTTGAACAAATTTTAATCTTCACTACCAAAGGAAGTTACATACCAAATATCAAGGCATTCTCTCTGGTGGTTCATGAGAAGATTTTTAAAGATTTTTAGGCATTTTGGGCATTAACCACAGCCCAAAGATGGCAACAGTTTCATTTGAAACAAGTAGAAAGTGTATATTCCGTAGATGGTCTGTGCAATATATGTTTGAATATGGCCTAGTGGTTTTGATGAAGACAAGTTTCAAAAGTTAACGGACAACGTCGGATGCCAAGTGATGGCAATAGCTCCCACTCACTTTCTAAGCTAAAATTGTGTAAGGAACATGACTTGAGAGTTGTAAAAAGCTAAGTTGAAAACAGAAGCATATTCATGGAAAAGAAGGGCACTACCAATAAAAAATACACCAACAAAACAATTTGTTAGAAGATAGTAAAGGTAAACTTCAACCCTCTACCGAAAACACATGATATCAAAATTTATTACTTAAAATACTATTTTTTTTTAAATTTGTCCCAAAATTCTCACAAAACCATTTCAGGTGATTGAGGTGAGACCTCATTGGAATGAGCTTGATGATAACTGGAAATCTAATTCATAACGATGTGCGTCATTCGGAGGGATATCGTCACAAAAGATATCCAAAAGTGAACAAACTAGCATGTAATGAAGAGTACATTTACATTGATAAACATGCATGAAGATAAATTTGTAAATGAATCCTCAATAATTATCACATTTTTTTGTACCTTGTAAGAATGGACAGTAAACTGGTAATGTTTTCTTGATTCTCCACTTGAATAACTGGTCCAGAAAACAGAAGATCAATATCCAACTACAATATATAAAAAAAATAAATTTACCTTACAATGACTGTGTATCAAGCGCAAAAACAAGTATTCTATATGTTTATCTGAGGGAGATGATACAAATTCTGTCCCCTGTAAATGCAGCATACAAGTACATGCTTAGTTACAATTTGTTAAGTTTATGTCACCAATAATAGAACATCACAAATTTTCAAGAACAGTTTGCAAGGTGCCATCTACTATCATGTTTCATGAGAATTTATTCATTTTGCATGGCTAATTTTCCTTGCACATTTCAAAGGTAAGTTATTACTGGGACAAGAAAATACCACAAAACTCCAAAATAACTGCCATGGGAGATATGCCAGAATGCTGGTTATTGAAAGGGACCTTCCAATAGTCAACAATAGAATGAAGTGAGAATACAATTGGATTCATTAATCAATTCTTTTTCAATTAATTGCTCAGAGAAGCAAAGTTCCAAGATGGCTGTCATGGTGGCCATGTTGGATAAGTCAGAATGCTTGTTATTGAAAGGAATCTTTGTACTCTTAACAGTAATGCATTAAAAAATAATGGGATCCATTAATCCATTCTTTATCATGTTATTGCTCAGAGAAGCAGAATTTTTTTAAAATCCAAGATGGATGCCATGTTAGCCATGTTGGATATGCCAGAATGCAGGTTATCAAAAAGGATCTTCTTACAGTCAACAGTAATGCATGAGAAAAATCAGACATCAGCCATTCCATCTTTAAATTATCATTTGGACAAGCCAAAATCACAAAAAAATCAATGATGGCTGCCATGAGTATATGCTGGATATGCCAAAATGCTGGTTATAGCTTCCTGCTGAATCCACATCAATGTATGTAACAATTTTTGTATTATATGACTTTAAACTCTTAAAATAAATAATGTTTAAACTAAAATGCTGGTTATCATAGGAGTCTTCCTACAGTCAACAGTAATGTTACTGGGAAAAAGTGGGATCCATTAGTCATTCCTTTTGAAGCTGCTGCACTGACAAGTAAAAATCACATCAAAATCTAAGATGGCTACTATGGTGGCCATGTTGGATATATCAGAATGTTGATTATTGAAATAAACCTTCCTCTTGTCTTGCCCAATCCACATACAAAAATTGGATCTATTCAACATCAGAGTTTGAAGATATTGCGAGGTCAAGCAAAAGCTAAGGGACAGACAGATGGCCATAGCAAACAATAATAGGACAAACTCATAGGATGACTGGCCATATAACAAAACACACTTCTCAAAAGTAAAGTGATAAAGTCCTCATAGAGCCACAAACTGCCTGTTTTGTACTGCTCTGTAAAAAATGTCCTAAGTGAATTCTTCCTTGAGAACTCTACTGGTAGGATGCATTTATCTTGACAGTGTTTTTACATTATTGTTGGCAGCCTGTACATAGATTCCAAAATGTTCATTTGATTCTGGTCATAGATTCCAGAAATGTCCTTAAAGTCTGGAAATTCTTTATTTTGTGTCCTTGTAATAAGATTTCACTTTGACTTAGCAGTGGAGTCTAGTGAAGTTTTGAATGCCATTGCAGGCAGCCAAAACTTCACTTGAAACCACTGTTAAGATACTGTAGTTCCATTTCAGCAAGGTCACCAAAAGCCTGTATGTTGGAACTTGTTTTCTAAATGTAGATGCAAGACAAAAAACTCGCCAAAAACTTGGAACTAAACCCTCAAGAATTAACACAGGTTTGTTTTTTCTATGGAATATGAAAAAATTTAAAGTAATTTATATATTTTTATACTTACCAATGGCCCAGACTAGCTGGTGCTAACTCAAAAATATTTAGAGCCAAACACAAATTTTGCCCCCCCCCCCCCAATCCCCAAAATTTGCATGCAAAACCGAAAATTAGAAGTCCTATCTGGCCCTCCATACATTTACCCTCCGCGCATGCGCCGATGCCAGGAAGTCACTGAATCTGGCGCCAACATCATTCTTTGTAAAAAGATTATAATATAATAATTCAGCGGGGAGGTATGAGTGCCCAGTACTGCCCACTCATGGGTGGGCCATTCCCGTCTGGGCCATTGGTAAGTATAAAAAATATATAAATTACTTTAAATTTTTTCATATTTTTATCTAATATATAAATGCAAATGTCTGTATCTATCTCTATTTTTGTTCCGGGTGAACTCCTCCGTTTCTAGACCGATCGGCCTCAAATTTTCTACGAGTAACATGGGATGGGTGCCATGCCCGTGTGAGGTGATCTTGACCTTGAAATTGATGACCTTGACCTTTTATTTCAAAAACGGCAGGGCCGATCAGGCAGAAATTTCATATGTGTGGGTATATTGACCCATCAATCATTTTGACTTCATCGGGGTGACCTTGATCTTGAAATTGATGACCTTGACCTTTTATTTCGAAAATGGTTGCGCCGATCGGGCTAAAATTTCATATGTGCGGGTATATTGATCCATTGACTTTATCGGGTTGCGGGGTAACCTTGACCTTGAAATTGGTGACCTTGACATTCTATCGATCATATCTGAGGGTATATTGATATAACCATCTTCTCCCGTGCAACACCGGGTATTCACCCGCTTGTCTAATATATAAATGGGAATGTCTGTATCTCTCTCTCTCTATCTTTGTTCCGGGTGAACTCCTTCATTTTTCGACCGACCGATCTCAAATTTATACACAGGGGGAACATTGGATGGGTGCTGTGCCCACGCAGGGTGACCTTGACCTTGAAATTGATGACCTTTACCTTTTATTTCGAAAACGGCTGGGCCGATCGGACTAATATTTCATATGTGCAGGTATATTGACCCATCAATCATTTTGACTTTATCGGGGTGCCCGTGTGGGGTGACCTTGACCTTCTATTTTGAAAACGGCTGAGCCAATCATATCTGAGGGTATATTGACATAACCATCTTCTCCCATGTAATGCCGATTATTCACCCGCTAGTACTGTATATCAATGGCACCAGACTAGCTGAATCATAAAAAAGTGGAGGGCCTAGAACTTCCGAAATAGTAGATCAACAAAGATCAAATCCTTCAATCCATGATGAAGAAAATTAGAATAATTAGAATTTACATGTACGTCTTTTTATACCATAATAGAAGAGACATATCCTAATATGGATCCCAATTATGTAAATCCTAAATCTGAGCATGAAATCATGCTAAATAGGATGTAATGAGTTCACAAATTTTTAAGGCTAGTCTGGACTAAGCCCTAAAAATTAGGATGGCATATTTGAGAATGAGAGAAAATTGCCCATAAACCTACGCCATACAATAATACTACAGCTGAACGCCGAATTTAGTACGGACAAAAACAGCTTCCTTCATAGTTACATACCCAATAAGCCAGAGAAGTGGACAAAATGCCCCCCCCCCCCCCCCCCCGCCACTTTTTTTTTAACATATCTTCAAAAGAAAGAGGGGAGAGCTCTGGAATCAATAAGCAGTACCCAGAAACGATATAAATAATTATCGATCAGGCACTCAAAAATTAATTCATGAATAATAAATGGTGCTTAATGCCACTTCACAAGCCAAGGCTGTAGCGACAATTTGGTGAATAACATTATTCGCTACAAAAAAATGCACTGCAGACGGCGTATACAGCTACAACGAAATCAGTGAAATAATAATATAACATACACATACAAAAGCGAGATACGATGAACAATCTCTGCAGAGAAAACACGCTTCAAAGATCATTCACAGGAGGCCTCTGTACAATTAAATCCTGTAAGAACACTCTCCAACGTGTACTATTTGGTATCTACAATTATAAACACGTGAGAATATGCGATTTGAGAACTGACAAAATAGAGACCAGGATCTAGAATTGGAGGTAGGTATGATTATCCGGCTCCAACACAGACCACCCCCAAAATATATAATTTCTAGGTCCATCAAAGTGATACCGTAATAAAATATTGTGCGAGTGCATTAAAATTCTGCCTGTAATCATCTAAAAACCACTAAATGGTTATGCAGTCACCTATGAACTCAAATAGCAGCAAATATGATGATTAAATAAGTTCTTGTATATTAGAAATCAGAAAATAAACACCAGAAACTAATGCAACAGAATTGCTTATATGCCTATGAAGGCGCCATGCAACACGACCCAAAGGCATAGTATGTATGTATTTAGATATATATACGTGACAGTGTGTGAGTTTGGAGGGGGAATTCGACTTCATGTCGAAATCTCATCACCCACATTACTTCATCAATGATGATCCAAACAGCAATAATATAGTAACCACAAAGCTCCCTCACGTCTGACATACTCCATTATGCCACTGAGAGCAGAGAATGACTTGAAGAAGAAAACTTCCCTTGAAGAAGAAAACCCTCTTGTGGGGGAAGCTTCTGGGGAATGTTCAATAACAGACACTTAACGTCAATGTAATCAATAGAAACAAATGAATAGAAAGATACACATATCCTATCATTCATTCCCATGAAAACGGCTGAGCGTAAAATGTATGCATTCAAAAGCCTAATACTGGTGACACAAATAATGGAAACTATTATTCCCGTGTGCCGCAAAATTAACTATCCTGAAGTGATCCTACATAAGATCATGTAATAGCCATACAATTAGAATAAGCTCAAGATGCTGCCAGCGCTTTACTTCATGCGCTGAAGTCTTAAGCACTGACTGCTGATTCGAAGATAAATTTTCCTAAGCAGTATGAATAGCTAATTGACTATATCTAGCAACAGAATGAACCGAAATGTCCCTTCTATTGGAAATTAATGACAAAGGAAGCATTTCTTCTCTACTGATAAACTCTTATCTGCATCTATAATTACATGAATGGTAATAATATGTGGTCTCCAAGAACCAAGGGTCACAAGATCCCTGCATAGAGAGACCATCGGACTCAGGATTGTAACCCAATATATGAACTCACATCCGTCATGACAGAGAAAACTGATAAATATATGCCCAAACTTGACCTTATGTTAAAAGATTCTCTAAAACAAAACAGGTCTAGAGCGAAAAACGTCTACCACTCCAGTTAATAATAACTGGAAGGGACGTGTACGTAAGCGACCCATCAAAATAACATTCATAGCCGCTCCGCACAACCCCATCCGACGTATAAAATTTCCACTGTTAATGCGTCAGATAAAAGATAAAAGTGAGCCAAACAACTGGCTAATTCGCTCTGTGAAACAACAAACGAACCAGCCTGTTGAAAATGAATTGTAGGATACGTGTATCTTACCATTCATCCCATGAGACATTATCTAGTTCATAATTCAAATGATCTAAAGAACTATACACGCTATATCACCGAACGCTCGCTTTTAGACTGAAAGATTATCATAAATAACCTAATTATCCAGTTCCAGTCAAAATCGGTCAGACCGAGCTCTATAAGAGCCTCGAGCCACCGGCTCAGGGGTGTCTGATCAGTAAACTCAAACAGACCTAAACCCCCTATCCAAGTGGCTGTATAGACAATCCCCAAAGTAATATATAGATGGGATACCTATACCTTCGCTATGAGTCCTTATAGACGATCTGAGTCTAGGACAACCTCTCCTACTCTTTCTGTTGGTGTGGTCGATTAGACCCCAACTTAAAGAGTCGAGTATTGATGCTTTCTTGTAGCTTAATCCTACATTAATGAAAGCTTACCATCAAAGACTAGTGTCTGGAAAACTAAAGCGACCTGTAGCAACTTTTCCACCTAGTCAAATGTTAAAGATGACGACGCAAGGCTTCGTCACATCAGAATAGCTCCCACTTAACATTTGTTAAGACAGAGATATATATTATAATAGGTCTGGAAAGAATTTTTAAAAGGTACAAACGTCCACAAAATTCCTTTCCAAATAGATGTTGCGTCACAGTACTTAAAAATGAAGTACATAAGACCAAGAATCTAAATTCGCTCTGAATAAGAAATTATCTTCTCAATTGTGTCCGAGCGAACAGCTAAATGATGAAGGTAAGGCTACCACTAAGATCTTAGCCTGCTCATTCAACGCAGAGAAACTCTCAGCACATCTTTCCCGGTCGTTTTTTAAATGTATGTGAACAAAAAACGGTTAAACATACAGAAGATGATAAGAAACCGTATTACTTCTTCCCACAGGAAGTTCAATATGGTGTCATCTACACAATCGAAGACTTGTGACTCCCATGTAGACTTAACCGGAAAAAGATCTTATTATCCTGCTCTTTGTCCAGATGAAGTCAGCGTCTAACAACTCGGGCGGTTTCTCACAATTACTCGCAGCATTGTGATTCACTGGAACAAGTTCAAGGAAATGATAATGTATAGTATCCATATCATCCATGAGTTGTTCCGAACGAGAAAGTTATCCTCCTCCGTATCCCTTTCATCATTCGTCTAAATTAGTTAGAATCACAGTCACCGGTATCTGAACAGGCCGATGACTGGATTGATCAAGCACCATTCAACAGCTCAAGTTTTGAGACTGACGTTGAGTGCTTCTGCCTTAGCAAGAATACTGCAATGAGCTGCACAATTTGCGACAGTAAGTCCGCTACGGAGGCCTGAGGAGCAGTGGTCATGAATTGCTTGTCTGCCAGCTGCTCCTGGAACAGTGAGTCCGAGATGGCTCTTACTGCGGACATCCCGAAGAATGAAGCCTCATCTCCTTGGCTATTAGATGGTGTGACTTTCTTCACAAAAGATGGACCTTTTGATGATGCAGACTAGATATCCTAAGTCACTTAGCCAAGGTGCGGTCGGCAGTGCTTGGTAGATGCTGAAGAAGCCAAACTGTAGCTGTCCCCGGCTAAGAATTGAACTAAACATACCAGACAATAGCTATGTACGTAAGCTCTGACTGAAGCAAGTTCCTACCAACAACACCTGGCCCCAGTTCAAAAGCCTAGCCCTTGTCTTATATCATTGAGCACTTATGCCACTAGCTCTGAATACCATGCACTTGCGACACATCCGGTGTCACGGTCCTCATATTCAATCTTAACCGTTTCACTGGCATCAGGGAACTGAAACCACTCATTGCGGTTTATAGCCCTGTGCAATATAAAGAATACTTTATCCATATGTAGAGGAAGCCGTAAGACTAGCCGACCCCGGCTTGCCCATTAGACAGGACGTCCTGGACAGGAGGCATCGACGTAAACTCCGACTGACGCAAGTTCCTACCAACATCTGTCCCCAGATGATGCTGTAAGAGAGAGAGAAGGACGTCCTGGACAGGAGGCATCGATGTAAACTCCGACTGACGCAAGTTCCTACCAACATCTGTCCCCAGATGATGCTGTAAGAGAGAGAGAACTCTCTCTTGCTCGCGGTCCTGGCTGACCTGGACGAGCATACCTCAGAACTTGCAGGCTTCCTCCTTCCGTCGTTGCTGGGTGAGCCTGGTTGCATATTATAGTGCTCGCTCCACCCTATATCATCTACTAGCCCGGAGCAGACACACCCGGCGTCGCAGTTCTCCGAGGCCGGAGTAACTGCTTCATCGGTCGAGCTAGCTGGCGGCAACTGACTTTGTGCAGTCGTGTGTGCTTTTCAAACGCAGAGGAAGCTATAAGACTAGCCGACCCCGGCAGCTTATTAGAAGGAGCGTCCCGGACAGGAAGGCATGGACGTAAGCTCCAACTGACACAAGTTCCTACCAACAACCTCTGACCCCAGATGTTGTAATAAGAGAGAGGGGCCTCTCTCTTGCTCGCGATCATGGTAAACCTGGACGAGCATACCTCAGAACTTGTGTGCTTCCTCCTTCTCGTGCTTCCTCCTTTCCGTCGTTGCAGGGTGAGCATGTTCGTATTTTTATAGTGCTTGCTACACCCTTATTCCTCTTCTCGACTGCTACGGACATACCTGACGTCACACCACATTCGACATGATAGATCTGCCGGTTGAGCTAGCTGGAGACAAGGGATGTAAACCTTAGTTCAAAAGCCCAGCCGTTGTCTTATATCATTGAGCACTTTTCCGCTAGCTCTAATAGTATAATGCGACGACGGAAGCGCACTCCCTGACGGCGTCACGTAACCACACCAGGTTCTTGTTCCTCTGTAAATAGAAACTAAAAAACTATAGTGACATTTTTAGCGAGAGGACCAGCAGTGTCCCTTCACCATGATAGGACTGATAGTGTCCACTCGCCTAACAAAAACCATGACACCCATCATCAACATTGTCAAAACCTGGCACATGGAGCAAGAATTAGTGGTAGTACATCGAGTATACGCAAGACAACGACCATGTAAATAGAGGAAAGGCTTCCTCTATTTGCCCTACTAAATCTAACAAAGGTCAATTGTACTACCACCAAATCTACATAAATATAAGATAACATTAAAGTACAATCGATGAAATAAACACATCCAAAAGAAAAAATTTCTTCAAAAAATAAAAAAAAATTTTGAAAAAATTTTTCTTATATAAGAACCCAAGTTCCCAAAGGGAACGATGAGCCCAAAAAAAGCCTAAGTGTGGACAAAATTATAATAATATGTCATAAAATTAACTACCACACTATCAGGATATTTAATGTTACTTACAGCTGTCGTTCCTTAAAAATAACAGAAAACTACCTAGAGCAGTGTCAATGTAAACAACTTCAAAACCGTAAACAAGACCCCAGGCAACACGGCCCGAAGTAAGTAACAGAAACAAGACTATCAGATGTAAAGCAAGATCTTCATCAGAAGAAAAAACAATACATCGGATAAATGATGCATGACCAAAATGCCTAAACACCCTAAGGGTGAGGAAGTAACCCTGGGGATGTAGTGAATATTTTCTGTATAATACGTTAAACTCCCAAGAAATTTTTTTTTTTGGGGGGGGGGATCAAAAGAAGGAAAGGAAGGAATACTAAACAAACAGTGGACAAATCATTATCAATGAATGATGATGTCAGGTCCATGTCCCGAAATTGGGGAACATGAACTAATTTTTATAAATATTATAAAATTACAGCCCTGAACGTTTCAAACCACCGTTTCTTCCTTCCTTCATCCAGTTGTGTCCTTGGATCCACCAATTTAACCATTGATTTGTGTCTGGCATCATTATTAATTGAGATTTAAAAAGCACAAATGTCAGTTTGTTGTTATCTGACAAGGGCCAAACAAAGAATGATGTTGGCACCAGATTCGGTGACTTCCTGGCGTCTGCGCATGTGTGGAGGGTAAATGTATGGAGGGCCAGATAGTACTTCTAATTTTTGGTTTTGCATGCAAATTTTGGGGATTGGGGGGGGGGGGGGGGCAAAATTTGTGTTTGGCCCTAAATATTTTTGAGTTTGCACCAGCTAGTCTGGGCCATTGGTACATAGTATAAAAATATGTACTGGTTGCATCCACAATGGTAATACAGATCCCTCAAATTCTCAGCTATTTAAGAACTGGAAATCGATTCTTGCAGCCAGAGGTGACAGAAGCTCGATAAAAGTGGAGAAGCACACATTTTCAAGGCTACCATGGTTCTGCCCAATGGGAGGAAAAGTTACAATCACCTATCAGTAAATGTACCATGACACACTATAGTGTCTCATTTGGTGAGATGCCCTGTCCATTTCTTGTACTTCATTCATCTAGCCTTCGACTTGGAAGATGGTCAAAGTACAAGAAACGGACTGAAGCGGCAGAAGATGGGATTCATTGGCCAAATGTTGTTTGGATTTGCAAATAATATATTACAGGAATGCCAGTATATTAACATGTTTGCATGCGCCCATTTTAACTCATGGTGTTACCACGCAACATGTCTGTGCAAAAAAGTGGAGAGGCAGGTGTACCCTGTGGTTCCCTGATTCCACCGCCTCTTCTTGCAGAATGTGTTTGAGAAAATCAAAACCAGAGCTAATGAAATTAATCCCTAATCAAATGAAACTTATAGAGAGCGACAACTTCAAGAAGGTTTTCTTGGGGAAAACAATTTGGGAAATCGTAGGTGTACCAAGTTATAACATATGGTATGGAAGTGATCCCTCTAAACCAAAGGGCTTTAAAGATCTTGGAAACCCTGCTGCATGATGCAGGCCAATAGAAAACAGGGGTCAAGTAATGCCACAGTACTAGAAGCAATAAAGGGTAAGCTTGGGTGGATGAGGATTAAGGACCAGATAGACTTAATGAAACTCTGCTATCTTTACTATTTGGTAAATCTCCCCGACAGCCGATGGTGTAAATTAATGTTCCAGAATATTTGGAATTCAACCACAAAGTCAGGGAGGATAGACTAAGTGAGGGAGTTAATAGAGAACTATTCCATAGAAATCTCAGACTTAGATGTTGGCACAATCCAGTTTAAAAAAAAATTGAGAGAAAGAGTGCAACCTGAATTGGCGAGAGGTGTTCAAAGCAAAGAGGTCTTTGGTGGCCTGTGTGTTAAAGAGAAGCCAGGTTTTGAAGGGTACCTTGATAGCACATTTGTGTGTGTGTGTGTGTGTGTGGAGGGGGGGGGGGGTCACTGTTGTTCAAGGTGAGGTTGCAGTCACTGAAGCTTAGGGGAAAAACTGGGAAAGACAATGAAAAGGAGAGCCAAATATATAATTTAGGCAAAGTGGAGACCCTGGGACACTCTCTATTAGAATGTCCAAAATACCAGTCTAACAGAATAAGATTCTCAGGGAGTATGATGAGGAAGTGGGATAGGAGAATGAAGGACATGTGGTTAGTGAATGACAAAAATGTAGAGGGTTGTTAGTAGGCTTATCAGAGAGATTGGGAAGAATGGCGTATAGTTCATATCAGAGTGCTGAGAGGAGAGAAAAGGCGTGGGATAAGAAGGCATTTGGGAGCACAGGGCTACTCAAGGACCTTCTCACCTGAGAACCATAACAAATCAGCAGCTGGCAAAAGTGTTATTATTATTACTGTACTTCAAGTATAAGTGACTTATCTTGCTGGTAAAAGCTTTTTGAATTGTGAAAAATGCAAATATACAGTATCAAATATTAAATCCACCACCAAAGTGTACAGAATTAACTAGTGTTCAACCAATGATTGGAACAGGCCACTACAATCGGCTGATTGTGAGCAAACAGTTGACAATTGCAACGGCTCCTGGAACATTGGTTCATCCGATTGCTGCCATGCATTTTGTAATGATGTAAGTGAATACTATTCTCGAAAAAATTACAACGTAGTGAGTGATATTATATTCAAATAAATCATCGTTCAGTGTTGTTTCCCTTATTCATTTCTCACCTATTTTTAATTGTCAACAAAACAAAAAAAATTCTCAGTACCCATGAGCAATGTATGCACCACATTTCACTTCAGTCATCTGTCAAGAATTAAGCAAAGACCATGCCTACAATGCAAATGAGCATGGTGTCCCACGTCTGTTTTTATTAAATTCTTGACAATGTTTTAATTCTTTGGTGTAAGTTTTCATCTAGTGAATTGTTGTCAGAAGGTTGATTGATAATCAATATCAAAACAAAGTGACACAAATTCAAGCTCAGCACAATAAACAAGATGTTGGTCACTCCATTAATCTTTGTTATTTATTTTCAATAAAGCACATGGCAAGTCTGACAGTTTCCTGTTATCACTGTAGCAATTCCTGGAATTATAGTCTGTTTTGAAAGCTGGTTTTGGTTTCCTTTGGCTGTCATGTTACAAATTTCCAGAGACATTCTGTATACAATATGACACCAGCATATTTATTTTATTAAAAGTTAATTATTGGGTAACATTTCTTCCAATATATATGGTGGTATGTATTACTTCCAATTTTTCTCTTTGATGTGATCTGCAACAAAACTCACTTATCGGTGCCTAGAAAACACAGTTCGACATGCCATCAACTTTTGCTGGATTGACAGGATGACTTCACTGTAAAATTACCAGTCGTATGAACTTGGTTGGAACACATGGCTCTGTGCATTATGAGTCGAAACAAGGACTGGGCTACATTTTGTGTGTGTGAGAGGGATGGATGGGGAATGAAAAATTTTGTTCAATTTAATGTCGTTCTTTATCTAGTAGTGAACGACTGAAAGCACCGTAAAATATGTTCCATTTAATGTAGTTCTTTTGAGCCTCGACTTGTCTAGTAGTGCATGGTATTACAATCGTAATCAGAATCAGCTGATTGTGGCTCATATAACCGGTAATTGGTTAGCAGCCATTTTTGGTAATAGGTTAACACCAGAATTAATCAAAATTTGGTAAAATGAAATATCCTCTCAAATGCCTATTTTTCAACTGTCAAGTTTATATTCATTAAAAGGAGTTCTATTACACTGATAGATTGATATCAAAGGCAAAGACCAAATCACACAATTCTATTACACAGATATTTTGATATCAAAGGCAGACAATATCACACAATGTTTCGTGAATAATATATAATTTCAAACAAAGATATATAAACTTACTTCCTTGAAAATTTTCTGATTCAATGAGAGGATAAGAATAGCAGATGCTCCAAATAAGAAAGCTTTCTTTACCTACAAATTTAAAAGAAAAATAAATTTCAATTACATCACATTCTCTTAACCCTTTACAAAGTTTAAAAACTTGAACAAAACCATATCATGTGACCCTTTAAAAATTTCATATTTCAATTATATTTTTTCAACCATAAAAAAATTCAACAAAACCATATCATGTGATCCCCTCACTGGAATAAGCTTGATGAGCTTGTTCCAATGAGGGGGTCACATGATATGGGTTTTTTTTTTTGACTTCTTAATTTGTAAATTACATTAGTTTAAACAGTATTTATTTCCAATTTTGATGATTTACATTCAATAACAATCAAGTGTTTGTGGATCCGAGAGGAAGCTATAAACTTTTACAAAGTCGTTTGCACACGTGAATCATTTACAGATACAGAGGACGGGATGGTAACTACATGTATACATTTATTGGGATATCAAATACTGGAAGTACTATTAATCGTCAGAGGGTATGAAGAAAATTAGAAAAAAAAAGTAAATTTAAATTTCATCCAAGTAGCGGGGGAGGAATTCGTCACATACAGGTGAATTGTGCACTTGGTGATACCTTCTTGAAATTTGGCACACTGTTAGTGTAGGCTATGAGGTTCTCAAAAACGATCGGCTACAAGTTGACACCGACCGGTGGCGACCAGTAGCGGCACAATCCAAAATGGCCGCCAGCGGCTGAAGGGAACCTCCTTTTCGACGGTCTACCGACTATACATCCGATTGTAAGGGCGCGAAAGTGAACTCTGATCCACGCACGTGTTGGAAACAGACGTGGGAGATGATGTAGAATAAAACGAGATTCTCTATACGGACGCATCAATTTCTTGGAACTTGAAAAGAGCGTTGTTTCTCCGGGATCAGCGTCATTCAGGCAAACCTGAATGACGCTGATCCCGGAGAAACAACGCTCTTTATGAAGCAGTCTCTTTGCCATACAATCTCTTGTTTGGCGTAATTCCGCAAGCAATTCTGATTTGTCTGTCGAAATTAATTCGAGAACGCGATTGTTCACAAAAATCATTCACAGAATGAGTGAGAATCCTCTTCGTGTACGGACTAGTACTGACTGGGAACGTTGTTGCTTTTGCCAGCAAGGCAGTTCCAAGAAATTGATGCGTCCGTATAGAGAATCTCGTTTTCATGACGCCTATAAAGCTATTGAGGAAGACATAACGCGCTTCCTAGATAATGGCGTTGAGCTTCCATATAATTTGACCATTGATTGTTTGATGAGAGAGAGTGATGAGTGTATGTCGATGTCACTGTTGACGAATAAGGCAATATATCATAAGACATGCCGTGACAGTATTCGGACTCACATCGTACAGCGCGTGCTACACAAGCGAGAGCGAAATGAGGCAGTGGCATCCTGCTCCACGCTGAGTCCTAAAAGAACACGGACAAGTTTTGAATCTGGCTGTGACAGGAAACTGCCCCAGTGTGTTTATTGTCACAAACGCGAAGGTGACAGCAGTGAGCCTATTTGCAGATCAATGTCTGATAACAATAAACTCAAAATTATGGCAAAGGAAGCCGAGAACTGGGTTGTTTTTTCTCGGGTCAATGCAGCATTTGATTCCGCTGCTAGTGATCTTTACTATCACAAAACCTGTTATTGTAAGCTTGCCAATGAAGCACGAGCGGCTAAATCTAAAAAGTCGAAGAACGCCGAACATTCCGCGTCAGGCCTGCCCTATGACCCTCTCGTTATGGCAGAGCTCATAACATTTGTTGAACACAACGATTCCGCGATGAAGCTTGTCGATCTCAAGAATCTGTACAGTCGGAGGTTGAAGCAAGTCGGTTCTGATTGGCTTAGTGAAGAAATACATTCCACTCGATTCAAAGAACATTTGTTGCAGAAATTGGGCGATGGCTGGGACGCCTTCACACAGGGTAGAGATGTGTTTATTTCAAGTAGGTTTCGAGTTGGCTCCTTGTTGTCCGAATCTTTAACTCGTATAGTGTCTGAGGAAGAGGCAAAAAAGATAGTTGATGTGGGTCTTCTTCTGCGTAAACACATACTCATATCTCAAGCTCCTTTCACGGGATCATTTTCATCTTATTGCTTGAGCGAGCCTGTACCCAACTCACTCCTGACTCTTCTTAGAGTTCTACTTGAGGGCACATGTAGTATACAGAACTTAGGCGATGATGAGACTGTTAATGCCAAGACTCGAGTGGCTTGTACTATTTCACAGATGTTGATCAGCAATTCAGCGAAACGCTCCGAACATGCACAAAATGTTCACCAGAGACGTGACAGAGAAACTCCAATGCCTCTTTATGTGGGTTTGAAGTTGCATGCCCATGATCGTATGAAAAATCTTATCAGAGATTTTCATCAAATGGGACTCTCTGTCTCTTATGATCGCGTAATGGATGTTCGCAGGAGTTTCGCGAGAGCTGTTTCACTGCGGTTCAAGAACGAAGGTGTTGTAGTCCCAGCTAACTGCAAACGTAATGTTTTCTCGATAGGAACCACTGATAACATTGATGTATCTGGTAGATCTGATATGCATGGTACGTCCATCACACTCATTGGTCAACTGAGCAGGGACAATGTGGGTACTGATCCCCCACCACTGAGTTTAGATGTTCCAGAAGACACACAAATTGAACTCCCAGACGACTATGCATTTGTTCCTTTCGTTGAAGACTTTGGTGGGGACATCAGGCTTGAATCTCCAGATGAATGTAATGTACGGCCCAATGAATATGCAGATTTGAACGTGGGAGAGAATGACTGGTTGTCTCATGTGTCACAGATCAGCAATAAAGGGAAGGTTGATGGCAGCTGGCAGCTTGATGAAGTCCCTGTGACCTTTTCAGGCTTCTTTTCAAAACATGAAGATCAAGACAATGTCAAACCTCGTGCAGTTATTGGGGTATTCCCTGTTTTCAGTGAGCAGAAAGCGGACTCACTCAGTATGCAGAAGCATGCTATGTATGTGGTCAGGGAAGCTACTGCTTTCGTAAACCCCGGCCAGATACCTGTCATTGAAGGTGACTGTCCGTTGTATGCCAGGCAGAAAAAATGTCAATGGCTGTTCCCAGAGGAGATAGGTGAGGATCGAATGGTGTGTATGATTGGATTCCTGCATCTTGAAATGTGCACCCAAGAAGCTGGTGGTAAGCTTATGGGTGGTTCTGGTTGGGAGCGAATGTTTCACCTCGCAAAGATATTCACACCCGGTGTAGCATCATCCCTACTTGGTGGGAAACATGTCAAGAGGACGCGACAGGCATATCTTCTCACTCTAGCTTGGCTTGAGATCCTCAGAAAGAATGCTTATGAGATTTACTGTCAGCAGACTGGGCCCCATGAGTCATTTGAAATGTGGGAACAGAGGATTCTTTCACAATCTCCAACTGCGCGCTATTGGGGTGAAATCGTTCGGAACTTTCTCTTGACAAGCTGTCAATTCGTTCGGAACCAACGAATCGGTAACTGGCCTGGTACACTGTGTTCTATCGATGAGTTGTGCAGTTACTTTTTTGCCCTAGGACATACAAATTATTGTCGGTGGGTCCCCGTATTTCTGAGAGACATGTCTCAGCTACCCAGGCGGCATCCTTCAATCCACAACAAATTCATGGAAGGCCATTTTGTGGTCCAGCGTAGTGAGAGGAAGTTCAGTATGATGGGTTTAGATCAGAGCCAAGAACATAGTATCCAACTACTCAAAGAAGACAGTGGTCCAAAAGGTCTCTATGGCCAGGCTGAAGAGAAAGTCGTTATTGAGCTTTCAAGGTCAGAAGTTCTGCGTGTTATAGATGAGTATGAATATGCAAGTTTCCACACAACATCATCAGATAACACGGAACACCCGGAAAGTTCGGTATCAGAGCAGAAAAAATTTCTGAATCAATTGAAATCTCTCCTCGATCTGGTGAATCAGGGACTCATTATCAACCCTTATGATGAAACTAGTGGTCAGCTGGTGACATTAGATACTGGTGAATATATGGACCCCGAAGTTAGTAAGAGTTTACGGTCATTACCCGAAAGGGGCAAGCATTTATATTCCACTTTCTTGAAGGAAAGGCTTGTGGAATGCACCGTACCCCTGAATGATGTTATTCCCAAGGCAAATATATATACCTTCCTTAACCCACCCCCAGCCAACCTGGACAAAGGCCGAGACAAACTCATGTCAAGTAAAGCAACTGCCGCAATAGTTACCCAGATGTTCGTTTCACTGCAAGCCCGGCCTGATTCAAACATGGATGAGTTTTTCATGCACGAGAATGCACGTGATCCGCCAGCATTATCCGATAGAGGTAAGCTACGGAGTGGGACAAAATCTCAAATTCTCAATTGTTTACCAGCTATTCCTGCACAAGGGAAGAATTCAGCAGCTAGACAAGCTTCAGTTGTCATCTTGGATATGCCTGCTGTAGTCCATGTAATCAAACCACAGAAAGCGGATCTGTTTGGAGAATATGCTCGATTGCAATTATTGCCATACATCGAATCTCTGATTAACACGAACACCACAAGGGTTGATGCGATCTATGACTGTTACCCCGAAGGCAGTTTGAAGAATCAGACGCGAGCAAAACGCCTCGGTGAGACAGCAGTTAGGTTGATACGGGTGTCCGAGAACGTCCCTTTACCTAAAGGGAAGAATTGGCAGGCATTCTTGAAAGTTAGTGAGAATAAAGACGAATTTTTCAAGTTCCTGTCTGCTGAACTGCTGAAATTAACATCAACATCCGAGTACCAGTTGTTAACGACATCAGGAGAATATGTACTATGCAATAAGGATGTTAGCTTATGTGACATATCTCCATCGAACCACGAGGAAGCAGACACGCGCATGATGCTTCATCTCAACCATGCAGTCTCACAAGGTCACAAAATAGTTTTTCTTCGCACGGTTGATTCTGATGTCGTCATTCTGTCTTTGCACCATTTCGCAACATTCCGTGACCTTGGACTCAGTGAGCTGTGGATTGGGTTTGGAATTGGAAAGGCATATAAAGATATGCCAATTCATGAGATAGCTTCACAACTTGGACCTGATTACTGTAAGGCCCTGACTTTCTTCCACGCCTTCACAGGTTGTGATGTAACATCCAGCATGCTCGGCATTGGGAAGAAGACAGGATGGAATGCATGGATGAATTTTCCCGCATCAACTGAAATGATGATAGAATTGACTGAGAATCCGCAAGTCTTTTCAGAGGATTCCCCTCATATGCAGCATATCGAAAAACTCACCATACAGATGTACAGTAACAGTTGTGTCAGTACACGTGTCAATGATGCGAGACGGCATATGTTCACACATGGCCTTTAGTCTATGGAAAACATCCCGCCCACCAAAGCAGCTCTGTATCAACATGTAAAAAGGGTAATTCTTGTGTCATCTTTCATTTGGCATCGTGCTCTGCAGAAACACTTATGTGTGCCAGACCCATCACAGTACGGATGGGAGTGGAATCCACGTCTCAATATTCTGGTCCCATTTTGGACTCACCTAGGAGACGCAAGTGCTGCATGTGCACTGATGCTCCACTGTAGTTGTGCCAAGGCCTGCAAGGGCAATTGCAAATGCTTGAAAGCTGGATTAAGGTGCACACCTTTGTGTAAGTGTGAAGGTGGCTGTTGTAACAATATTGAGTAGTATACTGTCATGTTAGGACCAGTCATCTCCTATTCTGGTATTTTTTTTTCCATTTTCGGCCAGTTAACACATGTCATGTTTCTAGTTGAGTTGATTTTGCTAACAAATGTTCATCCCATGTGGCTTGCTACATTGTCCGGGGTATAGGAATACAGTTTTAGATTTCGGAAAATAGTCTGTTATTTACTGCACAAGACGGTGTTAATTCATGCATAGCATGATACAATATCCCCAACTATTTTGCCTCTGTACAACAGTTGATACCTTCGTTCACCCGTGTGTTCATCTATGGTATCCTTGTCTTTCTCTGGCCATAGGCCACATGTGACTAGTCAGTTCCTACTCCATAGCAAATCAACTTGGAAATCCTTCATCTTGTAGCGCACTCATGTCTCAATGAATCCATACCTGAGTTGATCTAATAAATCTAACGTAAGGTATCAAATTGCCATACCGGATCATATTTCGATAAGTTATTCGCTAAAACATTTCGACCACTCATCGACATCAAAGGTCATGTTTTGGCTCCCAGTGGTGGCTATATCTCTATATCCCTGGTAAAGTAGCATACCATGAGGGATGGGCATTAAGTGTCGGCAACATTAATCCTGACTTGGAACACACCACATCTTAACTGGCCGAAAATGAAGAATACTACTTGTAGTCAAAAAATATTCCTGTACCTCGAATGACTGCAAACATACACTCACCCCTTCTAGTCCCATTTTGCCAATGTTCTATACTGGCAAGATAACATTGTATAATTAACAACGGGAACTAATGCATCCCGAGTTCATTCCAGCACTGCCCTTGCTGGCAGACGTGTCGCTATGGTGTTGAGATTGAACCAGAACTCCTCTAGAAATTTGATAGTTTTATTTTCTTAGAAAATAAATCTATCGAAAATGCCGGAAGTTGAGAATAGACTGTCACTTTAATTGGATTATCAAATGTCCAAGTATCCCCACTGCTGCATACTATCGAGTACCCTTGTTCATGTGTTGACAGGAATCTCTCATACCATGTTCATTTGACCATTGCATTCCCGAGAAACATTCAACACTAATTTATCTACGGACGGACGATCATACTGACAGTCAGACACACAGACGCACACATCGACGGAAATTCTGATCCCATTATCCATTAATCTTCCCCCCAACTTGTTCCAAGGGCTTCACTCCATCATTCACATCAATTACAGCACATGTATGGTGTTAGGTTTGGAGCTTCAGTTGTGCGATCGGCGAAAATAGCTTTTTTTCGATCCGCTTGGCGGCCATTTTGGATTTCGCTGCTAGTGGTGGCTAGAGGATGGTGCCAACTTGTAGCCGATCGATTTTGAAATCTCTGATGCCTACCCTTACATCATGCCAAATTTCAGGAAGGTATCACCAAGTGCACAATTCTAGCGAATTCCTCCCCCGCTAAAGGTATTAAGTTTCAAAGTAGAAAAATTCTTTGCATTATATTGAATTCCACAGCATGGTTAGAGAATCTGAGGTAATCTTCACGTAGTGGAAGATACACCTTCAATGAAAAAAAAAGAGAAGAAGATTTACATGCCTACCGTTTCAATGCGGTAACATCTTACTGGATACAAGGCTTCAGGGCCATACATGTTAGGATTGTAAATACCGTACACGCCCATTCATTCCGAGAGGTAGACCCCCGAAACCTGTACCCACCACAAATGAGAGCGTATCACTCTCTCACCTGAGGTGACCACATCCACAACGAGTCTGCCACCCGCAACAGACAAGCATATATGGTTTAACTGTATCATTTAACTGGTCATACCTTGGATGAACAGAAGTATAGAAAGTGTCTTGTGTCAGTTGCTGTCATGAATGGCTGCCTTGCCCCAGGAATCCCGGCAAGTGTGTTATCATGAGGTCATCAATGAGTAGGGGGTCTTATTGGAAACACTGGGGGCAACTGTGTTATTAAAATTGTACATAGATAAAATCATCACAGTCAGGGTGCTAATAACAGATAATTCCGAGTCGATAACTGATATTTGAGTGGAGAGACATGTATTCAGGCTGGATAGTCAGGTGAACCTGCCCGAGTTTAAAATGAACTTATGTACTATTTCAAATATTACTCGATTATCCGTGTTATTGTACAGTTCAGTCCAATACAACAAAGTATTGCAGTCAATAGTGTAGGGAAGTAGTCCAAGCGTATTGTTTCGTACATGGTCAAGGATGACATCTCAGTAAGAAATGTTCGGTCGTCTCACATGATGGTGTATCCACTAGATGATATTCAAAAAGATGCTCATTAAGATTACTACATCGTAATCGTAGTCTACAATGATATATCTGTGCTTTCCGTGAAATTGCTTAGGCAAAAAATTGTGGCGGTCGGCGAATATTCTGGTTTATATCATTTTTAAACTCAGGTAGGGAACAATTGTCTCTGATGTTCAAAGGGAGGTCGTTCCATAATTTTGTTGTTGAAGGTAAGAAGGAGGATTGATAATTCTTGGTTCGACATGACGGAAGACGGCGATCTCTAGCAGTATGAAGGTCACGACAGGCCTGGCATTCGGAAAAATGCAGGAGGGCTAAAAATCGCTCTCCTCAATCAGCTTAGGAGAGAAATTAGCTTTACACTGCATTTTAAGTATCCAGTTGAACGAACTCATTGAAACTGAAACCAACAGACTATTACATCAGTGATTTTATTAACTGTACTAAGGTAAAGCGAAATCTCTTAGACATCTAGATGTCTCACTCAACAACCGAACACACACTTGACAAGACCTATGTGTGTACCCAGACCTGTTGTCCAAGAAAGTCATACGCCTACCACTACCACCTTCAACCCCCCAGGAGGGATTGAAGGTGGTAGTGGTAGGCGTACAACTTTCTTGGACAACAGGTCTGCTTGAATCTACAGTCACATCCTGGTGCAAGTGCTTCAAGTGACAGGATAGTAGTAGTGGTAGTATATTATAGTGTCAATATTCCTTGAATAATTACCCCTCAAACTGTGATGTCAGTTGTTGAACTTGAAACTGACAGAAAAAAAAATATTGCTGTGACCCATTTTGCTTCAAATGATTGCAACTGTGTTTGGGTATGGTTGCAGCCATTACCTTTTACCACTAAACCACTTGAAAAATGAAATTACGTGATGTTATGTGACTTCGAAGTTAAATTACATTTTTGCTTTACAACAAAAATTTAATGTGAGCATAATACATGTAATCTCAATCATCCCGGACCAAAATATTTAGGAGGGCAATTTTTCGCTCTCCTCACTTCTTTCAGGAGGGCAGTAAGGAGAGCTAAAAAATCGCTCTCCTGAAATTGCCAAGCCTGTCACGAGATTGATTAAACGAAACTGGTGGAGGGATGATATTGGATATGTAAGGGGGAACCATATTATGAACCATTTTGAAGTATTGTATCAATTTATGCTTTTCCCGTCTAGTTTTAAGATTCTCCCACCCAGTTTCTACATATAGTGAGGCTTTGCTGGCACTGAGAGTTCCTCCTGTTGTAATACGCGTTGCTGCAATTTGAATGCTTTCAAGCTTCGTCGAATCTTGTTCAGTGCAATTGTCCCACATTGTATCTGCATATTCAAGCAGAGGTCAGACGAATGCAAAGTAGATTTTCTCTAATGTTTTTTCGATCCAGAGTGAATTTCTGTTTCCTAATTAGGTCAAGACGTGGCCATGCCTTTGTACAAATATGATCAATATGATGCACCGTGCACCATGAGTTAAGGATAACACCCAAATGTTTATGTTCCTCAACTTCGTCAATGTTAGTATTAGCCATGATGGATGTCAGGTGCCCAGTCTGATCTTTTTTGTGCGATATTGTCATAGCTTCAGTTTTTAGAGGGTTAAATTCTACCATTCATGTTTTCGCCCGTTGCTCAAGTTTCATCAAATCATTATTCAAGACTCGGGCAGCTCGATCATGGTTGTCAACGATTAAATACAATGTTGTGTCATCCGCAAATAGTTGAATGCTACTTATTAGATCTGAAGTAATATCATTTATATATATCAGGAAGAGAAGCGGTCCAAGAATAGAACCTTGGGGAACACAGGAATTGACTGGTTTCCAGGATGACACATCCACATTTATAACTACTCTTTGTAGTCGATCATTGAGATAGGATTTCAAATGAAAGTGTCAATGACACTGCAGCTCAACTTGACAAACTTGAACTTGTTAAGTTATAAATGAAATGTCAAAATTGAAGATCCTTGGTACCAATGTTATTTGATGAAATTTCAACATAACAGCATTGTGTGTGCACAACGTCAGAGTAATCCATGCATTTTTAAATGTAAACTGTAAGACTGGCTAAAGGAAGAATCTTGATGCACAAATGCAGTATGTTCAGAAGTTATTGTAAATGGCCACTTTTTTCACAGAAATGAATGCTAATCAATAGCTGTTATCTAAAGGTCTTGCCTAATGAGCACACCAAGTTCAAACACAATCCTATGATAAATGTGACCTGTAGGCCATGTCAAAGAATGTTGATGCACAAATGCTAACAGCAACAGTTTTTAATGGAAATGAAAAGAAAATCAATAGCTCCTATCTTTGTCACCCTGCATAAGCTTACAAAGTTTCAAAACAACCTGATAATGAATGTGCCTTCGGAGGCATGCCAAAGGAAGTTGTTAATGCACAAATGCACGAAGTAGGTCATTGCTTGTGGGAATGGTTTTTTGGGGGTTTTTTTGTGGAAATTCATAAATATACCCTGCTTAGAGTGCAAAAGGGATAAGCTGATGCACAAATGCAATAAGTTCAAAGGCTGGTGATAACGACAATAAAAAAGAGCAATAGCTCACACATACAGAGGTCACCCTGAATACACATACCAAATTTCAAAGTGATCCGATCATAAATGTACCCTAAAGGGTGTGTTAAAGGGAAATATTGCAGGCCCGTCGGAACGAAATTTATATTGGGGGGCTGATATTGCTAATTTGGGTGAACTGGCTGATACTAAATGGGTATGGGGTATCCAGATGCCGAAGGCATCTGGCGCGAGTGCTGAAAGCATGAGCTTTTTGAGGGGGGGAGGGGATGGGGGTTACTCCCCCAGAAAATTTTTTGAAAAGGGCAATCAAAGGAAGCATTCTGGTAGCTTTTGAAGCAAAAACCTCTTGATTTTTTTAAATGGCAAAAGTTGTTTTTTTAACAAAATGTTTCAAAAATCCCAATAGAACCCCATAACATTTGGGGACGGTTCTCACACCGGGCTCACCTGCAGGCCGTGGCCATGTTCCGTCATGCTAAAAAACAGTCAGGCCTTATGGTGGATTCATTAGTTTTATCATTAGGCCAATGCTTGTCGTGGTCTTCTAAGCTGCCAAAGGAATTGCTCAAAACGTTTGCACATCAACATATGCAGGTGCATGTTATACATTCAGTGATAATTCTAATCCAGGGGCGTAGCTAATTTTATTTGGGGGGGAGAGGGGGTAGGACCTATATTCCCATGACGCGACGCGTCATCCGAGCGGCGAGTGGGGGTGAACACGAGAGGGGGTATCCTCCGTCTCGTTTTTTAATTTAAGATGTAAAAACATGCATTCTGGTTGATTATGAGCAAATAAATCGTATATTTCTTTGGCGCGAAGTGTCATCCGAACCGCGAAGAGGTGAGTGGGGGTGAGCATGAGAGGGAGTACCTCCCCGTCTCGTTGGTGGAGGTCCGGGGGGAAATTTTTTTAATTTAAGATGTACAAATATGCATTCTGAGTGATTCTGAGCAAATACATCGTCAATAAGGAAATACGTCAGCTCTCTGATCAATTCAGCGTGATTTCTGAGCAGAATTACAGGAATAGTGAACATGCAATGAATTACCCTGTGGTTGGTTGGGGTTTAACATCGCTTTCCACAATTAGGCGCAAACACGACTGTCAGTTTTATTGGTGGAAGAAAGCCCACATGGAACCCACTCAATCCAGTAATCATTAACAGCAAGGTCGGAATATGGTAACCAGTGGGCATCCCGTGTGGAGAAACCACCACCACAGCCCAGTAAAGCCTACTTTTGACAAATTTGTGGGGGTGGGGGGAATATCTCCCTTACCCCCCCCCCCCCCCCCCCTCCCCGGTTCCTACGCCACTGTTCTAATCTGAGTTAAATAATGTAATGTCCAGTTTTATTCAGATTACATCGGTTGCTCCCATCATGGATAAACTAACGACGAAATATGAGCAAATTATTGGGGGGGGGGGCTGCAGCCCCCATCCCCCCCGGTTCCGACGGGCCTGTATTGAGGTCTGACTAAACTAAGTTCAAAGGTCAGCGGCAACATTTTTTGACAGAAATGGAAGAAAATCGACAGCTCCCATATAGATGTCACCTCACACAAGCACACCAAGTTTGCAAGCGATCCAATCATAAATGTGCCCTGCAGGGTGTGTCAAAGGGAAATATTGATGCTTTACTGCACTAAGTTTTTACTAAGTTCATCAAAGGTCATTGCCAGTGGCAACATTTTTTGACGAAAATCGAGAGCTCCAATCTGGAGGTAACCCCAAACAAGCATACAAAGTTTCAAAGCGATCTGATCATAAATGTGCCCTTTATGGCATGCCAAAGGAATATATTGATGCCCAACTAAACTAGAGGTACTGTGAGTAAACTCACAAAGTGATACCCCCCGCGCCTGAAATGTATAAGTTAGATTATCTCCCCTTGGAAATGTCAGAACGGAATTATATTGCTTCATGCACATCTTCATATGGAGTTCTTCCATTGTGTAAAGTTTCATGAAAATTCTTCAAATGGTTTAGGAGGAGTTGCGCTTACAATGATGGACAGACAGTATAAGTTAGATTATCTCCCCTTGGAAATGTCAGAACGGAATTATATTGCTTCATGCACATCTTTATATGGAGTTCTTCCATTGTGTAAAGTTTCATGAAAATTCTTCAAACGGTTTAGGAGGAGTTGCGCTTACAAGGATGGACAGATGGTATAAGTTAGATTATCTCCCCTTGGAAATGTCAGAACGGAATTATATTCCTTCATGCACATCTTCATATGGAGTTCTTCCATTGTGTAAAGTTTCATGAAAATTGTTCAAATGGTTTAGGAGGAGTTGCGCTTACAAGGATGGTCAGACAGACAGATTATCTCCCCTTGGAAATGTCAGAACGGAATTATATTGCTTCGTGCACATCCCCATATGGAGTTCTTCCATTATGTAAAGTTTCATGAAAATTCTTCAAACGGTTTAGGAGGAGTTGCGCTTACGATGGATTGACAGATGGACAGACGGACAGATGGACAGACAGGGTGATTCCTATATACCCCCCCCCCCCCCCCAAACTTTGTTTGCAGGGGGTATAACTAAGTTCAAAGATCGTTGCCAGCGGCAACATATTTTGACTGACGGAAATGGAAGAAAATCGATAGCTCCCATCTAGAGGTCACCCCAAACAAGCATGCCAGGTTTCAAAGCAATCCAATCATAAATGTGCCCTGAAGGGTGTGCCAAAGGGAAATTTTGAGGTTTGACTAAACTAAGTTCTAAGAACGTTGGCTGCGGCAACATTTTGGGGGAAATTGAAGAAAATCGATAGCTCCCATCTAGAGGTCACCCCAAACAAGCATACCAAGTTTCAAAATGATCCAATCATAAATGTGCCCTGCAGGGTGTGCCAAAGGGAAATATTGAGGTTTGACTAAACTAAGTTCTAAAAACGTTGGCCGCAGCAACATTTTTTGACGAAAATTGAAGAAAATCGATAGCTCCCATCTAGAGGTCACCCCAAATAAGCATACAGAGTTTCAAAGCGATCCAATCATAAATGTGCCCTGTAGGGTGTGCCAAAGGGAAATATTGAGGTTTGACTAAACTAAGTTCTAAGAACGTTGGCTGCGGCAACATTTTTTGATGGAAATTGAAGAAAATCGATAGCTCCCATCTAGAGGTCACCCCAAACAAGCATACCAAGTTTCAAAGCAATCTGATCATAAATGCGACCTGTGAGGTGTGCCAAAGGAAATTGTGGACTTATGTACTGATGTACTAACATACTAACGTACGTACGCCGACGGACGAGAAGTGATGGCAATAGATCAGCTTGACTTTGTCAAGTTGAGCTAAAAATCAAGCAGTTCGCCGGTAATACCAATTTTGTTCAATTTATAGATCAAACCCTTGTGCCAAACCTTGTCAAAAGCTTTGCTGACAACGCAAAATATAACCCTCACATCTTTACCTTCGTCAAGTGCATGACTAAATGCATCATATATATTAATGAGATGAAGTACTGTTGAATCATGTGGGGTGAAACCTGATTGGAAAGGACTAAGTATCTTGTTCATGTCCAAAAAATACCACAAGTGTTGAAACACACACCTTTCAAAGACCCTTCCATACACAGCTCAGTAATGATATCAGACGGTAATTAGACACCAAATTGGGGGGGGGGGGGGCTCTTTTTTCAAGATTGGCACAACATTAGCTTTCTTCCATTGTAGGGGGAAATATGAATGATTAAGCAGAATGTTAAATAATCGCGTAAGAGGTTTGGTCAGGGAGGGTGTGCACTCCTTTAAGAGTCGTGGACTCATCAGATCCAGACCAGAAGCTTTTGAAATTTTGAGTGATTGAAGGGAGTCACGTACATCTTTTTGTGAAATTAATATATTACTCATCAGGGGGACGTTCCGAAAAATTCTGAGACGGGAGATGTGCTTGTGTGTCATCAACTGTCGCGATACTATAGAAATAATCATTAAAGACTTCTGCCTTACCCGTGTTACGGGAGATAATTTTGTTCGCATGGAGCATATTTGGAATTTCATTGACTTTATTCGGCAGAAGTAATTTTAGTGTTTTAAATCTAATAAACTTTTTGATGACTTTGTATAAAGTATGTAGGTTCGGTTACGACTTGTCGAAGATTGAAGTAGTCAGCAACGTTGCAAAATTTCCCTTTGTTACATGAAAGTAAATTATCGTTAAAGTCGCCAGTTACAATCAGATCAGGGAATCCTGAATCCTTAGCTCTTTCAATTGACGTGCTAATCGAGTCCCAGAGTTCATTACAGCTATTCGGTGGACGGCAGATAACACCAAGCAAGAAGGGTTTCGTAACGCTATGGACTTCAATCCACATACATTCTAGTGGAAATACTTCAAGGTCCTAAGTTTGAAGGAGATCCCGGACTTAATATATATTGCGATACCCCCACCTATAGTAGGGTGATCTTTCCTAAGTACATTTTGAAATCCACTGATGTGAAGATCGGAGCTATCGTCGGAGGATCTCAACCAAGTTTCTGTAAAAGCATATATATCGTACACAGGCATTTCACATTGCAAAATATCAATTTTAGGTTTTAAACTTTGAATGTTCATATGAAGAAATTTAATTCCCGCCAATGCTGAGGTAGATTCACTTGCAGGCCTTGAGTTAGGTTCCATGTCACCTGAAAGGAGTAAAAGCATTGATACACATAGACAAATAATTAATGTCAGCAGAAAAGTTAAAAAATTTGTAGTAATTTATATATTTTTTATACTTACCAATGACCCTGGACCAATTGCTGGTGCAATCTCATTAAATTCAGGGCCAAACCAAATTTTGCCCCCCCCCCCCCCCCCCCAATCTCCAAAATTTGCATCAAAAACCAAAAATTAGATGTCCTGGTAGGTCCTCCATACTTTTACTGTATTGCGTATGCGCAGTGTCAAGGAGGTCTCAAAATTCCCACCAAAATGTCATTCTTACGACCAGTGCCTGGTAAATGTTATGTACGCAGCGGGGAGGCAAGTGTTCCCAACTCCTGGGAGGGCCATCCCCGTCTGAGTCATTGGTAAGTATAAAAAATATATAAATTACTATAAATTTTTTAACATTTTTATACTGTACCAATGACCCAGACTTAGCTGAATAGTAAACAGGCTGGAGGGACCAGGACATAGAGGAAAATCCAATAGGCTCAATTACATATAACAGAATTATCCCCTCAAGGAGAAAAGGAGAGATAGGATTTATATGTATCTTTCTTATTTTTATCAAAAAAGAAAGACACAAAACCATTCCATAATTGAGCACAAATACATCAATGATCTCTATTAATATCCAGTATAACCCTTTATACTAATTATTTTTAAAGGTAAGCCAATAAATAAAGACAGTCCAGAGAAATGAGACTCTTTATACTCATTAAAAGTGTCCGAGGATTGTATATTAACGCCCGTTTGACATGTGCCATATACAAATGCTTCAAACCGGGCTGCACTTTAAAAATATTACATGACATGAGTAAACATTAGCTTTACACTTTAAAACCATCCCGGTACTGACTCGGAATTACTGACTCTGGGGGAGGTAATCCCTTGCTTTTCACTATAAAGCAGGTGACCTAAGGGAACACCCCCCCCCCCCCTTCCCCTTGTCCTGGGTCAAATACCCCAGAGGGAAGAGGGCAGCAGGACAGAGTCACTGCCAGAACAGAAAGCTTACATAACTATAGTTGCAACTGTTTAGTGGACGATATTCTGAGCAACAGATAACGGACCTAAACAATGTAGATCTCCTGAAATGGACTCAATGTTTCTAAGATAAAAATTAGTGAAAGTGGAAGGTTGAGACCAATATGCAGCCTTCATCAAATCTGTAATAGCAACATTATTAGCATAAGCCCAAGATGTAGATAGAGCTCTTACTTCATGAGCCGAAATCCTGAGAGCAGACTGCTGAGAAGAAGATAACTTTTCATAAGCAGTATGTACAGTTAATTGAATCCATCTAGCAATAGAATGAACCATAATGTCCTTTCTATTAGGCATCAAAGACAAAAAGAAACGCTTACGTCCATTTCTAATAAACTCAGACCTACGTTTATAAATACGTATTGCTCTAACAATAAAGCAGAGTAAAGGCCTACGCCCGTCTGAAGATGGAAGGGCCCTAACAACAATAGGTTCAGGATACTTATTAGGGGCCTGATTCTTAGCCAAAAATCCAACATTGGTAGTAAAAGTAATAGTATTATCAACACTACGATAGTGAGAATCATCTACCGATAAAGCATGAAGCTCACTAACTCTTCTAGCAGAAGAGAAGGCTAAGAGAAAAGCTGTCTTATATGTTAAGAATTTGAAATCCACTGTATCAAGAGGCTCAAAAGGTGCTTCTTTTAGCTTAAGAAGAACCCATGCTAAATTCCATTTCGGAATTAATCTAAGAGTTCTAGGTCTATTTATCGAAAAATTTCTAACTAATTTAGATAAAGAGACATTAGAACCAATCATCAATGTATCATGGTGAGCGTAGGTATCAGATAACATAGACTTATAATCCTTGATAGTAACAGGCTGCAGTTTGATCTCGTGAAACAAATAGACCAGGAAATTAGCAATGTCAGGAATGGAGGTATCATATAGGTCCACCGAGTGATCCCTACACCACTGGCGAAAGACCTACCACTTAGCAGCATAATTTAGCGAAGAGGAGGTCCTCCTGCAGTTAGAAATTGCGTCCACTGCTCGTCCTGTAAAACGCTTACTGTGCAAGAAGGACCGCACAACGGAAATACGTGAAGGTTGAGACCTTGCGGATTGTGATGGAGGATGCGCAATTTCCCCTGCGACAGAAGATCCTCCCGTAGAAGAAGCTTCTGCGGCATGTCCCACAACAGACACCTGAGTAGATTTATCCACGGCCTCTGTGGTGACAGAGATGCTACCAACAGAATCTTGCAGTGGGATTGCTTTATCTTGAGCAATATCTGCTGAATCAGCGGCGCTGGAGGATACGCATATCCTATTATCCCATCCACGGGATCGATAGAGCGTCTACTGCAAACGCTCAAGGATCCGGACATGGGGACACGTAAGTTTGCCACTGATTGTTGAGGTGCGTCACAAACAAATCTATCATTGGTCGCTCCCATTGGTAGCAAATCTGATTGAATACCTGTTTGTTGAGAGTCCATTCCGACGGCAACAGGCGACCCTTCCGTGAAAGGGAGTCTGCTAACACATTCAGACGACCCGGAATATGATGGACCGATAGTAGAACCTGATGTTCCAGTACAAACAGAAGGATTCTTTCTGTTAGCTTGAACAATGGAATGGAATGAGTGCCTCCCTGATTCCAAATATACGCTACTACCGTCGTATTGTCGGACAAAATTTGAACGTGTGTGTTCTGGATAACGTCCATCCAATGACGCAACGCAAGCCAAATTGACATCATTTCTTTGATATTTATGTCCTTGCCTAAGAATTGAGGATCGCAAAGACCCTGGCACCTCGAATCCGACGGGCATAGTGTCGCGCCCCAACCTGTTTGACTGGCATCCATCATGATAGTAAAACTCGGATCCGGTGAAACTCCCGGAGTTAACCACTGAATGTCTGCCCAAGTCTGAATCTCTTGTTTCACTTGGTCTGACAAGAGGATGTCCGCATCGAGCGAATGAGTCTTCAATTTCCAATTCTGAGTCAGAAAGATCTGGAGAGGACGAGTGCGTAGCCGCCCCATTGGAATGAGATTCGCGGCAGCTCCGCACAGACCTATCAGTCTCATGAATTCTCTCGCTGTAACCTTCTCTGAGTTTAGACAATAGCGAGCATAACAACTGACTAATTTCGCTCTGGTTAACGGCAGACGAACGCGATTGTTGTGCATCTCGAAGCTCATCCCCAGGTGGGTGAATGACTTGGACGGCACCAGATCCGACTTCTGTTCATTTACTATAAAACCGAGACGTCGGAACAATAATAGAAGATTCTGCACATTGTTCTGAAGTGTTAACTTGTTGACGTATCTCTGAAGAATATCGTCCAGGTAGGCCGATATTACCGCAGAAGAATGAGCTCGGAAGTAAGTCATGACCAAGTTCATTAACCGAGTGAAAGCCCAGGGCGCTAGATTCAGACCAAAGCACATCACACGGAACTGATATACAACCCCTAGGATAGCGAACCGAAGATACTTTCTGAACGCCGGATGTACCATGATGTGAAAGTATGCATCCTTGAGATCTATACTCGCAGCATAGTCGTTCACTCGAATGCTTGTTCTGACCAATCGAATGGTCTCCATATAAAATTTTGGAGCCGCAATCAGCTTGTTTATCCAGCTTAAATCTATTACTGGACGGAACAAGCCGACTGGTTTGGGAACCAGAAACAGATGGCTGTAGAAACCTGGAGATTCCTGGTTTTCTACGACCTCTATCGCGTTCTTCAGTAAAAGAGACTGAACTTCTGAAAGAAGAGCGTCTCTTTTTATAATATTCGACGGAAGTTGAGTCCATCTTGGACTTCGAGTTAAGGGAGGCTTTCCTTTGAAGGACAGTTTCAGTCCTTCCGCAATTACCCTTCGAACCCAAGGGTCCTCCTTAATCAATTCCCAATTTTGTAAATAACTCGACAACCTTCCGCCCACAGGAATGCGACAGAGGTCTACACCATCACTTCCTGGACCTGCGAAGCTTGCGGAAGGAGAAACCACGTCCTCCCCGACCCGCACCTCGTGCCGTCAACCTAGGGGCGTCTGACCTATTATTACGGCCAGTGTTACAGCCCCTGCTAGAGTCACTGCCTTGACGGTCTTAGAGGGCGCGTACGCACCTCTAAAGGAACTTCCCCTGGACATGCTCATCCCAGAAGATCCAGGCCTACTTTTTTCTGCTGGTTCCGACTTATTAGAAGCGGACTTAAAAAGCAGAGAGTCTGAAGCTTTCTTAGTTAACTTATCGTAAATAGCAGAAAAGAGAAGCTCTCCGGAGACCGGAGCAACTCTAAGAGAGTTTTTCACCTTACTATTCACACTCGTGGACGTAGCTAGGGTTCCGTCACGTCTAACCAACTCCAGATTAGCCACTGAAAGGGCGGAGTTATATGAAGAATAGGCAATAGCCCTTGACAGAACTCTCAGAGACGTTTGTACGTCCTGAAATTTTTGCCCTTCAAGGCGTAACGACAATGCTCTGGTAAGGTGATCTGTGTACGAGAGTGCATCTAAATTTGCTCTATTCGAAGATATTGTAGTTTCCAAGGTAGAGCTATGAATAGACATAAACGACGACATGGATAATTCAAGGTCTTCAGCCTGGTCGTCTAGACACAGAGGAACTCTCTGAATGCCCTGTCCTGCCGTTTCAAATCTATTCCTAGCATTAATGAAAGGCAGATTAAGAGCATTAGCCGATAGGAAGGCTGACTTGCCGGACTTACCAGCAAGTTTATTGATAGCGTCATTCAAAAGTTCAAATGTCCGTGAGACATTCCTGGACTGAGATGGAAACTCTAGGACGGTGTCCCTAAACCGATTAAAAAATTTGGTGTCCAGTGGCGCTATAAGCCTCCTATCAGGCTGAGCAGCATCCTGGTCCATTGGAACAACATCAGGAAGAAAATGCGGGATTAACTCGATGGCGATTTTGTGTTGTTCCGAAAGGGAGAACTCCAATTCATCCATATCCCTTTCGCCATCCCGATGGACCTCCTGGATATCTCAGTCGTCCACTCCCGATCCAGCTGCAGAACGTACTGACCCAGCATCATCAGATTCTTCCTGCTCTGATAGGGCTTCTGCCGGATGCTGGGATGCTGCTATGATTTGTGCTATCTGCGATAGCACATCCGTTAACAAGGCCTGCGGAGCTGCAGTCTTGCATTATTTAGCCACAGGAAGCTCCGTGGATGTTGTCTCTTGCATACTTCTCTTATGCGAATGTCCAGATGAAGGTGCCTCGAATCCTTGGCTATCGGATGGCGTGACCTGCCTGATGAGGAATCTCTGGAAGGCGATGCCGGCTGGATATCGGCATTCACGTAGCCAAGGTGCGGTCGAGTGCGCTGACGTGAGGAGGAAGAAGCCCTTGATACAGCCTCTCTGGACTGTTTATACACCCGAGCATCCTGAGGGGTGGACATAAGCTCCGACTGAGGAACGTTTTGTACAACAACATCCGGACCGCGATGTTGTACGAGAGAGAGACCTCTCTCGCTTGCAGCCCATGCGGAGCGGGATGAGCTAGGGACTGAACCCAAAGGCTCCTTCCATCCTAAACAAAGATCTGTCGTCACTGGGTGTGCCTGAGGAATGTTTATAGTGCTCGCAACACCCTTAATTCTTTCCTGGACCGCAACGGACGAACCCGGGTGCTGTACCATTCGGTAAATGGACACGACACCAGGCGAGCTAGCGGACGTAGATGCCAATGCCGTTGACCCTACTAGGGGCCTCTTAGGCAATTGCCGTATATCCATGAGCACTTTTGCCGCTAGCTCTTCTCTGGATTGTGACGATGGACGCGCACTGGAAGACGACATCACGGAAACATCACCCAATTCTTGTTCCTCTCTGAAAAAGAGAGTGAAAAACTTGAGTGACCTTGCGGAGAGAGGACCGGCCTGTCCTGCTCCCCGCTAACAATATACCGTGACACAAGTGTCCAACGTTTGTCATCCCAATTGCTACATATAGCACAAGGCTTAGTGCGGGTACACTGACTATAATTAATGCAGAAATCATGAGAATCAGAGGAAGATTTCCTTCCATTACAATAATCTTTCATTGTGAAAATAATCAATCATAGTACCCGCAATAAACCTTGCAAACAAAGATACATAGTATAAAAATCCATTATAATAATATGAAAAAACAATTCAAAAAGAAACAAATTTTTTAAAAAAAATTTTCAGAAGAGCCCAAGTTCCCAAAGGGAACCCAGAGCCCAAATGGATCCCAAAAAAGCCTAAGTGTGGGCAAAAATTTTAAATCATTCTGAAAAAATTAATGCAACACTTACGGACAATATTAATGTATCTTATCATGAATAATCAAGGCAGAAGACAAGGAATCACTTATCAGAAGTAACCATTGTCAACATAAACAAACAGTGTAAACAAACCAGAAAACTGACACCAGGCACTGGAAAACATGGCCCAGTAATCAGTGTCCAATTTAAACTCTATCTGATGCTAAACATAGCCTTCCCCAGAAGAGACTGCAGAGCATCAGATGGTAGATGCAGACCTAAAACACCTAAACACCCCTAGGGTGAGGACGTAAACATGGGGACAGAACAGAAAAAATTCTGTTTCCAAGCCAAAACTCCCAAGAAATTTTTAGTAATAAAAATTACAAAAATAAGCCAAAAGCATGGGAGAATGGCAAGGGGGGAATGAAGGAAAGGGAGAGAGGAAACACTGAACAAACAATGGAACATTCATGGCAAGAATGACAACAGCAGGGCTTTGCCTTGAAAATAGGCAACATGAATAAATTTTTATAAAAAAATTTTAAGTTACAGCCCTGAACATTGGAAACCACTGTTTTTCTCCTCTCCTCATCCTAAATGCACTTCCTATCCACCATTTCTCTCATAATTATGTGTCTGGCATCATTAAAACTGAGATTTACAGCACAAATATCAGTGATGTGACACTGTTTACAGGGCCAAACAAAGAATGACATTTTGGCGGGAATTTCGAGACCTCCTTGACACTGCGCATGTGCAGTACAGTAAAAGTATGGAGGACCTACCAGGACATCTAATTTTTGATTTTTGATGCAAATTTTGGGGATTGGGGGGGGGGGGGGGGGGCAAAATTTGGTTTGGCCTGAATTTAATGAGTTTGCACCAGCTAAGTCTGGGTCATTGGTACAGTATAAAAATTTGAGATGCTCAGAGCAATGCAAGGACTTTGGTTCGTTGACTACTATCAGGTTGTAATTGTTCGATTGAACCATTAGATTAGGGGGATAAAGCAAGGACACAGGTACCCAATCGAGAGTTCGTGTTTCTGTTAGTTGTGAGTTTACAGTGTATGCCAGGTCATCTTTTGGGACTCTGAGCAAGTGTATCACAGCTAACATTAAGGTCAGCCCTTTGCACTGGTATTTAAGTAGAAGGTTCGCAAAGATGAAGCATGACAAATCGAGCAAGCGTTTCCTATTTACACCCACATGTGCACGAACAATGAAGAGACCTACTCTCATTCTTTATGTTTCTATATTACACATTGTTTTATCTATTTATATATAATTTTTTAGTGTTGATTTGATGATAGGTAGGTCCTGCACTGCATACGAGAACACAAACTACCAAAGTGCCATAGGACAAGGGGGCCACAAGTACTATCAACTGACAACTTACATTAGGACAAGGATGTAGTTTGACAGAAAGAACAAAGATGTATTTTGACAGAAAGGAGAGAAAAGTAATTGAGGAATATTGAATAATAAATGCTGAATATATAAACAAAATATAAAAAAGCACAAAGAAAAGAAACAACATAATTGCTGAGTTTCTGTTATATAGATTACAGGAACCCAGCAACCGAATCAAAGTTAATTAGAACATATCTTGATTTAACTTTAGGATTTGGAGTTGGGATGATAATTTTACATTGCAGCTAAACACAAAAGGTAAATGGCAGATATGAAGTTCATTTGGTGCTATAGCAAATTTAGTTTTATTCAAGCACCAGTAACACTCCAAAGGTATAATTAACTTAAGCTCAATCGAAATATGACTCTGTCCGTGAAATATAATCACGGGAAAGCACGACCATCCTCACTGTATTCAGAGATAATGTACGAATATTCCGTGCAGCAGATCGCGTTGATGGATCCAGGTGAAAAGTATATTGTAAAACATAAACACACTGCGCCACAGTGTGATCGTGTGGGACTGGCAAAATAACCTAGTCTTGTCAAGAAAGAGTTTACATTTAGTGATGTCAAAGGAACCTGTTAAGTGCGACGGGTCCCATTCGATAATCTTCCTTTCCAAAAGTGCGAAACAAACGAAAGGGAAAAGAAGAACTGAAGGACGTTGTAAGTGTAAGGTAGAAACACAAAAGGTAAATGGCAGATATGAAGTTCATTTGGTGCTATAGCAAATTTAGTTTTATTCAAGCACCAGTAACACTCCAAAGGTATAATTAACTTAAGCTCAATCGAAATATGACTCTGTCCGTGAAATATAATCACAGGAAAGCACGACCATCCTCACTGTATTCAGAGATAATGTACGAATATTCCGTGCAGCAGATCGCGTTGATGGATCCAGGTGAAAAGTATATTGTAAAACATAAACACACTGCGCCACAGTGTGATCGTGTGGGACTGGCAAAATAACCTAGTCTTGTCAAGAAAGAGTTTACATTTAGTGATGTCAAAGGAACCTGCTAAGTGCGACGGGTCCCATTCGATAATCTTCCTTTCCAAAAGTGCGAAACAAACGAAAGGGAAAAGAAGAACTGAAGGACGTTGTAAGTGTAAGGTAGAAAGCTGACACCCTGATAATTCGAATAACAGTGGGATCTTGAGATAGGCCTTGGGGCAATAGCTGCATAGCTCACTTGAGCTCCTGTCTTTACTCAGTGCTGGTAAGCATGCAGGCAAGATAGCCAGTCATTCATGAACACAGCAACTCACTGTTACTGGCATGTCTTTTAATGTAATGTGTTTATTTGGGTTTATCTCAGGCTGATAGTCATATTTCCCAACAAAATAGTGTTTTAGACTGATGTACGGGAGACAGATCTTGAGCTGGAAAAGTAAAAGGTACGTCATGAAGATTACACAGACTGCTAAGTGCATCTGCAAATCCGTAATCATGGGCAACAGTCGGAATAATGCACTTTCGCTCAATTGCCAATCCATATACAAAGCGATATCAGAAAACAGTTACACCTATATACATAAATGTACAAAGTTATGTTTCTCTATACATATGTAGACCCTCATGCACACACACACCAGCAACAATAGCGTTCATGATTTAGAGGTACATTACTTGGTTGGGTGCATAGGGCCGATTTTTTACGTAAAGGGTTCAATCCAACAGCATTTTACTGTCATCCTTAACACATTCTCTTCAACCCCAGGGGTTTTTTCTGTGTGTCAACAGGAGCCAAATATGGGCCCCATTCACAATGGGGTCTGAGCACGTATTTTCCCAATTTCAAAGATTTAAATTAAATTCCAAACTGGTATCCAGCATCAGCTTGGTGATTAACCCATAAAGGATTGGAGAAATTCTGAAAAAAATTTCATTGTAGAATCACAGAAACTTTTTGTGCTATAGCAGTTCTTTTTAGTCAAGTGTTGGCTGTCTGGCAGTGAAGACTTGCCTAGAAATCACTGTTATCATACTGTGACCCATAGGCTTAAAATGCTAAAAATGATAAATTTAAAGTAATTTGGATATTTTTTATACTTACCAATGGCCCATACTAGCTGGTTCAAACTCAAAGTTATCAAGGGCCAAACACAAATTTTGAACCCCACAATCCCCCAAATTTGCTTGCAAAACCGAAAGTTAAAAAATTTATAGTAATTTATATATTTTTTATACTTACCAATGACCCAGACATAGCTGGTGCTAACTCTTAAAATATAGGGCCAAACACAAATTTTGCCCCCCAATCCCCAAAATTTGCATCTAAAATTAAAGAAAACATGTCCTGAAAGGCCCTCCACACTTCGCCCCTACTGCGCATGCGCAGTGTCAAGGACGTTCCGAAATTGGCGCCATTAATCATTCTAATAACCAGTGCCTGGTAAGCGCTATGTACTCAGCGGGGAGGCAAGAGTTCCCAACTCCTGGGAGGGCCATCCCCGTCTGGGTCATTGGTAAGTATAAAAAATATATAAATTACTATAAATTTTTTAACATTTTTATACTGTACCAATGACCCAGACATAGCTGAATAGTAAAAAGGCTGGAGGGCCAAGGACATAGAGCAAAATGGAATACGCTCAATAAAATAAAATAGAGTCATCCCCTGTAGGGAAAAGAAGTAATAGGCCTTACATGTATCTTTCTTATTTATGATAAATTAGAAAGATACAACACCTTCCAAAAATTGAGCTTCATACATCCATGTACTCTATTAATATCCAATACTCCTTATACTAATAATTTTTAAAGTAAGCCAATAATAAAGTAAGTCTAGAGAATAGAGACTCTTATACTTCTAAAAGTGTGTGAGAATTGCATAATCATGTCCGTTGACATATGCAATATTCAAAGGCTATACTTTAAAAACTAAGACTTGAATGAATTTTATAAACTTAAACTTCTCACTAAACAACCATCCCAATAACAGCTCAGAATTACTTACTCCGGAGGAGGTATCCCCTTGTTTTCATAGTAAAAACAGGTGACCCAAGGGAACACCCTCCCCCCCCCCCCCCCCCCTTTTTCTTGCCCTGGGTCAAATAGCCCAGAGCGAAGAGGGCAGCCGAACGGAGACACTGCCGAAACAGACAGCCTACCTAGCTATAGTAGCAACTGTTAAGAGAATGACATTCTGAGCAGTAGATAATAGACCTAACAATAGAGGCCTCCAGAAATGGACTCGATATTTCTGAGATAAAATTCATGAATGGATGGCTGAGCGCAATGAGCAGCCTTCAAAAATCTATAATAGCAACACTATTAATGTAAGCCCAAGAAGTAGAAGAACTCTTACTTCATGAGCCGAAATCTTAAGCACAACTGCTAAGCTAATGATATACCATAAGCAGTACGCTAGTTAATAGAATCCATTAACAATAAAATGGAGCGTAACGTCCTTCTACTAGACATCAAAGACAGAAGAAGCTTACGCCCTTGTAATAAACAGATATCTGTTTATAAATACATAAACTGTACCCGGAAAGAGTAAAGGCCTATGCCCATACGAAGACGGAAGGACCTTAAAATAATAGGTTCCGGATAATAGGAGCCTAACTCTTATGCAACAATCCAACCTAAATAGTAACGGAAGTATTGATTCCGAAACTATGAAAGTGAAAATCATCCATCGATAGTGCATGAAACTCACTGACTCTACAGTAAAAGAGAAACCAACAGAATTACTGTCTAAAAGGTCAGAATTTGAAAACTACTGTTTCCAGAGGCTCAAATGATTACTTAGCTAAATAAGAACTGAAGTTAAAATCCGTATAGGAATTTAATCTAAAGATTCTAAGTCTATTTATCAAAAAGTTACTAACTGACTTAGATAAAGAGACAAAAGACTCAATTGTAAACTATAGTAGAGTGCATAGGTATGAGGTAACATAAACCTATAACCTAAATAACACAGGCTGCAGTAGATCTTGTGAAACAAGTATACTAAAAAATAGCAATGAGTAGTATGGAGGGATCAACCATATGAACATAATGATCCCTACACCATAGAATAGCGAAGAATAGCGAAGAAGAGGATCTCCTATAGTAAGAAATCGCGTCCAAAGCTCGTCCAGTACAGTGCATACAATGCAATACGGACCACACAACGGAATACATGAAGGTTGCGACCTTGCTGGTTGTGATAAAGATGACACGATTTACCCAGTGAAAAAAGATCCTCACATAGAGGAAGATTTCACGTTAAGATCCACAGTAGACAAGAGAGTAAATTACTCATGATCTCTGTGAAGATAGAGATGCTATCAACAGAAATGTATAGTGGTTGTTTATCTTAGCAATACCTGCTAAAACAACAGCGCCGGAGGATACGCGTATCCTATCATTCCGTCCTATAGATCAATAGAGCGTTAACAGTATTAGCTCAGAGATCTGGACAAGCCAACACATACGTCTGCAATTGATTAGCAAGCTGTGTCATAAATAAAACATCATTGGGCGCTCCCATAGATAGCAAATCTGATTAAATACTTGTTTGTTGAGAGTCCATTCTGACAGCAACAAGCGACCCGTAAGAGAACGGGAGTGCGATAAAACAATCAGACGACCCAGAATATGACGGACCAAAACTGAACTTGGTGTACTATAACCAACAGACGGATTCTTTCCATTAAATTGAATAACGGAAACGAAAGAGTGCCTCCCTGGTTCCGGAGATACGCCACTACTGTCGAATTAAAGGACAGGAATTTGGGCATGCGTTTCTGAATAATGTTCATGCAATGACATAAAGCAAGCCTAAAAAACATTATTCCGCGGAAGTTAAACTGATAGCTAAAAGACTGCGGAACCCAAAGACCCTGGCACTTCGAATCCGTAGGGATCAGTATATATCCCAATCTGTTTGACTGGCAACCGTCATAACAGCCACACTCGGGTCCGGCAACTGCGGCGGCACTCTCTGAGTCAACCACCGAATGTTTGCCCCAGTCTGAATCTCTTGTAACACTAGATAGACAAGAGAATGTATAATTCAAGCAATTCATGGATTGCCGGAAAGTTGCCGTCGAAGAGAAGCTCCTCCGAGAACGAAGCAACTCTGAGAGAGTTCTTAACCTACTATCCACGCGTGGATGTAGCTAGGGCTGCATCACGTCTAACCAACTCCAATCAGCCACTGAAGGGCGGAGTTATACGTGAACAAACTACTGCCCTCAAAAGAAATTACATTGAGAATAATATCCCGTAAATCTTTTCTTGAAGACGTAATGATAACGCCTCAGTAAGGCGGATTACGTATAATAAAGCGTCTAAGTTAAGTCTACTATACATAATGTCGTTCCCAACATTGAAATTGGAAAAGACATAAACGGCGAAAAAGAATATATGCAGTCTTTAATCACCGTCTAGACGCATATGAACTCTCGGTATGCCCTGCTCTGCCAAAATAAACTATATGTAAAAAAGATAAAATGGCAGAAATGAGCCACGCGGACAAGAAACTAAACTATCATGCTTAGTAGCAGGCTTGTATATATATATAAATATATAGCGTCGAAAAATAAAACACATGTTGTAATGACAATATTGGACTGCGTCGGTAAGTCAGGGACAAAGCCCCTGTACCGATCGAAAAATCCGAGTCCAATGACGCTATAAGTCTCTTATCCAAGATCGCAGCAATGAAGTCCGAAAAATAATCACTGGAAGAAATGCCAGAAGATAAGAAAGGCATCTTCCGATACTACTAAAGGGAAAACTCGAAATCTTTCGAATCCCTTTCGCCATCCTGTCGGACCCTATAAAGCGTTCGGTCGTCCGTAGCTTGATGCAACCGCGGACCGCACCGACCCAGCGCCGTCGGATAATTCCTGATTCGACCGAGAAACCGTCAATTGCTGGGATGCTGCGAAACAACTGTGCTAACTCGGATAGCACGTCCGTCACTGAGGCCTGAGGAGCAGCGGTCTTACGATGCATTGCCGCAGGAAGCTCCGAGATCGTTACCCCGTGCATACTTCCAATATGCGAGCGAACGGAGTGTATAGGCCTCGTGTCCCTTGGCTACCGGATGGCGCGACCTATTCGCTGTGGAATCACTGAATGCCGAAACTGATCGGATACTCGAGGTCACGTAGCCAATGTGCGGTCGTGTGCCCTGCTGTGAGGATGAGGAAGCATTAAAGACAGTCTCTCGGACTGTCAATATAACGGAGCGTCCCGAGCAACGGACATATGCTCCGAATGTAAAATATCTGAACCACAACATGCGGTCCCCTATGTTGTTGGCTTCCTCCGATCTGTCCTCAATCTGCCGTCACTGGGTGAGTACTAAAGTAATTAAAGTGCTCGCATCACCCAAATCTCCTTCCTAGACCGCAACGGACGAACCCGGCAGCCGAACCATTCGATGAATGTACGCTACACCGGGTGAGCTAGCGAATGTCACTCCGTAAGCGATAGACATATTCCATGAGCACATATTGCCGCTAACTCTTCATTAACTATGACGACAGAGGCACACTTTTGAAAGACATCTCCATAACTCTTCGAACAAGAAACCAGAAATGCTTGGATAGCAAGCATAAAATAATAATATATATAGCGTCGTTCAATAATTCGATAGTTTGCGTGACATTATTGGACTATGTCGGAACTGAGGGACGATGTCCCTGAACCGAACCAAAAATTTCTAAGTCCACCGACGCTATCAGTTTCTTATCCGGCATCGCAGCATTGCATATGTTGTTCCGAAAGGGAAAGCTTGAAATCCACCGAATCCCTTTCGGTATCCCGTCGGACCGGATGAAAATTTTCGGACGTCCGTACCCGCTTCCGCGGAGCGTCCCGACCCAGCATCGTCGGATAAAATATATGCGACAGATTCAGTTGATGCTGGGATGCTGCGATAAACTGTGCTATTAAGGAAAGCACGTCCGTTCCCGAGGCCTGTGCAGTAGCGGACTTACGATGCATTGCCGCTGGAAGCTCCGTGTACGTTGACTCCCGCACACTTCCTATGCGAACGTCCGGAGTCTGCAGGCCTCGAGTCCCCGGCTACCGACCCAGCGCTGTCGGATAATTCTCGATCCGACACCGTTTCTGTCGGCTGCTGGGATGCTGCGATAAGCTGTGCTATGTGCACAAGAATGTCCAGCGTCGAGACCTGCGGAGGCGCAGACTATCGCTGCTTCGCCGAGGGTAGCTCCGCATCAGATGGCTCCCGCATACTTCCTATGCGAACGTCCGGAGTCCATCGGTCTCGAATCCCTGGCTGTCGGATGGTGTGACCTGGTCGCCGAAGAATCCTTGATCGGCGAAGCTGGTAATATATCGGCGGTCACGCAGCCAAGGTGCGGTCGTGTGCGCTGACGAGAAGAGGAAGCCTTAGCAGTCTCAGCGGACTGCCTATACAACGGAGCGTCCCGAGCGACGGACGTATGCTCCGCTAACGACACATTTGTACCACAACATCTGGGGCCAGATGTTGTTGAACGAGAGAGGGGCCTCTCTCGCTTGCCGTCCGGATGGACCGGAACGAGCTATGAACCGGACTAAAAGGCTTCCTCCGTTCTCCCTCCGATCCGCCGTCACTGGGTGTGCATTAAGTTAATTTTATAGTGCTCGCATCACCCCAAAATTCCTTCTAGACCGCAACGGACGAACCCGGCTGCCGAACCATTCGGTGAATGGACGCTACACCGGGCGAGCTAGCAGACGTCAAAGGCCGTCGAACCTACTAGGGTCCTCTTAGGCAATTGGCGTATTACATGAGCACTTTTCCGCTAGCCCTTCATTAATTGTGACGACGGAGGCACACTGTTGGAAGACATCACAGATACATCACCCTAATCTTGATCGTCTGAAATAGAAATTGATAAAGTAGAGTGACCCTGCGGGGAAAGGACCGGAGTGTCCAAATCCCCAACAACATACCGTGACATACGCTTCCCATATTGTCATCGAAATCATACGATACAGAACAGGAGTTAATGCGAGTACACTGACCACATATAGAATGATAATAAGGTCAGAGGAAGACTTCCTCTTAAAACAATTGATCAATATCCTTTCAATGTGAAAAGAAAACAAGTCCTGGTACTCGCACTAACCCCTGGCAATCAAAATACATAATAATAATATGATCCATTAATATAGAAAAAATAATTGAAATCAAAATATTTAGAAAAAATATTTTTTCAGAACAGCCCAAGTTTCTGAAAAGTAACGTTGAGCCCCAATTGATCCCAAGCCTAAGTGTGGACAAAAATTTTAAAAATATTTTAAACAATTTATTCAACACTTACGAACAATTATAATGTATCTATTTATGATTAATCACACATAAAGATATTATTATTTAGATTGTAAATGTAAACAATGAGTGTAAAAACACTAAAATAAGACTCCAGGCACCCAGGCCCGAAATCAGTTACCAAAAATACACCATCTGATGCAAAACAGAGACTTCCAGGGAAGAAACTGCAGAACATCAGATGGTAGATGCAGAACACAACGCCTAACCACCCGTAGGTGAAGACGTAAACATGGGGAAAGAACAGAATTCATTCTGTTATTCAGCTAAAACTCCCAAGAAATTTTAGTAATAATAATTACAGAAACTATGCCAAAAGCATGGGAGAATAGCAAGGGGGAACTTAAAGGACAGGGAGAGAGGAAAAACACTTGAAAAAACAGTGTAACTAAATAATCAGAATGACAACAAAATGGCTGCTGCCTTGAAAATAGGTAACTTAACATAATTTCATTAAAAAATTTTAAGTTACAGCCCTGATAATATTCTGTCACACATTCTTTTCCTCTCCTCCTTTTCTATCCTCCTTAGAATCACCATTTCACTAATATTTATGTGTCTGGCATCATTTAAACTGAGATTTAAAAGCACAAAGATCAGTCAGATGTTAACTGATGAAGGGCCAAACTTAGAATGATTAATGGTGCCAATTTCGGAACGTCCTTGACACTGCACATGCGCAGTAGGGGCGAAGTGTGGAGGGCCTTTCAGGACATGTTTTCTTTAGTTTTAGATGCAAATTTTGGGGATTGGGGGGCAAAATTTGTGTTTGGCCCTATATTTTAAGAGTTAGCACCAGCTATGTCTGGGTCATTGGTACAGTATAAAAATATTAAAAGTCCTATCTGGTCCTCCGTACTTTTACTCTCCGCGCAGCCATCAGGAAGTGACCGGAATTGGCACCAACATCATTCTTTGTAGAAGAGAGTACTACATAATAACTCAGCGGGGAGGTATGAGTGCCCACTCATGGGAGGGCCATACCCGTCTGGGCCATTGGTAAGTATAAAAAATATACAAATTACTTTAAATTTATCAAATTTTTATACTATAAACCAATGGCCCAGACAAGCTGAAATGTAAAAAGGCAGAGGGCCTAGGACTTCTGAATTAGCAGACCAACATTGTTCCCAAGCCTGCAATCCAAGGAGAAAGGAAATTAAATTTAAAAGGAATTACATGAATGTCTCTCTATACAATAATAGAGAAGACATATCATAAATAAGGAGCCAAATTCAAGTAATTCTGTATTCTTAGCATGAATGACTATGCTAATTGGATGTAACAAGTTCCCAATTTCAAGGCTAGTCCAGAATAAGCCCTAAAAATTAGGATGGCATATTTGAGAGTGAGAAGTTAACCCCCACAAACATATGCCATATACAATAATAAACAAGCTCTATCCAGGATATAATCTACAGACAAAACAGCTTCATTCATAGTTATACACTTATCAAGCCGGAGGAGATTTAAAAAATCCCCCCCCCCCATTTTTTAAGGAATCTTCTTCAAAAAGAAAGGGGGGAACACTCTGGAATCAGTAAAAGCGGTACCAAATAACAATATATATTCCCCGAACAGGCACCCAGATATTAATTATTATAAATAAATTGGTGCTTAACACCACTTCAGAAGCTAAGGCTATAGTGGCGATCCTGGTAATTAATAGCGCCTGCTTGAAACGCATATCGGAGTTGGCATACGTAGAGAGGTCAGAAGCCGGTGATATAACATGTACAACATACACATGTCCAATAGAATCACAATGGACGATCTCTGGAGAGTAAACAAACTTCCGAGGCAACCCACAGGAGACCACGTTCAGGTGTACTATAAATTCCAATAAATAACACTCCCAGATTCGTGCGAATATACGAGAATGCATAGAAAAGTTATATTCGATTTGTGTACCAAAATTTATAGAAACCTGGATTTAGAAAAGGAACGAGGTATGATTAACAGACTCGTCAGGGACTGCCCCCAAAATAATTCATTGTTTCTAAGGTCCATAACAAACAATAATGTACCTGCCTAATAATACACTTATTATGCACGTGAGCATTGAAATCCCACATGTAATCATCTAAATACCAGTTATGACTTGACAGGTACACAAAGACTAGCAATTTATTGATTATGAATCATATGCTTGTATATGACATATAAACGAACAATCACAGGAAACAAACCAACTAAAAAGTGGATGTGCCCATGAGGTTGCCATAGAACACGACCCAGCCGCCAATCGAGAAGTCATGAAATGCATGTATATACTAAAATGCATACGAGGCTTATGGAAAGAAAACTACGTCTTGCCCGGTAATCGCCTCTTAAGACATTGGCGCTGGGGGGGGGGGGGGGGGGGGGGGGTGTTCAAAATCATATCGAACCCACCACACCCACATTACTTAAATTGTTCTTGTGTTAGTCATCAAATAGTATAGGAACCACAAGGCTCCCTCACATCTGACTGACTCCATAATGCCACTAAGGGCGGAGAAGGACGTGATGAACAAATACATCATATTTACATAATAACTCACACAAAACCATACGAGTTTGAAGAGAATAACCTTCTCTAACAAACGGTATCATGCCCGATAGGACAACGAACTCAGCCTAGCTGCAGCAACTAAAGGTCTTCCTGTACGTGAAGACCATTAAAAGCTGATAACTGAGGCCCCAGAAGCTCACTAAGGAGACTTACAATGCTAGCCATAGCTTATAAGTCTTCATCTTCGTGAAGACAGATTTGTTGGTGTAAGTCGCGACCCTGAAGGCTCACTTAACGGAGAGTTACAATTAACGTTGCACAAGGTAGGGAATGAAGAGCCGCTATATAAACAGCCCTGAATTCCAAAGAGACCACAGTCCCAAGAGATAATAAATTCAGTTATGCCACTACATAATACTGAAAAATCTCACTCATGATTTTAGCTAGGCTACTATGGTGTAACCTAGGAAAAACAAACCGAAAAGCACAGTATCTTTTTCAGTTTTATTCCCAAAAGACAGTGGACAGAGCCTAACCCAAGAGACTGCTGTAACCGTACAGAAGGCTACTTTGGCGTCCACAATGACATAAATTGTCTTGACGCCAAGGAATATCTCAGCCTACAGATGCACTATCCATCTGGATTCAGGACGAGAAACAGGTGAAACCTGGAGAATAATTTCAATGACGTCTAATGCTTTTTTTAAATAGGAAAGCTTGTACCTCCAGAAGGAAAGCCTCTCTTGGAAGATCTGTCCAACAAGTAAACTTGTAAGTGGAGCTTGCTCGGGCTGATAGCTGCAGGCCTGCCGAGACTACATTCTCATCCACTGATCTTCCACAATTTATCCACTTAATTGCGAGTCTGAGAACCTGTCGCCAAGTGGAAAGCACCCAAACTCTATTCTCGACCACCTCAATTGTTCCCTTCAATAAGAGAGCCTTTACCACTAGGAGCGACTCTCTTTGAAAGAAACTTCCGTGATTAACATCCAGTTTCTCGTGAAGATAACCTTCCATTAATCATCGACCTTAAGGGCATTAGATCCATAGCCTTGATCAGACCTATGCCCCTTTTCCGAGTCGCTATAATGGCGACTTCCGAAGTAAATATAAGAGGGTTATTGTACGAGACATTCTCTTGATGCTTTCTTAGAAGCAGAACGGCCTCGCTTACCCCGCTCTGCTGAAGTGTGTTAATGACACACCAACTTCAATAGCAGAGCACTAGAAGCTTTCTTGTAGCCTGCTCATATAGCAACGTAAGCTTGTCATCAAATAGTATATGTCTGGTAACCGGAGCGACTCAGAGAGAGCTTTTCACCTTGTCATCTATAAGTGATGACGACGCAAGGGAAGCATTACGTCTTACCAACTCAAAATTCCACTGTCCGTACAGAGTTGTACGTCGCATACATGACTGCCCTGGAAAGAACTCTTAGCGAGGAACCACGTCCTCATATTCCTTTCCATTGAGACGTTGTGCCATAGCTCTGGTAAGGTGATCTGCTTAGGACATTGCTTCTAGATTAACTCTTTTGAATGAAATAGCACATTTCATTATTTCCGAGCATATATTAAATGATGCAGGTAGAGACAAATCTTCATCCCTGGCCCGCTCATCTGAACGCAGACTTATATTCAGATGGAACAATATTCCAAGAGCTTAGGACTGAAATTTCATAGTCTTAAAGCGCCCTTCTGTGAGAGATGGAGACTCCCACTCTGTAGCCCTCTCACCATCCAAATGTTCCATCAGCAAATATGGTCAACTCCATCCGACTGAACGGATAACTGGACCAACCCAGCACCGTCTGAAAGCTCACCCTCGGAGTCTGTTAAACGGTAGTACCAGCAACTACTAGAATGCTGCGATACACAGAGCAATCTGCGGCAGCCGGACTGTGACCGAGGCTAGCAGAGCAATGATAATCCACTTGTTACCATAAGCTGCTCACAGGACTGAGACTGGCCCCCAGATCCTCAACACATGTCCTGTATAAAAAAGCCTCAGATGACTAGCTATCGACCCGAACCTGCGAAGTCAGATAGCTGGTCTGCGGTCAACATGCTTCATTAATGAAGCAAGGGAAGATGCCATAGCTGCCACCGAATCTGGCTGCAGGGTGGAAGGAGCGTCCCAGACCACAAGCGTGATGGGCGTCCCAACTCACTAAAGTTTCGGATGGAAAGGAGAAGAATCTTCAGCTCATGGTCTGCTCCAGACCTCGCCGAGCGGTCGCTAGAAACTTGTAGGCATCTATCCCTTATTGTGCGAATCCATGGAAGAAGAGGAAGCCGTAACCACAGCTGACCCCAGCTGAAGTGCGGAAGAAGCATCCCGACTTGTCACATAAGACAGATGCTCCTCCTCATTGAAGTTTCTTACAACACAAAACAGTCGTCCTCGACTGTTAACGGGAAGAAAAATGCTCTGCACTCGCGATCGCGATCTGTCCCCAGATCTCGCAGTGTATACCGCTTAGAAACTTCTAGGCTTAATCCTCTTTCGTGCACTTCCATGTAAGTAGAAGAAGCCATAACTGCCACTGGCCCCGGCTGCAGTGTGGAAGGAACGTTCCGATCCACGTTCCGATCCGTGTTCCGACCCATTATGGTTTCTCACAATGGACACAGTCGATCCCGACTGTTAATGGGATGGAGAGGGTTCTCCAAACGGAGATCTAACCCCTGATCTATCCAAGTGTCCCATAGAGAAACTTATGGCTTCTTCTACATGCACAATTGACCGGACTGACCCAGCACCGTCCGACAGCTCACCACTGGAGTCTGCTGTTGCATTTTGCTGGGATGCTGCTAATAGTTGCGCAAACTGCAACGGCAAGTCCGTTCCCGTGGCTTGAGGAGCAGCGGTCTTCTGTTTTTCCGCTGCTTGCTGCTCCTGGGACAAAGATCTGGAGATAGATCTCTTCTCTGAAAGTCCTGTTGATCGATGCCTCGGATCGCAAGCAACCGGATGGTCCAACTTCACAGATGAAGAATGGCTCCATCTTCGTGCAGCTGACTGTATATCTAAGTCGGGTAGCTAGCCTGCAGTCATGTGTGCTTTAATAACATAGTGGAGGAAGCCATGACTGAAGCCGACCCCAGCTGCAGAGTAGACGGAGCATCCCGAACGGCAGGTGGACGTATGCTTCGGCTCATGCAAGTTTCTCATAACAACATTTGGCCCCAAATGTTGTTAGGATAGATAGGGACCTCTCCCGCTCGCGGTCTCATCGAACCTCGCCGAGCATCCTAACAAGAAACTTGCTTACTTCCTCCCTATATCCTCCCTATTTCCATTGTCGCTGGGTGAGCTTTTATTTTAAGTGCTTGCTCTACCCACATCTACACTTCCTTCGACCATAACAGACTTACCCGGTGTCTCAGCTCCCACAGACGGAGTAACCGCTTCACCGGTCAAGCTAACTGCTTGCAAGAGATTAACAACACTAACTAGAGGCATTATCCTTTGCTTATCAGGAGCACTGCAGCTAGCTCTATTTGCTCAACGGAGCGCGATGCCGGTAGCATACTTTGGATGGGTGTCACAATATCATTACCATGTTCATTTTCCTCTGAAATAGAAACTAAAAAATGAATTAAAACACGGTGCGAGGTCAGGTCTATGAACCTCAGCACCAACAACGTACCACGACACCCGTCTCCAATGTTAATCATCCCAGTGTACACAAGTAGGACATGAATCCGCAGGAGTGCATCGACTAAATTCAATATCACGCCTACAAACTCCACAACAAAATATATAATTAAGATACATGAATAATAGCAATCAAAATTAAGTTCAAAATATTCCCTTGCTTATCATGAGCACTGCAGCTAGCTCTATTTGCTCAACGGAATTTTTTTTTAAAAAATGCCCAAGTTCCCAAAGGGAACATTATGAGCCCAAGGGCATCCCGATAGAGCCTAAGTGTTGACAAAATCCAAATTTTCTTGAGCTACCCTACCGGAATAATAATCAATGTATCCTACAGTAATTCTACAGTAATATAAAATAAAATACTACATATAAATGAGGACGTTGTCAATGTAAACAACGTCAATAAAAAAAAACAGAAACAAGACATCAGACACAGAAAAAGGCTCAACTTCAGTAATAGATTTGAAAGTTATCAGATGTAAAGCAAGATCTTCAAATGAAGAAAAAACGATACATCGGATAGAAGATGCAAGACCAAAAGGACCTAACACCCCTAGGGTGTGGACGTAACCATGGGGATAAACAGAATAAACATTCTGTAATACACGTTAAACTCTCAAGAAATTTAATAACAAATTTCTATAAAAAACAGCCAAAAAGCTTAGGAGTTTAACAGGAGGGCTTCAAGGAGGGATAGGGAAGGAACACTTAACAAACAGTGGATAAATCATTAGCAAGAATGATGACGACAGGCGCATGTCCCGAAATTGGGAAACATGAAATAATTTTTATAATTATTATAAAGTTACAGTCCTGAAGATTTCCAACCACCATTGTTTCCTTCCATCATCCATTTACAGCCTTGGATCCACCAATTTTACCATTGATTTGTGTCTGGCATCCTCAAACTAGAGGCTCTAAAGAGTCTGTAATCACTCACCTGGAACTACATATAAAAATGTGATTTCCCATAGGCTTTCCATGGTAACTATGAGCTGCAATTGTGACCATGTTTGCAACATTACATCAGCATTACATGAGGATCATGGCTAGAAGGTGTCCCAGTCCTCAATCACGTGAAGTTTCAAAACATTTGAATCCATCAAACAGAATCATAGAATGTCTCTGGTGGCCATATTTTCCAACCATCGGGAACAAAAAGAGGATCGTTTGTGGATGGCCTCCTATAGACCATTCCTGCCAAGTTTTGATTCATGTCGGCTCAGTAATTCCAGAGAGAAGATGAAAATGGGATTTCCCAGAGGGTTTTTCTATAGTAACTATAAACTGCAATTGTGGCCATGTTTGCAACACGATCAACATTACATGAGGAACCTTGGTAGAGGGTGTCGAAGTCATCAACCATGCAAAGTTTCAAAACATTTGGCCCTGTGGTTTCAGAGGAGAAGAGTTTTCAAAATTGACCAATCAGAATCAAAGAATGCTTCTGGCGGCCACGTTTTTCATCCAACAGGAATAAAATGAGTAACAGTTGTAGAGAACCTCTCTCTCATAGACCATGCCTACCAAGTCTGGTTCACATTGGCTCAGTACTTTCAGAGAATATGATGAAAATGTGATTTCCTATAGGGTTTCTATAGTAACTGTAAGCCACAATTGCAGCCATAATTGCAACCTGATGAAGATTAAATGAGGATCATGGGTAGAGGGGGTTACAGACATCAGTCACATTAAGTTTCAAAACATTTGGCCTTGTAGTCTCAAAGAAGATTTCTTGAAAATGCAAATTTATGAATTCTGTTTCAACAAAAAAATCAGTAAAAGAAGGTTAAATATTTTGAAAATTACTATTTTTTCAGACAGTATTCTCTTTCAAAAGCTTTGGATAGGTAAAGGGTTACAGGAAACACATTTTACTCCAATTTTGTCAAATCTTAAATGATTCATCCCAGCTACTGGGAAAAAAAAAATAAACAAAACTTCCATGCTTTTCCAAACACCTGTCATCAATCAGTATTTCAGATAAGTAACTTGAGAGTAATACATATATTAACATCATTTCAGCTGCACTTGTTTACAGTAGTAGTCAAAATAAGTTGTAGGATAATCCTATCAACTATGTATCTTTTCTCTTTCTACACTGATAAGACCAGAAGCTGACATCACTTTCTGGAAAGCTCTCAGTGATAGCTTTCCAGAAAATGTCAGATTCTGATCTTGTCAGTGCAGGAGCAGTAGTTTACTTAGTTTATTGCAGTTATGCTACAACTTATTTGTACTTTTACTGAATACACAATATTTTGGGGTTTTTTTTCCCAGTTCTCAGTGGAGAAAACTGGAACCAACCCTTACCAGATTCTCAAAAACATGTATTTTGCTGACAGTACCGATCTTCGTGCAGACAGGAGAGGCATCGGGTTAAGCATTAGAATATAGCCTCTGGCAGCCATATATTTCCATCCTCTCATAGACCATTTGCGAAGTTTGGTTCACGTCGGCTCAGTAGTTCCAGAGAAGATGAAAATGTGATTTCCCATAGGGTTTCTATAGTAACTATAAGCTGCATTTGCAGCCATGTTTGCAACCCGATCAACATTAAATGAGGATCGGTGGTAGAGGGTGTTGCAGTCATCAACCATGCAAAGTTTCAAAATCATTTGGCCCTGTGGTTTCAGAGGAGAACATTTTTCAAAATCCACCAATCAGAATCAAAAAATGCTTCTGGCAGCCATGTTTTTCGATGTACGGTAACCAAAATGAGTAGTCTTTGTAGAAGACCTCCCATAGACTATCCCTGCCAGGTTTGGTTCACGCTGGCTCAGTAGTTCCAGAGAAGAAGATGAACATGTGATTTCCCATAGGGTTTCTATAGTAACTATAAGCTGCAATTACAGCCATGTTTACACCCCGAACAACAGTAAATGAGGATCATTGGTAGAGGAGGTCCCAGTCATCATTTATGTGAAGTATCAAAAAATTTGGCCTGGCAGTTTCAGAGGAGAAGAGTTTTGAAAATCCACCAACCAGAACAAAGAATGCCTCTGACGGCCATATTTTTCAACTAACGGGAACAATGAGGATCGTTTGTAGAGGACCTCCCATAGTCTATCCCGGCCAGGTTTGGTTCATGTCAGCTCAGTAGTTCCAGAGAAGATGATGAAAATGTGATTTCTCATAGGGTTTCTACAGTAAATATAAGCTGCAATTGCGGACATGTTTGTGACCCAATCAACATTAAATGAGTACCTTTGGTAGAGGGGGTCCCAATCATCATTTATATGAAATTTCAAAACATTTGGCCTGGCAGTTTCAAGGGAGACGATTTTTGAAAATCCACCAACCAGATCAAAGAATGCCTCTGGAAGCCATGTTTTTCATCCAACGGGAACGAAATGAGGATCATTTGTAGATTACCTCCCATAGACCATTTCTGCCAAGTTTGGTTCACATGGGCTCAGCGGATACAGAGAAGAAGATAAAGATGTGAAAAGTTTACGGACGGCGGACGGCTACGGACGCCAAGTGATGAGAAAAGCTCACATGGCCTTTTAGGCCAGGTGAGGTAAAAAGGAGATTTAAAAGCACAGATGTCAGTTCATTGTTCCTGACTTTAGGGCCAAACAAAGAATGATGGTTAGCGCCAATTTCGGTACCTTCCTGGATACCGCTCATGTGCAGATCTCAAGTATGGAGGACCATCTAGGACTTAATTTTTTTCGGTTTTGTATGCAAATTTTGGAGATTAGGGGGGAAAATTTGTGTTTGGTCCTGGATTAATTAGAGTTAGCACCAGCTAGTCTGGGCCATTGGTTGTCATATAAAAATATCAGGAAGCAGTATACAAAAAAGTACTTCCTCTCTTTCAGACGAAGGATCAGACAAATATAACTCTTCGAAGATTTTAACAGAATTAACCAAACTTAACCTATGGTAATATTCTCGTCATGATTTCCAAGAAGAAAAGAGGTTTTCACGTCACTTTTTAAATGGAAAGTAAAGCATACCCGTTCAATTACTGTAGAACAGTTTGTAGTTGTTGTATTGTCAGCTGAAGTTTCACCGCCAACACCATAATAGATGACACCAATCCAGTCTTTTGAAAGTCTTGCAAATGTTTTTTCATCCTCCTCCCCACATTCTGTTGGTACCTGTCAAGTAAAAATGTTATAGATTGTTTTACCCTTAATGCTACACAATGAATTATGCCCATATCCAACCAGTACTATAAACAACAAGAAAATAAGGATTATGCATTGTGTAATGGCCAAAACTGGACATCGCTATTTATAACTAGAGGGGGTATCAGTACCCCGTGGCTCACCAACAGGTGGCCAATGTAAAGGGGTGGCTGGAGTAAAAAAAAAGTTCAAAACCTGCACACAAAAGTCCAAAATTAAAGAAAATAAGCAGCTGAAGGGTTAAATATTATAATAATAACCCCTAAGAAGCATGCTAACATAAAACAGGAACCATGGCAATATGCTACAAGGTAAGTCTCCTCTTTGAAGAAAAGAAAGACAAACCTCAAAACCTGCACAAAAAAGTAAAAAAAAAAGTATCACATTTGTTTCAATGGGTTAAAATTGAGAAAAATACCCTGATAATGTCACAGTAACCACCATGGCAATATGCTAGTAAGGTGAAACCCTACATGAAAAATACCCACTTGGAAGAAAAGAAAGAAAAACCTCAAAACCTGCACATAAAAGTCAAAAGAGTAAATATGCCAGTAAGGTGAAACCCTACATGAAAAATATCCACTTGGAAGAAAAGAAAGAAAAACCTCAAAACCTGCACATAAAAGTAAAAAAGTATCACATTAGTTTCAAAGGGTTAAAATTTAGAAAAATACCCTGAAAATGTTATAATAACCACCATGGCAATATGCCAGTGAGGTAAAACTCCACTTAAAATAAATATCAAAACCTGCACAAAAGTACAAAACCTGCACACAAAAGTCCAAAATTAAAGTAAATAAGCAGCTAAAGGGTTAAATAATATAAAAATAGCCCTAAGAAGCATCCTAACATAAAATAGGAACTATGGCAATATGGTACAAGGTAAGTCACTACTTGGAAGAAAAGACAAACCACAAAACCTGCACATAAAAGTAAAAAAAAGTATCACATTTGGTTAAAGGGTTAAAATTGAGAAAAATACCCTGTCACAGTAACCACCATGGCAATATGCCAGTAAGGTGAAACCCTACATGAAAAATATCCACTTGGAAGATAAGAAAGAAAAACCTCAAAACCTGCACATAAAAGTAAAAAAAAGTATCACATTTGTTTCAAAGGGTTAAAATTTAGAAAAATACCCTGAAAATGTTACAATAACCACCATGGCAATATGCCAGTGAGGTAAAACTCCACTTAAAAAAAATATCAAAACCTGCGCACAAAAGTCCAAAACCTGCACACAAAAGTCCAAAATTAAAGTAAATAAGCAGCTAAAGGGTTAAATAATATAAAAATAGCCCCAAGAAGTATCCTAACATAAAATAGGAACTATGGCAATATGCTACAAGGTAAGTCACTACTTGGAAGAAAAGAAAGACAAACCTCAAAACCTGCACATAAAAGTAAAAAAAAGTATCACATTTGTATAAGGGGTTAAAATTGAGAAAAATACCCTGTCACAGTAACCACAATGGCAATATGCCAGTAAGGTTAAACTCTACTTGAAAAATATCCACTTGGAAGAAAAGAAAGACAAACTTCAAAACCTGCACGTAAAAGTAAAAAAAGTATCACATTTGTTTTAAAGGGTTAAAATTTAGAAAAATACCCTGAAAATGTTACAGTAACCACCATGGCAATATTCCAGTGAGGTAAAACTCCACTTGAAAATTTTGTTTAAAAAGCACAAAAATCCAAACCTGTAAACAAAAGTCCAAAATTGAAGTAATTAAGCAGGAAAAGGGTTAAAGAATACAACATAGCCCTAAGATGCATGTTTACATACAATAGAAAGCATGGACATATGCTACAAGGTAAATCTACACTTGGAAGAAAGGAAAAAAAAATAGGCCGATGAAATCGTCAGATGTGTACCCATACACGCAACTAGTAGAAAGCTGTATGACAGAGGGCCACCACGGATGCCGACATTATGTACACCATACATGGTATGGGTACATATAGAAATGAATTGGAGGAGTGTCTAATTTGATGGATAAAGGGTTAATATCTCCGAATCAAATTATCAGATTTACATAAAAAAAACTATACAGCACAGCACATCAGTAACCTGAATAAATATATAAAGTAACATGACAATTGGATTGATATTTTTTGAGTTATCTCATGCCAAAGGGATTGGAGGAATTTTCAATTTGAAGGATAAAGGGTTAATATCTCAGGATCAAATTATCAGATTTACACCAAAAACTATACAGCTCGGCACATCAGTAACCTGAACACAAATATAAAGTAACTTGACAATCCAAGCCATATTTTTCAAGTTATCGAATGCCAAAGGGATTGGAGGAATTTTCAATTTGAAGGATAAAGGGTTAATATCTCAGGATCAAAATAACAGATTTACACCAAAAACTATACAGCTCGGTACACATCAGTAACCTGAACACAAATATAAAGTAAATTGACAATCCAAGCAATATTTTTCAAGTTATCGAATGCCAAAGGGATTGGAGGAATTTTCAATTTGAAGGATAAAGGGTTAATATCTCAAGATTAAATTATCAGATTTACACCAAACACTATACAGCTCAGCACATCAGTAACCTGAACACAAATATAAAGTAACTTGACAATCCAAGCAATATTTTTCAAGTTATCAAATGCCAAAGGGATTGGAGAAATTTTCAATTTGAAGGATAAAGGGTTAATATCTCAGGATCAAATTAACCGATTTACACCAAAAACAATACAGCTTGGCACATCAGTAACCTGAACACAAATATAAAGTAACTTGACAATCCAAGCAATATTTTTCAAGTTATCAAATGCCAAAGGGATTGGAGAAATTTTCAATTTGAAGAATAAAGGGTTAATATCTCGGGATCAAATCATCAGATTTACACCAAAAACTATACAGCTCGGCAAATCAGTAACCTGAACACAAATATAAAGTAACTAGACAATCCAAGCAATATTTTTCAAGTTATCGAATGCCAAAGGGATTGGAGGAATTTTCAATTTGAAGGATAAAGGGTTAATATCTCAGGATCAAATTATCCGATTTACACCAAAAACTATACAGCTCAGCACATCAGTAACCTGAACACAAATATAAAGTAACTTGACAATCCAAGTAATATTTTTCAAGTTATCGAATGCCAAAGAAATGGATACGGATGCCAGACGGACGGATGGACAGACGGATGGACAGACAGACAAAGGATGGACGAACGACGGATGGTCATACATAGTATGGGTACACATAAAAAACCCATGAAAACCTGCACGCAAACGTCAAAATAAGTCTAAAAATCTATTCAAAGGGTTAAAAAAAAATTTTAAAATGCACTGGCAAGATATCAATGTTATAATAACCACCACTGCAATATGCAGTGAGGTCAACCTCACTTGAAATTGTTTTTTTTTTATCACAACCTGTACATAAAAGTAAAAAGCTGTAAGCCTAAGTCCAAAAGCTGTACATAAAAGACCAAAATTGAAGTAATTTAGCAGGAAAAGGGTTAAATAATACACACATAGCCCTAAGATGCATGTTTACATACAATAGAAAGCATGGACATATGCTACAAGGTAAATCTCCACTTGGAAGAAAGGAAAAGAAAAAGCATCAAAACCTGCACGCAAACATCAAAATATGTCTAATGAAAGTGTCAATGACACTGTAGCTCAACTTGTCAAGACAAAGACATGTACATGTATAGTATGTGACACAGCAATGACAAACATCTAGGTAATGACCTGATAACAAAGGTACATATAAAGTATTGTAACGGTCTGTACATAAATACTGACCGTTGCCTGTAACAAATGTATAGGTAAAGTATTGTAAAGGTGGGTGACAGTCAGATGCTGAACTAGAAAAAATCTTTTGAGTCCCACAGTGGGTCTGACTGAACCCCAAAATATTTGTTCTCATAGCACAGTGATAACAAAGGCACCCCAAAACACACTCGTTCCTGTCCCAAGGTGAAAACAAAAGTACTCAAGAAGTTTTGTGAAGATCAGTTCATGAATACGAGCTGTATAGAACTTGTGACAAAAAACTGATTGGACCTAATTTCGGTACAAAATGGCCACTGGCAGCCATCTTGAATTTTGGACCGTACCCAGAAACACTCATTCTCATCCCAAGGAGATAACAAAGGTACCCAAGAAGTTTTGTGAAGATCGGTTCATAAATACAGCCTCTACCCTGAGCCGTATTGACATGTGTGCTTACATTGTGTAAGTAGCACTGAATAAATCAAAGTTCATCTAATTTGCATAATTTCTGCACGAAAAAAAAACCCTTACAATATGTGATGTATTCCATGTTACTAAACATTCATACAAAAATTTATTAAAATCAGAACTTTCAAACAGAAGTTCTATACAAAAGACTGATTGCACTAATTTTGGTACAAAATGGCTGCTGGTGGCCATCTTGAATTTCGGACCACACCCAAAAACACTCGCTCTCATCCCACAGTGATAACAAAGGTACCCAAGAAGTTTCATAAAGATTGGTTCATAAATATGGCCTCTAGTCTGAGCTGTATAGAAGTTGTGTACAAAAAACTGATTAGACCTAATTTCGGTACAAAATGGCCACTAGCAGCCATCTTGAATTTTAGACCGCACCCAGAAACACTCGTTCTCGTCCCAAGGTGATAACAAAGGTACCCAAGACATTTCGTGAAGATCAGTTCATAAATACAGACTCTAGTCTGAGCCGTATTGACATGTGTACTTACTGTGTGTAAGTCGCACTGAAAAAATCAAAGTTCATCTAATTTGCATAATTTCTGCACGAGAAAAAAACCCGTATTATATGTGATGCATCCCATGGTACTAAACATTCACACAAAAATTTATTCAAATCAGGGCTTTCATATGGAAGTTCTGTGCAAAAATCTGATTGCACCTAATTTTGTACAAAATGGCTGCCATCGGCCATCTTGAATTTCGGACCGGACCCCAAAACACTCGTTCTCGTCCCACGGTGATACCAAAGGTACCCAAGAAGTTTCGTAAAGATCGGTTCATAAATACGGCCTCTAGCCCGAGCCGTATTGGCATTTGTACTTACAGTGCTGAAAGTAACCCCAAAAAACATCAAAATTAGTCTAATTTGCACAATTTACGTACGAGAAAAAAACCCGTATTATATGTGATGTATCCCATGGTACTAAACATTCATACAAAAAATTATTCAAATCAGAGCTTTCATATGGAAGTTCTGTACAAAAAACAGATTTCTGCATCATCGGTACAAAATGGCAGCTGGCAGCCATCTTGAATTTCGGACCACACCCAAAAACACTCGTTCTCGTCCCACGGTCATAACAAAGGTACCCAAGAAGTTTCGTAAAGATCGGTTCATAAATACAGCCTCTAGCCCGAGCCATAGCAGCTTGGCACTTACAGCTCTGAAAGTAACACTAAATAAATCAAAGTCAGTCTAATTTGCATAATTTACGCACGAGAAAAAAACCCGTATTATATGTGATGTATCCCATGGTACTAAACATTTATACAAAACTTTATTCAAATCAGAACTTTCATACAGAAGTTCTGTACAAAAAACTGATTTTTGCATCATCGGTACAAAATGGCCACTGGCAGCCATCTTGAATTTCGGACCACACCTAAAAACACTCGTTCCCGTCCCAGGGTCATAACAAAGGTACACAAGAAGTTTCGTAAAGATCGGTTCATAAATACGACCTCTAGCCCGAGCCATAGCCAATTGTTGACATACGGACAGACGGACGGACGGACAGACGGACGACGCGCCATGACAATAGCTCAAATTTGACTTCGTCAAAGTTGAGCTAATAAAAATCGATTGAAAGGGGTTAAAATTTTTTTAAAAAATGCACTGGTAAGATATCAATGTTATAGTAACCACCACTGCAATATGCAGTGAGGTCAACCTCAATTTAATTTTTTTTTTATCACAACCTGTACATAAAAGTAAAAAGCTGTAAGCCTAAGTCCAAAACCTGTACATAAAAGTCCAAATTTGAAGTAATTCAGCGGGAAAAGGGTTCAATAATACAAACTTAGCCCTAAGATGCATGTTTACATACAATAGAAAGCATGGCAATATGCTGCAAGGTAAATCTCTACATGGAAGAAAGGGAAAAAAACCCATCAAAACCTGCACGCAAACATCAAAATAAGTCTAAGATTTGATTCAAAGGGTTAAAATTAAGACAAAATACCCTGGAAAAGAGTTAAATGTTATAGTGAACCACCATAGCAATATGCAGAAACTAAACAAAATTTTCAAAAACCAAAAAATCAAAACCTGTACACAAAAGTTCAAAATATTTGAGAGTGGACACCGACATGAGGGCTATGCCATAGGCTCACACAACTAATGTTGGTGAGCCAAAAATCACCATACAATTTTCATTATTTTTTTCATTTTTGTCTCAAAAACAAAGCTTACGACCCCTCACTGGAACGAGCTCATTGCACTTGTTCCAAAGAGGAGTCATAAGCTATGTTTTGGAGACAAATAATGGAAATATTTAGTAATGCAAGAATTTTATTTGCAAGTGTTGTCTATATTATTCATTTATTTATTGGTGTTTAAGGTCACATATTTCTGCACAATGGCTAATCATGACCATGACAGTTTTACAGGCGGAGGAAGCTGGAGTACCCCGGGAGAACCACTGAGCAATGGTGAGCAACTGTCAGCACCCCAACATACTAACTCCACACAAGCAGGGTTAGCATTGATTGAAGACAGGTGTGCCATCGACGTGCAGTATGCCTTCGTACACGTCACCGTGCCCCCATGTGGGCAATGGGGGTGAAATGTCTTGCCAAAGGACACATCGCAGTTGCTGCAGGTGGGATTCGAACTGAGCACTTATCGACTTGCAGCCTGCACCTCTACCACTGAGCCAAGTGTTGTCTGCCTTTCGAGTTAGATAAAGGGTTAAGAAAGTCTCACATACCAAATACTGACCAAATACATTGATATTTGTTCAAGTTATCCCACTAATGAGCTGTTACGCCTGCTCGCCCATCCATCTGCCCACCCACGCACCAACTTCATCAAACTATAGGTTGAGTTTTTAAAAAACTCAACCAAAAATCACTTTTCAAATGGTATTATTTTTCCAATTTCTCACTTCAAAACATAGCTTATGACCCCCCTCATTAGAACAAACAAGTTAATTATTTTCAGTTAACAGATTTTCAGTTGGCAGAACTCCTCAGAAAAATCCATGAGAAGAAATCATTCCAAATGACACATAATAAGGAAATGAGTTTAAAGGCATCAACCCTTTATATAACGCATACCAAATTTAATGACTATAAACTAATATGGTTTGTCATATTCTGTAATGATGATTCGGCCATTGGGAAATTAAACAAGCCACCAAAGCAGAGAGTCTGATCCAGCAATCTGATTTTGTCAGCAAGAGTTTGACAAATGAGATCACTCTACTGTCATAATGAAATAACTGAACCGCTTTTCACACTGAAAAATGATAAATTTTCACATACCGATTTCCCAGATACGTATTAACTTGCACTGTGTTCCTGCGAGAAACTGCAAAAATGTCAACAACAAGAAATTAAAGGCAGTGATATACTTTATTTTATACACATAGAGAAGCAGATTAAGAAGGAAGGCATGTGACAGAGTCTACCTGGTATACCAATGCATGTTTGAATATGTAAAACAACTTGCCAACAGTAATTTCAAAAAAATGCCGCTCAGGATCACAGATCCAATGTCGAGTTGTGACCTTGACCTTTGACCTGGCGAGTCCAAGGTCAATAGGGTTCTTCCTCGCACCAAGGCCAACACACCTATGAAGTTTCATGACTCTAGGTTGAACCACTATCAAGTTCTCATCCGGAAACCAATTGTTGCGATATACTATGTTCAAGGTCATTGTGACCTTGACCTTTGACCTGGTGAGTCCAACATCAATAGGGTTCTTCCTCGCACCAAGGCCAACACGCCTGTAAAGTTTCATGGCTCTAGGTTGAACCACTATCAAGTTATCATCCGGAAACCAATTGTTGCGATATACTATGTTCAAGGTCACTGTGATCTTGACCTTTGACCTGGTGAGTCCAAGATCAATAGGGTTCTTCCTCGCACCAAGGCCAACATACCTATGAAGTTTCATGACTCTAGGTTGAACCACTATCAAGTTATCATCCGGAAACCAATTGTTGCGATATACTATGTTCAAGGTCACTGTGACCTTGACCTTTGACCTGGTGAGTCCAAGATCAATAGGGTTCTTCCTCGCACCAAGGCCAACACACCTATAAAGTTTCATGACTCTAGGTTGAACCACTATCAAGTTATCATCCGGAAACCAATTGTTGCGATATACTATGTTCAAGTCACTGTGACCTTGACCTTTGACCTGGTGAGTCCAAGATCAATAGGGTTCTTCCTCGCACCAAGGCCAACACACCTATGAAGTTTCATGACTCTAGGTTGAACCACTATCAAGTTATCATCCGGAAACCAATTGTTGCGATATACTATGTTAAAGGTCACTGTGACCTTGACCTTTGACGTAGCGAGTCCAAAATCAATAGGGTTCTTCCCCTCACCAAGGCCAATCTACCTATGAAGTTTCATGAATGTGAGTTGAACCATTATCAAGTTCTCATCCGGAAACCAATTGTTTAAGATTTACTATGTTCAAGGTCACTGTGACCTTGACCTTCGACGTAGCATGTCCAAAATCACTAGGGTTCTTCCTCCCACCAAGACCAACCTACGTATGAAGTTTAATGAATGTGAGTTGAACCACTATCAAGTTATCATCCGGAAACCAATTGTTTACGCCCGCCCGCCCGCCCGCCAAACCCGCCCGAAGGCCCGCCCGCCCGCCCGCCCGCCATTCACCAAACTATAAGTCGAGTTTGACTTCGTCACAACTCGACTAATAAGGGTTTAACTACCAGTTTGGGAGTGGAAGTACCCCTCTATAAACCAACTATCACAAGAAACTTGGGTTGACTATCCTCACATAATTGCAAAAACTTGAGATAAAAATCACTAGGACATATTTTATAGCCTACAGTTTCAGATCATAGAACCAAAGTGCCCACATATAATACCCAGATCAACAAGTTTCCAGGGAAATTACTTTGCGTAGCTCTGAACATTATTTGATGAAAATTTAATTCAAGGCAGAGAACCATAAGATTTATCATGATCATCCCGATGACACAACAGTTGCAAGTGTGGTTAAAAGAAAATTATTTATTAATATTTCATATAACAGTTTTTAGCATGCCATCCATCTAAAATGGTTTGAACTTGGAAGTTCTTTTGAAAAGGGAAGTGGTGCAAACATGTTGGTTCTTTGACCACAACTAAAGTGATTATGGGATTTGACCACCGAACACTTTCCATAAATCAGGCTCCCATTGACCATATCATTCAGAATGGCCCAATCAGAGTCTGGTTTGTCGAAAATGTTTGGCCAAACTGTCAAAATGGTGGGTAAACAAAATTACTACTGAAATACAGTTGCTTTGACAAAGAGAGTAAAACATCTTTAAAATTAGAATCAATCAAGTATTTCCAGTATACAGGGAAGTTTAAAAAATTTTGGAGAAAAGGGACTTGTACACTGTAATTACATAAAAGTAAGTACAAGACAGTCTAAAGACATCTATATCTCCTGCCAACATTTATCTTATGAAAGGAATTCACACGTTAACGGACGTACATTTCAAAGTCAAAATTCAATCTTAAATTACTTCCCCTGAATCGATAGTACAATGGATAACAAAAATTGTCCTGACAACAGAAATTCTCATTGTTGGAGGCTTTAGTGGGCAGCCTATCTTGAAAGTCTGATAACGGACGTACCAAATTTGGAAAAGACTTTCAGGGTTACCGTAGTCAAAGAAAAAACTCTGAATTTTTAGATGGCTGAAATATGTCTTGTTCATCATTGAACAAAATGATTATAATACATTCTCAAATAACTCCTCGGATAGTTTTTAACTCGAATTAGGATTAACATGGGCTAACAGTAACAGATGTACCCTTTTTTTGGTCATGGATGTTCCCTTGTGAAATAGAATTGAACTAGATGTTTCCTGTCTCGATATGAGACTAAGGATCCCCCCTCCCACCAAACAGTAGTGCTTGGACCAAGTTGAAAATTTTCTAAGCACAAATGGCAATAACTTTGGAAGGGTTAATGTAATCAATGTGAAAATATCAGATGCACAGGTTCCTATGATAGTTACTATTTGTGCTAAGTTTTAAAAGAATCGGTTGGAAAACGTCTGAAAAAATCTCTTGACAAAATTGTGTTTCCAGACAAAACAAATTCTAAGTCCAAAGAGACATAACTCCAAAAGGGTTCTTTAATACTATAAACCATCCACCCGCAACTTCATTGCGGTGGGTATAAACGACTCTCTTTACGGTCACTCCAATGCCATCAACAACTTCCTTACCATGAGAAGTGGTAAAAAAGTTCCACCTCATAAGTATGTTATGTAACTTGGACCGTTCTTCAAGATTTGAGAATAAATAACGCTGCTTAAATTGTGAAGATGGTCCATCTGAAAAGAAATCAACTTCAATTTGATTATGAAGAATTCATATGTCTTATGTTGAAGTCATTTGATAAATAAAATTGAGAATATAATCTTGAAACAAAAATTTGGATCATTTCCTTAGTCAAGAAGGCCTATAACTCTTAATATTTGTTGGAGTGAACCCTACATTAAATTGGCTCTTGAAGCTTTATTAGTTCCCAAAATGAAATCCATATTCCAACAAGAGCTGGATCATGGGCGGGTGCATACACCCACATACCCCCACCATGGCAAACTGACTTTGAGTTACAAGAACTGTGACAAACCTTCCACATTTATATATACAAGATGAATGCAGCTTTTCAATAGAAATGAATAGCACGCCCCTGATAAAACAATAGACAAGAAACATATTCGATTTCAAAAAAAAATGTACAAACATGGACACATGTAATCCTGTATAACCCCCAACTTTATCAAAAGTAATTCAGCTTATAAGTGGAATATGGGTAACCCTAGCCATGACCAGAGTCACCAGACTCTCGTTTAAATGATCACTCAGTGATAAGTTTACATCCATGTTAAATATTCTGGACTGTGACAAACCTCCCACATTTATACATTCAAGAAAGCAGCTTTTTCAGTAAAAATGAAAAAAAATATCCCCATTAAAACAATAGACTGAAAGCATGCTCGATCTCGCAGATGGATGTACATGTTTGAACATATGGGTGCATGCAATTTAGTGTAAGTCACAACTTCTTATTGCAGCTTATGAATTGAAAATGGGTAAAAACACCCCTACCAAAAATATGGTCAAGATGAATAGAATCTTATTTGAAAGCCCTCCTGGCAATGAACACCCATGCCAAATTTCTTGGAGATCCAATCATTCATTAGTGAGTTACCCAAATAAAAAATATGGACAATATGGTGACACTCTCATTTGTCAGCCCTCTTGGTGATAAACATTCATGCCAAATTTCATTGAGATTGAATGATTCTTTACCAAGTTATGGTGGTGAACAGATGGACAGGCAAACAAACAGATGGATAGACAGCCTAACGGATGGACAACCTGGCAGACAGATGGTCACATGCATTCCAGTATACCCTTCTTCGAAGGTGGGGATATGCTTGTCCATACATGGATAACAGTGAAATTTTTGCAGTATTCTGTTGTGTCAATGTCATGAACTGCTTTGGAAAAGGCTTTGCAGTCAAATTTCTTTTGCAATTTTACAAATACGAATTTGAAAAAAAAAAGAAATGAAAGTGTCAATGACACTGTAGCTTAACTTGTGTGTTGTGTTTGATGAAAAGGATAATGTTCAATGTTTATGAAAGGATTATGAAATACGACAAGAATTGTGATAATTGGGAATATGTTCATTTCTGTTCCCTGTATGCTATGTTTTTGACAAAAATAATATGAGGTGTACACTGTACTAAAGAACTGAGGGGTGGGTTAATATGATCTCACAGTTAATGTATGTGACCCTCACAGTTAACGTATATCAACAAAAGTTACCAAGTTACAGTGAAATTATTCCAAAACAAGGCATCCTATCAAGTTACATTGAAATCCCTTCATAAATATGGCCTGTAGACTGTGCTAAAGGTTTTCGGGCTTCGGGCCCCTGTAGCCGTCGGTTTCCCAATTGCGCCCAAAGGGGACGTTCTCATCTAGACATTATATGAAGTCATCCTACAAAGTTACAATGAAATGGCTTCATAAATATGACCTGTAGACTGTGCTAAAGGGTTTTGGGCTTTGGGCTCGGGCAGCCATCATGGTTGAATGATCGCAACCAAAAGGGGACATTCTCATCTGGGCATCATCTGGAGTGATCCTACAAAGTTACAATGAAATCCCTCCATAAATATGACCTGTAGATTGTGGTCAAGATTTTCGGGCTTTGGGCACCTGTAGCCATCACAGTTGACCAATCACGACCAAAAGGGGATGTCACCATCTAGGCATTATATGGAGTCAACCTAACAAGTTACAATGAAATCCTTCCATAAGTACGACCTATAGACTATGCTAAAGGTTTTTGGGCTCAGGCAGCCTTCAAGGCTGAATGATCGCGACCAAAAAGATGTTCTCATCTAGACATTATTTGGAGTCATCCTACCAAGCTACAATGAAATCCCTTTGTAATTATGACCTGTAGACTGTTCTAAAGGTTTTCGGGCTTCGGGCCCCTGTAGCCATCAGAGTTGCCCAATCGTGTCCAAAAGGGGACGTTCTCATCTAGACATTATATGAAGTCATCCTACCAAGTTACAATGAAATCCCTTCATAAATATGACCTGTAAACTGTGCTAAAGGTTTTCGGGCTTTGGGCTCGGGCAGCCATCATGTTTGAATGATCGCAACCAAAGGGGACAATCTCATCTAGGCATCATCTGTCCCAATAAAACCTCATGTCAAATCTGGTTCAAATCAGCCTCTCAGTTTGGAAAATAGAAATTTTGGACAGGGCAAAAATTCTTGCCCACCCCTCAGTCTATACCTCAAAAGGAAGCTGCACACCTAATATCAAGTCTCTGCTACTTCTGGTTCATGAGAAGAAGATTTTTTAAGATTTAGGCTCACTTTTTGGGCGTGGCCCTACCAAGGGGCGGGTCAACTTATTTGAACAAACTTGAAATGACATATGATAGGGAAAATGCACACCAGATTTGGTTCAATTTAGTTGAGTAGTTTTTGAGAAGTCGATAATGTAAATTTAACGATGGATGGAAAGTGATCAGTAAAGCTCCCGTTGAGCTTCACTCAGATAAGCTAAAAAGGAGGTTTAGGAAGCAAGATGTGAATCTGAAATTTTTACCCCTGTGTCCACTTTTACAAAGAATTGCCCATCTCATTATCAGCCTGAACATGTATACATACTCAATAATGTCACTCACCAAATATCATTTAATTTCTTTAATTGCAACTGAAGATATCTTCCAAAAACCTGCAATTTTGGTAAATTCAAAGTTGACAAGGGCTATAAAAAATTGGTAAAATTATTTCAATCAAAACTTCTATTCCATATGCACATGATACATGTACACATCATACTCATGCTGCACACCAAGTTTTGTAAAAATCCAATGCAAAATGCAGGAGGAGTTAAGTGGACAAGCATTTGTGATGGAAATTTTGCTTTTACCAAGAGCCATCCATAACCACGCAAAATTTGTTGGATCGAAAATTCTGGACCACATGCACATCTACACTTGATACTGATACTTCAGACCAAGTTTCAGAAAACTGTAGGATGAGTTAAGCGCACAAAGTTTGTGATGGACAGACAGACAGACAGACTGATGGACGGATGGACAGACATCATTTCAATATCCCCCTCCAGACTTTGTCGGCAGGGGATAAATCATTTAATTTCTTTAATTGCAACTGAAGATATCTTCCAAAAACCTGCAATGTTGGTAAATTCTAAGTCGACAAGGGCTATAACTCTGGAAAAATTATTTGAATCAAAACTTTCTTTCCACATGCACATGTACACATCATACTCATACTGCACATCAAGTTTCGTAAAAATGCAATGAAAAATGCAGGAGCTGTTAAGCGGACAAGTACTTGTGACGGAAATTTTGTTAGGGCCGTAACCACACAACATTTGTTGCATCGAAAATTCCTGACCACATGCACATCTGCATTTGATACTGATATTTCAGACCAAGTTTTGTAAAAATCCAATGAAAAATGTAGGAGGAGTTGAGTGGACAAGCCTTTGTGATGGAAATTTTGCTATTTCCAAGGGCCGTAACCATGCGAAATTCATCACATTGGAAATTCCTGACCACATACATACCTACACTTGATACTGATACTTTTGACAAAGTTTTGTAAAAATCCAATACAAAATGTAGGAGGAGTTGAGTGGCCAAGCCTTTGTGATGGAAATTTTGCTATTTCCAAGGGCCGTAAACATGCAAAATTCGTTGCATTGAAAATTCCTGACCACATGTGCATCTACATGTGATACTGATACTTCAGACCAAGTTTCAGAAAAAATGCAGTGGAAACTGTAGGAGTTAAGCTGACAAAGTTTGTGACGGACTGATGGACAGATGGATGGATGGACGGATGGACAGACATATGAATGGATGGGCGAACACCATTTCAATATACCCCTCCCGATTTCATTTGGTGGGGGAAAAGAAATGAATCTGCAACTGGCAAGTTGAGACAAACATCAATATATCAAAATCTTATCTGCCACATTACCTTGGCAGTGGTTTCTAGTCAAGTCTTGGCTGCCTCTAGAGGTCCTCTCAAGGTCTGGAAAACTGGCCATTGTTTAATGGTTAAAATAGACAAGTGTTTCCTTTAGATTTTCAGGACAAACATAGATATTGGAACCTGTTAGTTAGTCCAGGATTTTCTAGGTTTTTAGGCTCCTTAGTTTCAAATCAGATGGACCATAAACTAAAGGGCAAGGTGATCACCTGCCTCAAAACTACATGTACATGCCTGGGGGAAATGAGCCTGCTTGAATTATTTGAATTTTCCAGTCAATGCATTCCTTTTCGGTGGTAAAGAGACTAATCAACTGAACTCCATGGTAAACATATGCCTTGTGTTTTATAATAATGTCAGGCCTACTACAAGGTTCTGCCAAGAAATATCTGGGTGGAGGACAATTCTAAACACCTCTTCTTTGGGTGGCGGACAAATCTAAAAAGCTCTTCTAAGAGGCCTTAAGATATCGAATGTGACATTGGGGAAATTTAGTGGTGGTTGAAAGAACCTTTTTGACCAAAGTGGTTGGAAATGAAAGAGTGCCAGACATAACCACCACTCACTGCTGTGGGCAGAACACAGAGCATCATAGAACAGGTTGAGGCCTGCTTTAGCAATGTCAGAGCCTAGTTTCTTCCAACTCAATGATACTAGGTTATTCTCTCATAGTCTATAGATAAGCTTCATGAAAAAAGATATGGGGCTGATCATGGGGACTATCAGCTTCATCCCCAACAAAATGCAAGGTCTGTAAAGTGGATTATTGGTCCCAAATATGATTTCAATGTATGGCTGGGGCATAAAAAGACTGGTTGAAATTTCTGAGATGACATAAGGCAAACATGATATTGCACTAAGTTAAAATTTTTGAACTAGCATAGAAGTCAAGAGTCTACCACTGAGCCACCGTGGTCCTGGATATTCCTAAATAATAAGACTATGACAGTCAGTGTATCGAATCAGTTGCAGTTTTACTGGTATTCACTAGATATTTTAAAAAATAATAGTTTCGATAAAATACCAAATTACTGTGAAGGCCAACTATTCCAAAGTTTAAACAGATACCCACCACACACACATAACTTGAAAATAATTTAAAATACTTAAAACCAAGATTAGTGATAATACACAGGAAAATCTGATTCTCATAAAGATTCTTGCAAATCTAATTCTGAACAGTACTAAAGCTTCCTGTTGAGAAAATGTCCTCTACCCCACCCTCTTAGGGATACTAGTATCATACTACTTCCTTTATTGTGGGCTTAATGGAGTATCCCCTGACCCTTGCTGGACAGAACAGTCCCCTTTGGCAGGAAAATCCTGGCGCCCAGCTATAATAGGATGTTGCGACCAGTTGCTGTACTTAGGCAGACCCGGATTCTGGCAGATTGTCTGCAACTTGCAAATTCCAACTTGGAAGTTGGAAAAGTCCTCCTAAACACTGGAGTTAGCTGAAATAACCTAGCCCCCCCCCCCCTCCCCACACCCTCAGCCTGCCCCCCCCCCCCCCCCCAAAAAAAAAACATTCCATCTGATATTCCCTGTCACCCTTCTCAATATCAATCAATATTAATAATACAAATGGGAATATATTTCTAATGTCAAAATCAGTTCACACTTGCACTGGCTCTTTGCATCAACAAGACATAAGCCATCACCCACTAGGCTTATTGTCAATTTCTTTTGTTCCATGTTTATTTTTAACTGTTATAGCTACATCGTTCATGATTTCATGCACATAGCTCATTTCATGACTACTCTTACATTTCTATTCTGAGCACCTTGGCCACTCCTAAAGTCATTCATGATTTTCATGTACATAGCTCATTTCATTACTACTCTTACATTTTTATTTTGGGTATCACGGTACTTAAGCCACTCGGACTCCCAAAGTCATTCATGATTTTCATGTACATAGCTCATTTCATTACTACTCTAACATTTTTATTCCAAGTACTTGGGCCACTCCTAAAGTCATTCATGATTTTCATGTACATACCAGTAACTGATTTCATTACTTCTCTTACATTTTTATTCTGGGCATCTGGGCCACTCTGGGCATCTGGGCCACTCATAAAGTCATTCATGATTTTCTTATACAAAGCTCATTTCATTACTACTCTTACATTTTTATTCTGGGTACTTAGGCCACTCCTAAAGTCATTCATGATTTTCTTATACATAACCCATTTCATTAATACTCTTACATTTTTATTCTGGGCACTTGAGCCACTCACAACATGATTTTTGAGGTTGTTATGCTTCATTATCAGACAGACGTATCAGTATTTAGCATACAACCAGTCATAATTGTCAAAGACTGCTAATGATTTTCAGGGCTGTGATGTGAAGTCTGAGAATTTAAAAGGACTGCTTTAATTACTAAACAAAAATATTAATATGTGGGTTATAATCACTGTATCAATAATGAACGTGTCAATGACACTGTAGCTTAGCTTGACTGTGTGTAGGGTTTGATGAAAAGGATAATTCCTCCAATTAAAGCACACGAAGATATTCAATTGTTACATACTTTAAAAATTTCAATACAAAAAATTTCATTAGAGAAGCTGTCAATGCTTGGCGACGGATAAACAAAGTCAGTTATCAAGGACGCTGTAGAGGATGATGGGAAATATTATTGAGAGAAAACAATGGGTCAGATGCTCAGCTGATCAATCGGAGCAGTCGTGTGCTTTGTGATGGAGCAATTATGAATTTTGAGGTCAAAATCGTACAATGTTCAATGTTTATGATAGGATTATGAAATAAGACAAGAATTGTGATAATTGAGAATATGTTATTTTCTGTTCCCTATATGCTATGTTTTCAACAAAAATAATTTGAGGTGTAGACTGTACTAAAGAAATGAGGCCCAGGTTAATGTGGCCCTCACAGTTAATGTATATCAACCAAAGTTAACAAGTTACAGTAAAATAATTTCAAAACAAGTCATCCTACCAAGTTACATGGGAATTAGGGCCGTGCGAAGTTTCGAGTATTCGATTCGATGTCGACATCGCTTTGGTATTCGTACATCGATCTCGAATAGTTTGCCGATTCGTTAGTCAAATGAAGCTTCGAGGAAAATGAATCAGTGTTCGACAATGTACATTTTGAGTTTTTAGAACGGGAAATTAAACGTTCGTTTTGTGACTTTTGCAAATTGGAGCTGGGGTGCTCCCATTATTATGTTAGAAAACTGTGGGAGGAAAACCTCTTTAGTTTCTTTGCATTGTTCGGCCTTGGTACTTGGAATGAAGTAAAAGCAATTTGTATGAATGAGCACTGCGTCAATATTCGAGTTAACTAATGCAGAAACTAACACAGTTTAACGCCTTCGCTGCTTTTGATGTATACTGAGTTATTGAGTTGAGAATGGATCGAAATCTACAAGACCCAAATCCTGATAATACAAAAACAACCAAACATTACAATAATGAGGTTCCTATAAGATGTACATATATTTAGCCATGCCAACGTACGTGAAGTTAGCGGCTGTAGCCGACTTCAAACGATGGGAATTAATGTGCCACTTGTATTACATTTGTGCTTTTAATTCTCATGTTTCAATTTAGTGGTTTGTCTCAAATGTTTCTGGGCAGTAACACCTTAATTTCTGTCCATATTTATGTCTTGAATTTACTGTCGGACCAAGTGAACATCTGAATGGCCATTGAACGAGAAAGAAAATTAAAACAACACCAAGTTGTCAAGTTATGTCAATGATCTCTTCTCACAGTGCTTTCCAGACATTTCTGCACAAGATAATGCCAGTTATAGTTATTTCTCGAGTTTATCCCAATACGATTCGAGATTCAATTCGATGTTGACATCAGTCCCGATTCGATTCAAGATTCGATTCTAACATAAATTTCACGATTTGCAGGGCCCTAAATGGAATCCCTTCATGAATATAACTTGTAGCCTTTGCTAAATGAATCTATGTCACGTGACAGTTCAGCGGTCACAATTGACAGATCATGACCAAAATAGGAGAGTCTCATCTTGGTATCATACCAAGTTCTCCTACCAAGAAGTTACAATGAAATCCCTTCATATAAACAACCTGTAGACAGTGCTAAAGGAATCTAGGTCACATGACCAGGTGCAGGTAACAGCTGACCGATCGTGACTAAAATAGGACAGTCTCATCTAGACATCATGCCGAGTTATCCTTCCATGTTACAATAAAATCCCTTCATAAATGTAAGGCGTAGACTGTGTAGACTGTGCTAAAGGTCTTTGGGTTTCGGACTTGTGTAGCCATCACGGTTGACGGGTCGCGATCAAAAGGGGACGTTCTCGTCTAGACATCATACAGAGCCATCCTACCAAGTTACAATGAAATCCCTTCATAAATATGACCTGTAGTCCGTGCTAAAGGTATTCGGGCTCGTGTAGCTGTCACAGTTGACAGATCACGACAAAAAGGGGACGTTCTCTTCTAGACATGAGTCTCACATGACCTCGAATCTGCATATGAAATTTCGTGATGATTGGACAAGAACTACAGGGTGTAGCCAGTGCTAAAGAAAATGTGAACAGACTGCCAGACTCGAAGACTTTTTATTTTAAAATAATGCTGGGACCTACCACCATAAGTACCCATAGAATGGACTTTTAGGACCGACCAGAGGTAAAATTTCACCAATTTTAGGTGAAATGAAGTGGATTTTATTTTTAATGAAACAAATCTCATGTGAATCATGGGAATCATACTGCAAAGCAACCTGACCAGACACATCGTCCCCTGAGTTCCAATGTGTTCTATGTGCCTGCTGGCACAGTATGCACATAGAACACATTGGAACTCAGGGGGCGACATGTAGCATATACAAGTAAAAAAATACGCTACTGACAAGTGTCAAAATCCAGAATCATGTCAAAGCTAGGGATCTGCGAGTATTCGAGATTCGATTCGATATTGATATCAAACGTCTGCTTTGAGATTGATCCCGAATCAGTTTCAAGAGTCAATTTTTTTTAATCTCTTGTGCTTAGTGCAATTTGTTACATTTCCCACGAAAATTGGATGAAATTGACATTAGACACTTCATTCATGTAGAATCAATTCATATTTAATTGAGTAATTGACAACGTTTAATTGTTAGGTTAGTAGTACAGACTATAGACTGCTCACGGGTGGTGTATGACATGAAGTTAATTTCCCAGACCTACTCATCAATGAATAATGAATGATCTTCGGTTAAGAAAGAGTTCATATTATCAAGTTTGATGCAACCAACTGCATTTTTTGTGGAGATTAACACTGCGAACTATACAATCCCATCTGCGAAAACAGACTCAACATTAAAAGTCAGGCAGTGCCATCAACCCTAATCAATGGTATTAACAAAGTGACATGTTACAAAGACCACCGATGGGCATAACCAACTAACAGAGTGTCCTGTCTTTTCATTCCTTTACCATTTCAAACCGAGTTGCTTCACACTTAGTCACGTCGTACCCAGTGTTGAATTCCTAAAAGAAATAGTGGGGGGACGGTGGTCGTCACACCAGACGCCGAAGGCGTCTGCCGCACGTGCCAAAGGCACGTGCGTTTAGAGGGGGGTCTGTGGGGTTCTCCCCCCCCAGAAAAAATTTGGATTTTTAGACGTTCTGAGGCGTCTTCTGGTGGGATTTGGATCTCAAAATACTGGAAAAAATCTTGACAAAAATGTTGCCTTTTCATTTGTGAAACCCAATACATTCGTGAATGGGGGTAGATTATGTCGGATTCTGGTTCTCTGATTTCGATCCTCGACTATCCACTTGTGTATCAATGTTAATTGACGTGAATAGTATAGACGTTTCTCCCACATCAATCAACAATTTATCATTTAATTCGCTTCTCACGTCTTGATTGGAGCATTAACTCTTTAACCCCTAGAACTTAGAAGAAATGATCACTGCGGGGCGCCTTGTGAATTGATACACCATTCTAAAATTAAGGTGTTAAAGTATCTCCATAGCTGTGATGGGTGTGCTTTTCTATCTTGATCACAAGATTGTACATTTCTTCCCCTTGTTGTTCATGAATATGAATTTTTTCAGTGCACCCACTGGGGAATGCCTGCAACTTGCAAGCATTCCCCAGTACACTGTAAAAATCCTTATTTATAAACAATGCACATTCAGCAGTGTTGGGTCATCTCTGAAATCTAATTACATGAAAAACCAGTTCCTGAATATTTAGTCTGGCTTGTAAATTTTTGTTTTTAAATATGAAATTGTTTCAGTGTACTGGAGAATGCCTGCAGGCATTTTCCAGTATACTGAAACAATTTCATATTTATGAACAATGCGCATTTAACAGCGTCAGCCGTCGGGCCATTTTAAAATAAGCTTGTGAATTGACTTGTAAAACGTGAAGACTAGGTCGGTCACGGATGACACCAAATAACGACTTAACAAAACATTCATTGAATTTATTGATATATATATTTATTGAATAAATATATATATCAATAAATTCAATGAATGTTAATTTTATTGATATGCTGATAGATGTGAAGGAAACATTTGTATGCACGAACCATGATACAGGCCTAAAATTTACAGGAATTTCAACAATGAACGTTTCTTCGAGTCATCACAAGTTTCCGGGTCTTCAGCTTTGCGTTTTTTAACACGGGTGTCATCGGCAGAGTGGTGTTTCCTCAACCACGTCATAGCATACTTTTGTGGACTCCATTCTTCCAAGGCTGGTGCATTTAGCTTTATAAACATTAAGTCGGACACATTCTCGATGAGCAAGCGATTTCTTAAAACTGTACAAGTCAAGTTCATCTGGCCGAATCCTCGCTCACATTCAGCGGATGATATCGGAATCACTTGGACGCATTTCAGCAAAGGCGTCAAACCATCGGGTACGCGTCGGCCATTATTTTCAACAAATGTTTGGTAAGCTTCAACAATAGGGTAAGTGGATAGGCGAAAACGTTCACACAATGATCTAACCTCATCGACACCGAATCCGTCTTCAATGTCAATTGGCCAGTATTCAGGATACAATCTTTTTATTTCATGAAGAAGCTGCTCATAATCAGTGACTGTTCGCTGACCACAAGATGCAGTCATAGCGAAAAGCCTGTCCTTCACTGAATTTATGATCTGATCAATTAATTTCTCCCTATCAATTTTGACCAGTTTCTCGTTTGAAACGAGCTTTATAGTCCCAAAGTAGCCAGTCTTTATAGCATCATTGCCTATCATTGCTTTAGTTCCTGTTTTAGTTTTCAGTATTTCCAATGCACTCATCGAGCGTCGAACACACCGGTCAGCAGTAATTATATCAACATCTCGTCTCTGCAAAAGTTCAGAGAGTTCAGATAATTCAAATAGAATGTCATACATTGAAGCTAAATCCATCAAAAAGTCGGGTGATTGTAGGCGCCTTCGTAGACCCTCGAATTGTGCGGCGGATTTTGTATTCCCAACAGCTTTGGCTTCGAAGTGTTTGTAAAGTGCTTCATAATTATTCCATACAGCTGAAACGGTTCTGAAACTACTGGCTACCCAACGCGTACTTAATTAAGAAAGTTCCAATTGTCAGGAGCTGTAGCTGTGAATCTAGATTCAATGCGATCTCTTTGAGCTCACGTTGATTTTTCGGTGATTGGCTATACACGTTATGAAGTTTCTCTATAAAAATTTTAAAATGAGACACTCCAGCGAGATTAGTGACAGCATCCCCAACAGCGAGCTCTAGTCTATGGTTAAGACAGTGCCATGTGATGATTTTCGGGAAGTCTTTGCGAAGTAATTCCATAACACCCGATTTTTTCCCACTAAGCGCACTAGCGCCGTCGCTTGTGAAAGAAATAAGATGCTCACTTAAATAGTCTTTATCAAAACCAAACGTTTTTAGACATGTCAATAAATCTGCATAAATATCAACGGCACTCTCTCCGACACTTAGTTCTTTCAAGTCTAGGAATATAAGTTGTGGGTCTCCACCGTCAAATTCTGTCTTCAAATAAACAATTAAGGCGGATTTTTGGGATATTGTAGTTGATTCGTCAATGAGCAACGATATTTTACTCTTAGTGGAACGAATCGATTTGCACAGATTTGAACGCATCTCATGTGAAATATGATTAACTATATTCACTGCAGACAATTTTGAATGTAACCCCACACCCATCTTAGCACCATTCATAGTTTGAAGATCAATCAAACCTTGGAAGTCACTGTATGGCCTATCGTGTTTAGCTATATAATATGCAGTTCGGAAGACATTCTCTGTGGCAGATAGGTGTTTTCTCTGTAGTTCATCTACGACTTTGGTCATCGCGTCGCGGTCTTTTTGGCCATGGATTTCCAATGCTCTTTTATGGGCATCAGAGTTAACGTGTTTGTGAATTTTCTTCCTTAATGATGTCAGCTGTGTCTCACGGGTATTGCCATTTGCTTCAATTGAGATTTCGCGCCACTCCTTATTCAGGACAACACCCTGTGTCGTATTAGGTCAGAGATTCTTTACGTCTATGCATGTTTGGCACCCCAATTTGTCACCCTTACATATAAGCCACGGGTATAGCCTCTGCTTCTCTGCCCAAGTTTCATTCGACCACAAAGGTGGCTTTGTTATCGGAATGTCATTTACTGGGGTACCGGTACCGGCACTCTTTTGCGACTCATTGTTAAATTCGTACTTATCTGTGATTGAAACAGTGCATGTATCCCCACATTCTGCACTTTTGATTGCCGTTAATGTAGGCTCATGGGTGACATCGTCCTCATTTGTGTTTTTCTTGGCATTTTTTACGCTGAAGAAAAATCTCAAAGTACTTTGACGAGACATGTTTGGACAACAACTAGCATCACCGGAACACAGATCATTACGTCATGCTGACTCATGCATTCACAAATTTGTGACGTGTGCGTCCTACGTCAAAGATTTCACGTTGACTGGGGTTGAATTAACACATCGAGTGCCAACAATTCGATGCGCAAATCACATCTGCTGTTTTCAAAAGGTATCACCAAGTTTGTCTTGGACAAAAACAATTACGTTTGCGTAATTTTTTGTATGGAGTTGACTAATTTAATGGTGGGACGGCGTTCCCCCGACAAAATAAGTGGGGGGACGCCGTTCCCCTGCGTTCCCCCTGGAATTCAACGCTGGTCGTACCCATATAAACAGACTGCAGTAAGAGAGTGATGTGACCGAGTGGCTGTGTGTGCTGATTGCTCAGGCCGGAGGTCAAGAATCTGACAAACTATACAGCCCTAACATACTTTAAAGACTGGAAAGCTGGATATAATGAAGAACAGAAGCAACAGTGCACAATGTAATACACATCCCCAAATGCACCCCCTCCCCACCTGCCTCTTGCACTGTCTCTCTCCTGGTTTATCAATTTTCCATGTGCCGAAATCGAGGATACAATATTGATTGATGCCAAGGAGGTGAAATGTTGCGAGTCTGTGTGACTCATTTTGTCAGGAAGCAGTCATTACTGTCACAGATTGCAGTAAATAGTGACAAGCAAAGCTGTCAAAAACCAAAACATCGGATAACAGGGCTATCTGTTTCAGTGACGGTGATACAGATAATAGGTCTACCTGTTTCAACGACAGTGCTACAGAGAATATTTATTTTTTTGGTTTTAAAGTGTCTGTCTTGTAAGGGTCATCACAGTGCTCTGTAACTTCCACTTGGTACAATATGAAATAACTTGATTTGAGATTCAATTCGATATCGATATCAGAGATGAGATTAGATTAAAAAAAAACATTGTGATTTGCAGTTACCTAGCCGAAGCCTAGAATTGTAATGAATTTCCCTCCTCCCCACCCCATATCCATTTTCAGATTTAAGAATAAAGGAGCACTGAGTCAAAGCCAATTCCCCACTTTTAAGTTGGATGAGACGTAAAGTTATCAAACAGTGAAATGAAAATAGGTGAATTATTGCTGCATTCTACTTTACAAACTGGGAACTGTATATCGTTTTGGAGCCGATTTTTAAGGTGTTTTGGCTTTTATTTAAAGAACTGTGTGTACTTTTAATGAGGAACGCAGTTTTTCTTTATTAAAAAGTAAAATGTCTCATGTCTCATGCAACATTGACCTGAATTTTTTATCAACCTCATTTCTGAAACTATATCAATACCTGTAGGTGGTCTTGTTTTCAGTCATGTGCAAGTTCCTGTCAATAATTGTCTAAACCACGTCCAGAATGAAAATGGTTTCAATATTTGTATTACTCTTTTTCTTGTAACTGATCACTTGAGCTTGAGCTTGTAAGGCAGTTCTTTGGAAAAAATGGTATAGATCATCAGATGAAATGTGTTCGCACGCCGGAGGCACGCAGGGATGCTGTGAAACAAGCTCCTTTTAGCCTCTTTGACTGTATGAGATCTTTTTGAAGCAACATGTCCAGGCACGATGAAGGAGGAAAAGGATCAGGTACTCGGAGATGTCCAGGATTTGGTGGATCATCTTCATTTATATCTTTCTTTTATACTCTCCCCACAGAAACAAACTACACATTTGAAAGAGACTAGGTAGATAAATTTGTAAACACCACCATACAGTGAATTTCTTATCTCCCTTGATATGCAATACACTGGTTTGACATACTTACTCTCATTTTCAGTTCAGATCGGTACTGTACTGTTGATAGCACCCAATCAATTCCTTGTGCATATTAAGTACTCTCAAGTGGGCAGCAATGGTATGTAAGATTGGATAAACCTGAGCTAATACCTGTATTGTAGTCATCATAACACCATAATGCAGAAAGTAAGTAGTGTTCCACATTATTTTTTATCTGGTCGAGTGCTAGAAGCCACTACCAGGGCTTTGAAAAAAAAATAGGCCGATGAAATCGTCAGATGTGTACCCATACGCGCAATTAGTAGAAAGTTGTAAGACGGAGGGCCACCACGGATGCTGACATAATGTACACCATACAAGGTATGGGTAAATATAGAAATGGATTGGAGGAGTGTCTAATTTGATGTATAAAGGGTTAATATCTCCAGATCAAATTATCAGATTTACATAAAAATCTATACAGCACAGCACATCAGTAACCTGAATAAATATATAAAGTAACATGACAATCGGATTGATATTTTTTGAGTTATCTCATGCCAAGGGGATTGGAGGAATTTTCAATTTGAAGGATAAAGTGGGTTAATATCTCCGGATCAAATTATCCAATTTACACCAAAAACTATACAGCTCGGCACATCAGTAACCTGAACACAAATATAAAGTAACTTGACAATCCAAGCAATATTTTTCAAGTTATTGAATGCCAAAGAGATTGGAGGAATTTTCAATTTGAAGGATAAAGGGTTAATATCTCGGGATCAAATCATCAGATTTACACCAAAAACTATACAGCTCGGCACATCAGTAACCTGAACACAAATATAAAGTAACTAGACAATCCAAGCAATATTTTTCAAGTTATCGAATGCCAAAGGGATTGGAGGAATTTTCAATTTGAAGGATAAAGGGTTAATATCTCAGGATCAAATTATCCGATTTACACCAAAAACTATACAGCTCGGCTAAAGTAACCTGAACACAATTTATAAAGTAACTTGACAATCCAAGCAATATTTTTCAAGTTATCGAATGACAAAGAAATGGATATGGACGCTGGATGGACAGATGGACAGACAAAGGATGGACGAACAATGGATGGTCACCCCGGATGTCAGCATTATGTGTACCCATACTATAAAAAGGGTATAAGATCAAAAGCCAACATTTCCCATGCTCATATTCCATATTCATTCAAATTTGAATAATATTTTGTTTATATAAATGTTTTATTATAAATTAGTGGAGAGGGCTGTGGGCACCCCCCCCCCACCCCCAAATATACAACAAATTTTGATGAACAAATTCAGACAACCCAAAATAATCTAGCCCTCAACCAGTTATTAATTATACAGAAAGTAAATAGTGTCCCAGATTATTTATTTATTATTGGGGTTTAACAACATTTCTGAGAGCCACTGTCGCCTCGCGTTGGACAGTTTTTTGGTGAAGGCAGAGGGAGTATCCAGAGAGAACCACTGAGCACTGGCGAGCATATGTCAGACTCCCCAGCATACTAACTCCACACAAGCAGGGTTGAACACAAGTGCATCACTGACTTGCAGTATGCCTTAGTATACAGCACCACATCCACCCTTCCCCAGTGGGCAATAGGGATTAAGCACCTTACCCAAAGACACAACACAGTTAGACCTGGAGGGGACTGAACCGTGGATCTTTTGGTTTGAAGTCCAAAACTGTAATCACTGAGTCACAGCACTTCTGGTGTTCCAGATTAGAACTGCCAATCATATTTTTATGCATTTTTTTACATGAATCTACAAACATTTTCATACTCAGGGATGTGGACGAATCTTTGTGTGAATAAAATCATGGATAGAGTTGTGCGTATTGAAATTTCAGGTTCGGTATCTGTATTTTTCAGGTAAAGACCTCTGTTTCGGTACGGTATTTGGTATATGTGCGCAGAACACTCAAAGTAGTTGCAATCTGACCCAATTTCCCAACATTCAACCATATAGTAACTTAATAACTAAAGAGGTTCAGTGCTGACATCTCATGAACTTGACAAGTTAATTAGTCTAGCAAGTTATTTAATGAATCACTCAATTCAGTGTAAACCATCACACTGAATCGAATGAATCATTAAAAAACTTGCCAAGATAATCAGTTGGCCTCTTTATCCTTCATACTATCCACCCCCCCCCCCACCCCCCCCCCCCCCCCCCCCCAATGAATCAGGTAGCTGAAACATAGCATAGGTTCTTCACCTTTAAAGCTTTTCAGTACGTTTTCGCTAGTAGTAACACTCTTAGTCAGTTCTTCCTTCCTTATCTTTCAAAGTAACAACAAGATTAATGTCCTCTGTCCAGTGAATCCAGTGTCCAATATCCACACAAATATGCAAGTAAATTGAAGTAATGCAACTGTAATTAATCTCTCTATGATAATCCCAGTTGTGAAAACATTGTGCAATCATTGCCAACTTTGCAATGTGTCAATGACGGTGTCTTCCCATTTCATCAATTCCCATTTCATCAACTGCCTCTAAAATTATATTTTCCCAATTCATCAATTCCAACTTCATCAACAGATTTTTTTCAGGTGTGTTGTATAATTACATGTTATACATTTTAAAAATACAATTAGCCAGTTGATGAAAAATCAATATTTTGAGGGTTTATTGTAAAACCACTTTGCAGACATTTCTCAGATGAACACACTTTAAATATTTTATTCAGAGCAACTGGATTACTACACATAATAAGTGGGGAAAAGTAACATATAACATTTAAATATCTATCAGAATGTAACATTTAAAGCACAATACTCTAGTAACATACTCACTATTACTTCAGAATGCCTGTTGGCTTTCTAAATTAATTTGTCTCTTTTGAGTAACAAATTAGTTTAGAATGCCTTGTGGCATTCTAAACTAATTTGTTACTCAAAAGAGACAAATTACTTGAGAATAGGCATTCTAAACTAATTTGTTACTCAAAAGAGACAAATTACTTGAGAAGTACAACAGGTTTAATTTCTGTTTAATTTAATATTTTTTTTATAATTGGTTAAAAAATGCATTTACATAAGATTAAAACATATTTTCATTCTGTTGATGAAGTGGGAATTGATGAAGTGGGAAAATATAATTTTAGGGACAGTTGATGAAATGGGAATTGATAAAATGGCAATAAACCTTGAGCAATGACATGGTGTCATCTTCATTTCATTGTTTGGGTTCATCCTTGATAAACATGTAAAATAGCATGTTTTATGACATTCATCTAGTTGAAATTATGGGGTATTTTGAGTGGAATCATGCTACCAGTGTTCACTAACTATACTTCTGGTTCCTGGCTTCATGCACGTTTCTAAAAATTTCAGAGGATCCACAATTTTCCATAAATTAGGGCACATTTTCATTTTCCATGAGAAAAAAATTTACAATCGAAGATTTACTAATAGCAGCAAATCATTTTCAAAGTATTTGCTGTGCCTTGATCGATCAAATGAACTTCGATAATGCTAAATCTGATGTCGCCTGTTGGCTTCCGTTCATTGTTTTTTAATGTCTTAAAATTTTGGTTAATCATCTTTTCAATGTGCACTGGTGGGAAGTATAAATTATTTATTCAAAAGAATATAAAGCAGAATATCGGGTATTAAAGTTTGGGGGCTTGTATTTTAATAAAATGACCAGTTGTTAAAAGTATCTGCAACAAAAAATAGCAATGCTGAATTGAAAGAAATGCTATAAAATATCGCAGAGAGCAATAACTACCGACAGTTTTACCGTTTGTATGTCACGTTGTCAACATATTGGACTGTCAATACCAGTGGATTATTTCCAACCAACTGTCAACCAGGTAACCACCCACCCGACCCCTAAGGTCCCCTGTGAATAAATCGCACAGTAATTTCCAGAAAATATATTGAATCAGCCTGAATGTTAGGAACACTGGAACCTTCCGAAATGGAAGTACCAAGTTAACAACTTGCCATTTCTTCGTTTTTCTGCCGTCGCTTTCTTGTTTCTTTCTCTGACATATTCGCAGCATCTGCTGGTACCTGTTGCTTACAAAGTTCACATTTGCACATTTTCTTATCAATTTGATCAAAATATGCGTTTGATTTGCCCCCCCCCCCCCTCCTCCCGCCCCCCCTCCCCACTAGTATGACACCTCCACTGGTTCTGGTACAAATACGGTAGCAGACGTCCAGGAACCAGTGGTGCTTCCTGTCACCTCTATGAGTTGATTACATATGTGTTTCTTGTTCTATACATCTCAACCTTCATTTTGATGTATAATTTGGTTATATTTAAATTGAATTTAAGGAATATCTGAGGCGGGAATTTCAAAATAAACAAAATTCGGTAAAGGTGTAGAATAGGGGACTTTTCGGGATTTTTTTTAAAATAAAGATTTTCTCGCTATTTTTTCTCTGTTTTCTTAAAGTAAACTATATTTTGAACAAAATGACACAAAATTAGGTACCTCTATCATGTTTTAACATGTCAGAAAATAGATTTTAAACCCCGTTGAATTGCGAGTTTCTCAATTGCCATTTGTTTCAACCGCTGAAAATTTCGCAGCAACTGTTGATTTCATTTGTTGTTACGATCTACGTCACAGGGGAGAAATCATTCTATATGATAACAGGTGCGCTTCGCTTGTGTGCATGTTAGCAGGTGTGCTTCGCTTGTGTGCATGTTCCTCGATTTAAGGTCAGTTCAGTTAGGACCAGGGTGAGCTATCTGGTAAGCTAACCCTGGCCCTCACTAGACTGACCCCAAAATTTGATCTAGAGTCAGTTTAGTGAAGGGGCAGGGTTTGTCAGCCGACATTTCAATTACTAAACTCTCCCCCTATGATAGCGATAATGAAACGGAGCGATTGCAGTGAGTTCAACGGCACTGTCACAATAAAATCGTTAATATTTCTTGAAAAAAACGATACAAGTATGTGATTTTGTGTCACTTTGTTCAAAATACAATTTACTTTAAGAAAACAGAGAAAAAATAGCGAAAAAAGCTTTATTTTAAAAAAAAAACGAAAAGTCCCCTATTCTACACCTTTACCCAAAATTCTCTTACTTACATAGTACCTTAAAGTAACCATATTAAAGATATACAGAACGAACAAACTTGTTTTATATTTAGTTAATTCTAGGAAAATATACGTAGGCCCTAATTCGGAGTATTTGTGGGTAGATTTGTAATATTCCGGTATTTAGGAGGACCCAAGTGGAGCCTTGACTCCATTTTGCCTTGGGTGGTTAACGGTTGGGGTCCGTGATCTACTAAACAATTACAAGTTACAATGGTGATGTGTACGATACATTGTGCGTCGTAAAAAGAGGAAAAGGGTTATAATATATATTTACATGAACAACTTTGCCTCGAGCTTGTCTGATCGACCCTGCTCTAGAAAAGCTTCCCTCAACCTGACGAACTGTCAGGTCAGGAAGTTTATTTGGGTCAGAGCTGTCAGACGACATTTTTCTAAATGAAGTCTGTCCGTCATCCTTGCGAATATCTACAAACGCTACACGGTCAGGCGATGCTAAAGTCTGTGAGAGGAGTGCAAAAAATAGAAGAGACGTTGAAAACAAATATAAATTACGACGATTTTTCAAGTAAATAGAGAGTGCCAGCAAAAATAAAAGAGAAACATCTGCCATAGTTCCTTTGGGCTGTGTTCGATTCAGTTCTTTGCTGCGTTGAATGAACTGTAATGAAACAAGAACATTTTATGCGAAGCAGAAGTGCTCGAAGACAACATTGTGATGATGCAGCAGCCGAGAGTAGCTGGAATCCGAGGGTTGCAGGTTCGAGCCCACGCTGCTCCTCCCTAGTGCAATGTTCGTGCAATGCTCGCCCTATTGGGTGAGGACGTAAATGAACCCTACTGTGGCAATGGAGCTGCCGCTCGACAAAATTACCCGACCCCCCCCCCCCCCACCACCTCCTTGTATATTGTGCATATGATGTACTTCATTACCTGTAGGGTCCCCGCTATGAGTAGCTCAGGGTGCTCCGAAATGTCAACGGAAGAATTTCCTAAAAATACTTGAGTTGATTCTGATGGTGTGGGGTTTACACAGGTTGCTCGGACCCGTGCTCGGAAATGTTAATGGGGGCATTTCCAAATATACAAGGCGCTCATCTGAGGAATTTTTTCAAAGAATTTAAGATCGCATTCAGATTTATGGCTAGTTAACACCATAAGAAGGGAAAGCAGTCACACACGGGCCTGCCTCCGTTGCCCGTGTCAGATGATTTCCTTAGTATTTTAATGCTAACACAGAATTAATAACCAGAATAATGGCGGGTTTACAGTATTCCCAGTAACGCTAAAAAGGGCCATTTTTCAGGACACTGAATTCTAAATATTTTTTTTCCGTTTCCGGAATAGGTGACAAATCTTGCATTCAAAATCCCTGGTGTCAATGTTGTATTTTTAACGTGAGGGGGCGAAGAGGTTGGAGAGAAGGACAGTCCATCTGGTGAATTGTTTATTTTCTGCTTTAAAGTGAATCTTTGAGCTTTTTTTTTTTATTTGGTACCAAAAAAACTACCTAATTGATCTGCTGGAGGGAAGAGGCTGTGTCCCAATCAGGTGAGTGATTTTTTATGCCCCAAATTACTCAGAACCATTTCAACCATCATTTCAGGAGAAAAGGGGGAAATTCATCCAATGGTCCCAATCTACCTCTCCCAAAATCCACCCACCCACCACCCACCTGCCCAATGCTATACCAAATACAAAAGGATTCCTCATATTACACCAAGTCAACATCATTCGGCCCTCCTATACTACCCCCCCCCCCCCCCCCAATACACACACACATACACTCACACAATACCAAATGTCACGAGCTTTTGAACTGTTGATATGAAGAACAAAACATTTGAAGAATGTTTGTCATATTGCACGAAGTTAAAATTTAGGCTCCCATGGAAACCAGGAACTTAATTTGATCAGCTTGAATCTAAACACCCCCTCCCCCACTCCCCAGGGAAGTTGTGTGCCAAATATCAAAAGACTCTGACGTGTGGTTCTGGAAGAGACTTTTTTAAGAAAGATTTACCATATAGCACCAAGTAAAAATTCAGGCTTCCATAGGGAGCCAAGATATAAAACCAGCAACTTCATTTGAATAACTTGAATCTGAGCACCCCCCCCCCCCTCCCCTCACTCCACAAGGATGTTGTATACAAAATATCCAAAGATTCTGACTGGAGATACTGGCAAAGATTTTTAAAAAATATTTCCATACTGGACTATGTTGAAATTCAGGAGACCAAATATGAACCAGGGATTTGATTTCCCCGAACTTTAATCTGCTCCCCCCCCCCCCCCCCTCCACATCCCACTCCAACTCCCAAGGATGTTGTGTACTAAATAAAAAAAACTCTGATTGATTGCGGACTCTTGAAAAGAAGATTTTTTAAAGAATATTTAATGCACTTAATTAAATTTAGAGGATTATAGTTCAGCATCGACATTGTTTGGAGACCTTTAATTTGCATTTAACAGTGGTATTGACTATTGATACTGGAATTAGCATGTGTGACAAAAGTACAGATGCTATTTATGTTAATGTAGCGGAAGTTACACTCAGTCTTTTATTTCAACAATTTTTGTGTGAAATTTCCATCTGAACTATACGTTCTGTGAGACGATGAAGATGACTGATACCAAGCTTTTTTCCTTGGAAAAAGGTTCAAGGGGAAACGAATTGGGCAGCCAATTTTGAATCGAACTGAATATATACTCAAGATTAAAATTTGAATCGAACCTTGAAGCTTTGCAGGGCCCTATAAACCATCTAACCATCGAGACAGCCATGTCCAAATATTGCAAATTGTTTACCCAGCACACTATTCTCAATTTTTTAACAAATTTGCTTTATTACCTGTGGATAACTTGTAGGCATCTCGTCAACCACAAACTGCTGTATTGGACCACCAAGTTAACAATCAGAATCCACTATTTACAGTCTACAATCTGCAAATTTGAAACATTCAGGGTCATCGCTAAGGGGTTTAGTTCTTCACTCACTGAGTATTTTAAAGATTTTTTATCAAATCTAATCGTGGCTGCAGCAGCTACTTCAAAGCAGACATGACTAGGTTTGATGAAACACTCATCTAAATGTAACTCAAGAAACCATTGGTGAAAAATGCATTAATTTTACCGTGTGGAAATTCGTTTAAATATGCTCAAATTATATATATTTTAGTGGCAAGAGAAATCCTGTATTGGGCAGGAATATCCGCCAGCAGGATGTTAAGAGTTTTTTTTGTTTTTTTTTTTTTGGGGGGGGGGGTGACAAACCCACTGATAATTTATCTAATAGGGGCATTTCCATTAGGACTGGCATCTGATACCAAAAATGACTGTATTTGACACTTGGGACCCGAGTCACACATACAGTCGACCATGCAAATTGAGGTCCCGATCTGGGCTGTTGTGGATCCAGCATGACCAATTTTGAGAACTGGTAGTATAGGTTAAATGTTAACTAAATAAGACACTGTGTCACAATTAGAGGTGGAAAGTATACTGTAAATACCATTCGATGTCGAGCCAATTCCCATTTACCGTGACAAGGGAATCTCAAATTCTCAATATCCCCCAAAAAATCGGTATTGAAAAATATTCCCTATATGAGTTAAAAAATGAAAGGGCAAACAGCAGAACATTAATCAAAATTCATGGCAAGAAGGTCGCACAGAATAGGTATTTCTAAAGACAGTCACCACCAGCTATATTAAGTACTAAAAAATACTGAAAGAAAATATGTAATAAAAATGCAGAAGGGGTATTTTCTCTCCACATTTTGGTTACATCAAATGACCGATGACGAATGCCTGTGTATTTGACAATTCTATGTCTCTATCTGCTGTGAACTGTGACCAGCAGCTAGGCAATATACCAAAATACCATTCGATATTGGTATTGGTGTGAGTACATGAATGTTGTTGACAACGAATACAGTACCAATACCCAGGTAAATCATTCTAACCAATTGATCTGAAACTGAACTAGAAATTTCAACACCATCCAACTCTCATTAGCTAATATTCCAACTGCATCATCGAGGTAGGCCTTAGACAGTGGGGACCTGGGTGTCAGATTCAGGACAGACCAAGTATGACCGGCCTCCACCCACCCCACTCCATCTTCCCGACGCCACTGGAAATATTGTTCTATCTTAGGGAGGTTGTCTTCGATAACATTGTCTTTTTGTCAAGTACATGAAGAGGTGAAGTGCACTAGTAGTGTTTTGGGAATGTAATGCTACAGGCGATGACTGGTAGATTGACAGTCTGGCCAATCTGGCTATGTTATCCCCAGATGGTGTAAGCTAATTATATCTGACTTCACTTTTTTTGCTTGATATATTTGTATGCAATGTTTATACTATTAAATAACTATCTATCTAGCTATAAAATTAACTATTTATTTATTGGTGTTTAAGGTCACATATTTCTGCACAAAGGCTATTAATGACCACAACATGGAGATAAATTCAAGTTTAGTGTTGCCCATTTTAGAGGACATCCACCCCAAGTATTGGTGACTGGGTCCTATTTTACTTATAAAACAGAGCTTGTTTACCACAGTAAACAAGCTCTGCTTCATTTGCAGAGGTTCCCGTGGTGATAGCTATCAAATAACATCCCAACCATTAACACACTATAAACATGTTCTGATTGATGTTTGAGTTTTTACTCCAGAAAAAAATCAGTTATTGCATGAAAAGCAATCTTGTATTTATAGTAACAGTGACCTTGGACTTTGGCCCAAAACACAATCCCAATCACCGACTCATTAAACAAAATCTGGCTGTGATGAAGTTATGCATGCAGAAGGAAACTAAAGTTCTTGCATGGAAAACAACATTCTAGTTATAGCAAGTGACTGCGACCTATTGAAACCAAGCATTTTCCCAGTCACCGACACTTTATGGGCAAACTGTGTATAGCGTTTGTACACAGAAGGAAACTAAAGTTTTTGCACAGAAATTAAAATTCTATTTATAGTAACAGTGAATTTGATCTTTAATATGTCGCCCACAGAGAAAGTCCCAACCCTTGATACTCAGTAGGTACTTCGTGTATGATCATAAAGTTCGCATGCCAAACGAAACAAAAGTTATTGCATGGAAACAAAGTATATTTATAGTAATTTTGACCTTTGAGTTTGACCTACAGATCACATAAGCAATCCCAACATAATATGTATAAAGCATGAGCACGGTATGAACAAGGGCTCTCTAAAGTTAATTCCAGAAACCAGCGGGAATGATGAATGGATGGAAAAAGGGATGTAATTAATGTGCACAGAGTAACATAGTTAATATTGCGGTCAACAACTATTTGAAGCTCTTGACACTTAATCTAAAATTTGTTGTCATATCTCCCCTCGGTGTTCTTGATGGCAGGAGATGCTGACCAAATTTGGCACGCATTTAAAAAAAAATGGGTAGATGTGCATGAAGTGGCCACGTTTTGTCAGACATTTTTTTTGAAGATTTATGGCCCTTGATACTAAGTCAAAAACCTCGTCATCAGATCTTCTCCTACAGTTCCCAGTCAATTTTGACCAAACTTTGTATATATTAACAATGCGACCAGGTTGTGGACAGATACAAGTAACTGTTTCAAGGTATTTGTCCCAGGACAGTTAACCATTTGCACATTGATGTCGAAACATCAGAATTTTTCCTCCAAAATATTCTCATAAGCAACATGAACTTAAACCAGTTCAGTTTTATTTGGCAGACCTCACCAAGACTGAATTGGTTCAAGTCCAATTTGCTGCTTGAAATTTAAGTATATTGACATCAGTGTGTCTTTTACAGAATGAACACAACAAAGCAGGCGCATAGCCAGAATATCAATGTTATGGGGTGCAAGAGTAATATCCAGGGGGGGGGGGGAGGGGGGTACAGAATATGATTCGCTGCGTCATCCGAATCCTGCAGTGGCAATATGGGGGTGAGCACAACAGAGGATGCCTCCTCTCGTCGAAAGGTGTCTACCCCCACCCCCCGGTAAAATTTTGAAACTCGAGAGAGAAAAAACGCAATTTCCTTGACTCTGCGTCCGTTTGTGTCCATAATTTATGTTTATTTATTGGTGTTTAAAGTCACATACTTCTGTACAATGGCTAATCGTGACTGTAACATGGAGATAAAGTCAAGTTTATTCAATAGTTGATATCCATGTTGCTGGGAGGGCGGTGGCTCAGTAGGTAGATGTGCAGGCTGCAAGCCGAGAGGTCCTCGGTTCGAATCCCACCTGCGGCAACCGCGTTGCGTCCTTGGGCAAGACACTTCATCTCCATTGCCCGCATGGGGCACGATGACGCCGTGTACTAAGGCGTACTGCATGTCGATGGTACGCATGTCTTCAATCAATCTAACCCTGCCTGTGCTGCAGTGCGGAGTTACGATGTTGGGGAGCTGGCAGCTGCTCGTCGTTGCTCGGTGGTTCTCTCCGGGTACTCCGGCTTCCTCCACCCGTAAAACTGTCACCGTCATGATTAGCCATTGTGCATAAATATGTGACCTTAAACATCAATAAATAAATACCCATGTTGCTTATTTTAAGAGGGCTTCCACCCCAAGCATTGGTGACTGGGTCCCATTTTACCAAAAAAAACAAAGCTTTTTTACCACAATAAACAAGCACTGCTTCACAACCCGGGGTTCCCATAGGGTCCATAATTTATAAGTTGTGAAAGGCATCAATAATTAGGCCACAATGTGGCCTAATTATTGATGCCTTCCACAACTTATAAATTATGGACACAAACGGACTCAGAATCAAATTGCTAGATATTAAAAATTTCTTGCCTGATGTTCCCTATATGGGTTAACATTGGGGGGGGGGGCATGAATGACTGAAATTTGGGGGGAGGCATGTTCCCCCTCAGCCCCCCCCCCCATGGGTACACCACTGATACAAATACTGAATACAATGAAAGTGTCATGGCGCTTCAGCTCAACTTGTCCAAGACGGGACTGAACTAAATAGAAAGATCCAGCAATGCCATGTCATTCACTCAAGTTTCTTCAGAAAAGACATCACATCAAAGCAACAAATGAAATCTGAAAAAAATCGGGTGAGGGATGGGGCCTGTTGGGTGGACTAATGGAATTGTTGACAATTTATATGTCAAATCCAAGATAGCCGGTGGCGGCTATCTTTTTCAACGGAATGCAGAAAAATTTGATAAATCCCATCTGGACATCATACCAAAGTTACATATAAAATTTTAAAAAGATCGGGTGAGAGATGCGGCCTGTAGGGTCTGGTAATGGAATTGTTGATAATTTATATGCCAAATCCACGATAGCCACTGCCGGCCATGTTTTTCAACAAAACTCAGAAAAAATTGACAGCTCCCATCTAGACATTGCCCCAAATGAAATTTGGGACTGATCGGGCGTGAGCCGCAGCCTGTAGGATGTGCTAAAGGAATTGTTGGACAATTTCGAAAAAAATCGATAGCTCCCATCTGGACATTGCCCCAAAGCCACAAATGAAATTTAGAACTGATCGAGTGAGAACTGCGGCCTGTGGGGTGTGGTAAAGGAATTGTGAATGGACAGATGTACGGATGTAAAGCCACATATGAAATTTAGAATTGATCGGGTGAGAGCTGTGGCCTATAGGGTGTGCTAAAGGAATTGTGGACATGCAGATGTACCAACGGACATACGGATGGACGACGGATCACAACCCACCCGAATAGCTCATACTTGACGTTATCAAGTCGAGCTAAAACCCAACCAGACTATGGCTGTTAGTTACGAGTACCCTTTCTAGTACATGTAAGCTATGATCGTTTGCAAGAGAATCTACAAACCAAACCATTATCTGGATGATGCTTTTGTAGACTGAAATTAATTATTGAAAGTGTTGGCTATTCTGTGCTGTGTTCTCCTTTCTCATTCAGTTGATTAATTATTTCAATCAAGTCGTCATTTAGTACTGCACTGGAAGATGACCAAGAGTTTTTTCTTTCTTTTGGGAAGGGGCCTCCCACCCCTCACTCCCCTTGTGAGTTCAGCACTCCCCTTGTGAGTTCAGGGTTGTGTTCAGCAAGATGACAGCAAGAGTTCCATTTTTCCTATTTTTGCAACAAAATGCGTTAACAATTTACTCAATGTAATAGCCATATACAGTCATAACTATTCACTGAAAATACCATTCAAATTATATTATCTTTTCATTTGGGGAGCGTGGTGGCTCAGTGGTAGACTGTTGGACTTCCGTGCTAGAGGTCCCGAGTTTGATCCCCACCCGAGACGACCCGTGTTGTGTCCTTGGGCAAGGCACTTTATCTCGGTTGCCTACATGGGGGCACAATGATGCCGTGTACCAATGCGTACTGCACGTCGATGGTGCACATGTCTTCAACCGCTGTAACCCTGTTTGAGCGTAGTTTGAACAGAGTTAGAATGTTGAGGAGCTGACAACTGCTTGTCTATGCTCGGTGGTGCTCTCCGGGTACTGCAGCTTCCCCCACCCATAAAACTGTCACAGTCATGATTAGCCATTGTGCATAAGTATGTGACCTTAAACACCAATAAATAAATAAATAATAAATAAATAAATATCTTTTCATTTTTGATCTCAAAAACATGGCTGATGGCCCTCAGTGGAAAGTTCTTAACAAGGTCTTTCCAATGAGGAGTCATCTGCTATGGTTAACACATTATATACATGCTCTGTATGATATTTGAGTTTTTTACAGACAAATGTAAGTGTTAAATGACACTGCAGGTTAACATGACTATGTGTAGTGTTTGATGAAAAGGGTAATGTTCAATGTTTATAAAAGGATTATGAAATACGACAAGAATTGTGATAATTGAGAATATGTTATGTTCTTTACCCTACTTACTATGTATTCAACAAGAATAATTTGAGGTGCAGACTGTACTAAAGAAATGAGGCCTGGGTGGATGTGGCCCTCACAGTTAACGTATGTCAACCAAAGTTACCAAGTTACAGTAAAATCATCCCAAAACGAGTCATCCTACCAAGTTACAATGAAATCCCTTCATAAATATGACTCGTACACTTTGCTAAAGAAATGTAGGTCACGTGCCTGTTTGGTGGTCACGATTGGCTGATCGCGACCAAAACAAGACAGTCCCATCTAGATATCATACCCAGACATTGTACCATGTTACAATGAAATCCCTAAATAAATACGACCTGCAGATAATGCCAAGAGAATCTAGGTCATGTGCCTGTGCGGCCATCATGGTTGACCAATCAGGACCAAAATAGGACATTGTTGACATTATACCGAGTCATCCTACCAATTTACAATGAAATCCCTTCATAAATGCAACCTCCAGACTGTGCTAAAAGAATTTAGGTAGCGTGCCCCTGTGGCCGTCTAGGTTGACTGAACCTGACCAGTAATCCTACCAAGTTACAATGAAATCCCTTCATAAATACAACCTGTAAACTGTGCTATGGTTTTCAGGTTTCTTGCCCGTTCAGCCATCACTGTTGATCGATCGCAACCAAAATGTGTTGACCGAACGCAACTAAAATGGGACGTTTTCATCTAGACATGACCTCGAACATACATATTAAATTTCTTGATGATTGGACAAGAACTACAGAGTGTAGCCTGTGCTAAAGAAAATATGAATAGACTCACAGACTAACAGACTTCCACACACATGATGGCAATAGCTTATCCTGCCTTTGTCAAGTTAAGCTAATAAAATTAAAAAAAAATGCCTGCCTGCAAGCAATGTTTAAAAAAATAGCCCAAGAAACAGAAGATCAACCTTGTGATGGCCTAATGTCAATAGATAAAACAGAAGACAGTAGAGATTTGTTGAATTTATTATAAAATAATTGTATAAATATAATGCATTTAAAATACATTACATAACACGAAATGGAATTTCCATCCAACAGATTTGAATCAATTTACAGTTTTCATTTTAACAATCATGCATAATAATCATTCACCATCGATACTCTCCCCCATATACAGAATTGACTTCCAGTAATTATCCAGTCTAAGAAGAAATAAATCAGGGAATTTCCTGGAAGTTTGTAGGACATTTTCAAGCACATTCCAGAACTTTATTTGAATAATCTCACTTTTCTGTGCAGATTATAATTATTTATTGCTTTTAACCCTTTACCCAATGCAGACGATACCAAAATTTATTATTTGAAATATCAGTTTTTGAAAATTTTTCATAAAAGTTCGACAAAACCATATCATGTGACCCCTCAATGGAACAAGCTCAATGAGCTTGTTCCAATGAGGGGTCACATGATATGGTTTTGTTGAAATATTTTTAAAAATTTATTTTTTTCAACTGCTCAATTTGCATATTACGTGGGTGGATGCGGGTGATTCGTTAGGTAAAGGGTTGAGGACAATACCTATGCTCTCAATTTTAGAAAACATCCACACCAGGCACTAGTTACCAAATCATAGTTTTACCAATGTAATAGAAGTTGTCTAAAACAGAAAAATATCAATGTCTCCAACCACCCCGTTTTCCCAAAGGCACTTCTTTTGTGCATATGCATACACTAAATTAAAATTTGGGCTCTAATAGGGAGCCCATATATGACACCAGGGTATTGATTTGAATAAACTTGAATCTGCCTCTCCTAGGTATGCTGTATACCAAATATCAAGATTCTGATTGGTGGATCTGAAGAAGAATTTCAAAGAATATTTCTCATATTGCATGAAATAAAAATTGAGCCCAAATATAAATCCAGAGTCTTGATTTGAATAAACTTGAATCTGCCCCTCTTCCCCAACCACCCCACCAATCTAATGAAGTCGTATATCAAATATCAAAAGATTCTGACTTGTGGATCTGAAGAAAATTTTATAAGAATATTCCTCATACTGCACTAATTTAAAATTCAGGCTTGAGTTGAACAAATGTGAAAGAGAGGCACTATGATTTGAACAAACTTGAATCTGCCCCTCCAGGGTTTCTGAATACCAAATATCAACAGGTGGTTCTTGAGGAGGATTTTTTACAATATTTTTTCTGTAGTGGTGGAGGGGGGGGGGATTAACAGAGTTTTGCCCCTTGGGTGCTGCCCATAGGAGTGGCAACTTTATTTGAACAAATTTGAATAGACATATGATGTGGAACATGCATATCAAATTTTGTCTGGTGGTGTTTGAGGAGAAGTCGAAAATGTAAAATTCACGCTGGCTGGACATCAGATGGATGGACAGACAGAGAATGGAAAGTGATCACTAAAGTTTCCCCAAGCTTTGCTCAAGTGAGCTAAAAACCTGTACGCTCTAACAGATGAAACTGGTGTTGAAGGTATTGTAAATATTTTGGTTCTGGAAGTTTATATGATAATTAACAGGGTAATTCATTAGCAAAATCTTGTGTACCCATTTTGTGTCTTTTGTTCGTCATTTTTTTGTTGTTGAACACTAGATTCATATGACAAGAGGTGAAAAGTTATTTCACAATAGGTAAGACAGAGGGAAAACTCAGAATTTCAGCCTATTAACTGGTAGAGTGCTGGAAGCCCATATTTGGGCTTTATTCTGAAGTGTCGGGACCGCAACTTGAAGGCTTCATATTCAGTGGATGTTCAACATATCACCTTCGAAGTGAAATTATTTAGTGTGTTAGGATTTGCCTTGTTACAATTTATGGGAGAGTGCCAATAGGCACTCTCCCATAAATTGTAACAAGGCAAAGATATGTGAACAAATTCTGATGACCAAAAATAATTCAGCACTCTACCAGTTAATACAGGGTTTGGCACTATTGTGGTGAGAGATATTTATTTATTTATTGTCACATAAGGTCACTTTCAGCATCTATGATCATATCATGACTGCAACATAGATATGAAGTTAAGTTTAACCAATTATTTGTACCTGTTCTGCCCACTAAGGAGGACTTCCACTGTTTGTTTGTTGGTGGTTAACGTCACATATTTATGCACCATGGCTAATCGTGACACAACATGGAGATGAAGTCAAGTTTAGTCAATCGTTGATCAACATGTTGCCCATTTTAGAGGACTTTCACCCCAAGCATTGGTGACTGGGTCCTATTTTACTAGTAAAGCGGAACAGGTTTACCACAGTAAACAAGTGCTGCTTACTTCCCGGGGTTCCCACAGGGAAGGACTTCCACTACAGGTACTGATTACCAGGTCCTATTTAACTAATAAAGCAGAACTTGTTCACCACAGTAAACATGCATGAGGTCATAAGGTCATTACAGCCACTAATATGTTAGAAGTTTCTCAACAGAACCACACACATATGGATGTCACTTGAACTGGTATACAATACAAGTCAAAATAAAGCTGTAGGATAACCGCCATAAACTATGTATCTTTCTCTTCCTACACTGATAAGACCAGAAACTGATGTCAGATTCTGGTCTCATCAGTGCAAAAGCAACAGTATACTTAGTTTATTGCAGTTATGTTACAACTGATTTCAACTTGTACTGTAATGTGCAAGTTCTTTTGACAATGATATCTTAATGATTTTATTAGAAAATAGAGATAAAAGTTTTCCCCCATGAGTGGAATTTGGTTTATTTTTTTAAAAAAGACTTTCTTGGATAAAGGGTCAACAGATACAGATTATCCTTTTGAACAATGAAACCCTGCACACAGGGATTGTAAATGACAAAAGTGTGTAAGCAGATGACAACTTTGTCAGCCAACCATTACAGAATTATGGTCCCGGATGGACAAATACAGTCTGTGAGAGAATTAAGCATTCTCATTCCTGTGACATTGACCTTTGTAACTCAAGCATGGTGTTACTGTGCAAAAGACCTTCCATTGGTCTTTATCTTTACCCTTGTGTAAAGTTTCATGGAAATCCACCAAAGCATTATAGAGTTAAAGCTCCGGACGGACAAATAAACTCGGACAGATGGGTCGACTGACAGACAGTCAGACTGACAGATGGACAAACTGACAAATGGATAGACGGATGGAATGACAGACAACTCAGATTTAAGATGCATCAGAGGCATAAAAAACTGAAGCTTGAAATTTTGATATTTCCGAAACTGTATAAAGAGGGTTAATCTTGTTTGTTGGTCATGTTGATTACAGGGTTAACCCAAACAAACTTAATGAAGGACTATTTAATTCACTATCAAATAGAGCTGTAATAGGCTTCCATAGCTAAACTGACTGATTAAGAACCACATTAATTCTCTTTAACAGTGTATGTGTTGGGGTTTTCACTAGGAAACTTTACTGCAATACTAGTTTTGGCAGCAAAACCATCAATGAAAGACTCTCACTCATTGGTGCTTTGCTGCCTCTGATTTGTATTTAAGCAGCCTGCTTTGGCTGTAAAATTCAGAACTCTCGTTCTCACTATAGTTCGGATTTCAGAATATGTTCTATATTTTTAACACAACAGGAAAGGTAGCAAATGGCATGTGACCCTGTACAAAGGAGCATAAATCCAGGTGTCCTCGCAGTTCGCAAATTCATTGTCTAGTTGAGTGGTAGTTAGATAAACTACAGCCCGATTAGTAATTAGCCTGAATGACAGGCTTATCTTAACTGGAGGAGGTTGACAAAAACAGTAGGAACATTATGGTCCTGGACAGTTTGGCTGCATGGAATTCTTATTTATCCTGCCTTCTTTAATCCTTAACCCGCTGAGTATTTTTGAAAATATTTTTCATCTTATCTATTACCAAATTTAGATGAATTTTTCATCAAATCTGGTCATGGCTGCATTAACACTTTACCCAATGAATCGGCCACATCCATCTGCGTAACATGCAAATTCAGCAGCTGAAAACATATTATTTCTCAAAAAATTTAAACAAAACCATATCATGTGACCCCTCTTTGGAACGAGCTAGTCGAGTTTTGTTGAAATATTTTGAAAATGTTAAAAAATGATATTTAAAATAATAAGTTTGATATTGTCTGCAATGGGTAAAGGATTAATGCAGCCATGACCAGATTTAATGAAAAATTCATCTAAATTTGACTAAAGAAATCATTAGTCGATAAGTCCATTCAACTTTCAGGAAATAAATGTGGTTAAATGTGTTAAAATTATACTTATATCAGTGGCAAGATATTTTGTGTCCTTGGTAGGAACATCTGCCAGCAGCATGTAAAGAGTTAAAGAGTGTTGCAACTTGGCTTGTCCATATAGACATGACATTGTCAAAGATGGATGCTTCTTCGGTCATATGCCAGTCAAAGATCTCAAAATTAGCCATAGCATTTGGTTGGTAAAAAGCTGTGCAAGTCCACCACACTTTTTACCACAGAATTCTTAGTGGGCATGCATTATGTTGTTGATTGTAGACTCTTTATCGGAATAGTTCACCAAACTACATGTGTATGCACACATAATACTAGTCAAGCAACAACCTGTTATTATTAGACAGACATATCAAATACATTCCAATATCTGAAGATTGTCACAGGCATTCTGAAACGTAATCATCCAACATATATAGGGGTGCCAAAACTAATTTCCTGTATTACTTCCAGTATGAGCAGTCTTTTTGAAAGCTACGTGAGGAAAGGTAACCATCTTTTTCAATTTCAGTTCAATAGCACATATCTGAAGAGCCCACATTGTGTTTCTGGTTAGGGTCTGAATGACGAACAAGAAGCGACTGAAGATCTCTTCTAATAGACCTTGTGGAGTTAAATGTGATACTGGGGAGATTTAACGGTGGTTAAAAGAGGCTTTTTTCTGCCCAAACAAGTGGTCGGTATTGAGAAGTATTGGACATACCTGGCCACTGCAAAATCCTGTCAAGGTAGACTAATTAAAATTTTCAAACTGGAATCTCATATCATATTTGGTGAGTGTAATTTGATTTTACAAAAATTAGTAGATGGAAAAAATGAGTTATTGTGTTTAGGGTTAAAATAGATATCCTTTTAAGATATAAATATTAAAACTAAACAACTAAAACTAATACATGTATAAATAAAAGATAATGCTGTTGAAACTGTAATTTATATGTTTAATAAATACAGAAATGATTTTGGACACGTGCATACAATTATAGACAGATATCCTCCCAGTCATTCCAAAATAACAAAACTAATTATTTATACGAAGAAAAAAACTCTTAACAAATGCAAATCTTACCATCAAATAAGATAAGTAATTTTAAATAACAAATACTTGTAGTTTATATCTGGGTGATGATTAACTTGTAGAATTCTGGAAATGCAAATTTTTGTTGTACTCTGATGTGCAGGTACAACAGCTTAAAGGTTGGATATTCAGTGGAAGTGGTTCATATCATCTTTAAAGTTAAATTATTTAATCTACTAGGATTTGCTTTGCTGTAATGTATACAAGAGTGCCTACAGGCACCCTCCAATATATTGTAACAACTCAAGGATATGTGAACAGATTTTGATCATCAAAAAATAATTTATCACTCTACCAGTGAACTGGTTGAGGGCTATATTATTTTTGGTGGTCTGAATTTGTTAATCGAAATTTGTTTTTTTACAAATTATTGAAGAATGCCCAAAGGTACTCTTCAATAATTTGTGATAAAACATGCTTATATAAATAAAACATTATTTGCATTTAACCCTTAGTCCTCAGATTAATTTTAAAGTATTTATGGCCTTTTTCTGCTTTCATAGTTATTGATGACTTGGCAGTGGTTCTACATCACTGCTGGCTATACAGGCAGCCAGCAGTGATGTAGAACCACTGCCAGGGAAAATTCAGTCTACACACAAGAGTAATAAAAAAGATTACACAAGGGAGCACCTGCTTCAATGCAATATAAAAGTGGCGGTTTGGGGCTATATACGGGCTTAAGGGTTAACTGAATATAAAACATGAGCAAGGAAAATGTTGGCTTTTGCTCTGGTACCCTCATTTTTGTGAAAGCCTTGATAGTGGCTTCTAGCACTCAACAAGTTAAACAAATACATTTATATTAGAGGCCCCAGTTACAAATTTATTATAATTGTGTTATGAGCAACATTCATTTACATTTTGCGCACTAATGTCAAAATTCCAATTATTTACAATTCTGATTGGTTACATATTCCTAGTTATGATGCAACTAGGAATTTAATCAAGGTCATTGATTAATTTAATTTAATTGATTAATTTAAGTTCTTTAATTTCTTCCAATTCTATTCTGCGTAATACTTCCCAGCAAACGATGTAAGGAATGAATCAAATTAAAAAGCTGCATGTCATAAACATTAAATGATTTCCTCCAAATTTATGTCATTTTGGATTTCATTCAGGTTAATACAATTTCATTTTAATCCTTTACAGTGAGCGTGTCATAAGCTAAAGAAATTAAATTTTTTATTATCTATTCCAGAAACTTATTTGCAAGTGAAATCCTTGAGTTATGCCGGAGAAAGGGCTAATGGTGATAATGAAGCTAACCTACAATAATCTTCATTTGTTCACTAACCCTTTACTCAACACACAAGATATCAAAAATTCTTATTTTAATTATTGTTTTTACAATTTTTCCAAAACATTTCAATAAAACCATATCATGTGACCCTCACTAAAATGGTCTCAATAAGCTCATTCCATGAGGGGTCACATGATATGGTTTTGATGAAAAGTTTTGAAAAATATAATTTTTTTTTCAGGTGCTCAATTTGTAAATGATGTGGGCAGATATGGCTGATTTGTTAGGTAACGTTTCTTCCACTGCAGAAAAAATTCTTGAATAATAATTAAATATGTTCATTTTTTTTTTGCTTCAAAACATAGCTTATGACACCTTAGTGGAACAAGTTATATGAACACATCCCAATGAGAGGTTATAAACTATTATTTGGAATTAAAAATTGAAAAGAATAATCAAATTTGAATGACAGCTTTGTGAATTTATTTATTGGTGTTTAACCCTTTGCCTAACACCAAAGGAAGACGTCACTATTTTTTTCATCAAAAACATAGCTTATGACCCCACATTGGAATGAGCTCATTCCAATGAGGTGTTATAAGCCATGTTTTTGTGATAAAAAATGAAAATAAAAGGTGAATAGCACTGGCCAGTTTTGGCCTTTAGGTTGGGTAAAGGTTTAAGGTAATTTTCAATATTGTTGGCTACATCATGACTGCACCTTAGGTATGAAACCAAGTTTAGCCAATCAATGATACCAATGTTGCCCACTTCAGAGGACTTGTATCACAGGCAGATTCTGAATCCTCTTTTAGCAATAAAGCAACTTGTTCACCACTCAAGACCAGCACTGTTTCACTTCCTGCGGTTTCCATGTGGAGTTTTTGTAAATAATGCTGGAATATTACACAAGGCAAAGGATTAATAAGAAGGCACAGGTACAGTATTGTGATTACAAAAGTGAAAGTTTTCTTGATCCGATTGTGAACAGATTTATTTATTTATTGTGGTTTTAACAATATATTTGATAGCAAGGATCATCTCATGTCACTTTCCATGTAATAATGTATGTCAACAGTTCGAGTATATCATGGGTCAGGATCATTGTTTGATTGTATTCTGCATGTACATGTGTTAAACTGCTCAGTTTTGTCAAGACTGATATATTGCTCTGTTGGCTAACCTCATTAAATTGGTCCCTGAGTTCCAATGTGTTCCAGGATCCAATGTGTTCCAGGATAGAACACATTGGAACTCAGGAGACAAAATGCCAAGGAGTGATCGAAATTTGCCGTTTAATCTGATTCAATTATAATCCTCACAGAGATATTCAGAACATGCGAGATCCTCAGTATTCAATTAAAAATTATGATCACGATTTTTCAAAAACAAACACAAGAGTGGTATCATATGCACAGTGAGGAAACACTGCAAGACTGACAGTTACTATTGCCATTTGCATTGCTTTGATTGCAGATAAAACTAGAGGTACTGTCAAGCTCACAAAGTGATACCCCCCGCGCCTGTCAAATGGAATTACATTGCTTCATGCACATCTTCATATGGAGTTCTTCCATTGTGTTAAGTTTCATGAAAATTCTTCAAACGGTTTAGGAGGAGTTGCATTTATAAGGATGGACAGATGGATGGACGGACGGACAGATGGACGGACAGACAGGGTGGTTCCTATATACCCCCCCAAACTTTGTTTGCGGGGGGTATAATCAAGATGAACCCAAAAGTAAGTGTCAAGGTGGGGTGATCCCCATGAGCAGAGAATGTTACTTCTCCTGTTGATTGTCCTGTTTACTGCCATGTACATGTAATACCACATCACAGGTGAAAATCATTTAGGTTTGAAAAATGGATTCTGTTACAGTTTTTCCTGGTTGTTTAAATAAAAGAAATAAAAACTAAAACCAAGACTCTCTTTTATTACAATAGACACCAAAACTGAACCTGTGGCAAAATTTCACAACCAAACAGCAGATCTATTCTCTCATGCCAAAAGTCAACATTTCAATCCTCAGCTGGAGAAGTTTTCAAGATATCTGAACACACCTTCTGGCAGGATCAAAGGATCAATTGTGGAGCTGATAACGTCAAAGGATCTTGTCCTATCTGTTGGCAATGTTGTCTCCTGTATAGAGAGAGACACACTCTGTGCAGGTTAAATATCCCTTTGTAGTATTTCAACGGGCCATGAAGTTGTTGCTATAGAGGTCATCCCACATACCTGTGTCGTTAGACAAATGAGAGGAATTTATGTGAGTTGAATAACTTGCACATCAATCATTTTATTTATTTATTTATTTATTTATCAAAATTTCAAGCCAGACATTTTTCCCATAATGCAACTAGGAATTTAACCAGCTGTATCTTGTTTGACAGAGCTCACTGAGCTCTGTCAAACAAGATATAGTTGGTTAAATTTGCAACTGCAATATGGTAAATTTTCACTGCTGAAAAAATGTTTTTTCAACTTGATAATGTAAACAGTGGAATTTTTAATTCCAGCTATTTTCAAGACTGTTTGTCTATTAACAAAAATTTAAAAAAATCAAAATAATAATAATAAAAAGCCTGCACCCTCAGTGACAAGATTTCCAGGCAATAAAAAGGGAGTGATGAGGCAGATTTTCAAGGGCGTGGAAGGTGTCTGAGAAACAAGTATTTTTTTAATAGCCTAAATAACATGTAATATTCTTAAAATACATTCTTTGGTTTATAACAATAAATGATATAACAAATCTGTAACAACTACTAAGATAAAACATTTAGATGCTAAATTATGTCACCGCCATAGAATCTTTCAGGCAAAAATCACATTATCGAACCACTGATTGCTAGTCACATCTTTGAAGCCTATAGGTCCCGAATTAGATGCTCAAATATATGGTCCTCATCATCAGAAATTAATCAGACAGAAGTCAATTACTACAGCAGCTGCTGTTCCTTACAAGTTATAACTTTTATTAATTTTGAAAAAATTTGAAATAAACTTATTTTCACAAAGGACAATTGAACTTTACACACTGAAGCAAGCAGACATCTACTTGTACACTTAAGACATTGTCTACAAGCATTAAATCCCACAGGCTATTAAGTGACATCCTCCTAAATCTGACCATCAACTTTTTAAATAACTAATGACTGACCTTTGCCTGGAAGGTCTACTTTTGGAGGTGGAGGAACACATTAAATTCTGAATTCTCTGAATTCGGTTTGTGGGTGTTAACTGTTTCAACACTTTACTTAATACAACCAGTGATGATACTTACAAAACAAATTCTTGAATAATAATAAAAAAAATCATTTTTCTCCTTCTACACCCTCATGGTAACTAACTTGACAAGCCTGTTCTAATGAAGGGTCATAAGTTGTTTTAGAGGCAAAAGACATAGTAAAATTTGAATGAAAGATTTGTGAACAGTGCTTGTCAGAAAGGCTGTTACTTTAATTCATCCCCTGCACAGTGATGTCAAACTATAAAAATTTCAAGCTGCAAATGTTTCCCACAATGGGGTGGGGCGAAGGGGGGAGGGGGAAGTGTAGTGGCTCAGTGGTTATGGTGGAATTGGACTTCAAACTGAAAGGTCCACGGTTCAATCCCCACCAGGACAAACTGCATTGTGTCCTTAGGCAAGGCATTTAATCCAGATTGCCCATGTGGGGACATGGTGACACTGTGTATTAAGGCATACTGCCTGTTAACCCTTTACCCAATGCAGACGATACCAAAATTTATTATTATAAATATCATTTTTTTTAATTTTTCAAAAAATTTCAACAAAACCATATCATATGACCCCTCGTTGGAACGAGCTCAACGAGCTCGTTCCAAGGAGGGGTCACATGATATGGTTTTGTTGAAATTTTTTGAAAAGTTAAAAAATTTATAGTAATTTATATATTTTTTATACTTACCAATGACCCAGACTTAGCTGGTGCTAACTCTAACAAAACCAGGGCCAAACACAAATTTTGCCCCCCAATCCCCAAAATTTGCATCCAAAACAAAAAGAAATCATGTCCTAAAGGACCTCCATACTACGCCTCTACTGCGCATGCGCAGTGACGCAGACGTCCCGAAATTGGCGCCAATTATCATTCTTACTGGCAGTGCCTGGTCAGCGCTATGTACTCAGCGGGGAGGCAAGAGTTCCCAACTCCAGGGAGGGCCATCCCCGTCTGGGTCATTGGTAAGTATAAAAAATATATAAATTACTATAAATTTTTTAACATTTTTATACTGTACCAATGACCCAGACTTAGCTGAATAGTAAACAGGCTGGAGGGCCTAGGACATAGAGGAAAATCCAATAAGCTCAACTATATAGTAAAGAGGTAACCCCTTAAGGAGAAAAGGAGTATTAGGCTTTACATGTATCTTTCTTATTTAATATTAAATTAGAAAGATACACTACCCTTAATAATTGAGCACAATAACATTCATGTTCTCTATTAACATCCAGTATAACCCTTATACTAATTATTTTTAAAGCAAGCCAATAAATAAAGTAGTCCAGAGAATTGAGACTCTTTATAGTCATTTAAAAGTGTCCGAGTATTGTATATTAAAGCCCGTTTGACACTTGACATATACAAATGCTTCACACCGAGCTACACTTTAAAAATAAGACATGAATGAATTTAAACATTAATATTACACTTTAAAACCATCCCGGAAGCGACTCAGAAATACTGACTTGGAGGAGGCATTCCCTTGCTTTTCACTATAAAGCAGGTGACCTAAGGGAACACCCGCCCCCCCCCCCCCTTTCCCTTGCCCTGGGTCAAATAGCCCAGAGCGAAGAGGGCAGCCGGACGGAGTCACTGCCAGAACAGAAAGCCTGCATAACTATAGTTGCAACTGTTTAGTGGACGACATTCTGAGCAACAGATAACGGACCTAAACAATGCAGGTCTCCAGAAATGGACTCAATATTTCTGAGATAAAAATTCGTAAATGTGGATGGCTGAGACCAATAAGCAGCCTTCATTATAGATCCAATTTGTAAACTATCATGATGTGCATAGGTATCAGATAACATAGATCTATAACCCTTTATAGTAACAGGCTGCAGTTTGATTTCGTCAAACAAGTATACTAGAAAGTTTGCAATGTCTGGTATAGAGGGATCGAATATATCTACAGAATGATCCCTACACCAACGACGAAAAACCTTCCACTTAGCTGAATAGTTTAGCGAAGACGTCCTCCTACAGTTAGAAATCGCGTCCACTGCTCGACCTGTAAAGTGCTTGCCATGCAAGAAGTACCGCACAACGGAAAAACGTGAAGGTTGAGACCTTGCGGGTTGTGATGGAGTTGGCGCGATTTCCCCTGCGAAAGAAGATCCTCCCGTGGAGGAAGCTTCCGCGGTAGGTCCCACAACAGACACCTGAGTAGATTTATCCACGGTCTCTGTGGCGATAGAGATGCTACCAACAGAATCTTGCATTGAGATTGTTTTATCTTTAGCAATACTTGTTGAATTAACGGCGCTGGAGGATACGCATATCCTATCATTCCGTCCCAAGGGATCGACAGAGCGTCTACTGCAAATGCTCTTGGATCCGGACACGGAGACACATACGTCTGCAACTGATTGTTGAGATGTGTCGCAAATAAGTCTATCATTGGCCGTTCCCATTGGTAGCAAATCTGATTGAATACTTGTTTGTTGAGAGTCCACTCCGACGGCAACAAGCGACCCTTTCGTGAAAGGGAGTCTGCTAGCACATTCAGACGACCCGGTATGTGACGGACCGAAAGAAGAACGTGATGTTCTAACGCAAACAGAAGGATTCTTTCCGTTAGATTGAACAACGGAACTGAATGAGTGCCTCCCTGATTCCGTATATACGCCACTACTGTCGTATTGTCGGATAGGATTTGGACATGAGCATGGTGAATAATGTCCATCCAGTGACGTAATGCAAGCCAAATTGACATCATTTCCTTGATGTTTATGTGCTTGCACAGGAATAGCGGATCCCAAAGACCCTGGCATCTCGAATCCGTTGGGATTAATGATGCACCCCAACCTGTTTGACTGGCATCCGTCATAACGGTAAAACTCGGATCCGGCAACTGCAGCGGAACTCCTTGAGTTAACCACTGAATGTTTGCCCAAGTCTGAATCTCTTGTTTCACTTGATCTGACAAGAGAACGTCTACATCGAGCGAATGAATTTTCACACTCCAATTCTGAGTCAGGAAAATTTGAAGAGGACGTGTGCGTAACCGCCCCATCGGAATAAAATCCGCGGCGGCTCCGCACAGACCTATCAGTCTCATAAATTCTCTCGCCGTGACTTTGTCTGCGTGCAGACAATAGCGAGCGTAACAACTGACTAATTTCGCTCTGGTTAACGTCAGACGAACGAGATTGTTGTGCGTCTCGAAGCTCATTCCCAGATGAGTGAATGACTTGGACGGCACCAGATCCGACTTCTCCTCGTTTACTATAAAACTGAGACGTCGGAGCAATAGAAGAAGATTCTGAACATCGTTCTGAAGCGTTAACTCGTTGCCGTACCTCTGAAGAATGTCGTCCAGGTAGGCCGACGTTACCGCAGACGAATGAGCTTGGAAGTAGATCATTACCGAGTTCATTACCCGAGTGAAAGCCCAGGGTGCTAGATTCAATCCGAAGCACATCGCCCGGAATTGATACACCACTCCTAGGACTGCGAAGCGTAGATACTTTCGGAATGTCGGATGTACCATGACGTGAAAGTACGCATCTTTGAGATCTATGCTCGTTGCATAATCGTTCACCCGAATACTCGCTCTGACCGATCGAATCGTCTCCATATAAAACTTCGGAGCGACGATCAGCTTGTTTATCCAGCTCAAATCTATGACTGGACGGAACGAGCCGTCTGGTTTCGGAACCAGAAACAGATGGCTGTAGAATCCCGGAGATTCCTGGTTTTCTACGACCTCTACCGCGTTCTTCATTAAAAGAGACTGCACCTCTGATAACAGAGCGTCTCTTTTCTGCGGATTTGACGGAAGATGAGTCCACTTTGGACTTCGAGTTAATGGAGGCTTTCGTTTGAAGGATATCTTTAGACCTTCCGAAGTCACTCCTCTCACCCAAGGGTCGTCCGTAATCGACGCCCATTCTTGTGAAAAGCTCGACAACCTTCCGCCAACCGGTACGCGATAGAGGTTTAAGCCATCACCTCCTGGACCTGCGAGGCCTGCGGTAGGAGAAACCACGTCTTCCACGACCCGCACCTCGCCCGTCGACCTCGGGGCGTCCGACCGATTGTCGCGGCCTGAAGGACGTCCCGAACGAGAGTCGCTATCCTGACGGTCTCTCGAATAAGACCAAGAGGACGCACCGGAACCTCTATAGGAACCTCTCTTGGGCGCATTAGACCCAGAAGTGCCTGTCTTATTCGTGTCTGCTGTATCCGACTTCTTAGGAGCAGATTTGAACAACAGAGAATCCTTAGCTTTCTTTGTAATTTTATCATAAATAGCGGAAAGCTTGCCGTCAAAGAGAAGTTCTCCTGAGACTGAAGCGACTCTAAGAGAGTTCTTCACCTTAGAATCCACTAGTGTGGATGTAGCTAGGGCTGCGTCACGTCTAACCAACTCCAGATTTGCCACTGAAAGGGCGGAGTTACACGTGGAATAAGCTACTGCCCTTGAAAGAAGTCTTAAAGAGGATTGTATATCCTGAAACTCTTTCCCCTGAAGGCGCAGTGATAATGCCTTAGTAAGGTGATCTGCATAAGATAAGGCATCTAAATTGGCTCTGTTAGACGCAATAGCTGTTTCCAACACCGCGGTTGGAATAGAAGCTGACGACGGTAATGATAGCTCTAAGTCTTCCGCCTCGTCGTCCATACGCAGAGGAACTCTCGGTATACCCTGACCTGCCGTATCGAATTTATTCCTTGCATTAATGAAAGGCAGGTTGAGAGTATTAGCGGACAAGAAACCTGCTTTCCCCGTCCTGGAAGCAAGTTTAAATATAGCGTCGTTCAATAATTCAAATGTTCTTGCAACATTATTGGACTGCGACGGAAACTCGGGAGCGATGTCCCTGAACCGCTCAAAAAATTCAGAGTCCAATGACGCTATAATTCTCTTGTCCGGAAGCGCAGCAGTCTGGCCCGACGGAACAACTTGAGGGAGAAAGTGCCGGATGAAGTCCACGGCAGCTTTATGTTGTTCCGAAAGGGATAGCTCCAAGTCATCCGTATCCCTTTCACCATCCGGTCGGACCTCATGATGTTCCCGGTCGTCCGCCCCCGATGCTTCGGCGGAGCGTACCGACCCAGCGCCGTCGGATAATTCTCGATCCGACACCGTTTCTGTCGGCTGCTGGGATGCTGCGATAAGCTGTGCTATCTGCACAAGAATGTCCGGCGTCGAGACCTGCGGAGGCGCAGTCTTTCGCTGCTTCGCCGAGGGCAGCTCCGCATCAGATGGCTCCCGCATACTTTTCCTATGCGAACGTCCGAAGTCCATCGGTCTCGAATCCCTGGCTGCCGGATGGTGTGACCTGGTCGCCGAAAAATCCTTGATCGGCGAAGCTGGTAATATATCGGTGGTCACGCAGCCAAGGTGCGGTCGTGTGCGCTGACGAGAAAAAGAAGCCTTAACAGTCTCTGCGGACTGCTTATACAACGGAGCGTCCCGAGCGACGGACGTATGCTCCGCTAAAGACACATTTTGTACCACAACATCTGGTCCCAGATGTTGTTGTACGAGAGAGGGGCCTCTCTCGCGGCCCGGCTGGACCTGGACGAGCTAGGATCCGGACTCAAAGGCTTCCTCCGTTCTCGCTTACTATCCGCCGTCACTGGGTGTGCATCTATTATGTTTATAGTGCTCGCATCACCCAAAATTTCCTCTTGGACCGCATCGGACGAACCCGGCTGCCGAACCATTCGGTGAATGGACGCTACACCGGGCGAGCTAGCGGACGACATTTGTCTAATCTCCATGAGCACTTTTGCCGCTAGCTCTGAATTCATTTGTGACGACGGACGCACACTTGAAGAAGATAACATGGAAACATCACCCTGTTCTGGTTCCTCTGAAATAGAAACTGAGAGAGTAGAGTGACCTTGCGGAGAAAGAGCCGGACTCGCACTTTCTCCAGAAACAACATATCGTGACACACGTTTCCAATGTTTCTCATCCCAATGTTCACATATAGGACAGGGATTAATGCGAGAACACTGACTACAATTAATACAATGATCATGAAAGTCAGAGGAAGATTTCTTCCTATTACAATTTGAACAACGTCCCTTCATTGTGAAAGAACAACAATAAGTCCTAGTTACTCGCAAAAACCCCTGACACAAAGATACATAATAACATGATCCATTAATAAATGAAAAAACAATTGCAAAACAAAATAATTTTGAAAAAATATTTTTTCAGCGAAGCCCAAGTTGCTGAAAAGTAACGTTGAGCCCCGATGGATCCGATGGCAAAGTGTGGTCAAAAATTTTAAATTTATATTAAATAATTAATGAGACACTTACGGATAATATAAATGTATCTTATAGTGAGATAAACTACAGCAAAGGCAAATAGCCCCCCTCAAAAAAGGCTGTTGCCAATGAAAACAAACAGTGTAAAAACACCAGAAACATGACTCCAGGCACTGAAAAAACTGGCCCGGAATCAGTCATCAATTACACTCTATCTGATGCAAAACAGAGACTCCCAGGGGAGAATCTGTAGAACATCAGATGGAAGATGCAGAACACAAACGTTATACACCCATGGGTGAAAACGTAACTATGGGGAAAATAACAGAAAACATTCTGTAACCAAGCAACTCTCCCAGGAAATTTTAGAAATGAAATTTCTCAAAAATATGCCAAAAGCATGGGAGAATTGCAAGGGGGGACTTTAGAAGACTAGGGGAGAGGAAACACTGAATAAGCAGTGCAACAATTAGCAAGAATGACAACAAGAGGCCCATGCCTCGAAAATAGGCAACTTAACATAATTTCATCAAAAAATTTTAAGTACAGCCCTGATTATTTTTTTTGTCACTTCTTTTTCCTCTCCTCCTTCTATCCTCCTTAGAATCACATTTTCTCCAAAAATTACGTGTCTGGCATCCTTTAAACTGAGATTTACAAGCACAAAGATCAGTGAGATGTTGACTGATGAAGGGCCAAACAGAGAATGATAATTGGCGCCAATTTCGGGACGTCTGCGTCACTGCGCATGCGCAGTAGAGGCGTAGTATGGAGGTCCTTTAGGACATGATTTCTTTTTGTTTTGGATGCAAATTTTGGGGATTGGGGGGCAAAATTTGTGTTTGGCCCTGGTTTTGTTAGAGTTAGCACCAGCTAAGTCTGGGTCATTGGTACAGTATAAAAATATAATATTTTTTCAACTGCTGAATTTGGATATTATGCGGGCGGATGCGGGCGATTTGTTGGTTGTCTTCAACCAGTGCTAACCCTGCTTGTGTGGAGTTAGTATTTTGGGTTGTATTGCCATTGCTCAGTGGTCCTCTCTGGGTACTCCTGCTTCTTTCACCTGTAAAACTGTCTGACATGAGGTGACCCTGGCTGTTGAAACTGCTGTTAAATCCTAACAAATAAACATACATGTTTCCCACAATACAACAAAGAATTTAACCAATTCAATCTAGTTTGACAAAGCTCCGTGAACTCTGTCAAACATGTCTGAATTGGTTAAAAACCTTGTTGCATGATATGAAAAAATTGCTGTTTGAATTTCAGTATTATGACATCCATGTGTAGAAGGTTAAGGGTTGATGTCATGATGTATCCTGGAATGAAAAGACATACTTTTACTTAAATAGTTCTTCTTCATTTAGATTTGGACTTGGGGTAGTTGGTGGGGAGGTTATATTTCTCGAGCATCCAAATTCATTACACTTTTTAATATCTTTTCCCTCTTGTTATTTATTTACTTGTTTGTTTGTTTGTTTGTTGGTGGTTAACGTCACATATTTATGCACCATGGCTAATCGTGACACAACATGGAGATGAAGTCAAGTTTAGTCAATCGTTGATCTACATGTTGCCCATTTTAGAGGACTTTCACCCCAAGCATTGGTGACTGGGTCCTATTTTACTAGTAAAGCGGAACTGGTTTACCACAGTAAACAAGTGCTGCTTACTTCCCGGGGTTCCCACAGGGAATTTATTTACTTACTTATTTATTTATTAACAACACTTTCCACAGCTAGGTTCACCTTGTGTTGGACAGTATTACGGGTGGAGAGGAGCAGAGTACCCAGAGAGAACCACCAGGTAATGGTGAGCAACTGTAAGACTTCACAACATATTAACTCCACATATGCAGGGTTAGCATTGGTTGAAGACAAGTGCATCATAGGCATGCAGTGCACCTTAGTACATGGTGCCACCATTCCCCCGCAGTGGCAATCGGGATGAAGTGTCTTGCCCAAGGACACAACACAGTTACCGCTGGTAGGGATCGAACCATGGACCTTTCTTCATTCTGAAGTACAATGCTGTAACCACTAAGCCACCACGCTCCCTTTTTCTCTCAAGAATGAAAACTGTATTCTTATGACATTATTATGTATTGTGCAGTTGTAGTCTTAGATTGTTTTTCAGAAAAATTTACCACATTTCCACTGTGCCAGATGTCATCAACTAATATTAGCATTTCTCTGAGCATTCTCTAGGCTATTAATTTAATTTTTTAGAGCATTCTGAATAGCATATTTTTACTACAACACCAGGCCACCAGGAGATAATGAAAAGCTTTGTTCATTATCAGCCTGCTGGCTAAGCAACTAACCAATAGCTAGAGCTACCACTCTCGATTACGTCCTTTGAACTTTGGCCTGAGTGTATTTGTTTTGAATAAAAGGTTTAAATATTTACTTTTATCGACACTACAGTAGTGTCATAGTTGGAAATTACACTATATATCTGGATTATTATCTCTATCATAAGTATGCATTAATAATTTTATCTATCGATCTCTTATAACTTGACAATCAGCTTCATTGCTGGGATTTATTCTATCCCATTTTCGAGACCCATGTCAACTGACAAGTCACATGATCTATGTTAGTAAATAAATGATACATGCTTCAAAACTGTCAAATCTAGCAATTTGAATGAAGCTTATTTGGAAGCTCTTCATTTGGTCAAATGTCCAAATATGTGGTAACAATAGTAATAAAATGATTTTTATCTGGCTTCACAGTTTATTAGCCCTCTGAAATGATTAACAGTCCTTGGGTCAATTGGCAGCCCTCGACTATGTCTCGGGTCTCTAATAGACCCTTGGGCTGTAAATAATTCCAGACAGACAGTTAATAAACTGTACTGCCCTGAAAAATCATATTATTGTTATCTTAACAGCAAAGAGCATAATTTGAAAAGTGATCATTTCACTGAGAATAATGAGCAAATGTGGCAATGTGCCAGTGCTATCTGGCATTAAAAAAACGTTTGCATCAATTGTCGAAAATCAAATTGGAAAAAAATAAAAATAAAGAAAAATACATTGCAGAGCCTTTTCCAAAAGTGTGTCACATACTGGTAAATCTAATAGCTTAGCCCTTTACCTAACATATCCGCTGTATCAGCCTGCATAATTTACAAACTGCAATTGAAATAAAAATTATTATTTTAAAAAAAAATTTCAACAAAATCAAATGATGTGATCCCTCATTGGAATAAGCTCGATGAGCACACTGCAATGAGTGGTCACATGATATGGTTTTGTTAAAATTTTGTGAAAAATTTTAAAAATATGTCATTTAAGCAAAAAACTTTGATATTGTGTATGTTGGGTAAAATAAACTCTTGGAAAGATCAGGGATATTCTGGGGAGATGAGTTTAGCCACGGCACTGAAACAGTTAATCTTTTCTTTGTAACAATCTAAACCAGACAGCACCACTTAGAAAAACTACCATTCAAGCTTTGGTAGTACTCAATCCAAGAGGTGATAAGCTATGTTTTTGAAGCCCCAAAAATGAAAATTTTAGTTATTCAAGAATTTAATGTATCACCATCAAACAGCTCATTATGGAAAATATTTTTCACAAAACGTTTAATATGACATGAGAAGTCAACATCAATGTTGTAACATTGTGATTGAGTTGGTTTCGGAAGTATAAATGAATTAACCTTCTCTTATATTACATGTAAGTGTTTACCTTATACAAATAGCAGACCACATTTACATAAAACATTTCCTGAATAACTAAATGTTTTAATTTTTGTCTCAAAAACATAGCTTATGTCAAGCTTCGTAAGCTATAATTTTGAGGCGAAAATGAAAAAATTTAAAGTAATTTATATATTTTTTATACTTACCAATGGCCCAGACTTAGCTGGTGCTAACGCAAAAATATCTGGAGCCAAACACAAATTTTGCCCCCAATCCCCAAAATTTGCATGCAAAACCGAAAATTTGAAGTCCTATCTGGCCCTCCATACATTTACTTTATGCACACGTGCATGCGCAGATGCCAGGAAATCACCGAAACTGGCGCCAACATCATTCTTTGTAAAAAAGATTATAATATAATTCAGCGGGGAGGTATGAGTGCCCAGTACTGCCCACTCATGGGAGGGCCATTCCCGTCTGGGCCATTGGTAAGTATAAAAAATATATAAATTACTTTAATTTTTTTCATAGTTTTATACTGCATACCAATGGCCCAGACTTAGCTGAATCATAAAAAGGTGAAGGGCCTAGAACTTCCGAAATAGTAGATCAACATAGATCAAATCCTTCAATCCATGATGAAGAAAATTAGAATAATTAAAATTTACATATATGTCTCTTTATACCATAATAGAAGAGACATATCCTAATATGGATCCCAATTATGTAAATCCTAAATCTGAGCATGAAATCATGCTAATTAGGATATAAAGAGTTCACACTTTTTAAGGCTAGTCTGGGCATATTTGAGAATGAGAGAAAATTGCCCATAAACCTATGCCATACAATAATACTACAGCTGATCGCCGAATATAGTACAAACAAAACAGCTTCCTTCATAGTTACATACCCAATAAGCCAGAGAAGTGGAGAAAATGACCACCTCCCCCCTTTTTTAACGTATCTTCAAAAGAAAGAGGGGAGAGCTGTGGAATCAAAAAGCGGTACCAGGAAACAATATAAATAAATATCGATCAGGCACTCAGGAATTAATTCATGAATAATAAATGGTGCTTAATGCCACTTCACAAGCCAAGGCTATAGCAACGATTTTGGTAAATAACATTATCCGCTACAAAATATGCACTGCATACGGCATATACAGGTACGACAAAATCAGTGAAATAATAATATAACATACACATATTAAAGCGAGATATGATGAACAATCTCTGCAGAGAAAACATGCTTCAAAGATCATTCACAGACGGCCTCTGTACAATTAAATCCGATGAGAACACTCTCCAATGTGTACTATTTGGTATCTACAGTAGAACCTGTCTTAAGAGACCGCCCTTTGGGCCATACAAAAGTGGTCTCTCATAACAGGTTTCAGGTTTTCTCAAGTCAGTGAATAACCAACCACAAAATTCAGAAATGGAGAAGAATGGATTTTTGTAATTACTTTGTAGTTGTTCTTGTTTATGAAGTTTTTGTAACAAATTGAAATGGACTGTTATAAAAATTATAAAAATAAATTAATGTTGAACGAACGAAATGGTTTGACGCGCCGAAGGCATGCAGGGACGATTTGGAGGACAAGCCCCTTTCGACCCTCGTTAGCTGTTTGTAGTTGTTGTTGGATGTCAGGGCGTGGTGGAGGAGGAAAAGGAAGGAGGGAGGTGGCTTAACTCCGTCTAGGCTTCTTCCGGCTCTTTTTCTTTGGAGGTGGTTGAGATTGTGATGTGGAAGTCGACGATGAAGAGTTTAGTGTTGAGTTTGGTGAATGGATAGCGTCTAATTCCTTTTTGAGATCTGCCTTGGATTGTTCCCTGAACTCGCGGGTTTCGGAGGCGATTCGGTTTCCCATCTCAACTGCTCGTCTTCCCATCTCTATTATTCTCCTTAATTCTTCGGCGGTGACTGCAGACTTAGGTGGCTGTGTTGCTGAGATTGACTCACCTGGGCTGTCCGGTAGAGAAGGAAGTGGGGAGTGAGGGGTGGGAGGTGGTGAAAAGGCAACCTCCGGTTCCTCCTCAGTCTCCACCAGACGTTCCTCATCCAACAGTACCGGCTCAGGAGCTGGCAGTTGGTTGGGTGTACTTGTGGGACTAGGAGGGGAACTGGCAGCTGCCTCCAGGACCTCCATCCTCTCGCTCACCTCTCTCTTCCTATTCCGGAAGGCCTCCAAGCGCCTGGAATCCCGGCGCTTGGTGGACGGACTCTTCTTCTTCTTGCTCTTCTTCTTTTCAGTGCCAGGTCCAGGCTTCTTCGGGTGAGGACCAGTGTGAGAGGGGTTCCTCTCACAAAAGGTGCTACCTCTCCCCGAAGAAGGTGTGGTGGTGTTGTGCTCTTCAATGACGAACTCCAAGTTCAGATGGACTCTCTTGCCTGTCTCCCGGACAGTCCAGGTGACAGGGCAAGAGATGCCCAGAGCTGCTATTGTTCTCTTCAGTCGCGCTGGTAGTTCCAGTGTTTCCATAATTATGGTGTTAATTAGGATGCTCACACTCTGAGTTCAGAGGTGCGAATGGAATGTGTGAATGGCGAATGAAATGAAATGCTGAATGATGTTAATGTTGAAAATCTTCAAATTTATTTTTATAATCCTATCTGTCACATTTCAGGTTTGTATGAAATTGTATATTCAGCAATAATCCTAATCTTTTCACAGGGGTCTCATAAAAACATCACAATCTTTAATGAGTTATGTAACTGAATAGCAATTGAAACCCAATTAAGAGCTTTTAATACTTTTAATTATGTTTGTATAACCACAATGTATTTTCCAATTCCAGAACAGGTAAGAAGTTTTTGTCATGGTTTCAGTCTTCAAAGGGGTGGTCTGTCAGGCGACAGTTCATTCTCCAGCTCATCAGACTCTTCATCTGAAGAGGAGATGGAGGAGGATGCTCTGTCAACGGTGCAGGAAGCTGTCTCAGATGACGCACCTTCCACCCCTCCAGCTTTTGCTTCTCCAGCTTCTTTGGACCAGGAGTCCGACCAGGAGGAGAGCTTCCCGGAGTCCGCGGAGGCATTCCTTAGGGAGGAGATCGAGGACGACAACATCTGAGCCAAAGCCCAAGACGAATATAGCTTCTATGTATCCAGAAAATTCCCAGCACACTCAGTCAGGACAATCCTCACAATATATTTAAAAAACTCCAGGAAATCTCAAGAAGAAACAGCTGCTAGGATCAGGCCATTCACTAACAAGGAACCTACTAATCCTCCAGATCCAACAACGCCACCAACATCTATCTCTCCAACATATCCTCCTCCCACCAAGAAAAACCGCAGGAGACACAGACGCCGCTGAACACCTTTACTCTTTCCCTCCTCTACCACGCTCTGACATGACAAAATTATACAGCCAACGAGGGTCGAAAGGGGCTTGTTCCCCAAACCGTCCCTGTGCGCCTTTGGCACGTGAAATCATTTTGTTCGTTCGTTCGACAGGTCCATTATGGCATAAAAATACAAGTTGGTACCATGTCACAGTGGACTCTCAAGACAGGTGGTCTCTCAAGACAGGTGGTCTCCCATAGCAGGTCCATTAAAGAGTAAAACCAATCGGTGCCTGGCAGATGTGGTCTCTCAAGACAGGTGATCTCTCAAGACAGTGGTCTCTCAAGACAGGTTTTACTGCACAACTATAAACATGTGAGAACATGCGATTTGAGAACCGACAAAATAGAGACCAGGATCTAGAAATGGAGGTAGGTATGATTAACCGGCTCCAACAGAGACTGCCCCCGAAATATATAATAATTTCAAGGTCCACCAAAGCGATAGCATAATAAAATATTGCGCGAGTGCATTAAAATCCAGTCTGTAATCATCTAAAAAACCACTAAGTGGTTATGCAGTCACCTATGAACTCAAATAGCAGCAATTATGATGATTTAATAAGTGCTAAGTGATTGAATATTAGAAATCAGAAAATAAACACCGGAAACTAATGCAACAAAACGGCGTATATGCCTAGGAGGGCACCATGCAACACGACCCATACGCATAGTATGTATGTATTAAGATATATATACGCGACAGAGTGTGAGTGTGGGGGGGGGGGGGGGGGGAGGGGAATTCGAATTCATGTCGAAACCTCCTCACCCACATTACTTAATCATTGCTGGTCCAGACAGCAAAAATATAGTAACCGCAAAGCTCCCTCATGTTTAAAATACTCCATTATGCTACTGAGAGTGGAGAATGACGTGAAGAACAAAACTTCCCTTGAAGAAGAAAACCCTCTCGTGGGGGCAGCTTCTGGCGAATGTTCAATAAGAGACACTTTAACCTCAATGTAATCAATAGAAACAAATGAACTGAAGGATACACATATCCTATCATTCATTCCCATGAATATGGCTGAGCATCAATTGTATGTGCTCAAATGCCTAATAATGGAGACACAAATGATGGAAACTATTATTCCTGTGCGTCGCAAACTTAACTATCCTGAAGCGATCCTACATAAGATCATGTAATAGTCAAACAGTTAGAATAAGCCCAAGATGCTGCCAGCGCTTTTACTTCATGTGCTGAAATCTTAAGCACTGACTGCTGATTAGAAGATAAATTTTCCTAAGCAGTACAAATAGCTAATTGAATCCATCTAGCAATAGAATGAACCGAAGTTTCTCTTCGACTGGAAATTAATGACAAAAGAAGCGTTTCTTCTCTTCTGATAAACTCTGATCTGCATCTATAAATACATGATCGCTAATAATATAAATTCAATGATGTAGCGTAAATAATAAGACATCGTTTCAGAATATGTGGTCTCCAAGAACCGAGGGTCCCAAGATCCCTGTATAAAGAGACCATCGGACTCAGGATTGTAACTCAATGCATAAACTCACGTCCATCATAATTGAGAAAACCTTTAAATATATGCCCAAACTTGACCTTATGTTAAAAGATTCGCTAAAACAAAACAGGTCTAGAACGAAAAACGTCTACCACTCCAGTTAAGAATCACTGGAGGGGACGTGTGCGTAAGTGACCCATCAAAATAATATTCATAGCCACTCTGCACAACCCCATCCAACGCATAAAATTTTCTGCTGTTAATGTGTCAGATAAAAGATAAAAGCGAGCCAAACAACTGGCTAATTCGCTCTGTGAAACAACAGATGAACCAGCCTGTTGAAAATGAATTGTAGGATATGTGTATCCTATCATTCATCCCATGAGACATTATCTAGTTCATTATTCAAGTGATCTAAAGAACTATACTCGCTGCATCGCCGAACGCTCGCTTTTCGACTGAAAGATTATCATAAATGACCTAATTATCCAGCTCCAGTCAAAATCGGTTTGACCAAGCTCTATAAGAGCCTCGAGCCACCAGCTCAGGGGTGTCTGATCAGTAAACTCAAACAGACCTAAACCCCCTATTCAGGTGGCTGTATAGTCAATCCCTAAAGTAATATATAGGAGGGATACCTATACCTTCGCAATGAGTCGTTATAGATGATCTGAGTCTTGGACAACCTCTCCTACTCTTTCTGCTGGTGTTGGTCGATTATACCCCAACTTAAAGAGCCGAGTTTTGATGCTTTCTTGTAGCTTAATCCTACATTAATGAAAGCTTACCATCAAAGACTTAGTGTCTGGAAAACTAAAGTGATCTGTAGCAAGTTTTCCACCTAATCAAATGTTAAAGATGACGACACAAGGCTTCATCACATCAGAATAGCTCCCACTTAACATCTGTTAAGACAGAGATATATATGATAAATAGGCCTGGAAAGAATTTTTTTAAAAGGTATAAATGTCCACAAAATTCCTTTCCATATAGACGTTGCGTCACAGTACTTAAAATTGAAGTACCGTGAGTCTAAATTCGCTCTGAAAAAGAAATTATCTTCGGGACATACTGCTTTGAGTAGCCCGAGCCCGAGCTGGGTATTTTGTGTAGCTGAGAAGTAAAAGTTCATTTTATCTCTTATTTATTGTTCAGTTTCCCCAAATTTTTCTATATATATTTAATATGATAATATAATATCTTTTAAGTTGGATTGAAGTTTTATTGTTACTTAATTTATGAAATATTTGATCTTTTATTATCGAGACATACCATTTCGAGTAGCCGAGAATGTCGTGTTGCCGGGTTTAAAAATCTCTTTTTCTGGTTTGTGTTTCGTTCTACTGCCTTTATATTCTACACATAGATGAAACATTGTTTCAAAAACATTTGATACATTATCTCTTGGACAAACGATTTTGTGTAGCTGGCTCATAGGTGAACCCAAGCTCAATGATGTAATTACTGTGTGTTGCGCTCACTAACACGATGTTTTTATAATTCCCAATTATCTTTGTGGTTATGATTTTATATCATCCCAGGTTGTTTTACGATGTTTATTGGTGAAAGTTTGTTTTATGTTTTTGCCAAATGTTTTAAACAAGCCTTTTATCGGATATCTATACTCTTGATATCTCATCACGATAGTAATTATTAGTGAGTTGACTGAATAATTTCAAAGCCCCGTTGCCCTATATATTCCACCCGTCCTGCACAAATTCATCATTCTTTGACTGAAGCATTTAGTTCTAAGATCGAAATGGAAGTTCCAGTATACGACACCAAAGAGAAATCTGAGCGTCAGTGAAGTCTGCTCCATTTTTGATAACTCGGACACTGAAAGGATAAGTCTTATTCCACCAACAAAACCAAAGGCTGGCTCTATATATCTTGTAACTAAAACCCAAGATTACCTGTGCGACCAATATCAGTGGGTGAATAAAGGTGGACAGAATGTTCCAAGGAAACATCCTATTTATTTTTGACGATCTTACAAGGTAATTATTATATCGATATTTAACAAAATTAAATTGCGTATGCATTTATGTTGAAGGTTGAAAAAACTTTGAAATTAGTCTCTCAAAAAGTGCGACTTCAAAGTTGCGCTTTTTCGGTGAATAATTCCGAAGTAATTTATCGACATGTCGGGATTAAATAAGCTAACAAAATTAAATTGCCAATGTATTCATTTTGAAGGTTGGAATACCGAAATAACTTTGAAATTATTCTCTCAAAAAATTCGACTTCAAATTTGTGCTTTTTCAGTGAATAATTCCGAAGTTATTTATCAATATGTCGGCATAAAATAAGTTAACAGAATTAAACTGCTGAGGCATTTATACTGATACTATGTCGTCTATAATGAAGCTTGAAATACCAAAATTTTCATTCATTCATTCATTCATTCATTCATTCATTCATTCATTCATTCATTTGGTTAGTTATTCATTCAGTTCATTCATTCATTCATTCATTCATTCATTCATTCATTCATTCATTCATTTATTATCCATTTAGTTCATTCATTCATTCATTCATTTAGTTAGTGAGTTAGTTATTATCCATTTAGTTACTATTTTAGTTATTATTCATTCATTTAGTTAATTTATTTGTTAATTCATTCATTTGGTTATTTATTCATTTAGTTGTTAATTCATTTATTTGTTAATTCATTCATTTAGTTATTTATTCATTTAGTTGTTTATTCATTTGTTAATACATTCATTTGTTAACTCATTCATTTAGTTATTTGTTCATTTAGTTGTTGAGTTGTGGATTCTTTTATTCGTTTGTTAATTCATTTGTTAATTTATTCAGTCATTTGTTCTTTCATTCTTTTATGTTATATTCCCTAAAGATACAATGAAGCCAGCTGATGTTGTTGCGTTTGTGAAAAATCAAGGACTAGAAACTGATAGTGAACAAATGATGAGCAGCAAATAGAAGTGGGAGACGAAAGTGAACCAGAGGTCAGAGAAGAAAAAATATCTTCACAGCATGCAGTCGCAGTTAAGGCTGTTCACGACGACAAAGTCTATCACTGTCCGCAAGCATCTTTGTTTGTGGTTATCGGATTGAAAGATGATAAATATGCCGTCTCTTTGTTTCCCGATGCCTGTACATGCCCGGCACTAGGTACATGTTGGCACCTGATTGCTGTGAAAATGTCTATCGGACATTGTAACATGGTCGAGAAAAGAGTGTTCAACCTTAGTCAGTTAACAAGAAACCAAAGAAAAAAAACAAACAAGATTGTGATATAGAAGATGAAGAACTGGCTGTCAATCTGGCACCTGACTCTGTTGCAGCAACACCCACGACTACACCCCTAGTTTCGGGACCTTTGCCTAGTAGTGCAAAAAAGCAAACTCTTTATCAACAAGAGCACCGCTGGGCATTGCATCATACGCCCGTGAACTGTTCAAATTGTACCATTTTAACACATTTGCAATTTTTTTAGAGTGCGAGAAATTTATACTGGCATATATATATATGTTACGGTCAGACTTTTGAAATCAGTGATTTTGTGAAATGACTAAATTTTTCAGTCATTTGAGAAAAAGACTAAAAATTAAGGACAATAGTTTCACAAAAGGACTCAATAATTTAATAATTTCAAAAAAAAATTCTTGATTTCACAGTTTGACTGTAACATATTTATATAGATATATATATATTAGAAACACTGAAGCTTCCTATCTTTAGTTATTTATTTATTGGTGTTTAAGGTTAGAGGATTTCCAACTCAAGCATTGGTGAATGAATCCTATTTGGACTGTAAAATCTTATTTGTTTTCCAAAGAAAACAAGTACTGTTTCACTTCCTGTGGTTTACATAGAGGCATGTGTATAGAAAAAGATATAAAGTTTAAATAAAACACATTAAAACCATGAGATTTATTTGACTAGTCAGTTTGTTAATTGGGTAATTATTTGACCAATTAATTATTTGACGCAGTAAGTCACACAATATTGGTGTGTTTTCTTTGAACTTCATACATTTTTATTTGCATTTTCCAACGTTTCATGGTAGTTTTGCAATATATCTGAAGTGAGTATTAGATTTATATGGTTGAGACCCCATGATCACACTGTGAACCTGTTCGACCTCTCTAGCTTCACTTGACAGTGATTTGTCATGCTGCAAAATTATAAAGGAAGCCAAAGTGGTTTCACTATTATGTATCAGTGCGAGAGGTTTCAAGAATTACTTTACCTTATACATCATATAATGTCCAACAGGGGCCATAATTCAGGCAAAAATTGTTCAGACCGACCCCATATTCGAACTTGACCTGTATTTTGTTGTGATTAAACCACATACCAAGTTTGGAGCCAATCGGAAAACAAATACTAAAGTTATCATCTGGAAACCAAATATTTGACGAATTCTAAGTCCAACAGGGGCCATAATTCAGGCAAAAATTGTTCAGACCGACCCCATATTCGAACTTGACCTGTATTTTGTTGTGATTAAACCACATACCAAATTTGGAGCCAATCGGAAAACAAATACTAAAGTTATCATCCGGAAACCAAATATTTGATGAATTCTAAGTCCAACAGGGGCCATAATTCAGGCGAAAAATGTTCGGACTGACCCCATATTCGAACTTGACCTGTATTTTGTTGTGATTAAACCACATACCAAATTTAGAGCCGATCGGAAAACAAATACTAAAGTTATTGTTCGGAAACCAAACGGACGGACGGACGGACAGACGGACAACGCCATACTATAATACGTCCCGTTTTTCAAACGGGCGTATAAAAAGCAGAAAAAGACTCAAGTTTGACCATGTGCAAAAATATGAAACAGGCCTGCCAAGTACAGAGGAAGATTTTTCATCTAGACCAGCTGGCGACGTGCCTAATATAGAGGAAGAACCAGCTGGTGTGCCAATTACAGTAACTGAATCAGACTTAGATGAGAGCAATGATGTATGTGACAATTCCTGGGTAGAAATTGGCGGCATACAACTGAAACTTTCACACAAAGAGAAGATCAACAGCGGTGCCGAACTGGACAGTGATATTATCAATGCCGGCATGCAGATTGCCACGTTACAATTTCCTAGGGGAGCGCAGTGGCTCAGTGGGTAGAAGTTCAAGCTGCAAGCTGAGAGGTCCTCGGTTCGAATCCCACCTGCGGCAACCGCGTTGTGTCCTTGGGCAAGACACTTCATCTCCATTGCCCGCGTGGGGGCACGATGACGCCGTGTACTAAGGCGTACTGCATGTCGATGGTACGCATGTCTTCAACCAATCTAACCCTGCCTGTGCTGCAGTGCGGAGTTATGATGTTGGGGAGCTGGCAGTTGTTCATCGTTGCTTGGTGGTTCTCTCCGGGTACTCCGCCTTCCTCCACCCATAAAACTGTCACGGTCATGATTAGCCATTGTGCATAAATATGTGACCTTAAACATCAATAAATAAATAATACAGTTTCCTAATATTGGTGGTCTATAGCACTCAGAACTTGATCCAGTGTTCAATGAATTAACAGAGACATGGGATTATAATACACGTTTTAATCCAGCAGACAAAGATCTTTCTGTAGAAATACATCATACTGGGACACAACACTGGGTGCTCTCATTCAAAGACAGTGAATCTGTGAAAATAGCTGATAGTTTTTTCATTAACAAACTCAATGCTTCCCTGAATATTCAGTTAGGGCAGCTGTATTATCCGTCCAGAGAAGTTGAAATTGTTGATGTGCAGCAGCAAACAAACGGCTTGGATTGTGGTGTTTTTGCTTTGGCCTTCCTGGTTGAATTTTGTTTGAAAAAAAAAACAGTTGGAAAACACCAGTTTGACACCAACAAGATGAGGGCACATCTTATAGAGTGTCTAGAGAAAAAAGAACTCTCTCAATTCCCCTCAAAGAAGGTGAAAGGACTATGTCTGAAGAAAAAACACAAGACAATATATGACTTAGACCTGGACTGCAAGGAGAACAGGCTTCCAAACTTATACGATAATGTGGCAGAATGTATAGAAGAAGGGTGTTAATCTTGGGCCCATTACAGGTGTGTGCCTCATGGCAAAATCGAAAATCTGTAAAGTATAAATGTTTCTCAGTACTGTTGTATATAAATTTTATTGTTCACTCGATTTTAAGATTATAAAACATTTTTAATTTTTTGGTTTCTTTCTTTTGTACTAAATGTTGTAAAGTGTAAATGTGTATCATTACTGTTTCATATATTTTTATTGTTCACTCGATTTAAAATAATACAAATAAATACAAAATTTTCTCCCCATGTTCGTTATTTATGCCCATATAATTCACTTTTTGTTGCCCGAGCCTTATAAGCTGTCATTCAAATGCATTTTTCTATTATATTCACCAATTCGTTGATAGCACCAAACTCCGGCACATTTTCTGACACAGAGCCCCCAAGAAAAAGTTATCAGAGACTGATGTTATCAATGAGTGAACATATAGATATAAAATGTTTGTGTTTAAATGACAACTTAATTTGTGTGATGCTGTAACAGAAATTAACCAATGAAAATTCACCCGTCTATTGATGACAAAGAAAACAGTGAAGTAATCAATATCGCCGAGCCATGTTCATCCCCGAGCCAGCTACTCAAAATTCAAGTTTCAAGGGATAATGTATGTGATATTGCAGAAAAGGTGGTGTAAATTTTTATTTTTTTTACCTTACCCAGTGTCCCATGCAAATATGTCATCTATGTGTAGAATATAAAGGCAGTAGAACGAAACACAAACCAGAAAAAGAGATTTTTAAATCCCGGCTACACGATATTCTCGGCTACTCGAAATAGTATGTCTCGAAAATAAAAGATCATATATTTCATAAATTAAGTAACAATAAAACTTCAATCCAACTTAATAGATATTATATTATCATATTAAATATATATAGAAAAATTTGGGGAAATTGAACACTAAATAAGAGAGAAAATGAACTTTTACTTCTCAGCTACATGAAATACCCAGCTCGAGCTTGGGCTACTCAAAGTAGTATGTCCCTTATCTTCTCAATTGTGTCAGAGCGAACAGCGAAATGATGAAGGTAAGGCTACAACTAAGATCTTAGCCTGCTCATTCAACACAGAGAAACTCTCCACACATCTTCCCCGGTCGTTTTTTAAATGTATGTGATCAAAAAACGGTTAAAAATACAAAAGATGATGATAAGAAATCGTATTACTTCTTCCCACAGGAAGTTAAATATGGCGTTGTCTACATAATCGAAGACCTGTGACACTCGTGTAGACTTAACCGGAAAGAGATCTTATTATCCTGCTCTTTGTCAGGATGAAGTCAGCGTCTAACAACGCTAGCGGCTTCTCACAATTACTAGCAGCACTGTGATTCGCTGGAACAAGTTCAAGGAAACGATAATGTAAGTATCATAACATCCATGAGTTGTTCCGAAAGGGAAAGTGATTCTCATCCGTATCCCTTTCGTCATTAGTCTAAATCAGTTTAGAATCACGGTTACCGGCATCTGAACAGGCAGATGACTGGACCGATCCAAGCATCATTCAACAGCTCAAGTTTTGAGATTGACATTGTGTGCTTCTGCCTGAGCAGGAATACTGAGATGAGCTGCGCAATTTGCGACAGCAAGTCCATTATGGAGGCCTGAGGAGCAGCAGTCATGTATTGCTTGTCCGTCAGCTGCTCCTGGGACAGTGTGTCCGAGATGGCTCTTTACTGCGGACGTCCCGATGAATGAAGCCTCATCTCCTTGGCTACTAGATGGTGCGACTTTCTTCTCAAACAATGAACCTCTTGACGATGCAGACTAGATATCCTAAGTCACTTAGCCAAGGTGCGGTTGGGAGTGCTTGATAGATGCTGAAGAAGCCAAACTGTAGCCACCCCGGCTAAGAATTGAACTGAGCATACCGGACAATAGCTATGTACGTAAGCTCCGACTGAAGCAAGTTCTTACCAACAACACCCAGCCCCAGATGTTGTTAAAAGAGAGAGAGGGGTCTCCCTCATGCTCGCGGTCCTGGGAGACCTAGCCTAGCGCACCTCAGAACTTGCCGGCTTTTTCCTTCCATCGACGCAGGGTGAGCATGATTGGATTTTATAGTGCTCACTACACCCTTGTTTCTCTCTCGACTGCTACGGACATACCCGGCGTCACACTACCCATATTCTGAGTAATGATCTGCGGGTTGAGCTAGCTGGAGACAAGGTCGTAAACCCTATATTCTAAGGTCTAGGAACTTGTATTATATCATTGAGCACTTATGCAGCTAGCTCTGAATACAATGCACATGCGACACATCCGGTGTCATGGTCCTCATATTCAATATTAACTGCTAAACTAGCGGCAGGGAACTGAAACCACTCACCGCGGTTTATAGCCCTGTGCAATATTAAGAGCACTTTAGCCGTTATGTAGAGGAAGCCGTAAGACTAGTAACCCCGGTTGCCTATTAGATGGGATGTCCCGGACAGAAGGCATGGACGTAAACTCTGACTTACGCAAGTTCTTACCAACAACATCTTCCCCCAGATGACGCTGTAAGAGAGAGAGACATCTGGCATCACAGTTCTCAGAGGCCTGAGTAACCGCTTCCCCGGTTGAGCTAGCTGGCGACAGGAAACTAAAACCATGCGCCATGGTTTTTAGCCCTGTCTAAATATGACAACAGACTTGTGCGGTCGTGTGTGCTTTTCGAACGTAGAGGAAGCTATAAGACTAGCCGAACCCGGCAGCCTATTAGAAGGAGCGTCCCCACCGGAAGGTATGGACATAAGCTACAACTGACGCAAGTTCCTACCAACAACCTCTTGCCCCAGGTGATGTTATAAGAGAGAGGGGCCTCTCTCTTGCTCGCGATTATGGTAGACCTGGAAGAGCATACCTCAGAACTTGTCTGCTTCCTCCTTTCCGTCATCGCAGGGTGAGCACGTTCGGATTTTTATACTGCTCGCTACACCCTTTTTCCTCTTTTCGACTGCTATGGACATACCCGGCATCACACCACCCATATTCTGCATGATAGATCTGCTGGTTGAGTTAGCTGGAGACAAGGATGCAAACCCTATATTCTAAGACCTAGGCTCTTGTCTTATATCACTGAGCACTTTTCTGCTAGCTCTAATAGTATAATATGATGACGGAAGCACACTCTCAGACGGTGTCACGAAACACACCATGTTGTTGTTCCTCTGTAAATAGAAACTAAACAAGAGGCCCCAAGGGGCCTGAGGGTGCTCACCTGACATGGTAGCCTAAATATCAACCCAGAGAATTGATTTCAACAATTTGCATCTGCTCCTCCTAAGAAAAGCTTATACCAAATATCCAAAGATTCCCACAGGGAGCCCATATATGAACCCGGGGACTTGGCTTTAACAAACTTGAATCTCACCCCCCTAAGGATGCTGCACACCAAATATCAAAACATTCCGACTGCTGGATCTGAAGAAGAAGATTTTTAAAGAAAATTCCTCGTTTTGAACTAAGTTACAATTCGAGCTCCCACAGTGAGTTCAAATATGGACCTCGGGACATGGCTTGAACAAACTTGAATCTCACCCCCCTAAGGATGCTGCATACCAAATATCAAAGCATTCCGATTGATGGATCTGAAGAAGATTTTTAAAGAAAATTCCTCATTTTGAACGAAGTTATCATTCAGGCTCCCACAGTGAGTCCAAATATGGACCTAGGGACATGGCTTGAACAAACTTAAATCTCACCCCCCTAAGGATGCTGCATACCAAATATCAAAACATTCCGACTACTGGATCTGAAGAAGATTTTTAAAGAAAATTCCTCATTTTGAACTAAGTTATAATTCGGGCTACCACATTGAGCCCAAACATGAACCCAGGGACTTGGCCTGAACAAACTTAAATCTCACCCCCCTAAGCATGGTGCATACCCAATATCAAAAGATTCTGCCTGCTGGATCTTGAGAAGAAGATTTTCAAAGAAATTTGCCTGAAATGCACTAAGTTCAAATTTGGGTAGCTATACTGAGCCCAAATATAAACCCAGGGGGCCGATTTGAACAAACTTGAATCAGATCCACCCCACAATGTTGCATACCAAATATCAAAAGATTCTGCCTGCTGGATCTGGAGAAGAAGATTTTTTTAAGAAATGTGCCTGAAATGCTCTAAGTTCGAATTTGGGCTTCTATAGTAAGCCCAAATATGAATCCAGGGGGCCGATTTGAACAAACTTGAATCAGATCCACCCCACAATGTTGCATACCAAATATGAAAATAATCTGTCCGCTGGATCTGGAGAAGAAGATTTTTGAAGAAATTTGCCTGAAATGCACTAAGTTCGAATTCGAGCTTCTATAGTCAGCCCAAATATGAATCTAGGGAGCCGATTTGAACAAACTGGAATCAGATCCACCACACAATGTTGCATACCAAATATCAAAAGATTGTGCCTGCTGGATCTGGAGAAGAAGAATTTTTAAGAAATTTGCCTGAAATGCACTAAGTTCGAATTCAGGCTTCTATAGTGAGCCCAAATATGAATCCAGGGGGCCGATTTGAACAAACTTGAATCAGATCCACCCCACAACATTGCATACCAAATATGAAAAGATTCTGCCAGCTGGATCTGGAGAAGAAGATTTTTGAAGAAATTTGCCTGAAATGCACTAAGTGTGAATTCGAGCTTCTACAGTGAGCCCAAATATGAATCTTGGGAGTCGATTTGAACAAACTTGAATCAGATCCACCCCACAATGTTGCATACCAAATATCAAAAGATTCTGCCTGCTGGATCTGGAGAAGAAGATTTTTTAAGAAATTTGCCTGAAATGCAAAAAGTTCGAAATCGGGCTCCTATACTGAGCCCAAATATGAACCCAGGGGGCCAATTTGAACAAACTTGAATCAGATCCACCCTACAATGTTGCATACCAAATATCAAAAGATTCTGCCTGCTGGATCTGGAGAAGAAGATTTTTTAATGTTTTTCCCATTGCCTACAGTGTTAAAAAGTGCTGACTCAGCACTTTTTCAAAGTCCTGAAAAAAGTACCTTGTGATCAAACCGATAGGGATTTTTTTTAACCATTCTATTCTACTGAATAAAAGTAAGCTTTATACAAAATAAGAATTCTCTGTGCCATGTAATTTTGGAGATATGGCAGTTTTAAGGTTTTTCCTATTTTTAGCTCCCGAGGTTCCCACGGGGCAATGAGAAAAATTTTTTTGCATCAATCAATTATGACCCATTATCATCTCATATCAAATTTGGTTCAAATCGACCTCACGGTTCAGAAAATAGAAATTTTAGGCATGGCCAAAATTTTTGCTCCTTCCATAACGAAGGCAAATAATGCCCGACAAACTTCTCTTGAACAAACTTGATTCTACACCTCAAAAGGAAGCTGCATACCAAATATCAAGTCTCTGCTACTGCTGGTTCAGGAGAAGAAGATTTTCAAAGATTATGGTGCCCCTTAGGGACATGGCCCCACCCAGGAGGAGGGGCAACTTCATTTGAACAAATCTGAATTGACATTAGGTAATAAACATTTACCCAACATTTGAAAATATTGGGCCAGTGGTTTCTTCGGAGAAGTTGGTTTTGTAAAGTTTACGCTGGACGATGACGGATGGAAAGCGATCAGTAAAGCTCACCTTGAGCTTTGCTCAGGTGAGCTAAAAACTATAGTGACATTTTGGCGAGGGGACCAGCCATGTCCCCTCGCTGCGAGAGGATCGGTAGTGTCCACTTGCCTAACAACAAACCATGACACCAGTCATCAACATTGTCAAAATCTGACACATGATGCAAGAATTAGTGGTAGTACCGGGTACATCGACTAAAGCAAGACACGACCATGTGAATAGAGGAAAGGTTTCCTCTTATTTGCCCTGCTATTAGAGAAATATTATTACCTAAAATCTAACATAGGTCAACTGTACCATCACCAAATCCACATAAATATAAGATAACGTTAACATATGATCGATGAAATAAATACATTGATCGATGAAATAAATACATTCAAAAGAAAAATTCCTTCAAAAAATAAAAGAAAATTTTGAAAAAATGTTTCTTATATAAGAGCCCAAGTTCCCAAAGGGAACGATGAGCCAAAAAGAGCCTAAGTGTGGACAAAATTATAATAATATGCCATAAAATTAACTACCACACCATCAGAATATTTAATGTTACTTACAACCGTCGTTCCTTAAATAATAGGAAACTACCTAGAGCATTCTCAAAGTAAACAACTTCAAACCAAAAACAAGACCCCAGGCAACATGGCCCAAAGTCAGTAACAGAAACAAGACTATCCGATGTAAAACAAGCTCCAAAACACCTAAACACCCCAAGGGTGAAGACGTAACCATGGGGATGTACAGAATAATCTTCTGTATAATACGTTAAACTCCCAAGAAATTTTATAAAAAAATTTCAAAAGAACAAGCCAAAAAGCTTGGGAGCTTAACTGGGGGGGATCAAGGGAAGGTAGGGAAGGAATACTGAACAAACAGTGGACAGATCATTATCAATCAATGATGACGTCAGGCCCATGTCCCGAAATTGGAGAACGTGAACTAATTTTTATAATTATTATAAAATTACAGCCCTGAACATTTCAAACCACTGTTTCTTCATTCCTTCATCCAGTTGTGTCCTTGGATCCACCAGAATAACCATTGATTTGTGTCTGGCATCATTAAAACCGAGATTTAAAAGCACAGATGTCAGTTTGTTGTTATCTGACTGAAGGGCCAAACAAAGAATGATGTTGGCACCAGTTTTGGTGACTTCCTGGCATCTGCGTATGCGCAGAGAGTAAATGTATGGAGGGTCAGATAGGACTTCAAATTTTCGGTTTTGCATGCAAATTTTGGGGATTGGGGGCAAAATTTGTGTTTGGCCCTAGATATTTTTGAGTTAGCACCAGCTAAGTCTGGGCCATTGGTATACAGTATAAAAATATTGAAAACAAACCCCCAAAATTGGCTGGCGATTTTTGTGGACAGCATTGACCAGCTTTAGTCATTACGTTGAGTAAAATGTAATTGCACATTATGTGATAAAAGAATCTTGACACGATTTGACATGAAATTTTAGAACATAATTCAATAAAAGCAATTTGAGCTCTGTAAAACTCGGCTCAGATAGATTTTAGAGAACTTGCTAGAGAAATTTCATATGAAATCACAACTCATTAGAGATCCTCTATTTTTGACGCCTGCTTGTCATGTCAGGTACAGAGTTAAGATCAAGTTCCAGAAGCACTCAATTGAAAAGTGCTTGGTACCACAATATCAGCTTCATATTCTTAATATGCTGTTTTATTATAAGCTTCCTGATAGAATAAAGCAAAAATAAAAAATAATTAAAAAACATCCTCAAGCTCCAGACATTTTTTTTCCTATTTGTCATACAAAAATGGGTGTATTATTTTCAGAAAACATGTAAGCTTTCACATGCCTGATATCATATAAATTTTAAAACATATATTTATACCCGTAAATTGTTTTTAAAAATGTTTGTTTGTCTGTTTATTGGAGTTTGGCGACACTTTCAACAACTTAAAAAATGTTACCCAATATCAATTTTACTATTTGTGATATATAAAGTGGGTATATTTTTTTTCTAGAAAACACAGCATTTTTGTGCTTCTGATATATTAATTTGGTGTGTCAAAATTTAATTCTTATATCTATGCCCTCAAATTATTTTCAGGGCATTTTTGCAAAACATCAATGCATTTAATCCTGAAGGGCTTGGACAAATTTCTTGAATAACTGCTAGACCACCACCTGCGCATTGCCAGTAGCTAAGCTGTGACTTCTAGTCAAGTCTTGGCTGACCATTTGGACAGCCAACATTCAACTAGAAACCACTGCCAAGGTAATATGTTTATTTTAAGCAGGATATCCTCATGATTGCATGTTAAGGGTACCTATTCTGAGGATGTAAAAGTTGGAAATGGGCCTTTAAGGATTAAACACCTCTATAAATTTTATCTGTATCTATGATATCCATCAAAGTCAGTGGATATCAAGTACTGTTATACGGCTCATCCTCACTTTGCCGGCAAGTGAGAAAAACACAAGAGGTAAAGTAAAGGGTAAAGTAGTGTTATAGTCTATACCATATAAGTGTAATCACTTATCAGCAATTATGACTTTTTGGTAGCCACGAAGTTAATTAATTAAATCCTTTAGTGTATTGATAGCCGCATAGTTGCCGTGAACGAACATCACTTTGTTTGTTGGTCTCTCTGTTTGATGTGAGTGATTTTGTGTTCTTTCATCATGGATAAACATAATTCATTTATCATATCACTATCATATATAAATCATGTCCAATTATTCTTTAATTATCTTTCATCAAAGTATCACAATGGCTAGTTCTCAAGTTAGTGTCTTCTTCATTCCAAACAGTCGCGGTGGTAGGCACTTGGTTTTTCAAGATTTTAAATATTGAGTCAAATCACTTAGAGGAGAAAATATCCACTGGGTTTGTTGTAAAAGAGGATGTACTTCAACAATAAATACAAAAAATGACATTGTCAGCTCGTCCATGTCAACACATAACCACGACGCAGACAATTGCCAAATAACTGCAGACGCTTTTATCGCAGAAATGAAAGGTATGGTTCGACATGATTCCGAAACAGTAACAGCCTTGTACCAAGAACAAGTGGCAATGCTTCGCACTGACGGAGCTCATCCAGCTGTCATAAGTAAGGTGCCAACATTTTATTCGATACAGGCATCTTTATATCGCTCACGTGCTAAGGCACAGCCGACTCTGCCAAAGACTCACGCAGAAGTAGATCTGCCAACAGAATATACAAAAACTTCAGCAGGCGACAACTTTCTTTTATCATCCACTAGAACCAGCAACAAACTGTTAATCTTTGCAACACAGGGGAACTTACAATTCCTTGAAAACGCAGAAACATGGTTTTGTGATGGGACTTTCGACAAGAGTCCAAAGATATTCAGCCAATTGTACACAGTACATGCTTTTATTGACAATAAAATGTTTCCTTTAGTGTATTGTTTGCTGCCAGATAAAAAACAGGACACATACATAACATGTTTCAGACTACTCAAAGAGAAAGTCAGAGAACTGAATATTAACCTGGGTCCATCAACTGTATTCACTGATTTTGAAGTCGGTGCACAAAACGCTATTCGATCTGTTTTTCCAGCATCAAATCTCAAAGGTTGTTTCTTCCACTATGCACAATGCCTTTGGAAATATGCTTCAACAACATGCAAACTAAAGGAAGATTATGAGACAGACGAAAATATTTGTTTCCGAATTCGATGTGCCATATCTTTGCCTCATGTTCCCATGCAGAACGTCAGTGATGTGTGGTTAGAGGTACTTGAGGAATGGGAAGAGGTTTTAGATGTTGACAATAGGGAGATCGACCAACGTGTACTTAAGTTTACAGACTATGTGAACAGACTGATGTGACTGAAAACTGGGTCGAAGGAAATCAAGGTTTGGAACTTTGGAACCATTACAACACGACTGGGCCACGAACAAACAACCATGTCAAGGGGTGGCACCACAAACTACAGTTATTCATAGCTGGATCTCATCCAAACATTTTCAAAATGATAGACTTCATTAAAAGAGCAGTCTTACAGTGAATCAACAGTCTTGCAGATAACAGGAGGAGGTCGGGTACCTCCCAGAAGGAAGAAATATAGATCTGTTGACAACTGCTTGCGACATTTCAAGAGACTGCTTGGTGAGGGCCAGGTAACAATGTTGGAGCATCTTGATTCAATTTCAAGAATCACTGGGTTTTAAATTTAGTGTATTATTGTATATGTATACTTTTATCGTTGCCATGTATTTTACATATTTGATATATTGGTCTGTTATTTATTTAATAAGTACAGTGTTAAATCAATTAATATTTGCAACGCGCCGCATTGGTGCAAATATTCATCGATATACTTACGAGTGTACTGTATATCCACTTTGCATAAAAGAAGTGACTTAATTAAAGTTCTCAAGGGCAGAACTGGTTCTTAGGGTTTTAATTTTTTGTTTAATGTAATAATATAAAAATGTATTATGTTTTCTCATTAGAAAGTGCTTTATTTTTCATGTACATCATTATTTATGGTTTTAATTTTTTAATTTAATAATACATGTATAAAATTTAAAAAATTTATAGTAATTTATATATTTTTTATACTTACCAATGACCCAGACTTAGCTGGTGCTAACTCTAAAATATTTAGGGCCAAACACAAATCTTACCCCCCAATCCCCAAAATTTGCATCAAAAACCGAAAATTACATGTCCTATATGGTCCTCCATACTTTTACTCCACTGCGCATGCGCAGTGTCAAGGAGGTCTCGAAATTGGTGCAATTATCATTCTTACAACCAGTGCCTGGTAAGCGTTATGTATTCAGCGGGGAGGTATGAGTTCCCAACTCATGGGAGGGCCATACCCGTCTGGGTCATTGGTAAGTATAAAAAATATATAAATTACTATAAATTTTTTAACATTTTTATACTGAACCAATGACCCAGACTTAGCTGAATAGTAAAAAGGTTGGAGGGCCTAGGACATAAGGAAAATCCAATAGACTCAACTACATATAACAGAATTATCCCCTCGAGGAGAAAGGAGAAATAGGCTTTACATGTATCTTTCTTATTTGCATCAAAACAAGAAAGACACAACATCATTCTGTAATTCAGCACAATAACATCAATGATCTCTATCAACATCCAGTATAAACCGTTATACTAATTATTTTTAAAATGAAAGCCAATAAATAAAGGAAGTCCAGAGAAATGAGACTCTTTATACTCATTAAAAGTGTCCGAGGATTGTATATTAATGCCCGTACGACCCATGACATATACAAATGCTTCACACCGAGCTACACTTTAAAAATACTACATGGAAGAGTAAACATTAGCTTCACACTTTAAAATCATCCTGGTACCGACTCGGAATTACTGACTCCAGGAGAGGTATTCCCTTGCTTTTCACTATAAAGCAGGTGACTAAAGGGAACACCCTCCCCCCCCCCCTTCCCCTTGATCAAATACTCCAGAGCGAAGAGGGCAGCAGGACAAAGTCACCGCCGGAACCGAAAGCCTACACAACTATAGTTGCAACAGTTTAGTGGACGACATTCTGAGCAACAGATAATGGACCTAAACAATGCAGATCTCCAGAAATGGACACAATATTTCTAAGATACAAATTCGTGAAAGTGGAAGGCTGAGACCAATATGCAGCCCTCATTAGATCTGTAATAGCAACACTATTAGCGTAAGCCCACAATGTAGAAAGAACTCTTACTTCATGAGCTGAAATCTTAAGCACAGACTGCTGAGTTGAAGATATTTATCATAAGCAGTACGGATAGTTAATTGAATCCATCTGGCCATAGAATGGGCCGAAATGTGGAGGAAGCTTCCACGGCATGTATCTCAACAGACACCTGAGTACATTAATCCACGGTCTCTGCGGAGATAGAGATGCTACCAACAGAATTTTGCATTGAGATTAATTTAACTTGAGCAATATCTGCTGAATCAACGGCACTGGAGGATACACAAATCCTATCATTCCGACTACTTAGATCGATAGAATGTCTACTGCAAACGCTCGGGGATCCGAACATGGTGACACATACGTCTGCAACTGACTGTTGAGATGCGTCGCAATAAGTCCATCATTGGCCGCTCTCATTGGTAGCAAATCTGATTGAATACTCATTTGTTGAAAGTCCATTTTGACAGCAACAAGCGGTCCCTCCATGAAAGGGAGTCCGCTAATACGTTCAGACGACCCGGAATATGACGGACCGATAGGAGAACTTGATGTTCTAATATAAACAGATGGATTCATTCCATTAACTTGAATAACAGAATGGAATGAGTGCCTCCCTTGTTCCGAATATACACTATTACCGTCGTATTGTCAGACAGAATTTGCACGTGAGCATTCTGAATAACGTTCATTCAATGACGTAGCACAAGACAAATTGACATCATTTCTTGATGTTTATGTGCTTGATTAGGAACTGCAGATCCCAAGACCCTGGCACTTCAAATCCGTTGGGCTCAATGTTGCGTCCCAACCTGTTTGACTGGCATCCGTCAAAACTGAAAAACTCGGATCCGGGAATTGCAGTGGAACTCCCTGAGTTAACCACTGAATAACTGCCCAAGTCTGAATCTCTTGTTCACTTGATTTGACAAGAGGATGTCCATATCGTGCGAATGAATCTTTACCCTCCAATTCTGGGTCAGAAAATTTGGAGAGAACGAGTGCGTAGCCACCCCATCGGAATAAAATCCGCGGCCGCTCCGCACAACCTATCAGTCTCATGAAATCTCTCGCTGTAACTTTGTCTGAATGAAGACAATAGCGAGCGTAACAACTGATTAATTTTGCTCTGGTGAACGGCAGGCGAACTAGACTGTTGTGCGTCTCGAAGCTCATCCCCCGGTGGGTGAATGACTTGGACAACACCAGATCCGACTTCTCCTCATTTACTTATAAAACCGAGACATTGGAGCAATAGAAGCAGATTCTGCATATTGTTCTGAAGCGTTAACTCATTGCCGTACCTCTGAAGAATGTCGTCCAGGTAGGCCGACGTTACCGCAGACGAATGAGCTCAGAAACGAGTCATTACTGAGTTCATTATTCGAGTGAAAGCCCAGGGCGCTAGATTCAGACCGAAGCATATTGCTCGGAGCTGATACACGACTCCTATGACGGCGAAGCGAAGATACTTTCTGAATGCCTGATGTACCATGACGAGAAAGTACACATCTTGAGATCTATGCATGTAGCATAGTCATTCACCCGAATACTTGCTCTGACCAATCAGATGGTCTCCATATAGAAACTTGGAGCCACGATCAGCTTGTTTATCCAGCTCAGATTGATGAGTGGACGGAACGAGCCGTCTAGTTTTGGAACCAGAAAAGGATGGTTGTAGAAACCTGGAAATTCCTGGATTTCTACGATCTCTATCGCTATTTACTCCAGAAGAGACTGGACTTCTGATGGAAGTGAGTCTCTTCTCTACGGATTTGATGTAAGCTGAGTCCATCTTGGACTTCGAGTTTAACAGAGGTTTTCCTTTGAAGGACAGTTTAGTCCTTCCGAAATCACCCCTCAAACCCAAGGAACGTCCATAAACGACTCCCAATTTGTTGAGAAACTCGACAGTCTTCCGCCCACTGGAACACGATAGAGGTTATACCATCACCTCCTGGTCCTGCGAGGCTTGCGGAAGGAGAAACCATGTTCTCCACGGCCCGCGCCTCGCCTCGCCTCGTTAACCTAGGGGCATCTGACCGGTTGACTCGGCCAGTATTACAGCCCCTATCTAAGTCGCTACCCTGACGGTCTCTAGAGTAAGACCTAGAGGACGCAAAGGAACCTCTATAGGAACTTTCCTTAGATGTATTCGCCACAGAAGTGCCTGTCCTACTCTTCTCCGCTGAATCTGACTTTATGGAAGCGGATTTGAATAGCAGAGAGTCTGAAGCTTTCTTAGTTATCTGAACATAGATTGCGTAAAGCTTGCCGTCGAAGAGAAGCTCTCCGGAGACCGGAGCGACTCTGAGAGAGTTTTTCACTTTACTATCCATGCGCGTGGATGTAGCCAGGGCCGCGACACGTCTAACCAACTCTAGTTTTGCCACTAAAAGGGTGGGGTTATATGTGGAGAATGCTATGGCCCTCGAAAGAACTCTTAAGGAGGTTGTACATCCTAGAATTCTTTTTGATCGAGATGTAATGATAATGCTCTGGTAAGGTGATCTGCGTTCGATAATGGGTCTAAGCTAGCCCTGTTAGATGATACTGTCGTTTCCAACATCGTGGTTGGAATTGACATAGATGACGGTATAGACAGTACTAGGTCTTCAGCCTGGTCGTCTAGACACATAGGAACTCTCGGAATGCCCTGTCCTGCCGTTTCGAATTATTCCATGAATTGATGAAAGGCAGATGTAGAGCATTTGCCAATAAGAAACCAGACCTGCCTGTTTTGGGAGCAAGTTATATATAGCGTCATTCAATAGTACAAATGTCCGTAAGACATTACTGGACTGTGTCGGAAACTCAGGGACAATGTCCCTAAACCGATTAAAGAATTCTGTGTCCAGTGGCGCTATCAGTCTCTTTCAAATGATAATGCCAGATGCACTCACCGGCAATTATGTTGTTCCGAAAGGGAAAATTACAACTCCTCCGTATCCCTTTTGCCATCCTGTCGGACCACTTGTAAATCTTGGTCATCCGTGCCTGAACCTGCAGCGGAACGTACCGACCCAGCTTCCTCGGATAATTCCTGATCCGACAGAGTTTCTGTCGGTTGCTGGGATGCTGCGATAATTTGTGCTATCTGCGATAGCACGTCCGTAACGGAGGCCTGAGAAGCTGCGGTCTTACAGGATTTAGCTGCTGGAAGCTCCTTGGACGTTGACACGTGCATACATATTTATGCGAACGTCCGGAGTATGAAGGCCTCGTATCCTTGGCTACCGGACGGAGTGACCTGGTCGCCGTGGTATCCCTGGTCCCGTGGTATCCCTGGTCGGCGAGATTGGTTGGATATCACATAGCCAAGGTGCGGTAGTGTGTGCTGCCGTGAGGATGAGGAAGCCGTTAGAGCAGTCTCTCTGGACTGTCTATATAACGGAGCGTCCCGAGCGGTGGACGTATGCTCCGACTGAGGAACATTATGTACCACAACATCTGGGCCCAGATGTTGTTGTACGAGAGAGGGACCTCTCTCGCTTGCAGCTCAGATGGACCTGGATGAGCACGGAACCGGACTAATAGGCTTCCTCCGTACCATCCTCGTATCCCTCGTCACTGGGTGTATTTTATAGTGCTCGCATCACACAAATCTCCTCTCTGGACCGCAACGGACGAACCCGGCTGCCGAGCCATTCGGTGAATGGTCGCTACACCGGGCGATCTAGAGGACGCCAAAGCCGTCAAAATGCCAAAGCCTTCGATCCTACTTGGGACCTCTTAGGCAATTGACGTATCTGCATGAGCACTTTTACCGCTAGCTCTTCATTTGACTATGACGACGGAAGCACACTTTTCGAAGACATCACGGTAACATCACTCTGTTCATGTTCCTCAATGAGGCCTGTGGAGCCGCAGTCTTGCGTAATTAGCCACTGGAAGCTCCAGGGACGTTCATTCCTGCATTTATATAATATGTGAACGTCCCAACTGGAAAGGCCTCGTGTCCTCGGCTAGCAGATGGAGTGACCTGGACGACGTGTATTCCCTGGTCGGCAAAGCAGGAGCTCCAGGGACGTTCATTCCTGCATTTATATAATATGCGAACGTCCCCTGGAAATCTGTGGTCACATAGCCAAGGTGCAGTCGTGTGTGCTGCCATGAGGATGAGGAAGCCATAAGAGCAGTCTCTCCGGACTGTCTATATACCGGAGCGTCCTGAGCAGGAGGAGTGGACGTATGCTCCGACTAACAAACAAACATACATACAACAACATCGCGGTGCAAATGTTGATGTAAGAGAGAGGGGGCCTCTCTTGCTCGCCGTCCGGATGAACCTGGATGAGCTAGGAACCAGACTAATAGGCTTCCTCCGTACCATCCTCCTCATCCGTCGTCACTGGGTGTGCACATTGTATTTTTATAGTGCTCGCATCACCCAAATCTCCTTCCTGGACCGCAACGGATGAACTTGGCTGCCGAGCCATTCATTGAATGGTCGCTACACCGGGCGAGCTAGTGGATGCCAAGAGCCGTCAATCCTACTAGGGAACTCTTAGGCAATTGATGTATCTGCATGAGCACTTTGCCGCTAACTCTTCATTTTATTGTGATGACGGAAGCACACTTTAAGAAAACATCACGGAGACATCACCCTGTTCTTGTTCCTCTGAAAAAGAGATTGAAAAACTAGAGTGACCCTGCGGAGAGAGGACCGGCATGGACCTCTCCCTGCTAACAACATACCGGGACACACGTCTCCAACGTTTGTCATCCCAATTGACACACACAGAGCAAGGGTTAGTGCGAGTACAATGACTACACTGATCATGAGAATGAGAGGAAGATTTCCTCGCATTACAATTTAATTGTGAAAAATTACAGACAGTCATAGCACTCGCACCAAACCTTGAAAACAAAGATACATAATAAAATAATTCATTATAACATTTCGAAAAAATAATTCAAAAAGAAAAAAATTTTTGAAAAATTTTTTCAGACGAGACCAAGTTCCCAATGGGAACAATGAGCCCAAATGGATCCCAAAAAAGCCTATGTGTGGACAAAAATTTTAAAATCATTTCAAAAAATTAATGTAACACTTATGGACAATATTAATGTATCTTGCTATGAATTGAACTAAGCAGAAGATAAGTAATCACTATCAGAAGTAACCGTTGTCAACATAAACAAAAAGTGTACAAAAAACAGAAACATGACTCCAGGCACTGGTAAACATGGCCCGAAATCAGTTACCAATTTAAACACTATCTGATGCAAAACAGAGACTTCCAGAGAAGAAACTGGAGAACATCAGATGGTAGATGCAGACCAAAACGCCTAAACACCCAAGGGTGAGGACGTAAACATGGGGAAAAACAGAATATTAATTCTGTTACCAAGCCAAAACTCCCAAGAAATTTTAGTAATCCACATTACGAAAATTATGCCAAAAGCATGGGAGAATAGCTAGGGGGGAATAAAGGAAAGGGAGAGAGGAGACACTGATCAACAATGGAACATTCATAGCAAGAATGACAACATCAGGGTCATGCCTCGATAATAGGCAACATGAAATAATTTCGTAAAAAATTATAAGTTACAGCCCTGAACATTTCCTGCCACTACTTCTTCCTCTCATCCTTCTATTTCCTCCTTAGATCCACCATTTCTCTCATAATTATGTGTCTGTGTCTAGCATCATTTAAACTGAGATTTACAAGCACAAATATCAGTGAGATGTAATTGAATTGAAGGCTAAACAAAGAATGATAATTGCGCCAATTTCGAGACCTCCTTGACACTGCACATGCGCAGTGGAGTAAAAGTATGGAGGACCATATAGGACATGTAATTTTTGGTTTTTGATGCAAATTTTGGGGATTGGGGGGTAAAATTTGTGTTTGGCCCTAAATATTTTAGAGTTAGCACCAGCTAAGTCTGGGTCATTGGTACAGTATAAAAATATGTAGTGTTTTCTCATTATAAATTGCTTTGTTAATTAATTTATTTATTTATTAGCATTATGTTGATGTAAGAGAGAGGGGGCCTCTCTATATATTCAGAAGCAAACCATTTTTAATATCCACATACAACTGTTCTCGGACTATATGACTGGAGAATGGCTACTGACACTAGCCAAGAAACTGCTACAAAACAATGATTGGCGGACGAAGTGTCACCACCAGAAATTGGGCTGGCCAACTACAAATTCCCCCCCCCCCCCCCAAAAACAGAGATGACATTTGGAATAAAAATTTATCTAAACATGTCCATATATTCTGCATGCAAAACATACTTCATGTCCAGGCATTAGAATGTGCTTGTTGAGCTCACACCAATGATGCGGCATATGCTAAGCTTTGGTAACAAAAACAGAAAATAGTAACAATATCTATTATTATTATTATATATTGATGCTAATGTCACATCAGCAGATAAGGCTATATCATGGAATAACAATATCTTAGTGATGATTTTTTATGTATAGGATAGGAAGAATTTCATTTATTAGGTAAAGGGTTGAAATGTGAAATACTGATGATTTTGCTGCCTTTTTTACACAAAGTGATTATTCTGTTATTTTCCCATTGATGCATAAATTTATGTCTAACAAACTTGTCTCGATACCAATGGATTGCTAGAAAGTCAACAAAAAATGTTGCAACTCAATCTGCACCCCCTACCTACCCCCCCCCCCACACCCCCCCCCCCCCTCCACCCAAGATGGCATGAAGTTAATCAATGCATTAACGATTAACCAGCTGAGTATATTATAAATATTTTTCATCAAATCTATTCATGGCTAGATTTGATGAAAAATTCATCTAAATTTATCTCAAGGAATCAGTGGTGAAAAAATCCTTTCAATTTACTGGAGATAAATCTGAATAAAATGTGCCCAAATTATTCTTATATCAGTGGCAAGAGAAATTCTGTCCTAGCAAGTCAGAAAATAAGCAGACTACCATCTGCAAAATGAGGTCCCCAGAGGGTAGCATCACTAAATTTACCCTCTGTGAACCTCAATCTGAATCATGGTCTTAAAACTAAACAGAAAGAGGTACCCAGAGGATAAATTTTCCCACTGTATGGGATAGTATCATCAAATTCACCCTCTGGGGACCTCATTTTGCAAATGTCAGACTGATTATTTTCAGGCCTGTGTTCTAGGCAGGAATATCTGCCAGCAGCATGCAAGGAGTTAACTCCTCCCATTCAATGATGTTTGATGACATGAAAGCTGTTATGTGTAACAGTTTTTACTTCATTAAATGTCATGGTGTTTACCAAGCATGAACACTTTAACTTCCTATAAATTTTACATTTTCTATACTTGTTTTTGTCAATAATAACTAAAATTTGTTGTAAATATTCAATTTGAACTGCCACAAAAAATGAGCACATCATCAACCTATTCAGTTTACAGAGACATCAAAATACATTCTTTAAAAAGTCACTGGCGATTATGAGATGCTGGAACAATAAAAACATTTGAGGAAATTTTATTTATTGAGCATTGTTTATTATAGCAACATCAGCCCCTACCCCCACGGTATTGGTTACAGCAATCCAACTGTATAGAGATCGGTGATCGAACATCACAATAAAAGAAAACCACATCACTGATATCATATGTTGTCAAGGCACATTATTTGTGGTTCTGTGGTGATGTACTAACAGAACTCCTCTCCTCTCCAACTCCAGAATCTCCTGTCTGATGACATATTTCATGGCTTGTATCTTTCACTGCTATTTGATTGGCTGACTGGTGATGAAAAAGAAAAATGTATATATAATATAAAACAGAGATAAATCCTATTGAATAGACTAAAATTCACAGAAAAAATCTTGGTGTTCCTTTACTAAAATAAGAAGTAATTTAATGAGTTTAGAGCAGAGCTGGATGGTTTTCTGGTTTGTCAGTTCGGTTCTGGTTTTCATGGCAAACCGGAAAACCAAACTGAGGGTATGTTTCAGTGAACTATTCCGGTTTACTTAGTTTACTATTCCATGTAAACCTAAACTAGGTTTAGAAATCACAACAGAACGATATGTTCAATGCTAATACTATTCCACATAAACCCCTGTTTGATGTTGCTAGGAAACGCGACGCGTGAAAGTATTGTTAGGAGGGGGACATCCAAGGCGTGGGAAACATATCCCTGCTTTCATTTTTAAACAATCTTAGAAACCCATCGTTAAAAAGGCCCTCATCAGAAACTTTCCAGTGATGGTGTAAAAAATTGCGTGACTGCTATCATGGAAATAAATTGGCCAAAAAGGATCTTCTGAAAGTTTTAACAATTTTTTTCTGAGAGAAAAACACCCTTTCAGATGAGAATCAAATATTTTTGAAATGCCGCTTTTATGGGCTAAATATATGTTACTAACTTTTTTATAGTTTCTCTCTCTTGAGTTAACATTTTTCATGAACCTTGCACTGTTTATTTCTTTTTTGGCACTGGAAATTGAATGTTTTTTATTGTCGTTGTGCGAGGCGTAGAACTTTTATGTGCATTCCACTGCGCATGTCAAGAATAGAATGATAAACCAGATAACCCTGCTCTCAATGAGGTTTAGTTGGTTTATTCCAGAATGGTAAACCAGAATATAAACTGCTCAATGAAACGTCCGTGTGTCTACGCATGCTCACAATAAACCAAGTATACCGGAATAGCTCACTGAAACATACCCCATATGACCCAGCCAAAACCGGCCAAATGATTTTACTGTGTTTATCCATAAACTAATCAAACAAGAGCTGGACTGTCATCCGGTGCATACCCCCACGTGGTGTACCGCCTAGTGTGTGCATACCTATGACCAAATATTATAGAAAAAAAATGTGTATTTTCCAACAGGATTGCATTTTCCGACATTATCGCATTTTTCAACAGGATTTTGTAAGTCAAACAACATATAAATGGGTGTTTAGATTAGTCCCTTCTATAAAAGATAGCTGGACACATCCAATATCCACGATTTGCGTTGTGTCCATGTCCATGGATCATTTGACATTTTGAAATTCACTCTAGTCATGGACAATGTTACAATTTGTATTACATATCAAATTTCATTTCATTCCATAATGATTTACTCAACTTATGACAACTTATATTCTTAGATGGACACAAGGACAGGGACACTCGGACAGATGAATGCATGTAATCCAGTATACTCTCAATTTCTTCGAAAGTGGGGGTATAATTAAGTCAGAATACACTGAAGTTCACTCTAATCCTGCCAAGTTTCATTTCATCCTATAATGATTTACTTAAGCTATGACAATTCTTGTACAGATGGACAGACGGATACACAGATAGACAGACGCAATCCAGTATGTTCCCCCCCCCCCCCCCCATTTTCTTCTTAAGTTTTCAACAATTTCTAAGTCAAAAGGTATGGTAAATTGTTTGGTGTTTGGAAGTTTTATGCAATGAGGCAGAAGCCTTTGTCATAGGCAAACTGCATGCCATATTTCATTGAAATCCGATAACCCATACCTGAGATACAGGCTAAACAGACAAATAATGTCTATTTCCTACAATTTTTAAGTCAAAAAAGGGGGATAACTCTAAAAAGGAGAACGCGAGAAACATTGTTGAATCCTTTTTTTAAAGCCTATACCATAAGCAGTGTTCACGCCAAATTTCATTGCAATAGAACATTTGATACCCGAGATACAGGCTGAACAGACAAAAGTTGGCTCGGACAGACACAATTTCTAAGTGAACAAGTAATAAAAAAAAAATAATATAAATCGAAAATCATTCTAGTCTTGGGATATGTTACAATTTAATTACATAGCAAGTTCCATAATAATTTACTTAAGTTATGAAAGTTATGTATATTCTTGGACGCACAGACGGACGGACGCGTGCAATCCAGTATACCCCCCATTTTCTTCGAAAGTGGGGGTATACATGTAACTATCTTACTGGGAGGGAATTTGACTAGCAGGCCCTATGGACTCTCATCACTTAGTCTATCTGGTAAAGGAAACCATATGGCTTTTGAAGCAGTCCATGACTATATCTCACAAACAGTGCTTTACCACATAAGTTATTGTTATTCCCTCTGTTACTGGAAGATCACCTGTGTGAGGAAATATGCCCCTTTCCTGGTTTATAATCATATTCATAATCTGCTCGCTAGCTCAGTGATATGTCAGTATTGCCCTGTAGACAAACTTGTGAATGTTTAGTGATAATCTTCTTTTTCCGACTCTTTCTCTCTTTATCTCTCACTTATGGAGAACTTAGTTTGATGTGTTTTTTCCATATCATTTCAGTATTCAACGTGTGACGTCATCACACCAATATGTTACGTGCAGAAGAGAATGTAAACATACCTGATACCTCTGTCATCATTCAACTATTTTTGTAATTGTATTCTATCTGCAAATAACCTCGAAAAGCTTAAAGCTTACTGTCGGATCCAATATATTGTACCGATGTGCATACTATACAAGTTTAATGGAAATAAATATTGTTTAAACTAAAGGAAAGAATACTTTGTATTCTTATTGTGACATTTTCTCCCTTACTGACACGTCCACTGAATGAGTCAATCTGGGAGAAAATACGACAATGAGAACACAATACAGATTAGATGAACTTTATCCATTTGTTTCCCTAAATTTATATTTTTGGGGTTTTGTTTGGACTCAAAAGGCTTAACAAATGATCCCCCTAGAACCCTAAGAATGATCAAAGGGAATTAAGGCTGAACCCAATGTAGATACTTACAGACAGGGTTTTTTGAGGTGAGTGGTGTCATACAAACTATTACAGATTTTTTCCAAGTTAAGGAGTCTGAAGCGTTACTTACGATATGTTTTTAAAACTAAGAAAAACTGAACCGAAATCAAGAATTTGAACACAATGTTTTACATCAACCTAATGAATCAGATCTGTACAAATTGGGCGAACAATAATTTTGTTAACCCTTTACCTAACACGAAAGGCAGACGACAGTTGCAGACAAAATTCTTTAATAATTAATTTTTTTCATTTTTCGATTAAAAAACATAGGTTATGACCCCTCATTGGAATGATCTCAGCGAGCTCGTTCCAAAGAGGGGTCATAACCTATGTTTTTGAAGCAAAAAATGAAAAAATTAAAGTGTCAATGACACTGTAGCTCAACTTGTCAAGACAAAGACATGTACATGTATAGTATGTGACACAGCAATGACAAACATCTAAGTAATGACCTGATAACAAAGGTACATATAAAGTATTGTAACAGTCTGTACATAAATACTGACCGTTGCCTGTAACAAATGTATAGGTAAAGTATTGTAAAGGTGGGTGACAGTCAGATGCTAAACTAGAAAAAAATCTTTGAGTCCCAGAGTGGGTCTGACTGAACCCCAAAATATTTGTTCTCATAGCACAGTGATAACAAAGGCACCCCAAAACACACTCATTCCTGTCCCAAGGTGAAAACAAAGGTACCCAAGAAGTTTTGTGAAGATCAGTTCACAAATATGAGCTGTGTAGAAGTTGTGACAAAAAACTGATTGGACCTAATTTCGGTACAAAATGGCCACTGGCAGCCATCTTGAATTCTGGACTGCACCCAGAAACACTCGTTCTCGTCCCAAGGAGATAACAAAGGTACCCAAGAAGTTTTGTGAAGATCGGTTCATAAATACAGCCTCTAGCCCGAGCCGTATTGACATGTGCACTTACAGTGTATAAGTAGCACTGAATAAATCAAACTTCATCTAATTTGCATAATTTCTGCACGAGAAAAAAACCCGTACTATATGTGATGTATTCCATGTTACTAAACATTCATACAAAAATATATTCAAATCAGAACTTTCATACAGAAGTTCTGCACAAAAGACTGATTGCACTAATTTTGGTACAAAATGGCTGCTGGTGGCCATCTTGAATTTTGGACCACACCCAAAAACACTCGTTCTCATCCCACGGTGATAACAAAGTTACCCAAGAAGTTTCGTAAAGATCGGTTCATAAATACGGCCTCTAGCCTGAGCCGTATATAGAAGTTGTGTACAAAAAACTGATTAGACCTAATTTCTGTACAAAATGGCCACTGGCAGCCATCTTGAATTTTGGACCGCACCCAGAAACACTCGTTCTCGTCCCAAGGTGATAACAAAGGTACCCAAGACGTTTCGTGAAGATCGGTTCATAAATACAGACTATAGCCCGAGCCGAATTGACATGTGTTCTTACTGTGTGTAAGTAGCACTGAAAAAATCAAAGTTCATCTGATTTGCATAATTTCTGCACAAGAAAAAAACACGTATTATATGTGATGTATCCCATGGTACTAAACATTCACACAAAAAATTATTCAAATCAGCGCTTTCATATGGAAGTTCTGTGCAAAAATCTGATTGCACCAAATTTTGTACAAAATGGCTGCCATCGGCCATCTTGAATTTCGGACCGGACCCAAAAACACGGTGATAACAAAGGTACCCAAGGAATTTCGTAAAGATCGGTTCATAAATACGGCCTCTAGCCCGAGCTGTATTGGCATTTGCACTTACAGTGCTGAAAGTAACACCAAAAAACATCAAAGTTAGTCTAATTTGCATAATTTACGCACGAGAAAAAAACCCGTATTATATGTGATGTATCCCATGGTACTAAACGTTCATACAAAAAATTATTCAAATCCAAGCTTTCATATGGAAGTTCTGTACAAAAAACAGATTTCTGCATCGTCGGTACAAAATGGCGGCTGGCAGCCATCTTGAATTTTGGACCAAACCCCAAAACACTCGTTCTCGTCCCACGGTCATAACAAAGGTACTCAAGAAGTTTCGTAAAGATCGGTTCATAAATACGGCCTCTAGCCCGAGCCGTATCCAATTGTTGACCGACAGACGGTCGACGGGCCATGGCATAAGCTCAAATTTGGCTTCGCCAAAGTTGAGCTAATAATGAAAATTAAATGTTGATTTTTGTGAATACCGCTGGTCGGTTTTGGCCATTACGTTGGGTAAAGGGTTAACATGTACACAAGAGAAAAGTCTTGAAGCCCATATCTGAGCTCTATTTGGAAGGTCAGGTACCACAGCTTAAACACACCTTATCCTGTGGATGATCCTCATATTATCTTTGAAGGGAAATTATTTCATCTGAAAAGATTTGCCTTGTTAAAATTTATGAGAGAGTGCCTTTTGGCAATCTCCCATAAACTGTAACAAAGCAAAGTCATGTGCACACAGTTTGAAGACCCAAAATAATTTAACACTCCACCTGTTAATTCCATTGAGCCTGTCAAATGCCAAAGGTCTTTATCTGGTTTTGAGAACTATGTGGTCTCTGAACAGGTACTTTAACATATAATAACATCCCATGAAAAATAGTCTCACTCCTTTGGCAGTGATTTTTATTGAAGCCTTAATTGGCTGTGTCGAGAGGCAGAAATCACAGCTAACCACTTTGGATCATGAGGTATAAGGTTGAAGAGAGTCTGTAAAATTACACACATCCTTCAGGGTTAAGACAGAGGAAAAATAATTAATTTGCTTCGGTAATATAACCATCCATATTTTTGGCTGCATCCTTAATTATTCTTTTTTATAAGCTCCATTCATGCAAATGCCATCATTGTAAAACTATCGGTCTGCATGAAAAAAAAAGCATGTCTCGAGTCTTTATGAAATAGCAATAGTTTCCAATGGTCTATTACTGATTCAGGTGAATTTCTGAGATAGATGAAAATATTAATTGCTCATGCTAGTGGGTATACCAGAGCACATTGTTTCACTACTCAGCCCAATGATTATTTATTTTATTTAATACCATATCAGTCCAATGATAATGTGTTACATGGAAAGGGTTCTGCACGCAAAAACTGATAAAATTCAAGGCCCAATATATATCAGCATTTTTCAAGGCCCTACAATAGCCAAATTCAAGAATTTTCAAGGCCCTACCTTCACTAGTCCTAACTAGGATTTCAGTCATTACCCCCTCCTAATAAGGAAAGTGGGAGGAGGTGGTAATTACTAGAAGGTTCTAGTTTGGATTTCGCCTTCATTAATTCTGGCATATTTATTGATTTATTTATTGATGTTTAAGGTCACATATTTATGCACAATGGCTAATCATGACCGTGACAGTTTTACGGGTCGAGGAAGCCGGAGTACCCGGAGAGAACCACCGAGCAACGACGAGCAGCTGCCAGCTCCCCAACATCGTATCTCCGCACTGCAGCACAGGCAGGGTTAGATTGGTTGAAGACATGTGTACCATCGACGTGCAGTACGCCTTAGTACACGGCGTCATCGTGCCCCCACATAGGCAATGGGGGTGAAGTGTCTTGCCCAAGGACACAACGCGGTTGCCGCAGGTGGGATTCGAACCGAGGACCTCTCGGCTTGCACCTCTACCCACTGAGCCACCGCGCCCCCATTCTGGCATATAAAATGATATGGTTATGATTAAGTGCTTCGTTAGCATTTTTGTTACACATCCATTAAACTTTAAACCCTTGTATTTAATGAAATTGCTGCTTTGACATAAACATTTCTGTATTCAACTAGTGATGTACAAGCCAGAACTTTTCCCAGCACAGTTTATACTAGTTACTTTCCTGTCGAGTCATTAGTTACACTTCAAAAAGTTTCCAAATTTCGTTATACAGTTATCGAACGTTTGTCACGTAGAGTGAAAATGAAAACGAACGTCCAAAGCAAAATAAAGTCTGTTCATAAAAAAATGAGATAATATTAAAAAAATCACTTCTAATCACAACATTATCCCAGTCCCGTGGTCGTCTCGTCTGCGGATCCCCATATATCTAAATTGGTCAACTTTATTTCTGTAAATCTTCGGACATCCTGACATGCTTCGAACTTCTTTTAAAAATGCGAGTTGGAATGGCATAGTCATATGTCACGAGACCTGTATGCATTATGTTTTACATAACGAGTTGGAATGACATAGTCATATTTTGCGAGAGCCATAGGCTCAGAGGAAGCCCTGATGGAAAAAAAAAATTGAAAAAACAAAAATATAACCGACAGAACCTAATTTTTTGGGGGCACATTACTGGAACAAATTAATTATTTTTCTCATCCTAGAAGAGGCTTGGCATGTTTCCATTAAATTTATTCGAGTGGGTATGGATTTTAGAATCCTTCAGTTTATCAAAGATTTTCAAGGTGGGAATTTGCCACTTTCCTTATTATATAATGAGGTCTATTATAGAAGGCAAGAGAGATCACTCTCCTCAAAACATCAGGCCAGCAAATTGTTACCCAAAATCATAAAATGTTGGACCAGGATGCGTGTTCCAACACTTTACGATTTGCCCAATTAGATTGCATGATCAACAAAAGCCATGGGTTCAGATCAAAGACACCAAGCTGCCAAATCCTACCTTTTCCCAACAAATGCTCAACACAACACATTAAAATCCTGTTAACTGAATAGCTACTTTTCTAGTGAAAAATATTCAATTAACAATTTACCTAACACAAAAAGTAGACTACACTTGCAAATAAAATTGTTGAATAACTAATTTTTTTTACGTTTTTCATCAAAACCATAGCTTATGACCCATCGTTGGAACGAGCTCAATGTGCACATTCCAATGAGGGGTCATAAGCTATGGTTTTGAGACAAACAAGAGGCCCCAGGGGGCCTTAGGCGCTCACCGAATGTTCCATACTGTTCAGACACAAATTTTATCAAAAGCTATTCTTAAGGTCGTACAGAGTAAATCTATACTCTCTGTGGAGCTAAAACATCAACAGGACTGAATGGGACAATGCTGCTGATCAAATATCAAAAGATTCTGCATGATGGTTCTGAAGAAGATTTTTAAAGAATTTTCCTTGAATTGCACAAAGTAAACATTCACGCCACCATAGTGAGCCCCAATATTGATCAAAAGACTCAATTTGAACAAACGTGAATCCAGCCCATACCAAGATGCTGCATACCAAATATCTAAAGATTCTGCACACTGGTTCTGGTGAAGAAGATTGTTAAAGATTTTTTCTTAAATTGCACTAAGTAAAAATTCACACCCCCATAGTGATCCCCATTATTGAACAGGGGATTCAATTTGAACAAACTTGAATCAGACCCATACCAAGATGCTGTATACCAAATATCAAAAGATTCTGCCCATCGGTTCCGGAAAAGAAGATTTTTAAAGACATTTTCTTAAATTGCACTAAGTAAAAATTCACACCCCTTTAGTGAGCCCCAATACTGATCGAGGGACTCAATTTGAACAAACTTGAATCAGACCCATACCAAGATGCTGTATACCAAATATCAAAAGATCCTGCCCATTGGTTCCGGAGAAGAAGATTTTAATTTTTTTTTTCTTAAATTGCACTAAGCAAAAATTCAGGTCCCCATAGTGAGCTCCAAAATTGATCAAGGGACTCCATTTGAACAAACTTGAATCAGACCCATACCCAGATGCTGTATACCATATATCAAAAGATTCTGCCCACTGGTTCTGGAGAAGAAGATTTTTCCTGAAATTGCACTAAGGAAAAATTCATGCCCTTATAGGGAGCCCCAATATTGATCAAGGGACTCGATTTGAACAAACTTGAATCAGACCCATACCAAGATGCTGCATACCAAATATCAAAAGATTCTGCCCACTGGTTCTGGAGAAGAAGATTTTTAACAAATTTTTCTTAAATTGCACTAAGTAAAAATTCACGTCCCCATAGTGAGCCCCAATATTGGTTGAGGGACTCAATTTGAACAAACTTGAATCAGACCCATACCAAGATGCTGCATACTAAGTACCAAAAGATTCTGCCCACTGGTTCTGGAGAAGAAGATTTTTTAATAATTTTTCTATAATTCATATGGTGCTATCAGAGTTATGCCCCATACAGAGCCCCTAAGGGACGTGGCCATTTCATTTGAACAAACATGAATTGCCATATAGTAATGAACATCCACATGAAGTTTCGTGAAAATTGGACCAGTGGTTTCAGAGGTGAAGTCGTTTGAAAAATGTTCATGACAACGGACAACAGACGGCAAGTGATAAGTTGAGCTCCCTTCGGTGAGCTAAAAATTCCTCATATTGACTAAGTTATAATTCAGACTCAAATATGGACCCAGGGACTTGGCTTTAACAAACTTGAATCTCACCCTCCTAAGGATGCTACACACCACATATCAAAACATTCTGACTACTGGATCTGAAGAAGAAGATTTTTAAAGAAAATTCCTCATTTCAAACTAAGTTACAATTCAAGCTCCCACAGTGAGCCCAAATATGGACCTGGGGACATGGCTTGAACAAACTTGAATCTCACCCCCATAAGGATGCTACATACCAAATATCAAAACATTCCGACTGCTGGATCTGAAGAAGAAGATTTTTAAAGAAAATTCCTCATTTTGAACTAAGTTATCATTCGGGCTCCCACAGTGAGCCCAAATATGGACCTAGGGACATGGTTTGAACAAACTTGAATCTCACCACCCCTAAGGATGCTGCATACCAAATATCAAAACATTTCGACTGCTGGATCTGAAGAAGAAGATTTTTAAAGAAAATTCCTCATTTTGAACTAAGGTATACTTTGGGCTACCACAGTGAGCCCAAATATGAACCCAGGGACTTGGCTTGAACAAACTTGAATCTCACCCCCCTAAGCATGCTGCATACCCAATATCAGAAGATTCTGCCTTTTGGATCTTGAGAAGAAGATTTTTAAAGAAATTTGCCTGAAATGCACTAAGTTCAAATTGGGCTCCTATACTGAGCCCAAATATGAACCCAGGATGCCGATTTGAACAAACTTGAATCAGATCCACCCCACAATGTTGCATACCAAATATCAAAAGATTCTGCCTGCTGGATCTGGAGAAAAAGATTTTTTTAAGAAATTTGCCTGAAATGCACTAAGTTAGAATTCAGGCTTCTATACTGAGCCCAAATATGAATCCAGGGGGCCAATTTGAACAAACTTGAATCAGACCCAACCAAGATGCTGCATACCAAGTATCAAAAGATTCTGCAAACTGGTTCTGGAGAAGAAGAATTTTTTAATCATTTTTCTATAATTCATACGGTGCTATCCGAGTTATGCCCCATACAGAGCCCCCAAAGGATGTGGCCATTTTATTTGAACAAACATGAATTGCCATATAGTAATGAACATCCACGTGAAGTTTCGTGAAAATCGGACCAGTGGTTTCAGAGGAGAAGTCGTTTGAAAAATGTTCATGACAACGGGCAACGGACGGCAAGTGATAAGTTGAGCTCCCTTCGGTGAGCTAAAAATTCCTCATATTGACTAAGTTATAATTCAGACTCAAATATGGACCCAGGGACTTGGCTTTAACAAACTTGAATCTCACCCTCCTAAGAATGCTACACACCACATATCAAAACATTCTGACTGCTGGATCTGAAGAAGATTTTTTAAGAAAATTCCTCATTTCAAACTAAGTTACAATTCAAGCTCCCACAGTGAGCCCAAATATGGACCTGGGGACATGGCTTGAACAAACTTGAATCTCACCCCCATAAGGATGCTACATACCAAATATCAAAACATTCCGACTGCTGGATCTGAAGAAGAAGATTTTTAAAGAAAATTCCTCATTTTGAACTAAGTTATCATTCGGACTCCCACAGTGAGCCCAAATATGGACCTAGGGACATGGCTTGAACAAACTTGAATCTCACCCCCCTAAGGATGTTGCATACCAAATATCAAAACCTTCCGACTGCTGGATCCGAAGAAGATTTTTAAAGAAAATTCCTCATTTTGAACTAAGTTATCATTCGGGCTCCCACAGTGAGCCCAAATATGGACCTATGGACATGGTTTGAACAAACTTGAATCTCACCGCCCTAAGGATGCTGCATACCAAATATCAAAACATTTTGACTGCTGGATCTGAAGAAGAAGATTTTTAAAGAAAATTCCTCATTTTGAACTAAGGTATACTTTGGGCTACCACAGTGATCCCAAATATGAACCCAGGGACTTGGCTTGAACAAACTTGAATCTCACCCCCCTAAGCATGCTGCATACCCAATATCAGAAGATTCTGCCTGTTGGATCTTGAGAAGAAGATTTTTAAAGAAATTTGCCTGAAATGCACTAAGTTCAAATTGGGCTCCTATACTGATCCCAAATATGAACCCATGATGCCGATTTGAACAAACTTGAATCAGATCCACCCCACAATGTTGCATACCAAATATCAAAAGATTCTGCCCCCTGGATCTGGAGAAGAAGATTTTTTTAAGAAATTTGCCTGAAATGCACTAAGTTAGAATTCAGGCTTCTATACTGAGCCCAAATATGAATCCAGGGGGCCAATTTGAACAAACTTGAATCAGACCCTACCAAGAATCAAAAGATTCTGCAAACTGGTTCTGGAGAAGAAGAATTTTTTAATAATTTTTCTATAATTCATACGGTGCTATCCGAGTTATGCCCCATACAGAGCCCCCAAGGGATGTGGCCATTTTATTTGAACAAACATGAATTGCCATATAGTAATGAACATACACGTGAAGTTTCGTGAAAATCGGACCAGTGGTTTCCGAGGAGAAGTCGTTTGAAAAATGTTCACGACGACGGACCACGACGGATGGCAAGTGATAAGTTAAGCTCCCTTCGGTGAGCTAAAAATGAAAAAAATAATGAAAATTGAATGGTGATTTTTGTAAATAGCACTGGCCATTATGTTGGGTAAAGGGTTAACAGGCATATTCAATCAACAGGAGTTGGAGCATTTTCATATATTCTAGAGAAAAACTTGGAATTTTAATTTGCAAATGGATAAAAGGTATTAATGAGCTTAGTTGGACTACAGTAATAAAACACTGACAGCTGGCTGACTGATACCCTGTACCAGAAACTGTTTCTTTGATTGCTCCACTTTGTTTTAACAAACAGATTTAGTGCAAATATAAATAAAAAATGATAATTTCAGAATTAGGGACTGTAATATGCAAAAGGTTCACAGAATTTTGTCAACAGCAACAGCAGAAATCCTTAACAGCAGTAATCCATAAACCTGTACCTAATGAATCGGCTGCATCCACCAACATAATTTTGAAATTTAGCAGTTTAAAAAAATGATAAATTTTAAGTAATTTGTATATTTTTTAAACTTACCAATGGCCCAGACTAGCGGGTGCAAACTCAAATTAATCCAGGGCCAAACACAAATTTTGCCCCAATCCCCAAAATTTGCATGCAAAACCGAAAAAATTAAGTCCTATATGGTCCTCCATACTTTTGTGATCTGCACATGCGCAGTATCCAGGAAGGTACCAAAATTGTCGCCAACCATCATTCTTTCTACAGTGCCTGCTAAATGTTATAATCAGCAGGGAAGAATGAGTGCCCACTCATGGGAGGGCCATCCCCATCTGGGCCATCGATAAGTATAAAAAATATACAAATTACTTAAAATTTATATTTTTATACCACAACCAATGGCCCAGACTAGCTGAATCGTAAAAAGGCTGGAGGGCCTAGGACTTGAAGGAAAATCCAATCTCTCTATTACTTCGATAAAGGATAGCTCCTACAGGCGAATAGGAGAAGATAAAGGAATTACATATGCCCTTTTCTTTTACAAGAAAAGAGAATGGCATAACACCACCAATGTAATTGAGAATTACATAATTTCTCCATTTAATGCCAGCATAACTCGTTATGCTAATTTAATTGCTTTTCACTATAAAGCTAGATAACATAAGGGAACCCCCCCCCCCACCCCTTCCCCTTGTTCTGAGGTAAAATTCCTCAGAACGAAGAGGGTAGCGGAATGGTGTTAGTGCTTGATCAGACTGCCTAAAGACCTTATAGATGCAATATTAGTGGACGACATTCTGAGCAACAGAAAGAGGACCCAAAGATCTAAGGTCACCGGAGATGGACTCTAAAATTCTAAGGTAAAACTTAGTGAATGAAGAGGGGTGTGTCCAGTACGCAGCCTTCATAAGATCAGTAATGGCTATACTGTTAGAATAAGCCCAAGAAGTGGACAGTGCTCTAACCTCGTGCGCTGAAATCTTGTTGACAGAATGTTGATCTGAAGATAGATTTTCATAGGCAATATGTGTTGCCAACTGAATACATCTAGCGACAGAATGCACAAATATCTTTTCTGTTAGGAATCAAAGAAAGAAAGAAATGTTTTCTTCCCTTTCTAATAAAATATGATCGACGTTTAAAAATGTGCATTGCTCTGACTGGACACAGCAAGGGTCTACGGTTATCTGAGGACGGTAAAGACTTATACATGTATGACAATACGCTCCGGCCACTTATCCGGAATCAGATTCTTAGCCAAAAAGCTCACTTCCGTAGTTAGGGTAATAGTATTACCCACACTTCGGTAATGGGAATCATCAACAGATAATGCATGAAGTTCACTAACTCTTTTAGCAGACGCAAAGGCTAAGAGAAATGCCATTTTGTAGGTCAAGAATTTGAACTTTACATCGTCTTACGGCTCAAAAGGAGCTTCTTGAAGGTTCAGCAGAACCCAAGCCAAATTCCACTTAGGAATTAATCTGAGGGTTCTAGGTCTATCGATAGAGACATTTATAACTAGCTTGGATAAAGAAGTATCTGTTCCAATAGCCAAGTTATCATGATGAGCATAAGTGTCTGTTAACATTGACCTATAGCCCTTAATAGTGAAGGGCTGCAGTTTGAGATCGTCAAACAGGTAGACCAGAAAATTGGCAATCTGTGGAATGGACGGATCATATATGTCTACTGACTGAGCTATACACCAACGGAAGAAAACCCTCCACTTCGCTGCATAATTCAACGAAGAGGAGGCCCTCTTACAGTTAGAAATTGTGTCCACTGCTTGTCTTGTAAAATGTTTTCCGTGCAAGAAGGACTGTACAACGGAAATACATGAAGGTTGAGACCTTCCAGGTTGTGATGCAGTGTGCGTGACTTGCCCTGAAATAGAAGATCCCTTTGAGGAGGAAGCTTCCAGGGAATGTCCCATAACAGACACCTGAGAAGATTAATACAAGGTTTCTGTGATGACAGAGGTGCTACTAGCAAGATTTTGCAGTGAGACTGTTTGATCTTTAACAGGGAGTGCGGTGGCTCAGTTGGTAGAGGTGCAGGCTGCAAGCCGAGATGTCCTCGGTTCGAATCCCACCTGCGGCAACCGCATTGTGTCCTTGGGCAAGACACTTCATCTCCATTGCTCACGTGGGGGCATGATGACACCATGTACTAAGGCGTACTGCACGTCAATGGTACGCATGTCTCCAACCAATCTAACCCTGCCTGTGCTGCAGTGCGGAGTTACGATGTTGGGGAGCTGGCAGCTGCTCGTCGGTTCTCTCCGGGTACTCCGGCTTCCTCCACCCGTAAAACTGTCACGATCATGATTAGCCATTGTGCATAAATATGTGACCTTAAACATCAATAAATAAATAAATAAATAAATAAATGATCTTTAACAGAATCTGCTGAATCAATTCAGCTGGAGGGTATGCATATCCTATCATCCAGTCCCATGAGATCGACAGAGCAGCTACTGCGTATGCTCGATGATCTGGACATGGTAACACGAACATCAGTAACTGATTGTTTAGGTGTGTCGCAAAGAGATCTATTATGGGACAATAGAGATCTGCCTGAATATTCGCTTGTTGAGAGTCCATTCCGATGGCAACAGGCGACCTTTCCGAGACACCGAGTCTGCTAGTACGTTCAGACGACCCGGTATATGACGGACTGAGAGATGAACTTGATGATTCAGAACGAATAGGAGAATCTTCTCCGTTAATTTGCATATCGGAATCGAGTGAGTGCCACCTTGGTTCCTGATGTAAGCAACTACTGTTGAGTTGTCCGACAGAATTTGAACATGAATGTTTGCTATTTGATGAATCCAATGTTGTAGTGCTAGCCAGATTGACATCATCTCCTTGATGTTTATGTGCTTCTCTAGGAACCAAGGGTCCCAAAGACCCTGACACTTCAAGTCTGCAGGACTTAGGGTCGTGCCCAACCCATCTGACTCGCATCCGTCATAATCATGAAACCGGATCCGGCAATTACAGTGGAACTCCCTGAGTTAACCAATGAATATCTGCCCAAATCTGAACCCTTTGTTTTAATATGTCCGTTAAAACAAAACAATACTGGTTTCGAGCGAATGCATCTTCACACTCCAGTTCTGAGTAAAGAATATCTGGAGGGGACGCATGTGGAGGCGGCCCATCAGAATAAGATCTGCAGCTGCTATGCACAAACCCATCAGCCAAATTAATTCCCTCGCTGTTAATGCGTCTGAGTGTAGATAAAAGCGAGCATAACAACTGACTAATTTCGCTCTGGGTAACGGCAGACGAACCAGATTGTAGTGAGCCTCGAAGCTCATTCCCAAGTGAGTGAACGACTAGGATGGAGCTAGATCCAACTTTTTTTCATTTACTATGAAACCAAGACGTCGGAACAATTGCAGCAGACTCTGAACATGGTTCTGAAGAATAATTCTGTTGCCGTATCTCTGAAGAATGTCGTCAAAGTAAGCTGACATTACCACAGACGAATGAGCTCGAAAGATGACATTACCAAGTTCATTATATGAGTGAAAGCCCAAGGAGCTAGGTTCAGACCAAAGCACATTGCTCTGAACTGATAAACCTCTCATTGCACGTCAAAACGCATGTACTTTCTGAATGCCGGATGTACCAGGACATGAAAGTAGGCGTCCTTTAGATCTATGCTTGCTGCATAGTTGTCCTCTTGAATGCTTGCTCTTACTGAATGAATGGTTTCCATATATAACTTTGGAGCCCTGATCAACTTGTTTATCCAGCTCAAGTCTATTACCGGTCGGAACGAGCCGTCTGGCTTCGGTACGAGGAACAGGTGACTGTAAGATCCTAGAGAATCTTGGTTCTCGATGACCTCTATTGCTTCCTTTAATAAGAGAGCCTGTACCTCTGCTAGGAGAGACTCTCTTTTGAAAGGATCCGCCGGAAGATTTGTCCAACGCAGACATCTTGTCAGTGGGGTTTTGCTCGGAATGATAGCCGTAGGCCTTCCAAGACTACACTTCTCACCCACTGATCTTCCGTGACTTCTATCCAGTTTCTCACAAACATTCTGCCAACTGGCAAGCAATAGAGGTCTTGTCCATCACCTGAACAACTCACGAGGCTTACGGGAGGAGAAACTACATCCTCCCTCAAAGAACCTCGTCCCGTCGACTTAGGGGCATCTGACCTATAGTCTTGATCAGACCTACGTCCCTTTCCCGAGTCGCTGTACTGACGACCTCTGGACTAATTATAAGAGGGTTTCTTGTACCCTCGCAAGGAGTTCCCTTTTGATGACTTAGATGCGGAACGACCTCGCTTACCCCGGTCTGCTGAAGCGTGTTGTTGAGACACTGAGTTCAAAAGCTGTGTACTGGAAGCTTTCTTTGTAGCCTGTTCATAGACTAATGAAAGCTTGTTGTCAAAAAGAGTATGTCCCGAGACCGGAGCGACTCAGAGAGAGCTTTTCACCTTGTCATCTATAAGTGATGACGACACAAGGGCAGCATCACGTCTGATCAACTCCAAATTTGCCGCTGTCAGGGCAGTGTTATACGTGGCATACATGACTGCCCTTGAAAGAACTCTAAGCGAGGAACAAACATCCTCAAATTCCTTCCCATTAAGACGTTGCGCCATAGCTATTGTAAGGTGATCTGCATTGGACATCGCATCCAGACTCACTCTATTTGATGAAATAGCACATTCCATCACTTCCGAGCATATATTGAATGATGCAGGTAGGGACATATCTAAATCCCCGGCCTGCTCATCAAAATGCAGAGGAGCTCTCTGGACATCTTCTCCAACCGTTTTAAATGAAAGTGGTCCAAGAAACAGTATATTTTTGGAAGATGTTGATAAGAAACCGCCTTTCCTCTTAGCACTAGAGAGGTTAAATATGGCGTCATCAACATGGCCAAAGGCCTGCGACACCTGTCTAGACTGTATCAGAAAGGAAAGAACATCCTCTTTCCTCCACATGAAGTCTGCGTCCACAGACGACAGCGGTTTCTCTCTAGTAGTCGCAGCTTGCTGATCACGTGGAACAAATTCAGGATAGTATTGATGGATAAAATCCATCGCTACCATATGTTGTTCTGAAATGGAAGGGTAATTCTCTTCCTTATCCCTTTTACCATCCGACTGAATCAGCTTGCATGTGCAGAGGACTGGACCAACCCAGCACAATCCGACAGATCACCACCGGAGTCTGCAGGAGGTTGCACTTGCACTTGCAGGGATGCTGCGATCAGCTGCGCAATCTGGGACAGCAAGTCCGTTACCAAAGCTTGAGGAGCAGCGGCCTTCTGTTTTTTAGCAGCTTGCTGCTCCTGGAACAAAGATCCTGAGATGGATCTCTTCTCCGAACATCCCGATGATCAAAGCCTTGGATCGCTAGCAACTGGATGGTCCGACTTCATGGGCGAAGACTGGCTCTGTCTTTGCACAGTGGGCTGGATATCTGAAGTTGGGTAGCTTGCATGCAGTTGTGTGTGCTTTTTTAACGTAGCCTTGAAACTGAAAAACTCAAATTATCTTGTGGAGAGCGTTCTGGCATAGGAATCTCACGTCAACAACATACCGTGACACCCGTCTCCAATGTTTGTCATCCCCAACTTAAAGAGCCGAGTACTGATGCTTTCTTGTAGCTTAATCCTACATTAATGAAAGCTTACCATCAAAGACTTAGTGTCTGGAAAACTAAAGCGACCTATAGCAAGTTTTCCACCCAGTCAAATGTGAAAGATGACAATTCAAGGCTTCGTCACATCAGAATATCTCCCACTTAACATCCGTTAAGACAGAGATATATATGATAAATAGGCTTGGAAAGAATTTTTTAAAAGGTACAAACGTCCACAAAATTCCTTTCCATATAGACGTTGTGTCACAGTACTTAAAATTGAAGTACATAAGACTGTGAGTCTAAATTCACTCTGAATAAGAAATTATCTTCTCAATTGTGTCCGAGCGAACAGCGAAATGATGAAACTAAGATCTTAGCCTGCTCATTCAACGCAGAGAAACTCTCAACACATCTTCCCCGGTCGTTTTTTAAATGTATGTGATCAAAAAACAGTTAAAAGTTAAAAAATTTATAGTAATTTATATATTTTTTATACTTACCAATGACCCAGACTTAGCTGGTGCTAACTCTAACAAAACCAGGGCCAAACACAAATTTTGCCCCCCAATCCCCAAAATTTGCATCTAAAACCAAAAGAAATCATGTCCTATAGGACCTCCATACTTCGCCCCTACTGGGCATGCGCAGTGTCAAGGACGTTCCGAAATTGGCGCCAATTATCATTCTTACTGGCAGTGCCTGGTCAGCGCTATGTACTCAGCGGGGAGGCAAGAGTTCCCAACTCCTGGGAGGGCCATCCCCGTCTGGGTCATTGGTAAGTATAAAAAATATATAAATTACTATAAATTTTTTAACATTTTTATACTGTACCAATGACCCAGACTTAGCTGAATAGTAAAAAGGTTGGAGGGCCTAGGACATAGAGGAAAATCCAATAAGCTCAACTATATAATATAGAGGCAACCCCTTAAGGAGAAAAGGAGTATTAGGCTTTACATGTATCTTTCTTATTTAATGTTAAATTAGAAAGATACAATACCCTTCATAATTGAGCACAATAACATTCATGTTCTCTATTAACATCCAGTATAACCCTTTATACTAATTATTTTTAAGGTAAGCCAATAAATAAAGTTAGTCCAGAGAATTGAGACTCTTTATATTCTTTTAAAAGTGTCCGAGGATTGTATATTAACGCCCATTTGACACTTGACATATACAAATGCTTCACACCGAGCTACACTTTAAAAATATGACATGAATGAATTTTAACATTAATATTACACTTTAAAACCATCCCGGAAGCGACTCAGAAATACTGACTTTGGAGGAGGCACACCCTCCCCCCCCCTTCCCCTTGCCCTGGGTCAAATAGCCCAGAGCGAAGAGGGCAGTCGGACGGAGTCACTGCCGGAACAGAAAGCCTGCATAACTATAGTTGCAACTGTTTAGTGGACGACATTCTGAGCAACAGATAACGGACCTAAACAATGCAGGTCTCCAGAAATGGACTCAATATTTCTGAGATAAAAATTCGTGAATGTGGATGGCTGAGACCAATAAGCAGCCTTCATTAAATCTGTAATAGCAATACTATTAGCGTAAGCCCAAGAAGTAGCAAGAGCTCTTACTTCATGAGCGGAAATATTAAGCACAGACTGCTGAGAAGAAGATAAACTCTCATAAGCAGTACGGATAGTTAATTGAATCCATCTAGTAATAGAATGGACCGAAATGTCCCTTCTATTAGGCATCAAAGACAGAAAGAAACGTTTCAGTCCCTTTCTGATAAACTGAGATCTTTGTTTATAGATACGTAACGCTCTAACAGGACAGAGTAAAGGCCTACGCCCGTCTGAAGACGGAAGAGCCTTAATGACAATAGGTTCCGGATATTTATTAGGAGCCTGATTCTTAGCTAAAAAACCGACATTAGTAGTGAAGGTGATAGTGTTTCCAACACTACGATAGTGAGAATCATCCACCGATAGTGCATGAAGCTCACTGACTCTTCTAGCAGAAGAGAAAGCTAAGAGAAAAGCTGTCTTATAAGATAAGAATTTGAAATCTACTGTCCCAAGAGGTTCAAATGGCTTTTCCTTCAATTTAAGAAGAACCCAAGCTAAATTCCATTTAGGAATTAACCTAAGAGTTCTGGGTCTATTTATCGAGAAGTTTCTAACCAACTTAGATAAAGAGACATTAGATCCAATTTGTAAACTATCATGATGTGCATAGGTATCAGATAACATAGACCTATGACCCTTAATAGTAACAGGCTGCAGTTTGATTTCATCAAACAAGTATACTAGAAAGTTTGCAATGTCTGGTATAGAGGAATCGAAAATATCTACAGAATGATCCCTACACCAACGACGAAAAACCTTCCACTTAGCCGCATAGTTTAGCGAAGAGGAGGTCCTCCTACAGTTAGAAATCGCGTCCACTGCTCGTCCTGTAAAGTGCTTGCCATGCAAGAAGGACCGCACAACGGAAAAACATGAAGGTTGAGACCTTGCGGGTTGTGATGGAGTTGACGCGATTTCCCCTGCGAAAGAAGATCCTCCCGTGGAGGAAGCTTTCGCGGTAGGTCCCACAACAGACACCTGAGTAGATTTATCCACGGTCTCTGTGGAGACAGAGATGCTACCAACAGAATCTTGCATTGAGATTGTTTTATCTTTAGCAATACTTGCTGAATTAACGGCGCTGGAGGATACGCATATCCTATCATTCCGTCCCAAGGGATCGACAGAGCGTCTACTGCAAATGCTCTTGGATCCGGACACGGAGACACATACGTCTGCAACTGATTGTTGAGATGTGTCGCAAATAAGTCTATCATTGGCCGTTCCCATTGGTAGCAAATCTGATTGAATACTTGTTTGTTGAGAGTCCACTCCGACGGCAACAAGCGACCCTTTCATGAAAGGGAGTCTGCTAGTACATTCAGACGACCCGGTATGTGATGGACCGAAAGAAGAACCTGATGTTCTAGCGCAAACAGAAGGATTCTTCCCGTTAGATTGAACAACGGAACTGAATGAGTGCCTCCCTGATTCCGTATATATGCCACTACTGTCGTATTGTCGGATAGGATTTGGACATGAGCATTGTGAATAATGTCCATCCAATGACATAACGCAAGCCAAATTGACATCATTTCCTTGATGTTTATGTGCTTGCCCAGGAATTGCGGATCCCAAAGACCCTGGCATCTCGAATCCGTTGGGATCAATGATGCACCCCAACCTGTTTGACTGGCATCCGTCATAATGGTAAAACTCGGATCCGGCAACTGCAGCGGAACTCCCTGAGTTAACCACTGAATGTTTGCCCAAGTCTGAATCTCTTGTTTCACTTGATCTGACAAGAGAACGTCTATGTCGAGCGAATGAATTTTCACACTCCAATTCTGAGTCAAGAAAATTTGGAGAGGACGCGTGCGTAACCGCCCCATCGGAATGAGATCCGCAGCGGCTCCGCACAGACCTATCAGTCTCATAAATTCTCTCGCTGTGACTTTGTCTGCGTGTAGACAATAGCGAGCGTAACAACTGACTAATTTCGCTCTGGTTAACGGCAGACGAACGAGATTGTTGTGCATCTCGAAGCTCATTCCCAGATGTGTGAATGACTTGGACGGCACCAGATCCGACTTCTCCTCGTTCACTATAAAACCGAGACGTCGGAGCAATAGAAGTAGATTCTGAACATCGTTCTGAAGCGTTAACTAGTTGCCGTACTTCTGAAGAATGTCGTCCAGGTAGGCCGACGTTACCGCAGACGAATGAGCTCGGAAATAGATCATTACCGAGTTCATTACCCGAGTGAAAGCCCAGGGTGCTAGATTCAATCCGAAGCACATCGCCCGGAATTGATACACCACTCCTAGGACTGCGAAGCGTAAATACTTTCCGAATGTCGGATGTACCATGACGTGAAAGTACGCATCTTTGAGATCTATGCTTGTTGCATAATCGTTCACCCGAATACTCGCTCTGACAGACCGAATCGTCTCCATATAAAACTTCGGAGCGACGATCAGCTTGTTTATCCAGCTCAAATCTATGACTGGACGGAACGAGCCGTCTGCTTTCGGAACCAGAAACAGATGGCTGTAGAATCCCGGAGTCTCCTGGTTTTCTATGACCTCTACCACGTTCTTCATTAAAAGAGACTGCACCTCTGATAATAGAGCGTCCCTTTTCTGCGGATTTGACGGAAGTTGAGTCCATTTTGGACTTCGAGTTAATGGAGGCTTTCGTTTGAAGGATATCTTTAGACCTTCCGAAGTCACTCCTCTCACCCAAGGGTCGTCCGTAATCGACGCCCATTCTTGTGAAAAGCTCGACAACCTTCCGCCAACCGGTACGCGATAGAGGTTTAAGCCATCACCTCCTGGACCTGCGAGGCCTGCGGTAGGAGAAACCACGTCCTCCACGACCCGCACCTCGTCCCGTCGACCTCGGGGCGTCCGACCGGTTGTCCCGGCCCGAAGGACGTCCCGAACGTGAGTCGCTACCTTGACGGTCTCTCGAATAAGACCAAGAGGACGCACCAAAAACTCTATAGGAACCTCTCTTGGGCGCATTAGACCCAGAAGTGCCTGTCTTACTCTTGTCTGCCGTATCCGACTTCTTAGAAGCAAATTTGAACAACAGAGAATCCGAAGCTTTCTTTGTAATTTTATCATAAATTGCAGAAAGCTTGCCGTCAAAGAGAAGTTTTCCTGAGACCGAAGCGACTCTGAGAGAGTTCTTCACCTTAGAATCCACGAGTGTGGATGTAGCTAGGGCTGCGTCACGTCTAACCAACTCCAGGTTTGCCACTGAAAGGGCGGAGTTACACGTGGAATAAGCTACTGCCCTTGAAAGAAGTCTTAAAGAGGATTGTATATCCTGAAATTCTTTCCCTTGAAGGCGCAGTGATAACGCTTTAGTAAGGTGATCTGCGTAAGATAAGGCATCTAAACTGGCTCTGTTAGACGAAATAGCTGTTTCCAACACCGCGGTTGGAATAGACGCCGACGACGGTAACGATAGCTCCAAGTCTTCCGCCTCGTCGTCCATACGCAGAGGAACTCTCGGAATACCCTGTCCTGCCGTGTCGAATTTATTCCTTGCATTAATGAAAGGCAGGTTGAGAGTATTGGCGGACAAGAAACCTGCTTTCCCCGTTTTGGAAGCAAGTTTAAATATAGCGTCGTTCAATAATTCAAATGTTCTTGCAACATTATTGGACTGAGACGGAAACTCGGGAGCGATGTCCCTGAACCGCTCAAAAAATTCAGACTCCAATGACGCTATAATCCTCTTGTCCGGAACCGCAGCAGTCTGGCCCGACGGAACAACTTGAGGGAGAAAGTGCCGGATGAAGTCCACGGCAGCTTTATGTTGTTCCGAAAGGGATAGCTCCAAGTCATCCGTATCCCTTTCACCATCCGGTCGGACCTCATGATGCTCCCGGTCGTCCGCCCCCGATGCTTCGGCGGAGCGTACCGACCCAGCGCCGTCGGATAATTCCCGATCCGACACCGTTTCTGTCGGCTGCTGGGATGCTGCGATAAGTTGTGCTATCTGCACAAGTACGTCCGGCATCGAGACCTGCGGAGGCGCAGTCTTTCGCTGCTTCGCCGAGGGCAGCTCCGCATCTGATGGCTCCCGCATACTTTTTCTATGCGAACGTCCTGAGTCCATCGGCCTCGTGTCCCTGGCTGCCGGATGGTGTGACCTGGTCGCCGAAGAATCCCTGATCGGCGAAGCTGGTAAAATATCGGCGGTCACGCAGCCAAGGTGCGGTCATGTGCGCTGACGAGAGGAAGAAGCCTGAGCAGTCTCCGCAGACTGCCTATACAACGGAGCGTCCCGAGCGACGGACGTATGCTCCGCTTGCGACACATTTTGTACCACAACATCTGGTCCCAGATGTTGTTGTACGAGAGAGGGGCCTCTCTCGCTCGCGGCCCGGCTGTACCTAGACGAGCTAGGAACAAGACTCAAAGGCTTCCTCCGATCTCGCCTGCTATCCGCCGTCACTGGGTGTGCACGTTGAAAGTTTATAGTGCTCGCATCACCCAACATTTCCTCCTGGACCGCATCGGACGAACTCGGCTGCCGAACCATTCGGTGAATGGACGCTACACCGGGCGAGCTAGCGGACGACATTTGTTTAATCACCATGAGCACTTTTGCCGCTAGCTCTGTATTCATTTGTGACGACAGAAGCGCACTTGCGGAAGATAACATGGAAACATCACCCTGTTCTTGTTCCTCTGAAATAGAAACTGAGAGAGTAGAGTGACCTTGCGGAGAAAGAGCCGGCATAGCCCTTTCTCCAGTAACAACATACCGTGACACACGTTTCCAATGTTTGTCATCCCAATATTGACATATAGAACAGGGATTAGTGCGAGAACACTGAGTACAATTAATACAATGATCATGAAAGTCAGAGGAAGATTTCTTCCTTTTACAATTTGAACAATATCCTTTCATTGTGAAAAGTCAAAAACAAGTCCTAGTTACTCGCACAAACCCCTGACATAAAGATACATAATAACATGATCCATTAATAATGAAAAAACAATTGCAAATCAAAATAATTTTTGAAAAATATTTTTTCAGCGAAGCCCAAGTTTCTGAAAAGTAACGTTGAGCCCCAATGGATCCGATGGCTAAGTGTGGTCAAAAATTTTAAATTTATATTAAATAATTAATGCAGCACTTACGGATAATAAAAATGTATCTTATAGTGAGATAAACTACACCAAAGGCAAACAGCCCCCCTCAAAAGAGACTGTTGCCAATGTAAACAAACAGTGTAAAACATCAGAAAACATGACTCCAGGCACTGAAAAAACTGGCCCGAAATCAGTCATCAAAATTACACTCTATCTGATGCAAGACAGAGACTCCCAGGGGAGAATCTGCAGAACATCAGATGGAAGATGCAGAACACAACGTTTATACACCCATGGGTGAAAACGTAACTATGGGGAAAATAACAGAAAACATTCTGTAACCAAGCAACTCTCCCAAGAGAATTTTAGAAATGATCTTTCTCAAAAATATGCCAAAAGCATGGAAGAATTGCAAGGGGGGACTTAGAAGACCAGGGGAGAGGAAACACTGAATAAGCAGTGCAACTTTTTAGCAAGAATGACAACAAGAGGCCCATGCCTCGAAAATAGGTAACTTAACATAATTTCATAAAAAATTTTAAGTACAGCCCTGATTATTTTTTGTCACTCCTTTTTCCTCTCCTCCTTCTATATCCTCCTTAGAATCACCATTTCTCCAATAATTACGTGTCTGGCATCCTTTAAACTGAGATTTACAAGCACAAAGATCAGTGAGATGTTGACTGATGAAGGGCCAAACAGAGAATGATAATTGGCGCCAATTTCGGAACGTCCTTGACACTGCACATGCGCAGTAGGGGCGAAGTATGGAGGTCCTATAGGACATGATTTCTTTTGGTTTTAGATGCAAATTTTGGGGATTGGGGGGCAAAATTTGTGTTTGGCCCTGGTTTTGTTAGAGTTAGCACCAGCTGAGTCTGGGTCATTGGTACAGTATAAAAATATACAGAAGATGATAAGAAACCGTATTACTTCTTCCCACAGGAAGTTAAATATGGCATATTCTACATAATCGAAAACCTATGACACCCATGTAGACTTAACTGGAAAGAGATCTTATTTTCCTGCTCTTTGTCCAGATTAAGTCAGCATCTAACAACGCTAGCGGTTTCTCACAATTACTTGCAACAAGTTCAAGGAAACGATAATGTATAGTATCCATATCATCCACGAGTTGTTCCGAAAGGGAAGTTTACAATCACGGTCACCGACATATGAACAGACAGAAGACTCGACCGATCAGGCAGCATTCAACAGCTCAAGTTTTGAGATTGACGTTGAGTGCTTCTGCCTTCGCAGGAATACTGCGATGGATGAGTTGCGCAATTTGCGATAGCAAGTCCATTATGGAGGCCTGAGGAGCAGCGGTCATGTATTGCTAGTCTGCCAGCTGTTCCTGAGACAGTGTGTCCGAGGTGGCTCTTTACTGCGGACATCCCGATGAATAAAGCTTCATCTCCTTGGCTACTAGATGGTGCGACTTTCTTCACAAAAAGTGGACCTCTTGATGATGCAGACTAGATATCCTAAGTCACTTAGCCAAGGTGCGGACGGGAGTGCTTAGTAGACGCTGAAGCCAAATTAAACGGAGCATTCCGGACAAAAGGCATGTATGTAAGCTCCGAATGACTCGAGTTCCTACCAACAGCATCTGGCCCCAGATGTTGTAAAAGGAGAGAGGGGCTCCCTCTTGCTCGCAGTCCAGGGAGACCTAGCTGAGCGTACCTCAGAACTTGCCAGCTTCCTCCTTTCCATCGTCGCAGGGTGAGCATGATTGTATTTTATAGTGCTTGCTACACCCTTGTTCTCTCCTCGACCGCTACGGGCATATCCGGCGTCATGACACCCATAATCTGAGTGAAAGAAGCACCGGTTGAGCTAGCTGAAGACAAGGTCGTAACCCTATATTCAAAGGTCTAGGCCTTTGTCTTATATTATTGAGCACTTTTGCTGCTAGCTCTGATTTACTATATAAATGCGACACACCCGGTGTCACGGTCCTAATATTCAAGAGTAACTGCTTCACCGGCGACAGGGAACTGAAACCACTCATCGCGGTTTATAGCCCTGTGCAATATAAAGATCACTTTAGCCTTATGTAGACGAAGCCGTAAGACTAGCCGATCCGGCTGCCTATTAGATGGGACGTTCCGGACATGGACGTAAACTCCGACTGACGCAAGTTTCTACCAACAACATCTGGCCCCAGATGATGCTGTAAGAGAGACCTGTACGAGTGTACCTCAGAACTTGTCGGCTTCTTCCATCCGTCATTTCTGGGTGAGCATAATTGTATATTATAGAGCTCGCTCCACCCTTATTCTCTCCTCGACCGCTACGGACTTATCCGGCGTCATGACACCCATATTCCAAGTGAAAGAAGCGCTGGTTGAGCTAGCTGGCGACAAGGAAGAAAATCACATGATCTGTGATCTGGGGCCTTGTCTTATACCATTGAGCACTTTGCCACTAGCTCTAATTGTATATTGTAGTCCAACTGCGTCAGTTCTCAGAGGCCTGAGTAACTGCTTCACCAGTCGAGGTAGCTGGTGACAGGGAACTAAAACCATACGCCATGGCTTTTAGCCCTGTCTAAATGCGACAATGGACTTTTTGTGCGGTAGTGTGTGCTTATCGGACATAGAGGAAGCCATAAGACTAGCCGACCCCTGCAGCGTATTAGAAGGAGCTTCCCGGACAGGAAGGCATGGACGTAAGCTCCAAGTGACGCAAGTTCCTACCAACAACCTCTAACCCCAGATGTTGTTATAAGAGAGAGGGGCCTCTCTCTTGCTCGCGATCATGGTAGACCTGGACGATCATACCTCAGACCTTGTCTGCTTCCTCCTTTCTGTCGACGCAGGGTGAGCATGTTTGGATTTTTATAGTGCTCGCTACACCCTTGTTCCTCTTCTTGACCGCTATGGACAGACCTCCGTCCCAGCACCCATATTCTGCATGATAGATTGAGCTAGCTGGAGACAAGGACGTAAACCCTATATTCTAAGGCCCAGGCCCTTGTCTCATATCATTGAGCACTTTTCTGCTAGCTCTAATAGTATAATGCGACGACGGAAGCACACTCTCTGATGGCGTCACAAACCACACCATGTTCTTGTTCCCCTGTAAATAGAAACTAACAAACTATAGTGACATTTTGGCGAGAAGCAGTGTCCCCTCGCCGCGAGAGGGCCGCTTGAGTCCACTCGCCTAACAACAAACCATGACACCAGTCAGCAACATTGTCAAAATCTGACATATAGTACAAGAATTAGTGGTAGTACATCGACGATAAACAAGAAAACGACCATGCAAATAGAGGAAAGGCTTCCTCTTGTTTGCCCTGCTATCAGAGAAATATTATTACCTAAGATCTAAACAAGGTCAATTGTACCACCACCAAATCTACATAAATATAAAATAACATAAAAATAATAGATGAAATAAATACATCCAAAAGAAAAATTCCTTCGAAAAATAAAAACAACTTTGAAAAAATTTTTCTTTATAAAAGCCCAAGTTCCCAAAGAGAACGATGTGCCCAAAAGAGCCTAAGTGTCGATAAAATTATAATAATATGTAATAAAATTAACTGCCACACTACTGGAATATTTTATGTTACTTACAACCGTTGTTTCTCTAAATAATAGGAAACTACCTAGAACATTGTTAATGTAAACAACTTCAAACAAAAACCGGAAACAAGACCCCAGGCAACACGGCCCGAAGTCAGTAACAGAAATAAACTATCCGATGTAAAACAAGATCTTCATCATCAGAAAAAAACGATACATCGGATGTATGATGCATGACCAAAATGCCTAAACACCCCAAGGGTGAAGACGTAACCATGGGGATGTACAGAATAATCTTCTGTAAAATACGTTAAACTCCCAAGAAATTTTATAAAAAAAAAATTTCAATAGAACAAACCAAAAAGCTTGGGAGCTTAACTGGGGGGATCAAGGGAAGGTAGGGAAGGAATACTAAACAAACAGTGGACAGATCATTATCAATCAATGATGACGTCAGGCCCATGTCCCGAAATTGGTGAACGTGAACTAATTTTTATAATTATTATAAAATTACAGCCCTGAACGTTTCAAAACACCATTTCTTCCTTCCTTCATCCAGTTGTGTCCTTGGATCCACCAAAATAACCATTGATTTGTGTCTGGCATCATTAAAACTGAGATTTAAAAGCACAGATGTCAGTTTGTTGTTATCTGACGGAAGGCCAAACAAAGAATGATGTTGGCACCAGTTTCGGCAACTTCCTGGCATCTGTGCATGCGCGGAGAGTAAATGTATGGAGGGCCAGATAGGACTTCTAATTTTCGGTTTTGCATGCAAATTTTGGGGATTGGGGCAAAATTTGTGTTTGGCCCTAGATATTTTTGAGTTAGCACCAGCTAAGTCTGGGCCATTGGTATACAGTATAAAAATATACACATATTTCAAAAAGTTTCAACTAAACAATATCAAATGACCCCTCTCTGGAACGAGTTCGCCCCAATGAGGGGTCGGATGATATGGTTTTGTTGAGTTTTTTTTTTAAATTATAAAAAAACAATAATCGAAATAATAAATTTTGATATCCTATGTGCTGGGTAAAAGGTTAAAAGAAATTTGGATTTAATAAAAAAAAAAACTGGCTATTGATGATTTACTTCTTCACACTAACACCTGATATGAAATTTCCGGACTGAGGCAAAATGCACTGAGACCCATCTTGAAGAACTGATTTTAGAACCTGTGCTCAGCTTCACAGCAAAATGTTAAAAAATTTATAGTAATTTATATATTTTTTATACTTACCAATGACCCAGACATAGCTGGTGCTAACTCTTAAAAATGTAGGGCCAAACACAAATTTTGCCCCCCCAATCCCCAAAATTTGCATCTAAAACCAAAGAAAATATGTCCTGAATGGCCCTACATACTTCACCTCTACTGCGCATGCGCAGTGTCAAGGGCGTCCCGAAATTGGCGCCATTAATCATTCTTATAATCAGTGCCTGGTAAGCGCTATGTACTCAGCGGGGAGGTATGAGTTCCCAACTCCTGGGAGGGGCATCCCCGTCTGGGTCATTGGTAAGTATAAAAAATATATAAATTACTATAAATTTATTAACATTTTTGTACTGTACCAATGACCCAGACATAGCTGAATAGTAAAAAGGCTGGAGGGCCTAGGACATAGAGGAAAATCCAATAAGCTCAACTATATAAAATAGAGTCATCCCCTCAAGGGGAAAAGGAGTATTAGGCCTTACATGTATCTTTCTTATTTATGATAAATTAGAAAGACACAACACCTTCCATAATTGAGCATCATAACATCCATGTACTCTATTAACATCCAGTATAATCCTTATACTAAAAATTTTTAAAGTAAGCCAAAAAATAAAGCTAGTCTAGAGAATTGAGACTCTTTATACTCTTTTAAAAGTGTCCGAGGATTGTATAATACGTCCGTTTGACACGTGATATATTCAAAAGCTATACTTTAAAACTATGACCTGAATGAATTTTTAAAACATCAACTTATCACTTTAAAACCATCCCAGTAACAGCTCAGAATGACTGACTCCGGAGGAGGTATCCCCTTGTTTTCATAATAAAACAGGTGACCCAAGGGAACACCCTCCCCCCCCCCCTTTTTCTTGCCCTGGGTCAAATAGCCCAGAGCAAAGAGGGCAGCAGGACGGAGTCACTGCCAGAACAGAAAGCCTACCTAGCTATAGTTGCAACTGTTAATGACCAACATTCTGAGCAACAGATAATGTACTTAAACAATGCAGGCCTCCAGAAATGGACTCAATATTTCTGAGATAAAAATTCATGAATGTGGATGGCTGAGACCAATATGCAGCCTTCATTAAATCTATAATAGCGACACTATTTACGAAAGCCCAAGATGTAGAAAGAGCTCTTACTTCATGAACCGAAATCTTAAGCACAAACTGCTGAGTTAATGATAGATTACCATAAGCAGTACCGATAGTTAATTGAATCCATTGGCAATAGAATGGACCGTAATGTCCTTCTATTAGGCATCAAAGACAGAAGAAGGTTTACGTCCTTACTGATAAACTGAGATCTGTTTATAAATACGTAAACTCTAACCGGACAGAGTAAAGGCCTATGCCCGTACGAAGACGGAAGGACCTTAATAACAATAGGTTCCGGATATTAGGAGCCTGATTCTTAACCAAAAATCCAACATAAGTAGTAAAGGAAATAGTGTTTCCAAAACTACGAAAGTGAGAATCGTCCACCGATAGTGCATGAAGCTCACTGACTCCTCAGTAGAAGAGAAGACTAAGAGAATTACTGTCTTAAAAGGCCAGAATTTGAAAACTACTGTTTTCAGAGGCTCAAATAGTAACTTAGCTAAATAAGAACCCAAGCTAAATTCCGTATAGGAATTAATCTAAGGATTCTAGGTCTACTTATCGAAAAGTTTCTAACTAACATAGATAAAGAGACATTAGACTCAATTGTAAACTATCATGGAGTGCATAGGTATGAGATAACATAGACCTATAACCTTAATAGTAACAGGCTGCAGTTGATCTTGTCAAACAAGTATACTAGAAAGTTTGCAATGTCTAGTATGGAGGGATCAAAAATATCAACATAATGATCCCTACACCAACGACAGAAGAGCCTCCACTTTAGCCGCATAGTATAGCGAAGGGGAGGTTCTCCTACAGTAAGAAATCGTGTCCATTGCTCGTCCTGTACAATGCTTGCCGTGCAAGAAGGACCCCACAACGGAATACGTGAAGGTTGAGACCTTGCGGGTTGTGATGAAGTTGACACGATTTCCCCAGCGAAAGAAGATCCTCTCATGGAGGAAGTTTTCGCGGTAAGTCCCACAGCAGACACCTGAGAAAATTTATTGACGGTCTCTGTGAAGACAGAGATGCTATCAACTGAATTGTATTGTGGATGTTTATCTTAGCAATACTTGCTGAATCAACAGCGCTGGAGGATACGCATATCCTATCATTCCGTCCTATTAGATCAATAGAGCGTTAACTACATAAGCTCAGGGATCCGGACATGGAAACACATACATCTGCAATTGATTAGTCAGTTGTGTCGCAGATAAATTATCATTGGGCGCTCCCACTGATAGCAAATCTGATTGAATACTTGTTTGTTGAGAGTCCATTCTGACGGCAACAAGCGACCCTTACATGAAAGGAAGTCTGCTAATACAATAGACGACCCGGAATATGACGGACCGAAGCAGAACTTGGTGTTCTAGAACAAACAGAAGGATTCTTTCCGTTAAAATGAATAACGGAACCGAATGAGTGCCTCCCTCGTTCCAGAGATACGCAACTACTGTCGTATTATCGGACAGGATTTGGACATGCGTTTCTGAATAATGTTCATCCAATGACATAGTGCAAGCCAAAATAACATCATTTCTTGGAAGTTAAGTGCTTGCCTAGAAACTGCGCAACCCAAAGACCCTGGCACTTCGAATCCGTTGGGATCAATATTGTACCCCAACCTGTTTGACTGGCATCCGTCATAACCATAAAACTCGGATCCGGCAACTGCAGTGGCACTCTCTGAGTCAACCACGGAACGTTTGCCCAAGTCTGAATCTCTTGTTACACTTGATAGACAAGAGAACGTGTATATCGAGCAATTCATAGATTGCTGAAAGGTAGCCGTCGAAGAGAAACTTCTCCGAGACCGAAGCGACTCTGAGAGAGTTCTTCACCTTACTATCCACGCGCGTGGATGTAGCTAGGGCTGCGTCACATCTAACCAACTCCAGGTTGCCACTGAAGGGCGGACTTATACGTGGAAAAACTACTGCCCCTGAAAGAAATCTCATTGAGGATCATATCCTGGAATTCTTTCTCTTGAAGACGTAATGATAAAGCCTCAGTAAGGTGGTCTATGTATGATAAAGCGTCTAAGTCTATTAGACATCATTGTCGTTTCCAACGTCGTGGTTGGAATTGACATAGACGGCGAAAAAGATAATTCCCAGTCTTCAGCCTCGCCGTCTTAGATGCATAGGAACTCTCGGTATGCCCTGTTCTGCCAATAAAAATTTATTTTCCTAGAATTGATAAAAGGCAGAATAGAGCATTGCGGACAAGAAACTAGACTAGCATGTTAGGTACCAATTTTATATATAGCGTCGTTCAATAATTCGAATGTTCTAATGACATTATTGGACTGCGTCGGCAACTCAGGGACAATGTCCCTGAACCGATCCAAAACTCTGTGTCCGATGACACTATTAGTCTCTTATCCAGCATCGCAGCAATGTAGTCCGACGGAACAACCTCTGGAAGAAAATGCCGGAAGAAATGTATGGCAGCTTCTGTTGTTCCGAAAGGGAAAGCTCGAAATCGTCCGAATCCCTTTTGCCATCCTGTCGGACCCTATGAAGTGTTCGGTCGTCCGTACCTGATGCCACAGCGGAGCGCACCGACCCAGCGCCGTCGGATTATTCCTGATCCGACCGAGAATCTGTCGTTTGCTGGGATGCTGCGATAAGCTGTGCTATTTTGGATAGCACGTCCGTCACTGAGGCCTGTGGAGAAGCGGTCTTATGATGCTTTGCCGCTGGAAGCTCTGTGTTCATTAGCCCGTGCATACTTCTATTATGCGAGCGACCAGAGTGTACAGGCCTTGTGTCCCTTGGCTACCGGATGGCGTGACCTGTTCGCCGTGGAATCACTGAATGATGAAGCTGGCCGGATACTCGAGGTCACGTAGCCAATGTGCGGTCGTGTGCGCTGCTGTGAGGATGAGGAAGCATTATCGACAGTCACTCGGACTGTCTATATAACGGAGCGTCCCGAGCGGCGGACATATGCTCTGAATGCGAAATGTCTGTACCACAACATCCAGTCCCATATGTTGTTGTACGAGAGAGGGACCTCTCTCGCTCGCCGCCCGGACGGACCTGGACGAGCTAGGAACCGGACTAACAGGCTTCCTCCGATCTCTCCTCTAATCAGTCGTCACTGGGTGTGTACTAAAGTCTATTATAGTGCTCGCATCACCCAAATCTCCTTCCTAGACCGCAACGGACGAACGAACCCGACTGCCGAACCATTCAATGAATGGACGCTACACCGGGTGAGCTAGCGAATGTCAACTCAGTCGATCCTACTAGGGACCTCTTAGGCGATTGACGTATTCCATGAGCACTAATTGCCGCTAGCTCTTCATTAACTATGACGACAGAGGCACACTTTTGAAAGACATCTCAGTAATTTTGCGAACAAGAAACCAGACATGCTTGTAAATAGCAAGCATATAAAAAATATATATAGCGTCGTTCAATAAATCAAAAGTTTCTGTGATATTATTGGACTGTGTCGGAACTGAGGGACGATGTCCCTGAACCGAACCAAAAATTTCTGTGTCCACCGACGCTATCAGTTTCTTATCCGGCATTGCAGCATTCTGGTCCGACGAAAGAACCTCTAGAAGATAAAGTCGGATGACATATACAGCAGCTTATGTTGTTCCGAAAGGGAAAGCTCGAAATCCTCCGAATCCCTTTCGGCATCCTGTCGGACCGTATGAAATTTTCGGACGTCCGTACCTGATGCTTCCGCGGAGCGTCCCGACCCAGCGTCGTCGGATATTACATGATGCGACAGAGATTCTGTCGTTGCTGGGATGCTGCGATAAGTTGTGCTATTTGGGATAGCACGTCCGTCACCGAGGCATGTGCAGTAGCGGTCTTACGATGCTTTGCCGCTGGAAGCTCCGTGTACGTTGACTCCCGCATACTTTCTTATGCGAACGTCCGGAGTCTCCAGGCCTCGTGTCCCTGGCTATCGGATGGCGTGACCTGGTCGCCGAGGATTCTCTGATTGGCGAAGTTGACTGGATATCCGAGGTCACGTAGCCAAGGTGCGGTCGTGTGTGCTGCCATGAGGATGAGGAAGCCTTATTGACAGTCTCTCCGGACTGTCTATATAACGGAGCGTCCCGAGCGGCGGACGTATGCTCCGAATGCGAAACATTTTGTACCACAACATCTGGGGCCAGATGTTGTTGTACGAGAGAGGGGCCTCTCTCGCTCGCAGCCCGGATGGGCCTGGACGAGCTATGAACCGGACTAATAGGCTTCCTCCGTTCTCTCCTCTAATCCACCGTCACTGGGTTTGCACTTGGTTGTTTTATAGTGCTTGCATCACCCAAAACTCCTTTCTAGACCGCAACGGACGAACCCGGCTGCCGAACCATTCGATGAATGGACGCTACACCGGGCGAGCTAGCGGACGTCAAAGGCCGTCGATCCTACTAGGGACCTCTTAGGCAATAGATGTATTTCCATGAGCACTTTTCCGCTAGCTCTTCATTAATTGTGACGACGGAGGCACACTTTTGGAAGACATCACGGATACATCACCCTGTTCTTGATCGTCTGAAATAGAGATTGATAAACTAGAGTGACCCTGCGGGGAAAGGACCGGCATGGCCATTTCCCCACTAACATACCATGACACACACTTCCCATGTTGTCATCGAAAATAACACATACTGAACAGGAGTTAGTGCGAGTACACTGACTACATTTATGCAGTGATTATGAAAGTCAGAGGAAGATTTCCTCTTAATCCAATTGAACAATATCCTTTCATTGTGAAAAGAAAACAAAGTCCTAGTACTCGCACCAACCCCTGCAAATCAAAATACATAACAACATGATCCATTAACATAGAAAAAAATAATTGAAATCAATATAATTTTTGAAAAAATATTTTTAAGAAAAGCCCAAGTTTCTGAAAAGTAACATTTGAGCCCCAATGGATCCCAAGCCTAAGTGTGGACAAAAATTTTAAAAATATTTTAAAAATTTAATGCAACACTTACGAATAATAATAATGTATCTAGATATGATTAAACTAACATCAAGATATTATTTTCAAGAAATCCCCCCTCACACAGAGGGCTGTTGTCAATGTAAACAAGAAGTGTAAAAACACCAGAAACAAGACTCCAGGCACTGATAACCCTGGCCTGAAATCAGTTACCAATAATACACTATCTGATGCAAAACAGAGACTTCCAGGGAAGAAACTGCAGAACATCAGATGGTAGATGCAGAACACTACGCCTAACCACCCATAGGTGAAGACGTAAACATGGGGAAAAGAACAGAATTCATTCTGTTATCCAGCTAAAACTCCCAAGAAATTTTAGTAATAATATTACAGAAAATATGCCAAAAGCATGGGAGAATAGCAAGGGGGGACTTAAAGGAAAGGGAGAGAGGAAAACACTGAACAAGCAGTGTAACTTGATAACAAGAATGACAACAGGCTCTTGCCTCGAAAGTTAAAAAATTTATAGTAATTTCTATATTTTTTATACTTACCAATGACCCAGACATAGCTGGTGCTAACTCTTAAAATATAGGGCCAAACACAAATTTTGCCCCCCAATCCCCAAAATTTGCATCTAAAACCAAAGAAAACATGTCCTGAAAGGCCCTCCACACTTCGCCACTACTGCGCATGCGCAGTGTCAAGGACGTTCCGAAATTGGCGCCATTAATCATTCTAAAAACCAGTGCCTGGTAAGCGCTATGTACTCAGCGGGGAGGCAAGAGTTCCCAACTCCTGGGAGGGCCATCCCTGTCTGGGTCATTGGTAAGTATAAAAAATATAGAAATTACTATAAATTTTTTAACATTTTTATACTGTACCAATGACCCAGACATAGCTGAATAGTAAAAAGGCTGGGGGGCCAAGGACATAGAGCAAAATGGAATACGCTCAATAATATAAAGTAGAGTCATCCCCTGTAGGGAAAAAGAAGTAATAGGCCTTACATGTATCTTTCTTATTTATGATAAATTAGAAAGATACAACACCTTCCAAAATTGAGCTTCATACATCCATGTACTCTATTAATATCCAATATAATCCTAATACTAATAATTTTTAAAGTAAGCCAATAAATAAAGTAAGTCTAGAGAATAGAGACTCTTATACTTCTAAAAGTGTCTGAGGATTGCATAATCATGTCCGTTGACATATGCAATAATCAAAAGCTATACTTTAAAAACTAAGACTTGAATGAATTTTAAAAACCTAAACTTCTCACTAAACAACCATCCCAATAACAGCTCAGAATTACTAACTCCGGAGGAGGTATCCCCTCGTTTTCAAAGTAAAACAGGTGACCCAAGGGAACACCCTCCCCCCCCCCCCCCTTTTTCTTGCCCTGGGTCAAATAGCCCAGAGCGAAGAGGGCAGCAGAACGGAGACACTGCCGAAACAGACAGCCTACCTAGCTATAGTAGCAACTGTTAAGTGAATGACATTCTGAGCAGTAGATAATAGACCTAACAATAGAGGCCTCCAGAAATGGACTCGATATTTCTGAGATAAAAATTCATGAATGTGGATGGCTGAGCGCAATGAGCAGCCTTCAAAAATCTATAATAGCGACACTATTAATGTAAGCCCAAGATGTAGAAGAACTCTTACTTCATGAGCCGAAATCTTAAGCACAACTGCTAAGTCAATGATATACCATAAGCAGTACCGATAGTTAATAGAATCCATTAACAATAGAATGGAGCGTAACGTCCTTCTACTAGGCATCAAAGACAGAAGAAGCTTACGCCCATAGTAATAAACAGATATCTGTTTATAAATACATAAACTCTACCCGGAAAGAGTAAAGGCCTATGCCCGTACGAAGACAGAAGGACCTTAATAACAATAGGTTCCGGATATTAGGAGCCTAACTCTTATGCAAAAATCCAACCTAAATAGTAACGGAATAGTGATTCCGAAACTACGAAAGTGAAAATCATCCATCGATAGTGCACGAAACTCACTGACTCTACAGTAAAAGAGAAACCAACGGAATTACTGTCTAAAAGGTCAGAATTTGAAAACTACTGTTTCCAGAGGCTCAAATGATTACTTAGCTAAATAAGAACCGAAGTTAAAATCCATATAGGAATTTAATCTAAAGATTCTAAGTCTATATATCAAAAAGTTACTAACTGACTTAGATAAAGAGACATAAGACTCAATTGTAAACTATCGTAGAGTGCATAGGTATGAGGTAACATACCTATAACCTTACTAATAACAGGTTGCAGTAGATCTTGTGAAACAAGTATACTAAAAAATTGCAATGAGTAGTATGGAGGGATCAACAACATGAACATAATGATCCCTACACCAACGACGGAAGAGCCTCCACTTTAGTCGCATAGAATAGCGAAGAAGAGGACCTCCTATAGTAAGAAATCGCGTCCAAAGCTCGTCCAGTACAATGCTTACAATGCAATACGGACCACACAACGGAATACATGAAGGTTGAGACCTTGCGGGTTGTGATAAAGATGACACGATTTACCCAGTGAAAAAAGATCCTCACATTGAGGAAGATTTCACGTTAAGACCCACAGTAGACAAGAGAGTAAATTACCCATGATCTCTGTGAAGGTAGAGATGCTATCAACAGAAATGTATTGTGGTTGTTTACCTTAGCAATACCTGCTGAAACAACAGCGCCGAAGGATACGCGTATCCTATCATTCCGTCCTATAGATCAATAGAGCGTTAACAACATTAGCTCAGAGATCTGGACAAGCCAACACATACGTCTGCAATTGATTAGCAAGCTGTGTCGTAAATAAATCATCATTGGGCGCTCCCATAGATAGCAAATCTGATTGAATACTTGTTTGTTGAGAGTCCATTCCGACAGCAACAAGCGACCCGTAAGTGAATGGGAGTCCGGTAAAACAATCAGACGACCCGGAATATGACGGACCCAAAACAGAACTTGGTGTACTATAACCAACAGATGGATTCTTTCCATTAAATTGAATAACGGAAACGAAAGAGTGCCTCCCTGGTTCCGGAGATACGCCACTACTGTCGAATTAACGGACAGGATTTGGGCATGCGTTTCTGAATAATGTTCATGCAATGACATAAAGCAAGCCTAAAAAACATTATTCCGCGGAAGAAAAATTGGTTGCTAAGAGACTGCGGAACCCAAAGACCCTGGCACTTCGAATCCGTTGGGATCAGTATTATATCCCAATCTGTTTGACTGGCAACCGTCATAACAGCCACACTCGGATCCGGCAACTGCGGTGGCACTCTCTGAGTCAACCACCGAATGTTTGCCCCAGTCTGAATCTCTTGTAACACTAGATAGACAAGAGAACGTGTAAATCGAGCAATTCATGGATTGCCGAAAAGTTGCCGTCGAAGAGAAGCTCCTCCGAGAACGAAGCGACTCTGAGAGAGTTCTTAACCTTACTATCCACGCGTATGGATGTAGCTAGGGCTGCGTCACGTCTAACCAACTCCAATCAGCCACTGAAGGGCGGAGTTATACGTGAACAAACTACTGCCATCAAAAGAAATTACATTGAGAATAATATCCCGTAAATCTTTTCTTGAAAACGTAATGATAACGCCTCAGTAAGGCGGATTACGTATGATAAAGCGTCTAAGTTAAATCTACTATACATCATGTCGTTTCCAACATTGAAGTTGGAAAAGACATAAACGGCGAAAAAGAATATTTCCAGTCTTTAACCACACCGTCTAGACGCATATGAACTCTCGGTATGCTCTGCTCTGCCAAATAAACTAATCGTATAAATGATAAAACGGCAGAAATGAGCAACGCGGACAAGAAACTAAACTATCATGCTTGGTAGCAGGCTTGTATGCATATATAGCGTCGAAAAATAAAACACATGTTGTAATGAAATTATTGGACTGCGTCGGTAAGTCAGGGACAATGTCCCTGAACCGATCGAAAAATCCGAGTCCAATGACGCTATAAGTCTCTTATCCAAGATCGCAGCAATGAAGTCCGAAATAACAATCACTGGAAGATAATGCCAGAAGATATGAAAGGCAGCTTCCGAAACTACTAAAGGGAAAACTCGAAATCTTTCGAATCCCTTTCGCCATCCTATCGGACCCTATAAAGCGTTCGGTCGTCCGTACCTGATGCAACCGCGGACCGCACCGACCCAGCGCCGTCGGATAATTCCTGATTCGACCAAGAAACTGTCAATTGCTGGGATGCTGCGAAACAACTGTGCTAACTCGGATAGCACGTCCGTCACTGAGGCCTGAGGAGAAGCGGTCCTACAATGCATTGCCGCTGGAAGCTCCGTGATCGTTACCCCGTGCATACTACCAATATGCGAGCGAACGGAGTGTATAGGCCTCGTGTCCCTTGGCTACTGGATGGCGCGACCTATTCGCCGTGGAATCACTGAATGACGAAACTGATCGGAAACTCGAGGTCACGTAGCCAATGTGTGGTCGTGTGCCCTGCTGTGAGGATGAGGAAGCATTAAGGACAGTCTCTCGGACTGTCAATATAACGGAGCGTCCCGACCGACAGACATATGCTCCGAATGTAAAATATCTGAACCACAACATGCGGTCCCCTATGTTGTTGGACGAGAGAGGGACCTCTCTCGCTCACAGCCAGGACGGACCTGGACAAGCCAGGAACCGGACTAACAGGCTTCCTCCGATCTGTCCTCAATCTGCCGTCACTGGGTGAGTACTAAAGTAATTAAAGTGCTCGCATCACCCAAATCTCCTTCCTAGACCGCAACGGACGAACCCGGCAGCCGAACCATTCGATGAATGCACGCTACACCGGGTGAGCTAGCGAATGTCACTCCGTAGGCGATAGACATATTCCATGAGCACTTATTGCCGCTAGCTCTTCATTAACTATGACGACAGAGGCACACTTTTGAAAGACATCTCCGTAACTTTGCGAACAAGAAACCAGAAATGCTTGGTTATAGCAAGCATATAATAATAATATATAGCGTCGTTCAATAATTTGAAAGTTTGCGTGACATTATTGGACTATGTCGGAACTGAGGGACGATGTCCCTGAACCGAACAAAAAATTTCTAAGTCCACCGACGCTATCAGTTTCTTATCCGGCATCGCAGCATTCTGGTCCGACGAAAGAAGCTGTAGAAGACCAAGTCAGATGACATACACAACAGCATATGTTGTTCCGAAAGGGAAAGCTCGAAATCCTCCAAATCCCTTTCGGTATCCCGTCGGACCGGATGAAATTTTCGGACGTCCGTACCCGCTTCCGCGGAGCGTCCCGACCCAGCATTGTCGGATAAAAAATATGCGACAGATTCAATTGATGCTGGGATGCTGCGATAAACTGTGCTATTTAGGAAAGCACGTCCATTCCCGAGGCCTGTGCAGTAGCGGTCTTACGATGCATTGCCGCCGGAAGCTCCGTGTACGTTGACTCCCGCACACTTCCTATGCGAGCGTCCGGAGTCTGCAGGCCTCGTGTCCCTGGCTACCGGATGGTGTGACCTGGTCGCCGATGAATCTCTGACTGGCAAAGCTGACTGGATATCCGTGGTCACGTAGCCAAGAGCGGTCGTGTGCGCAACTATGAGAATGAGGAAGCCTTATTGACAGTCTACTCCGGACTGACTATATGTCGGAGCGTCCCGAGCGACGGACGTATGCTCCGAATGCGAAACATTTTGTACCACAACATCAGGGGCCAGATGTTGTGAACGAGAGAGGGGCCTCTCTCGCTTGCCGTCCGGATGGACCGGAACGAGCTATGAACCGGACTAAAAGGCTTCCTCCGTTCTCCCTCCGATCCGCCGTCACTGGGTGTGCATTAGGTTGAGTTATAGTGCTCGCATCACCCCAAAATTCCTTCTAGACCGCAACGGACGAACCCAATAATAATATGATCCATTAATATTGAAAAAATAATTGAAATCAAAATATTTTGAAAAAATATTTTTTCAGAACAGCCCAAGTTTCTGAAAAGTAACGTTGAGCCCCAATGGATCCCAAGCCTAAGTGTGGAAAAAAATTTTAAAAATATTTTAAACAATTTATTCAACACTTACGAACAATAATAATGTATCTAGTTATGATTAAAATAACATCAAGATATTATTTTCCAGAAATCCCCCCCTCACACAGAGGGCTGTTGAAAATGTAAACAATGAGTGTAAAAACACTAAAATAAGACTCCAGGCACCCAGGCCCGAAATCAGTTACCAAAAATACACTATCTGATGCAAAACAGAGACTTCCAGGGAAGAAACTGCAGAACATCAGATGGTAGATGCAGAACACAACGCCTAACCACCCGTAGGTGAAGACGTAAACATGGGGAAAAGAAACAGAATTCATTCTGTTATTCAGCTAAAACTCCCAAGAAAATTTAGTAATAATAATTACAAAAACTATGCCAAAAGCATGGGAGAATAGCAAGGGGGGACTTAAAGGACAGGGAGAGAGGAAAACACTTAAAAAACAGTGTAACTAATTAATCAGAATGACAACAAAATGGCTGCTGCCTCGAAAATAGGTAACTTAACATAATTTCATTAAAAAATTTTAAGTTACAGCCCTGATAATATTCTGTCACACATTTTTTCCTCTCCTCCTTCTCTATCCTCCTTAGAATCACCATTTCACTAATATTTATGTGTCTGGCATCATTTAAACTGAGATTTACAAGCACAAAGATCAGTCAGATGTTAACTGATGAAGGGCCAAACTTAGAATGATTAATGGCGCCAATTTCGGAACGTCCTTGACACTGCGCATGCGCAGAAGTGGCGAAGTGTGGAGGGCCTTTCAGGACATGTTTTCTTTGGTTTTAGATGCAAATTTTGGGGATTGGGGGGCAAAATTTGTGTTTGGTCCTATATTTTAAGAGTTAGCACCAGCTATGTCTGGGTCATTGGTACAGTATAAAAATATTTTAAGTTACAGCCCTGATAATATTCTGTCACACATTTTTTCCTCTCCTCCTTCTCTATCCTCCTTAGAATCACCATTTCACTAATATTTATGTGTCTGGCATCATTTAAACTGAGATTTACAAGCACAAAGATCAGTCAGATGTTAACTGATGAAGGGCCAAACTTAGAATGATTAATGGCGCCAATTTCAGAACGTCCTTGACACTGCGCATGCGCAGTAGAGGCGAAGGGTGGAGGGCCTTTCAGGACATGTTTTCTTTGGTTTTAGATGCAAATTTTGGGGATTGGGGGGCAAAATTTGTGTTTGGCCCTATATTTTAAGAGTTAGCACCAGCTATGTCTGGGTCATTGGTACAGTATAAAAATATAGGTAACTTAACATAATTTCATTAAAAAATTTCAAGTTACAGCCCTGATTATTTTCTGTCACTCATTTTTCCTCTCCTCCTTCTATATCCTCCTTAGAATCACCATTTCTCTAATATTTATGTGTCTGGCATCATTTAAACTGAGATTTACAAGCACAAAGATCAGTTAGATGTTAACTGATGAAGGGCCAAACAAAGAATGATTAATGGCGCCAATTTCGGGACGTCCTTGACACTGCACATGCGCAGCAGAGGTGAAGTATGGAGGGCCATTCAGGACATGTTTTCTTTGGTTTTAGATGCAAATTTTGGGGATTGGGGGGCAAAATTTGTGTTTGGCCCTACATTTTTAAGAGTTAGCACCAGCTATGTCTGGGTCATTGGTACAGTATAAAAATATCCAATTTCCAACTGGTGAAGATATATGTAAATGGATAAAAGGTATCAATGAGCTCAGTAGTACTGCAGCAATAAGACACTGACAGCTTCTTAATCATTTTCAGGTACATTTTATCACCCTTTTTATGGAGAGGTCTGAACAACAGATGTCAAATGAGAAGCTTCACTCCAGGATGTCTGAGACTGGTATGTAGAGATGGGCAATATACCGAAAAACTAAACCGATACTGATGTCTATTATCAGCAGGACCTCCTAATGATGGCATGTTAAGAGCATATGCTCAGAGATTGCAAAAACGTGAAATAGGTCTTTAACCCATAAAGACCTAATGCCGACTTTGATCACATTTACTGTAAAAGAAAAGGTGCCCCAACATGCCACCTCTGTTAAGCAACGTCAAACCTGGTTACTGAGTGATCGATTTGGACTCCCGCATTGTGTCCTTGGGCAAGGCATTTAACCCTGATTGTCCACATGGGGCACGATGACGCCAATTACTAAGGCGTACTGCACATCCGGTCGGACCTCACGATGTTCCCGGTCATCCGCCCCCGATGCTTCGGCGGAGCGTACCGACCCAGCGCCGTCGGATAATTCTCGATCCGACACCGTTTCTGTCGGCTGCTGGGATGCTGCGATAAGCTGTGCTATCTGCACAAGAATGTCCGGCGTCGAGACCTGCGGAGGCGCAGTCTTTCGCTGCTTCGCCGAGGGCAGCTCCGCATCAGATGGCTCCCGCATACTTTTCCTATGCGAACGTCCGGAGTCCATCGGTCTCGAATCCCTGGCTGCCGGATGGTGTGACCTGGTCGCCGAAGAATCCTTCATCGGCGAAGCTGGTAATATATCGGCGGTCACGCAGCCAAGGTGCGGTCGTGTGCGCTGACGAGAAGAGGAAGCCTTAACAGTCTCTGCGGACTGCTTATACAACGGAGCGTCCCGAGCGACGGACGTATGCTCCGCTAAAGACACATTTTGTACCACAACATCTGGTCCCAGATGTTGTTGTACGAGAGAGGGACCTCTCTCGCTCGCGGCCCGGCTGGACCTGGATGAGCTAGGAACCGGACTCAAAGGCTTCCTCCGTTCTCGCTTACTATCTGCCGTCACTGGGTGTGCATCTATTATGTTTATAGTGCTCGCATCACCCAAAATTTCCTCTTGGACCGCATCGGACGAACCCGGCTGCCGAACCATTCGGTGAATGGACGCTACACCGGGCGAGCTAGCGGACGACATTTGTCTAATCTCCATGAGCACTTTTGCCGCTAGCTCTGAATTCATTTGTGACGACGGACGCACACTTGAAGAAGATAACATGGAAACATCACCCTGTTCTGGTTCCTCTGAAATAGAAACTGAGAGAGTAGAGTGACCTTGTGGAGAAAGAGCCGGCATCGCACTTTCTCCAGAAACAACATATCGTGACACACGTTTCCAATGTTTCTCATCCCAATGTTCACATATAGGACAGGGATTAATGCGAGAACACTGACTACAATTAATACAATGATCATGAAAGTCAGAGGAAGATTTCTTCCTATTACAATTTGAACAACGTCCCTTCATTGTGAAAGAACAACAATAAGTCCTAGTTACTCGCAAAAACCCCTGACACAAAGATACATAATAACATGATCCATTAATAAATGAAAAAACAATTGCAAAACAAAATAATTTTGAAAAAATATTTTTTCAGAGAAGCCCAAGTTGCTGAAAAGTAACGTTGAGCCCCGATGGATCCGATGGCAAAGTGTGGTCAAAAATTTTAAATTTATATAAAATAATTAATGAGACACTTTCGGATAATATAAATGTATCTTATAATGAGATAAACTACCACAAAGGCAAACAGCCCCCCTCAAAAAAGGCTGTTGCCAATGAAAACAAACAGTGTAAACACACTAGAAAACATGACTCCAGGCACTGAAAAAACTGGCCCGGAATCAGTCATCAATTACACTCTATCTGATGCAAAACAGAGACTCCCAGGGGAGAATCTGTAGAACATCAGATGGAAGATGCAGAACACAAACGTTATACACCCATGGGTGAAAACGTAACTATGGGGAAAATAACAGAAAACATTCTGTAACCAAGCAACTCTCCCAGGAAATTTTAGAAATGAAATTTCTCAAAAATATGCCAAAAGCATGGGAGAATTGCCAGGGGGGACTTTAGAAGGCTAGGGGAGAGGAAACACTGAATAAGCAGTGCAACAATTAGCAAGAATGACAACAAGAGGCCCATGCCTCGAAAATAGGCAACTTAACATAATTTCATCAAAAAATTTTAAGTACAGCCCTGATTATTTTTTGCCACTTCTTTTTCCTCTCCTCCTTCTATCCTCCTTAGAATCACATTTTCTCCAAAAATTACGTGTCTGGCATCCTTTAAACTGAGATTTACAAGCACAAAGATCAGTGAGATGTTGACTGATGAAGGGCCAAACAGAGAATGATAATTGGCGCCAATTTCGGGATGACTGCGTCACTGCGCATGCGCAGTAGAGGCGTAGTATGGAGGTCCTTTAGGACATGATTTCTTTTTGTTTTGGATGCAAATTTTGGGGATTGGGGGGCAAAATTTGTGTTTGGCCCTGGTTTTGTAAGAGTTAGCACCAGCTAAGTCTGGGTCATTGGTACAGTATAAAAATTTACGTGTCTGGCATCCTTTAAACTGAGATTTACAAGCACAAAGATCAGTGAGATGTTGACTGATGAAGGGCCAAACAGAGAATGATAATTGGCGCCAATTTCGGGACGTCTGCGTCACTGCGCATGCGCAGTGGAGGCGTAGTATGGAGGTCCTTTAGGACTTGATTTCTTTTTGTTTTGGATGCAAATTTTGGGGATTGGGGGGCAAAATTTGTGTTTGGCCCTGGTTTTGTTAGAGTTAGCACCAGCTAAGTCTGGGTCATTGGTACAGTATAAAAATATCTCCAGTCCTTTTAGGGTTAAAGGTTACGGTGAGTTTGGAACAAATCACAAAATTACTGTAGATATGGTTTGTTTTGGCAAAAAGAATTCCAATGTTGAGGTCACTGGCAGTGACATTTGTGGCACTGTGGAAGAATGATACAATAACTTATTCCGTATTTTCCTGTGTGAATTAACCTTTGGTACTAACAGCAAATTTCAGTGAAGTTAGATTTTAAATACCAATACTGTGGTACATGCCCCTAAAAAATCGAAATTGATACCAAACTCAAAATTCCAATACTGTCCGTGTCTACTAGGTGCCAAGAATCAATAATCACAAGCAATATTTGCTCACTCCCAATGAAGACCTTGAAGAGTATTTTTAACTTGTTTCAGTAATATTATCTTACCTGATTGAAATTCAATGTTGGGAATGTAGAATGCTCCAAGTTCTGTAACATTTTCCTTGATTCAAGTAATAATTTTTGTAATTTGCTAGCAGGAGATGCTTCTACCTGTAAAAAGACATATTCTAAAAGATCTTATATCACATTTAGTATGGTGAAAAGCAAAAGTATAGCTCTAATAAGAATGAGTGAACACACACCCACCCTATGTTGATATCCCTTCCCCCCACGCAAGTCTATCATCGCAATCATGAACATTCCAATCGGATTTGTACAGATGAAAAATCTCACTATATTTCAAAGTTCAACAAGGGCTGTAACTTTGATAAGAATGGGCAGATGAAACTTCGTCTTGTGCCAATAGCCTTTCCCCCATGCTGGTTTATCCAAAAAGGGTGGTAACTCTGGTAAGAATGGGTGGATGAAACCTGCCTTGTGTCTTTAGCCTCTCCCCTATGCTGGTCTATCCAAAAAGGGCTGTAATTGTGGTAAGGGGTGGATAAACCCTGCCTTGTGTCATTAGCCTTTCCCTGATGCTGATCTATCCAAAAAGGGCTATACCTCTGGTAAGCATGGGCAGATGAAACCTGCTTTGTGTCATTAGCCTCTCCCCCATACTGGTTTACCCAAAATGGGCTGTAACTCTGATAAGAATGGGTGGATGAAACCTGCCTTGTGTCATTAGCTTTTCCTTCTATCCAAAAAAGGGCTGTAATTCTGGTAACAATAGGTGGATGGAATATGCCTTGTATCATTAGCCTTTCCCCTATGCTGGTCTATGATCATATCAAAAGGCATTCAAATTGCATTATCAAATCATGAATTACAAAGCATACTCGTCTATATATCCTGTAACCTAATCATAGGTCAGAGGTACATCTATTCCAAGAGTACAAACAAGCAGTGGACATAAACCCTTTACCCAATCTGAAAATTTATTTTATTTTTTTTTTTTTTCAATTTTCAAGAATTCCCACAAACCGAATCATGTGACCTCTTCATTGCAATAAGCTCATTCCAACGAGGGATCACATTATATGGATTTGTTGAAATTTTTGACTGCTGAATTTGTAATTTATGCAGAAGGATGCCACCGATTTGTTAGGTAAAGGGTTAATGCTCAGCCTTTAACCCTTTACCCAACGTAACAGCCAAAACCGGCCAGCGCTATTCTCAAAAGTTAAAAAATTTATAGTAATCTATATATTTTTTATACTTACCAATGACCCAGACATAGCTGCTGGTGCTAACTCTTAAAATATAGGGCCAAACACAAATTTTGCCCCCCAATCCCCAAAATTTGCATCTAAAACTAAAGAAAACATGTCCTGAAAGGCCCTCCACACTTCGCCCCTACTGCGCATGCGCAGTGTCAAGGACGTTCCGAAATTGGCGCCATTAATCATTCTAATAACCAGTGCCTGGTAAGCGCTATGTACTCAGCGGGGAGGCAAGAGTTCCCAACTCCTGGGAGGGCCATCCCCGTCTGGGTCATTGGTAAGTATAAAAAATATATAAATTACTATAAATTTTTTAACATTTTTATACTGTACCAATGACCCAGACATAGCTGAATAGTAAAAAGGCTGGAGGGCCAAGGACATAGAGCAAAATGGAATACGCTCAATAAAATAAAATAGAGTCATCCCCTGTAGGGAAAAAGAAGTAATAGGCCTTACATGTATCTTTCTTATTTATGATAAATTAGAAAGATACAACACCTTCCAAAATTGAGCTTCATACATCCATGTATTCTATTAATATCCAATATAATCCTTATACTAATAATTTTTAAAGTAAGCCAATAAATAAAGTAAGTCTAGAGAATAGAGACTCTTATACTCCTAAAAGTGTCTGAGGATTGCATAATCATGTCCGTTGACATATGCAATATTCAAAAGCTATACTTTAAAAACTAAGACTTGAATGAATTTTAAAAACCTAAACTTCTCACTAAACAACCATCCCAATAACAGCTCAGAATTACTAACTCCGGAGGAGGTATCCCCTTGTTTTCATAGTAAAACAGGTGACCCAAGGGAACACCCTCCCCCCCCCCCTTTTTCTTGCCCTGGGTCAAATAGCCCAGAGCGAAGAGGGCAGCCGAACGGAGACACTGCCGAAACAGACAGCCTACCTAGCTATAGTAGCAACTGTTAAGTGAATGACATTCTGAGCAGTAGATAATAGACCTAACAATAGAGGCCTTCAGAAATGGACTCGATATTTCTAAGATAAAATTCATGAATGTGGATGGCTGAGCGCAATGAGCGGCCTTCAAAAATCTATAATAGCGACACTATTAATGTAAGCCCAAGAAGTAGAAGAACTCTTACTTCATGAGCCGAAATCTTAAGCACAACTGCTAAGTCAATGATATACCATAAGCAGTACCGATAGTTAATAGAATCCATTAACAATAAAATGGAGCGTAACGTCCTTCTACTAGACATCAAAGACAGAAGAAGCTTACGCCCTTGTAATAAACAGATATCTGTTTATAAATACATAAACTGTACCCGGAAAGAGTAAAGGCCTATGCCCATACGAAGACGGAAGGACCTTAAAATAATAGGTTCCGGATAATAGGAGCCTAACTCTTATGCAACAATCCAACCTAAATAGTAACGGAAGTATTGATTCCGAAACTATGAAAGTGAAAATCATCCATCGATAGTGCATGAAACTCACTGACTCTACAGTAAAAGAGAAACCAACAGAATTACTGTCTAAAAGGTCAGAATTTGAAAACTACGGTTTCCAGAGGCTCAAATGATTACTTAGATAAATATGAACCGAAGTTAAAATCCGTATAGGAATTTAATCTAAAGATTCTAAGTCTATTTATCAAAAAGTTACTAACTGACTTAGATAAAGAGACAAAAGACTCAATTGTAAACTATCGTAGAGTGCATAGGTATGAGGTAACATAAACCTATAACCTAAATAATAACAGGCTGCAGTAGATCTTGTGAAACAAGTACACTAAAAAATAGCAATGAGTAGTATGGAGGGATCAACAATATGAACATAATGATCCCTACACCACGACGGAGGAGCCTCCACTTTAGCCGCATAGAATAGCGAAGAAGAGGATCTCCTATAGTAAGAAATCGCGTCCAAAGCTCGTCCAGTACAGTGCTTACAATGCAATACGGACCACACAACGGAATACATGAAGGTTGCGACCTTGCTGGTTGTGATAAAGATGACACGATTTACCCAGTGAAAAAGATCCTCACATAGAGGAAGATTTCACGTTAAGACCCACAGTAGACAAGAGAGTAAATTACTCATGATCTCTGTGAAGATAGAGATGCTATCAACAGAAATGTATTGTGGTTGTTTATCTTAGCAATACCTGCTAAAACAACAGCGCCGGAGGATACGCGTATCCTATCATTCCGTCCTATAGATCAATAGAGCGTTAACAATATTAGCTCAGAGATCTGGACAAGCCAACACATACGTCTGCAATTGATTAGCAAGCTGTGTCATAAATAAATCATCATTGGGCGCTCCCATAGATAGCAAATCTGATTGAATACTTGTTTGTTGAGAGTCCATTCTGACAGCAACAAGCGACCCGTAAGAGAACGGGAGTGCAATAAAACAATCAGACGACCCGGAATATGACGGACCAAAACAGAACTTGGTGTACTATAACCAACAGACGGATTCTTTCCATTAAATTGAATAACGGAAACGAAAGAGTGCCTCCCTGGTTCCGGAGATACGCCACTACTGTCGAATTAAAGGACAGGAATTTGGGCATGCGTTTCTGAATAATGTTCATGCAATGACATAAAGCAAGCCTAAAAAACATTATTCCGCGGAAGTTAAACTGATTGCTAAAAGACTGCGGAACCCAAAGACCCTGGCACTTCGAATCCGTAGGGATCAGTATTATATCCCAATCTGTTTGACTGGCAACCGTCATAACAGCCACACTCGGGTCCGGCAACTGCGGCGGCACTCTCTGAGTCAACCACCGAATGTTTGCCCCAGTCTGAATCTCTTGTAACACTAGATAGACAAGAGAACGTATAAATCGAGCAATTCATGGATTGCCGAAAAGTTGCCGTTGAAGAGAAGCTCCTCCGAGAACGAAGCGACTCTGAGAGAGTTCTTAACCTTACTATCCACGCGTGTGGATGTAGCTAGGGCTGCGTCACGTCTAACTAACTCCAATCAGCCACTGAAGGGCGGAGTTATACGTGAACAAACTACTGCCCTCAAAAGAAATTACATTGAGAATAATATCCCGTAAATCTTTTCTTGAAGACGTAATGATAACGCCTCAGTAAGGCGGATTACGTATAATAAAGCGTCTAAGTTAAGTCTACTATACATAATGTCGTTCCCAACATTGAAATTGGAAAAGACATAAACGGCGAAAAAGAATATATGCAGTCTTTAATCACACCGTCTAGACGCATATGAACTCTCGGTATGCCCTGCTCTGCCAAAATAAACTATTTGTATAAATGATAAAATGGCAGAAATGAGCAACGCGGACAAGAAACTAAACTATCATGCTTAGTAGCAGGCTTGTATATATATAATATATATATAGCGTCGAAAAATAAAACACATGTTGTAATGACAATATTGGACTGCGTCGGTAAGTCAGGGACAATGTCCCTGAACCGATCGAAAAATCCGAGTCCAATGAAGCTATAAGTCTCTTATCCAAGATCGCAGCAATGAAGTCCGAAATAATAATCACTGGAAGATAATGCCAGAAGATATGAAAGGCATCTTCCGATACTACTAAAGGGAAAACTCGAAATCTTTCGAATCCCTTTCGCCATCCTGTCGGACCCTATAAGGCGTTCGGTCGTCCGTAGCTGATGCAACCGCGGACCGCACCGACCCAGCGCCGTCGGATAATTCCTGATTCGACCGAGAAACTGTCAATAGCTGGGATGCTGCGAAACAACTGTGCTAACTCGGATAGCACGTCCGTCACTGAGGCCTGAGGAGAAGCGGTCTTACGATGCATTGCCGCTGGAAGCTCCGTGATCGTTACCCCGTGCATACTTCCAATATGCGAGCGAACGGAGTGTATAGGCCTCGTGTCCCTTGGCTACCGGATGGCGCGACCTATTCGCCGTGGAATCACTGAATGCCGAAACTGATTCGGATACTCGAGGTCACGTAGCCAATGTGCGGTCGTGTGCCCTGCTGTGAGGAAGAGGAAGCATTAAAGACAGTCTCTCGGACTGTCAATATAACGGAGCGTCCCGACCAACGGACATATGCTCCGAATGTAAAATATCTGAACCACAACATGCGGTCCCCTATGTTGTTGGGCGAGAGAGGGACCTCTCTCGCTCACAGCCCGGACGGACCTGGACAAGCCAGGAACCGGACTAACAGGCTTCCTCCGATCTGTCCTCAATCTGCCGTCACTGGGTGAGTACTAAAGTAATTAAAGTGCTCGCATCACCCGAATCTCCTTCCTAGACCGCAACGGACGAACCCGGCAGCCGAACCATTCGAAGATTGTACGCTACACCGGGTGAGCTAGCGAATGTCACTCCGTAGGCGATAGACATATTCCATGAGCACTTATTGCCGCTAACTCTTCATAAACTATGACGACAGAGGCACACTTTTGAAAGACATCTCCATAACTCTTCGAACAAGAAACCAGAAATGCTTGGATAGCAAGCAATAAAATAATAATATATATAGCGTCGTTCAATAATTCGAAAGTTTGTGTGACATTATTGGACTATGTCAGAACTGAGGGACGATGTCCCTGAACCGAACCAAAAATTTCTAAGTCCACCGACGCTATCAGTTTCTTATCCGGCATTGCAGCATTCTGGTCCGACGAAAGAAGCTGTAGAAGACCAAGTCAGATGACATACACAACAGCATATGTTGTTCCGAAAGGGAAAGCTCGAAATCCTCCAAATCCCTTTCGGTATCCCGTCGGACCGGATGAAACTTTCGGACGTCCGTACCCGCTTCCGCGGAGCGTCCCGACCCAGCATCGTCGGATAAAATATATGCGACAGATTCAGTTGATGCTGGGATGCTGCGATAAACTGTGCTATTAAGGAAAGCATGTCCGTTCCCGAGGCCTGTGCAGTAGTGGTCTTACGATGCATTGCCGCCGGAAGCTCCGTGTACGTTGACTCCCGCACACTTCCTATGCGAACGTCCGGAGTCTGCAGGCCTCGTGTCCCTGGCTACCGGATGGTGTGACCTGGTCGCCGAAGAATCCTTGATCGGCGAAGCTGGTAATATATCGGCGGTCACGCAGCCAAGGTGCGGTCGTGTGCGCTGACGAGAAGAGGAAGCCTTAGCAGTCTCAGCGGACTGCCTATACAACGGAGCGTCCCGAGCGACAGACGTATGCTCCGCTTGCGACACATTTTGTACCACAACATCTGGGGCCAGATGTTGTTGAACGAGAGAGGGGCCTCTCTCGCTTGCCGTCCGGATGGACCGGAACGAGCTATGAACCGGACTAAAAGGCTTCCTGCGTTCTCCCTCCAATCCGCCGTCACTGGGTGTGCATTAAGATAATTTATAGTGCTCGCATCACCCCAAAATTCCTTCTAGACCGCAACGGACGAACCCGGCTGCCGAACCATTCGGTGAATGGACGCTACACCGGGCGAGCTAGCGGACGTCAAAGGCCGTCGAACCTACTAGGGTCCTCTTAGGCAATTGGCGTATTTACATGAGCACTTTTCCGCTAGCCCTTCATTAATTGTGACGGCGGAGGCACACTGTTGGAAGACATCACAGATACATCACCCTAATCTTGATCGTCTGAAATAGAAATTGATAAAGTAGAGTGACCCTGCGGGGAAAGGACCGAAGTGTCCAAATCCCCAACAACATACCGTGACATACGCTTCCCATATTGTCATCGAAATCATACGATACAGAACAGGAGTTAATGCGAGTACACTGACCACATATAGAATGATAATAAAGTCAGAGGAAGACTTCCTCTTAAAACAATTGATCAATATCCCTTCAATGTGAAAAGAAAACAAGTCCTGGTACTCGCACTAACCCCTGGCAATCAAAATACATAACAATAATATGATCCATTAATATAGAAAAAATAATTGAAATCAAAATATTTTGAAAAAATATTTTTTCAGAACAGCCCAAGTTTCTGAAAAGTAACGTTGAGCCCCAATGGATCCCAAGCCTAAGTGTGGACAAAAATTTTAAAAATATTTTAAACAATTTATTCAACACTTACGAACAATAATAATGTATCTAGTTATGATTAAAATAACATAAAGATATTATTTTTTAGAAATCCCCCCCTCACACAGAGGGCTGTTGTAAATGTAAACAATGAGTGTAAAAACACTAAAATAAGACTCCAGGCACCCAGGCCCGAAATCAGTTACCAAAAATACACCATCTGATGCAAAACAGAGACTTCCAGGGAAGAAACTGCAGAACATCAGATGGTAGATGCAGAACACAACGCCTAACCACCCGTAGGTGAAGACGTAAACATGGGGAAAGAACAGAATTCATTCTGTTATTCAGCTAAAACTCCCAAGAAATTTTAGTAATAATAATTACAGAAACTATGCCAAAAGCATGGGAGAATAGCAAGGGGGAACTTAAAGGACAGGGAGAGAGGAAAACACTTAAAAAAACAGTGTAACTAAATAATCAGAATGACAACAAAATGGCTGCTGCCTTGAAAATAGGTAACTTAACATAATTTCATTAAAAAATTTTAAGTTACAGCCCTGATAATATTCTGTCACACATTCTTTTCCTCTCCTCCTTCTCTATCCTCCTTAGAATCACCATTTCACTAATATTTATGTGTCTGGCATCATTTAAACTGAGATTTAAAAGCACAAAGATCAGTCAGATGTTAACTGATGAAGGGCCAAACTTAGAAATGATTAATGGCGCCAATTTCGGAACGTCCTTGACACTGCGCATGCGCAGTAGGGGCGAAGTGTGGAGGGCCTTTCAGGACATGTTTTCTTTAGTTTTAGATGCAAATTTTGGGGATTGGGGGGCAAAATTTGTGTTTGGCCCTATATTTTAAGAGTTAGCACCAGCAGCTATGTCTGGGTCATTGGTACAGTATAAAAATATCACCTATTAACTTTCATTATTTTTTTCATTTTTTGTCTCAAAAACAAAGGTTATGACCCCTCGTTGGAACAAGCTCGTCGAGCTCGTTCCAACGAGGGGTCACAACCTATGTTTTTGAGACAAAAAATGAAAAAAATTAGTTATTCAAGAATTATTTTTGCAAGCCTTGTCTGCTTTTCATGTAAGGTAAAGGGTTAATGGATAACCTAGAAAAAACACATCAGTGGGAGACTAATGCCTTGCTGGTATGTACCAGTTTAGATGCGCCAAAATATATAAAGTTTTGCACAATTATAGCCCATAAGTACTGCATTACTCACATAAAAAAGTGAAAGTTAAAAAATTTATAGTCATTTATATATTTTTTATACTTACCAGTGACCCAGACATAGCTGGTGCTAACTCTAAAAATCCAGGGCCAAACACAAATTTTGCCCCCCAATCCCCAAAATTTGCATCTAAAACCAAAAGAAATCATGTCCTAAAGGACCTCCATACTTTGCCCTTACTGCGCATGCGCAGTGTCAAGGACGTTCCGAAATTGGTGCCAATTATCATTCTTACTGGCAGTGCCTGGTCAGCGCTATGTACTCAGCGGGGAGGTAAGAGTTCCCAACTCCTGGGAGGGCCATCCCCGTCTGGGTCATTGGTAAGTATAAAAAATATATAAATTACTATAAATTTTTTAACATTTTTATACTGTACCAATGACCCAGACATAGCTGAATAGTAAAAAGGCTGGAGGGCCTAGGACATAGAGGAAAATCCAATAAGCTCAACTATATAATATAGAGGCAACCCCTCAGGGAGAAAAGGAGTATTAGGCTTTACATGTATCTTTCTTATTTTATGTTAAATTAGAAAGATACAATACCCTTCATAATTGAGCACAATAACATTCATGTTCTCTATTAACATCCAGTATAACCCTTTATACTAATTATTTTTAAAGTAAGCCAATAAATAAAGTTAGTCCAGAGAATTGAGACTCTTTATATTCTTTAAAAGTGTCCGAGAATTGTATATTAACGCCCGTTTGACACTTGACATATACAAATGCTTCACACCGAGCTACACTTTAAAAATATGACATGAATGAATTTTAACATTAATATTACACTTTAAAACCATCCCGGAAACGACTCAGAAATACTGACTTCAGAGGAGGCATTCCCTTGCTTTTCACTATAAAGCAGGTGACCTAAGGGAACACCTTCCCCCCCCCCCCCCCTTCCCCTTGCCCTGGGTCAAATAGCCCAGAGCGAAGAGGGCAGCCGGACGGAGTCACTGCCGGAACAGAAAGCCTGCATAACTATAGTTGCAACTGTTTAGTGGACGACATTCTGAGCAACAGATAACGGACCTAAACAATGCAGGTCTCCAGAAATGGACTCAATATTTCTGAGATAAAAATTTGTGAATGTGGATGGCTGAGACCAATAAGCAGCCTTCATTAAATCTGTAATAGCAATACTATTAGCGTAAGCCCAAGAAGTAGAAAGAGCTCTTACTTCATGAGCCGAAATCTTAAGCACAGACTGCTGAGAAGAAGATAAATTTTCATAAGCAGTACGGATAGTTAATTGAATTCATCTAGAAATAGAATGGACCGAAATGTCCTTTCTATTAGGCATCAGAGACAGAAAGAAACGTTTTCGTCCCTTTCTGATAAATTGAGATCTCTGTTTATAGATACGTAACGCTCTAACAGGACAGAGTAAAGGCCTACGCCCATCTGAAGACGGAAGAGCCTTAATAACAATAGGTTCCGGATATTTATTAGGAGCCTGATTCTTAGCTAAAAATCCCACATTAGTAGTGAAGGTGATAGTGTTCCCGACACTACGATAGTGAGAATCATCCACCGACAGTGCATGAAGCTCACTGACTCTTCTAGCAGAAGAGAAAGCTAACATAAAAGCTGTCTTATAAGACAAGAATTTGAAATCTACTGTCCCAAGAGGTTCAAATGGCTTTTCCTTCAGTTTAAGAAGAACCCAAGCTAAATTCCACTTAGGAATTAACCTAAGAGTTCTGGGTCTATTTATCAAGAAGTTTCTAACTAACTTAGATAAAGAGACATTAGATCCAATTTGTAAACTATCATGATGTGCATAGGTATCAGATAACATAGACCTATAACCCTTAATAGTAACAGGCTGCAGTTTGATTTCGTCAAACAAGTATACTAGAAAGTTTGCAATGTCTGGTATGGAGGGATCAAAAATATCAACAGAATGATCCCTACACCAACGACGAAAAACCTTCCACTTAGCCGCATAGTTTAGCGAAGAGGAGGTCCTCCTACAGTTAGAAATCACGTCCACTGCTCGTCCTGTAAAGTGCTTGCCATGCAAGAAGGACCGCACAACGGAAAAACGTGAAGGTTGAGACCATGCAGGTTGTGATGGAGTTGACGCGATCTCCCCTGCGAAAGAAGATCCTCCCGTGGAGGAAGCTTTCGCGGTAGGTCCCACAACAGACACCTGAGTAGATTTATCCACGGTCTCTGTGGAGACAGAGATGCTACCAACAGAATCTTGCATTGAGATTGTTTTATCTTTAGCAATACTTGCTGAATTAACGGCGCTGGAGGATACGCATATCCTATCATTCCGTCTCAAGGGATCGACAGAGCGTCTACTGCAAATGCTCTTGGATCCGGACACGGAGACACATACGTCTGCAACTGATTGTTGAGATGTGTCGCAAATAAGTCTATCATTGGCCGTTCCCACTGGTAGCAAATCTGATTGAATACTTGTTTGTTGAGAGTCCACTCCGACGGCAACAAGCGACCCTTTCGTGAAAGGGAGTCTGCTAGAACGTTCAGACGACCCGGTATATGATGGACCGAAAGAAGAACATGATGTTCTAACGCAAACAGAAGGATTCTTTCCGTTAGATTGAACAACGGAATTGAATGAGTGCCTCCCTGATTCTGTATATACGCCACTACTGTCGTATTGTCGGATAGGATTTGGACATGAGCATTGTGAATAATGTCCATCCACTGACGTAACGCAAGCCAAATTTACATCATTTCCTTGATGTTTATGTGCTTGCGCAGGAATTGCGGATCCCAAAGACCCTGGCATCTCGAATCCGTTGGGATCAATGATGCACTCCAACCTGTTTGACTGGCATCCGTCATAATGGTAAAACTCGGATCCGGCAACTGCAGCGGAACTCCCTTAGTTAACCACTGAATGTTTGCCCAAGTCTGAATCTCTTGTTTCACTTGATCTGACAAGAGAACGTCTATGTCGAGCGAATGAATTTTCACACTCCAATTCTGAGTCAAGAAAATTTGGAGAGGACGCGTGCGTAACCGCCCCATCGGAATGAGATCCGCAGCAGCTCCGCACAGACCTATCAGTCTCATGAACTCCCTCGCTGTAACTTTGTCTGCGTGCAGACAATAGCGAGCGTAACAACTGACTAATTTCGCTCTGGTTAACGGCAGACGAACGAGATTGTTGTGCGTCTCGAAGCTCATTCCCAGATGTGTGAATGACTTGGACGGCACCAGATCCGACTTCTCCTCGTTTATTATAAAACCGAGACGTGGAGCAAAAGAAGCAGATTCTGCACATCGTTCTGAAGCGTTAACTTGTTGCCGTACCTCTGAAGAATGTCGTCCAGGTAGGCCGACGTTACCGCAGACGAATGAGCTCGGAAATACATCATTACCGAGTTCATTACCCGAGTGAAAGCCCAGGGTGCTAGATTCAATCCGAAGCACATCGCCCAGAATTGATACACCACCCCTAGGACTGGGAAGCGTAGATACTTTCTGAATGTCGGATGTACCATGACGTGAAAGTATGCATCTTTGAGATCTATGCTTGTTGCATAATCGTTCACCCGAATACTCGCTCTGACCGATCGAATCGTCTCCATATAAAACTTCGGAGCAACGATCAGCTTGTTTATCCAGCTCAAATCTATGACTGGACGGAACGAGCCGTCTGGTTTCGGAACCAGAAACAGATGGCTGTAGAATCCCGGTGTCTCCTGGTTTTCTACGACCTCTACCGCGTTCTTCATTAAAAGAGACTGCACCTCTGATAACAGAGCGTCTCTTTTCTGCGGATTTGACGGAAGTTGAGTCCATTTTGGACTTCGAGTTAATGGAGGCTTTCGTTTGAAGGATATCTTTAGACCTTCCGAAATCACCCCTCTCACCCAAGGGTCGTCCGTAATCGACGCCCACTCTTGTGAAAAACTTGACAACCTTCCGCCAACCGGCACGCGATAGAGGTTGAAGCCATCACCTCCTGGACCTGCGAGGCCTGCGGTAGGAGAAACCACGTCCTCCACGACCCACACCTCGTCCCGTCGACCTCGGGGTGTCCGACCGGTTGTCCCGGCCCGAAGGACGTCCCGCACTTGAGTCGCAGCCTTGACGGTCTCTTGAATAAGACCAAGAGGATGCACCGGAACCTCTATAGGAACCTCTCTTGCGCGCATTAGACCCAGAAGTGCCTGTCTTACTCTTATCTGCCGTGTCCGACTTCTTAGAAGCAGATTTGAACAGCAGAGAATCCAAAGCTTTCTTAGTAATTTTATCATAAATTGCAGAAAGCTTGCCGTCGAAGAGAAGTTCTCCTGAGACCGAAGCGACTCTGAGAGAGTTCTTCACCTTACTATCCACGAGTGTGGATGTAGCTAGGGCTGCGTCACGTCTAACCAACTCCAGGTTTGCCACTGAAAGGGCGGAGTTACACGTGGAATAAGCTACTGCCCTTGAAAGAAGTCTTAAAGAGGATTGTATATCCTGGAATTCTTTCCCTTGAAGACGCAGTGATAACGCCTTAGTAAGGTGGTCTGCGTAAGATAAAGCATCTAAACTGGCTCTGTTAGACGAAATAGTAGTCTCCAACACCGCGGTTGGAATAGACGCAGACAACGGTAACGACAATTCTAAGTCTTCCGCCTCGTCGTCCATACGCAGAGGAACTCTCGGGATACCCTGTCCTGCCGTATCGAATTTATTCCTTGCATTAATGAAAGGCAGGTTGAGAGTATTGTTGGACAAGAAACCCGCTTTTCCTGTTTTGGAAGCAAGTTTGAATATAGCGTCGTTCAATAATTCAAATGTTCTTGCAACATTATTGGACTGAGACGGAAACTCAGGAGCGATGTCCCTGAACCGCTCAAAGAAATCAGAGTCCAATGACGCTATAATTCTCTTGTCCGGAACCGCAGCAGTCTGGCCCGATGGAACAACTTGAGGAAGAAAGTGCCGGATGAAGTCCACGGCAGCTTTATGTTGTTCCGAAAGGGATAGCTCCAAGTCATCCGTATCCCTTTCACCATCCGGTCGGACCTCATGATGCTCCCGGTCGTCCGCCCCCGATGCTTCGGCAGAGCGTACCGACCCAGCACCGTCGGATAATTCCCGATCCGACACCGTTTCTGTCGGTTGCTGGGATGCTGCGATAAGTTGTGCTATTTAAACAAGAACGTCTGACATCGAGGCCTGCGGAGGCACAGTCTTTCGCTGCTTCGCCGAGGGCAGCTCCGCATCTGGTGACTCCCGCATACTCTTCCTATGCGAACGTCCGGAGTCCACCGGCCTCGTGTCCCTGGCTACCAGATGGTGTGACCTGGTCGCCGAAGAATCCCTGATCGGCGAAGCTGGCAAAATATCGGCGGTCACGTAGCCAAGGTGCGGTCGTGTGCGCTGGTGAGAGGAAGAAGCCTGAGCAGTCTCTGCGGACTGCCTATACCGAGCGACGGACGTGTGCTCCGCTTGCGACACATTTTGTACCACAACATCTGGTCCCAGATGTTGTTGTACGAGAGAGGGGCCTCTCTCGCTCGCGGCCCGGCTGGACCTGGACGAGCTAGGAACCGGACTCGAAGGCTTCCTCCGATCTCTCCTACTATCCGCCGTCACTGGGTGTGCACATTGAATGTTTATAGTGCTCGCATCACCCAACATTTCCTCCTGGATCGCATCGGACGAACCCGGCTGCCAAACCATTCGGTGAATGGACGCTACACCGGGCGAGCTAGCGGACGACATTTGTCTTATCTCCATGAGCACTTTTGCCGCTAGCTCTGAATTCATTTGTGACGACAGAAGCACACTTGCGGAAGATAACATGGAAACATCACCCTGTTCTTGTTCCTCTGAAGTAGAAACTGATAGAGTAGAGTGACCCTGCGGAGAAAGAGCCGGCATAGCCCTTTCTCCACTAACAACATATCGTGACACACGTTTCCAATGTTTGTCATCCCAATATTGACATATAGAACAGGGATTAGTACGAGTACACTGACTACAATTAATACAATGATCATGAAAGTCAGAGGAAGACTTCTTCCTATTACAATTTGAACAATATCCTTTCATTGTGAAAAGTCAACAACAAGTCCTAGTACTCGCACAAACCCCTAAACACAAAGATACATAATAACATGATCCATTAATATAGAAAAAACAATTGAAAATCAAAATAATTTTTGAAAAATATTTTTTCAGCAAAGCCCAAGTTTCTGAAAAGTAACGTTAAGCCCCAATGGATCCCAAGGCTAAGTGTGGTCAAAAATTTTAAAATTATATTAAATAATTAATGCAACACTTACGGATATTGATAATGTATCTTATAGTGAGATAAACTACTCCAAAGGCAAACAGCCCCCCTCAAAAGAGACTGTTGCCAATGTAAACAAACAGTGTAAAAACACCAGAAAACATGACTCCAGGCACTGACAAAACTGGCCGAAATCAGTCATCAAATTTACACTCTATCTGATGCAAGACAGAGACTCCCAGGGGAGAATCTGCAGAACATCAGATGGAAGATGCAGAACACAACGTTTATACACCCATGGGTGAAAATGTAACTATGGGGAAAATAACAGAATACATTCTGTAACCAAGCTAACTCTCCCAAGAGAATTTAGAAATGATCTTTCTCAAAAATATGCCAAAAGCATGGGAGAATAGCAAGGGGGGACCTAGAAGACCAGGGGAGAGGAAACACTGAATAAGCAGTGCAACTTTATAGCAAGAATGACAACAGGCCCATGCCTCGAAAATAGGCAACTTGACATAATTTCATAAAAAATTTTAAGTACAGCCCTGATTATTTTTTGTCACTCCTTTTTCCTCTCCTCCTTCTATATCCTCCCTAGAATCACCATTTCTCCAATAATTACGTGTCTGGCATCCTTTAAACTGAGATTTACAAGCACAAAGATCAGTGAGATGTTGACTGATGAAGGGCCAAACAGAGAATGATAATTGGCGCCAATTTCGGAACGTCCTTGACACTGCGCATGCGCAGTAAGGGCAAAGTATGGAGGTCCTTTAGGACATGATTTCTTTTGGTTTTAGATGCAAATTTTGGGGATTGGGGGGCAAAATTTGTGTTTGGCCCTGGATTTTTAGAGTTAGCACCAGCTATGTCTGGGTCATTGGTACAGTATAAAAATATAGAAATTGGGCTTCATGACAAGGGAAAGTCTGAAAGTTCAGATCATTAAGTCTTCCCCAAACCCCCTCCCCCCCAAAAAACAAGGCATTGTGTGAAAAACCCATTTTACAAACCTTTAGCACAATCAAGGGCCATAACTATCACTTTACCAGAAATAGAAAGCTGAAATCAAACCTGGCTTTCCTTTTGAAATCGTAAACAATTTTTGTGAGTTTTCAAATCATCATACCAAGAGACCAAATGTAGCCATGCAGTTGCCAAAAAGTTAAAAAGTTAAAAAATTTATAGTAATTTATATATTTTTTATACTTACCAATGACCCAGACATAGCTGGTGCTAACTCTTAAAATATAGGGCCAAACACAAATTTTGCCCCCCAATCCCCAAAATTTGCATCTAAAACTAAAGAAAACATGTCCTGAAAGGCCCTCCACACTTCGCCCCTACTGCGCATGCGCAGTGTCAAGGACGTTCCGAAATTGGCGCCATTAATCATTCTAATAACCAGTGCCTGGTAAGCGCTATGTACTCAGCGGGGAGGCAAGAGTTCCCAACTCCTGGGAGGGCCATCCCCATCTGGGTCATTGGTAAGTATAAAAAATATATAAATTACTATAAATTTTTTAACATTTTTATACTGTACCAATGACCCAGACATAGCTGAATAGTAAAAAGGCTGGAGGGCCAAGGACATAGAGCAAAATGGAATACGCTCAATAAAAATAAAATAGAGTCATCCCCTGTAGGGAAAAGAAGTAATAGGCCTTACATGTATCTTTCTTATTTATGATAAATTAGAAAGATACAACACCTTCCAAAAATTGAGCTTCATACATCCATGTACTCTATTAATATCCAATAATCCTTATACTAATAATTTTTAAAGTAAGCCAATAATAAAGTAAGTCTAGAGAATAGAGACTCTTATACTTCTAAAAGTGTGTGAGAATTGCATAATCATGTCCGTTGACATATGCAATATTCAAAGGCTATACTTTAAAAACTAAGACTTGAATGAATTTTATAAACTTAAACTTCTCACTAAACAACCATCCCAATAACAGCTCAGAATTACTAACTCCGGAGGAGGTATCCCCTTGTTTTCATAGTAAAAACAGGTGACCCAAGGGAACACCCTCCCCCCCCCCCCCCCCCCTTTTTCTTGCCCTGGGTCAAATAGCCCAGAGCGAAGAGGGCAGCCGAACGGAGACACTGCCGAAACAGACAGCCTACCTAGCTATAGTAGCAACTGTTAAGAGAATGACATTCTGAGCAGTAGATAATAGACCTAACAATAGAGGCCTCCAGAAATGGACTCGATATTTCTGAGATAAAATTCATGAATGGATGGCTGAGCGCAATGAGCAGCCTTCAAAAATCTATAATAGCAACACTATTAATGTAAGCCCAAGAAGTAGAAGAACTCTTACTTCATGAGCCGAAATCTTAAGCACAACTGCTAAGCTAATGATATACCATAAGCAGTACGCTAGTTAATAGAATCCATTAACAATAAAATGGAGCGTAACGTCCTTCTACTAGACATCAAAGACAGAAGAAGCTTACGCCCTTGTAATAAACAGATATCTGTTTATAAATACATAAACTGTACCCGGAAAGAGTAAAGGCCTATGCCCATACGAAGACGGAAGGACCTTAAAATAATAGGTTCCGGATAATAGGAGCCTAACTCTTATGCAACAATCCAACCTAAATAGTAACGGAAGTATTGATTCCGAAACTATGAAAGTGAAAATCATCCATCGATAGTGCATGAAACTCACTGACTCTACAGTAAAAGAGAAACCAACAGAATTACTGTCTAAAAGGTCAGAATTTGAAAACTACTGTTTCCAGAGGCTCAAATGATTACTTAGCTAAATAAGAACCGAAGTTAAAATCCGTATAGGAATTTAATCTAAAGATTCTAAGTCTATTTATCAAAAAGTTACTAACTGACCTAGATAAAGAGACAAAAGACTCAATTGTAAACTATAGTAGAGTGCATAGGTATGAGGTAACATAAACCTATAACCTAAATAACACAGGCTGCAGTAGATCTTGTGAAACAAGTATACTAAAAAGTTAAAAAATTTATAGTAATTTATATATTTTTTATACTTACCAATGACCCAGACATAGCTGGTGCTAACTCTTAAAATATAGGGCCAAACACAAATTTTGCCCCCCAATCCCCAAAATTTGCATCTAAAACTAAAGAAAACATGTCCTGAAAGGCCCTCCACACCTCGCCCCCACTGCGCATGCGCAGTGTCAAGGACGTTCCGAAATTGGCGCCATTTATCATTCTAAAAACCAGTGCCTGGTAAGCGCTATGTACTCAGCGGGGAGGCAAGAGTTCCCAACTCCTGGGAGGGCCATCCCCGTCTGGGTCATTGGTAAGTATAAAAAATATATAAATTACTATAAATTTTTTAACATTTTTATACTGTACCAATGACCCAGACATAGCTGAATAGTAAAAAGGCTGGAGGGCCAAGGACATAGAGCAAAATGGAATACGCTCAATAAAATAAAATAGAGTCATCCCCTGTAGGGAAAAGAAGTAATAGGCCTTACATGTATCTTTCTTATTTATGATAAATTAGAAAGATACAACACCTTCCAAAAATTGAGCTTCATACATCCATGTACTCTATTAATATCCAATAATCCTTATACTAATAATTTTTAAAGTAAGCCAATAATAAAGTAAGTCTAGAGAATAGAGACTCTTATACTCCTAAAAGTGTGTGAGAATTGCATAATCATGTCCGTTGACATATGCAATATTCAAAAGCTATACTTTAAAAACTAAGACTTGAATGAATTTAATAAACTTAAACTTCTCACTAAACAACCATCCCAATAGCAGCTCAGAATTACTAACTCCGGAGGAGGTATCCCCTTGTTTTCATAGTAAAAACAGGTGACCCAAGGGAACACCCTCCCCCCCCCCTTTTTCTTGCCCTGGGTCAAATAGCCCAGAGCAAAGAGGGCAGCCGAACGGAGACACTGCCGAAACAGACAGCCTACCTAGCTATAGTAGCAACTGTTAAGTGAATGACATTCTGAGCAGTAGATAATAGACCTAACAATAGAGGCCTCCAGAAATGGACTCGATATTTCTGAGATAAAATTCATGAATGGATGGCTGAGCGCAATGAGCAGCCTTCAAAAATCTATAATAGCAACACTATTAATGTAAGCCCAAGAAGTAGAAGAACTCTTACTTCATGAGCCGAAAACTTAAGCACAACTGCTAAGCCAATGATATACCATAAGCAGTACGCTAGTTAATAGAATCCATTAACAATAAAATGGAGCGTAACGTCCTTCTACTAGACATCAAAGACAGAAGAAGCTTACGCCCTTGTAATAAACAGATATCTGTTTATAAATACATAAACTGTACCCGGAAAGAGTAAAGGCCTATGCCCATACGAAGACGGAAGGACCTTAAAATAATAGGTTCCGGATAATAGGAGCCTAACTCTTATGCAACAATCCAACCTAAATAGTAACGGACGTATTGATTCCGAAACTATGAAAGTGAAAATCATCCATCGATAGTGCATGAAACTCACTGACTCTACAGTAAAAGAGAAACTAACAGAATTACTGTCTAAAAGGTCAGAATTTGAAAACTACTGTTTCCAGAGGCTCAAATGATTACTTAGCTAAATAAGAACCGAAGTTAAAATCCGTATAGGAATTTAATCTAAAGATTCTAAGTCTATTTATCAAAAAGTTACTAACTGACTTAGATAAAGAGACAAAAGACTCAATTGTAAACTATCGTAGAGTGCATAGGTATGAGGTAACATAAACCTATAACCTAAAAAACAACAGGCTGCAGTAGATCTTGTGAAACAAGTATACTAAAAACTAGCAATGCGTAGTATGGAGGGATCAACCATATGAACATAATGATCCCTACACCACGACGGAAGAGCCTCCACTTTAGTCGCATAGAATAGCGAAGAAGAGGATCTCCTATAGTAAGAAATCGCGTCCAAAGCTCGTCCAGTACAGTGCTTACAATGCAATACGGACCACACAACGTAATACATGAAGGTTGCGACCTTGCTGGTTGTGATAAAGATGACACGATTTACCCAGTGAAAAAAGATCCTCACATAGAGGAAGATTTCACGTTAAGATCCACAGTAGACAAGAGAGTAAATTACTCATGATCTCTGTGAAGATAGAGATGCTATCAACAGAAATGTATAGTGGTTGTTTATCTTAGCAATACCTGCTAAAACAACAGCGCCGGAGGATACGCGTATCCTATCATTCCGTCCTATAGATCAATAGAGCGTTAACAGTATTAGCTCAGAGATCTGGACAAGCCAACACATACGTCTGCAATTGATTAGCAAGCTGTGTCATAAATAAAACATCATTGGGCGCTCCCATAGATAGCAAATCTGATTAAATACTTGTTTGTTGAGAGTCCATTCTGACAGCAACAAGCGACCCGTAAGAGAACGGGAGTGCGATAAGACAATCAGACGACCCAGAATATGACGGACCAAAACTGAACTTGGTGTACTATAACCAACAGACGGATTCTTTCCATTAAATTGAATAACGGAAACGAAAGAGTGCCTCCCTGGTTCCGGAGATACGCCACTACTGTCGAATTAAAGGACAGGAATTTGGGCATGCGTTTCTGAATAATGTTCATGCAATGACATAAAGCAAGCCTAAAAAAACATTATTCCGCGGAAGTTAAACTGATAGCTAAAAGACTGCGGAACCCAAAGACCCTGGCACTTCGAATCCGTAGGGATCAGTATATATCCCAATCTGTTTGACTGGCAACCGTCATAACAGTCACACTAGGGTCCGGCAACTGCGGCGGCACTCTCTGAGTCAACCACCGAATGTTTGCCCCAGTCTGAATCTCTTGTAACACTAGATAGACAAGAGAATGTATAAATCAAGCAATTCATGGATTGCCGGAAAGTTGCCGTCGAAGAGAAGCTCCTCCGAGAACGAAGCGACTCTGAGAGAGTTCTTAACCTACTATCCACGCGTGGATGTAGCTAGGGCTGCATCACGTCTAACCAACTCCAATCAGCCACTGAAGGGCGGAGTTATACGTGAACAAACTACTGCCCTCAAAAGAAATTACATTGAGAATAATATCCCGTAAATCTTTTCTTGAAGACGTAATGATAACGCCTCAGTAAGGCGGATTACGTATAATAAAGCGTCTAAGTTAAGTCTACTATACATAATGTCGTTCCCAACATTGAAATTGGAAAAGACATAAACGGCGAAAAAGAATATATGCAGTCTTTAATTACACCGTCTAGACGCATATGAACTCTCGGTATGCCCTGCTCTGCCAAAATAAACTATATGTAAAAAAGATAAAATGGCAGAAATGAGCCACGCGGACAAGAAACTAAACTATCATGCTTAGTAGCAGGCTTGTATATATATATATAATATATAGCGTCGAAAAATAAAACACATGTTGTAATGACAATATTGGACTGCGTCGGTAAGTCAGGGACAAAGTCCCTGTACCGATCGAAAAATCCGAGTCCAATGACGCTATAAGTCTCTTATCCAAGATCGCAGCAATGAAGTCCGAAAAATAATCACTGGAAGAAATGCCAGAAGATATGAAAGGCATCTTCCGATACTACTAAAGGGAAAACTCGAAATCTTTCGAATCCCTTTCGCCATCCTGTCGGACCCTATAAAGCGTTCGGTCGTCCGTAGCTTGATGCAACCGCGGACCGCACCGACCCAGCGCCGTCGGATAATTCCTGATTCGACCGAGAAACCGTCAATTGCTGGGATGCTGCGAAACAACTGTGCTAACTCGGATAGCACGTCCGTCACTGAGGCCTGAGGAGCAGCGGTCTTACGATGCATTGCCGCAGGAAGCTCCGATATCGTTACCCTGTGCATACTTCCAATATGCGAGCGAACGGAGTGTATAGGCCTCGTGTCCCTTGGCTACCGGATGGCGCGACCTATTCGCTGTGGAATCACTGAATGCCGAAACTGATCGGATACTCGAGGTCACGTAGCCAATGTGCGGCCGTGTGCCCTGCTGTGAGGATGAGGAAGCATTAAAGACAGTCTCTCGGACTGTCAATATAACGGAGCGTCCCGAGCAACGGACATATGCTCCGAATGTAAAATATCTGAACCACAACATGCGGTCCCCTATGTTGTTGGCTTCCTCCGATCTGTCCTCAATCTGCCGTCACTGGGTGAGTACTAAAGTAATTAAAGTGCTCGCATCACCCAAATCTCCTTTCTAGACCGCAACGGACGAACCCGGCAGCCGAACCATTCGATGAATGTACGCTACACCGGGTGAGCTAGCGAATGTCACTCCGTAAGCGATAGACATATTCCATGAGCACTTATTGCCGCTAACTCTTCATTAACTATGACGACAGAGGCACACTTTTGAAAGACATCTTCATAACTCTTCGAACAAGAAACCAGAAATGCTTGGATAGCAAGCATAAAATAATAATATATATAGCGTCGTTCAATAATTCGAAAGTTTGTGTGACATTATTGGACTATGTCGGAACTGAGGGACGATGTCCCTGAACCGAACCCAAAATTTTCTAAGTCCATCGACGCTATCAGTTTCTTATCCGGCATCGCAGCATATGTTGTTCCGAAAGGGAAAGCTTGAAATCCACCGAATCCCTTTCGGTATCCCGTCGGACCGGATGAAACTTTCGGACGTCCGTACCCGCTTCCGCGGAGCGTCCCGACCCAGCATCGTCGGATAAAATATATGCGACAGATTCAGTTGATGCTGGGATGCTGCGATAAACTGTGCTATTAAGGAAAGCACGTCCGTTCCCGAGGCCTGTGCAGTAGCGGACTTACGATGCATTGCCGCTGGAATCTCCGTGTACGTTGACTCCCGCACACTTCCTATGCGAACTTCCGGAGTCTGCAGGCCTCGAGTCCCCGGCTACCGACCCAGCGCTGTCGGATAATTCTCGATCCGACACCGTTTCTGTCGGCTGCAGGGATGCTGCGATAAGCTGTGCTATGTGCACAAGAATGTCCGGCGTCGAGACCTGCGGAGGCGCAGTCTATCGCTGCTTCGCCGAGGGCAGCTCCGCATCAGATGGCTCCCGCATACTTCCTATGCGAACGTCCGGAGTCCATCGGTCTCGAATCCCTGGCTGCCGGATGGTGTGACCTGGTCGCCGAAGAATCCTTGATCGGCGAAGCTGGTAATATATCGGCGGTCACGCAGCCAAGGTGCGGTCGTGTGCGCTGACGAGAAGAGGAAGCCTTAGCAGTCTCAGCGGACTGCCTATACAACGGAGCGTCCCGAGCGACGGACGTATGCTCCGCTAACGACACATTTGTACCACAACATCTGGGGCCAGATGTTGTTGAACGAGAGAGGGGCCTCTCTCGCTTGCCGTCCGGATGGACCGGAACGAGCTATGAACCGGACTAAAAGGCTTCCTCCGTTCTCCCTCCGATCCGCCGTCACTGGGTGTGCATTAAGTTAATTTTATAGTGCTCGCATCACCCCAAAATTCCTTCTAGACCGCAACGGACGAACCCGGCTGCCGAACCATTCGGTGAATGGACGCTACACCGGGCGAGCTAGCGGACGTCAAAGGCCGTCGAACCTACTAGGGTCCTCTTAGGCAATTGGCGTATTACATGAGCACTTTTCCGCTAGCCCTTCATTAATTGTGACGACGGAGGCACACTGTTGGAAGACATCACAGATACATCACCCTAATCTTGATCGTCTGAAATAGAAATTGATAAAGTAGAGTGACCCTGCGGGGAAAGGACCGGAGTGTCCAAATCCCCAACAACATACCGTGACATACGCTTCCCATATTGTCATCGAAATCATACGATACAGAACAGGAGTTAATGCGAGTACACTGACCACATATAGAATGATAATAAGGTCAGAGGAAGACTTCCTCTTAAAACAATTGATCAATATCCTTTCAATGTGAAAAGAAAATAAGTCCTGGTACTCGCACTAACCCCTGGCAATCAAAATACATAATAATAATATGATCCATTAATATAGAAAAAATAATTGAAATCAAAATATTTTGAAAAAATATTTTTTCAGAACAGCCCAAGTTTCTGAAAAGTAACGTTGAGCCCCAATGGATCCCAAGCCTAAGTGTGGACAAAAATTTTAAAAATATTTTAAACAATTTATTCAACACTTACGAACAATAATAATGTATCTATTTATGATTAAAATAACATAAAGATATTATTATTTAGAAATCCCCCCCTCACACAGAGGGCTGTTGTAAATGTAAACAATGAGTGTAAAAACACTAAAATAAGACTCCAGGCACCCAAGCCCGAAATCAGTTACCAAAAATACACCATCTGATGCAAAACAGAGACTTCCAGGGAAGAAACTGCAGAACATCAGATGGTAGATGCAGAACACAATGCCTAACCACCCGTAGGTGAAGACGTAAACATGGGGAAAGAACAGAATTCATTCTGTTATTAAGCTAAAACTCCCAAGAAATTTTAGTAATAATAATTACAGAAACTATGCCAAAAGCATGGGAGAATAGCAAGGGGGAACTTAAAGGACAGGGAGAGAGGAAAAACACTTGAAAAAACAGTGTAACAAATAATCAGAATGACAACAAAATGGCTGCTGCCTTGAAAATAGGTAACTTAACATAATTTCATTAAAAAATTTTAAGTTACAGCCCTGATAATATTCTGTCACACATTCTTTTCCTCTCCTCCTTTTCTATCCTCCTTAGAATCACCATTTCACTAATATTTATGTGTCTGGCATCATTTAAACTGAGATTTAAAAGCACAAAGATCAGTCAGATGTTAACTGATGAAGGGCCAAACTTAGAATGATTAATGGCGCCAATTTCGGAACGTCCTTGACACTGCGCATGCGCAGTAGGGGCGAAGTGTGGAGGGCCTTTCAGGACATGTTTTCTTTAGTTTTAGATGCAAATTTTGGGGATTGGGGGGCAAAATTTGTGTTTGGCCCTATATTTTAAGAGTTAGCACCAGCTATGTCTGGGTCATTGGTACAGTATAAAAATATTTATAGTAATTTATATATTTTTTATACTTACCAATGACCCAGACTTAGCTGGTGCTAACTCTTAAAATTCAGGGCCAAACACAAATTTTGCCCCCCCCCCCCCCATCTCCAAAATTTGCATCAAAATCCAAAAAATAAATATCCTATATGGGCCTCCATACTTTTGTCCACTGCACATGCGCAGTGTCAAGGAAGTACCTAAATTGGCGCCAAATCTTCATTCTTACAACCAGTGCCTGGTAAATGTTATGTAATCAGCGGGGAGGTATGAGTTCTCAACTCATGGGAGGGCCATCCCCGTCTGGGTCATTGGTAAGTATAAAAAATATATAAATTACTATAAATTTTTTAACATTTTTATACTGTACCAATGACCCAGATTTAGCTGAATAGAAAAAAAGGCTGGAAGGCATAGGACATAAAGGAAAATCCAATAGGCTCAATTACATGTAAACAGAATTATCCCCTCAAGGAGAAAAGGAGAAACAGGATTTACATGTATCTTTCTTATTTATACAAAATAAGAAAGACACATTACCAATCCGTAATTGAGCACAATAATATCAATGATCTCTGTTAACGTCCAGTATAACTCATTATACTAATTTTTTAAAGGAAAGCCAATAAATAAAGATAGTCCAGAGAATGAGACTCTTTATACTCATTTAAAAGTGTCCGAGGATTGTATATTAACGCTTGTATGACACATGACATATACAAATGCTTCACACCAAGCTACACTTTCAAAATATTACATAAATGAGATAAACATTAGCTTTACACTTTAAAACTATCCCAGCACCGACTCGGAATTACTGACTCCAGAGGAGGTATTCCCTTGCTTTTCACTATAAAGCAGGTGATATAAGGAAACACCCCCCCTCCCCCCCACCCCACCCTTACCCTTGATCTGGGTCAATCACCCCAGAACAAAGAGGGCAGCAGGACAGAGTCACTGCTGGAACAGAAAGCCTGCATAACTATAGTTGCAGCTGTTTAGCGGATGACATTCTGAGCAACAGATAACAGACCTAAACAACACAGGTCACCAGAAATAGACTCAATATTTCTAAGGTAAAAATTTGTGAACGTAGAAGGCTGAGACCAGTATGCAGCCTTCATCACATCGGTAATAGCAATACTATTAGCATAAGCCGAAGATAGCGCCCTCACTTCATGCGCCAAAATCTTAAGCACAGACTGCTGAGTAGAAGATGATCTTTCATAAGCAGTACGAATAGTCAATTGAATCCACCTTGAAATTGAATGGACCGTGATGTCCCTTCAATTAGGCAGCAGAGACAGAAAGAAACGTTTACGTCCCTTTCTGATAAACTCAGATCTACGTTTGTAAATATGCATAGCTCTAACTGGACACAGCAAAGGCCTATGGCCGGCTGAGGATGGAAGAGCCTTAATAACAATAGGTTCAGGGTACTTATTAGGAGCCTGATTCTTAGCCAAAAATCCAACATTAGTAGTCAAAGTAATAGTATTATCAACACTACGATAGTGAGAATCATCAACAGATAGTGCATGAAGCTCACTAACTCTTCTAGCAGAAGAGAAGGCTAAGAGAAAAGCTGTCTTATAAGATAAGTATTTGAAGTCTACCGTGTCAAGGGGTTCAAATGGCGCTTCTTTAAGCTTCAGAAGAACCCAAGCTAAATTCCACTTGGGAATTAACCTAAGGGTTCTAGGTCTATTTATCGAAAAGTTTTTAACTAACTTAGGTAAAGAGACGTTAGATCCAATTTGTAAGCTATCATGATGAGCATAAGTATCCGATAGCATAGACCTATAACCCTTAATAGTTATTGGCTGCAGTTTGATATCGTCAAACAAGTAGACCACGGAGGGATCATAGATATCAATTGAATGATCCCTACACCGAGAGAAAACCTTCCACTTAGCCGCATAATTTAGCGAAGAGGAGGTCCTCCTACAGTTAGTTCGTGCTGTAAAATGCTTGCTGAGCAAGAAGGACCGCACAACGGAAATACGTGAAGGTTGAGACCTTGCGGGTTGTGATGCAGTGTGCGCGATTTCCCCTGCGACAGAAGGTCCTCCCATGGAGGAAGCTTCTGAGGAATGTCCCATAACAGACATCTGAGTAGATTTATCAATGGTCTCTGGGATGACAGAGATGCTACCATCAAAATCTTGCAGTGAGATTGCTTGATTTTTAGCAATACCTGTTGAATCAACAGAGCTGGAGGCTATGCGTATCCTATCATTCCGTCCCAAGAGATCGAGAGAGCGTCTACTGCAAACGCTCGAGGATCTGGGCATGGCGACACATACGTCTGCAACTGATTGTTGAGATGTGTCGCAAACAAGTCTATCATCGGACGATCCCATTAGTAGCAGTTCTGATCGAATACTCGTTTGTTGAGAGTCCATTCTGACGGCAACATACGACCTTTCCGAGAAAGGGAGTCCGCTAGAATCTTCAGACAACCCAGAATATGACGGATCGACAGAAGAACATGATGCCCTTGGACAAACAGAAGGATTCTTTCTGTTAAGTTGAATAACGGAATGGAATGAGTGCCTCCCTTATTCCGAATGAACGCTACTACTGTCGAATTGTCGGACAGTATTTGAACATGTGAATTCTGAATTATGTTCATCCAATGATGTAGCGCAAGCCAAATTGGCATCATCTCTTTGATGTTTATCTGCTTGTTCAGAAACTGTGGATCCCAAAGACCCTGGCACCTCAAATCTGTTGGGCTCAATGTCGTGCCCCAAACTGTTTGACTCGCATCCGTCATAATCGTAAAAAACTGATCCGGCAGTTGCAGTGGAACTCCTTGAGTCAACCACTGAATATCTGCCCAAGTCTGAATCTCTTGTTTTACTTGGTTCGACAAGACGATGTTCGTTTCAAGCGAATGAATCTTCACACTCCAATTTTGAGTGAAAAATATCTGGAGTGGACGAGTGCGTAAGCGCCCCATCAGAATAAGGTCTGCAGCAGCTCCGCACAAACCTATCAGTCGCATAAATTCTCTCGCTGTTACTACATCTGAGTGTAGACAAAAGCGAGCATAACAACTGACTAATTTCGCACTGGGTAACGGAAGACGATCCAGATTGTTGTGCATCTCGAAGCTCATTCCTCAAGTGAATGAACGACTTGGACGGAACTAGATCTGACTTCTTTTCGTTTACTATGAAACCGATACGTCGGAGCAATTGAAGCAGACTCTGAACATTGTTCTGAAGAGTTAATCTGTTGCTGTATTTCTGAAGAATGTCGTCCAAGTAGGCCGACATTACCGCAGAGCTCGAAAATGAGTCATTACCGAGTTCATTATTCGAGTGAAGGCCCAGGGCACTAGATTCAGTCTGAAGCACATTGCTCGGAACTGATAAACTACTCCCAGGGCAACGAAGCGAAGGTACTTTCTGAATGTCGGCGGTACTATGACGTGAAAGTACGCATCCTAGAGATCTATGCTTGCAGCATAATCGTTCACTCAAATGCTCGCTCTCACCACTTGAATGGTCTCCATATAAAATTTTGGAGCCACGATCAGCTTGTTTATCCAGCTTAGATCTATAATTGGATGGAATGAGCCATCTGGTTTTGGTACCAGGAACAGGTGACTGTAAAAACCGGGAGATTCCTGTTTTTCTACGACCTCTATTGCGTTCTTCTCCAGAAGAGATTGCACCTCTGATAGAAGCGAACCTTTCTTCTGAAGGTTGGACGGAAGCTGAGTCCATCGTGGACTTCGTGTTAACGGAGGTTTTTCTCTGAAGGACAGTTTTAGACCTTCCGAAATAACCTCCTGTACCCATCGGTTGTCCGTAATTGACAACCAATTGGTTAAGAATCTTGACAGCCTTCCACCCACTGGAGCACAATAGAGGTTCTGACCTTTACCTCCTGGACCTGCAAGGCTTGCGGGAAGAGAAACTACGTCCTCCCTGACCCGAACCTCGACCAGTCGACCTAGGGGCATCTGACCGGTTGTCTCGGCCAGCATTACGTCCCCTACCTGAGTCGCTACTCTGACGGTCTCTGGAGTAAGAGCTAGGGGATTTTTTAGATCCTCTATAGGAGCTTTCCTTGGGACGTACTAGCCCCAGAAGTTCCTGACTTACTCCTCTCTGCTGAGTCCAGTTTCTTAGAAATGGACTTAAAGAGCAGAGAATCTGAAGCTTTCTTGGTAATCTGATCATAGATTAATGAAAGCTAACCATCAAAGAGAAGTTCTCCTGAAACCGGTGCGACTCGAAGAGAGTTTTTCACCTTAGAATTCACCCTAGTGGATGAAGCCAGGGCAGCATCACGTCTGATTAACTCCAAATTTGCCACTGAAAGGGCAGAGTTATACGTGGAAAATGCGATTGCCCTAGAAAGAAATCTCAAGGAAGTTTGAACATCCTGGAATTCTTTACCATCGAGACGTTGCACTAACGCTCCGGTAAGGTGATCTGCGTATGATAAAGCGTCTAAACTGGCTCTGTTAGACAAGATTGTCGTCACCAATGTACTGGAGAGAATTGACATAGATGCCGGCAAAGACAACTCCAAGTCTTCGGCCTGGTCGTCTAAACACAGAGGAATTCTCGGAACGCCCTTTCCAGCCATTTCAAATTTATTCCTACTGTTGATGAACAGCAGATGTAGAGCATGTTGCGATAAGAAACTGGTTCTGCCTGTCTTAGAGGCTAACCTAAAAATAACGTCATTTAGCAATTCAAACGTTCGTGAGACATTGCTGGACTGGACCGGAAACTCAGGAACAACATCCTTAGTCTGGCCAAAACGTTTGTATCCAGTGATGCTATCAGTCTCTTATCTGGTATCGCAGCTCTCTGGTCCGATGGAACAACCTCTGGAAGGTGTTGACAGATAAAATCTACCACCACCTTATGTTGTTCCAGAAGGGAAAAATCCAGCTCCGCAGATTCCCTTTCACCATCCGACTGGACCAGATGCGATGTCGGTCATCCCTGTCTGACACTGCAGAGGAATGTACCGACCCAGCTTCCTCGGACAGTTCCTGATCTGAAACCGATTCCGAAGGTTGCTGGGATGCTGCGATGAGTTGTGCTATCTGTGATAGCAAGTCCGTCACAGAGGCCTATGGAGCTGCGGTCTTACGTTGTTTATCCGCTGGAAGCTCCTGGGACGGTACCTCTTGCATAATCCTTTTATGCGTATGTCCCGACTGGTGAGGCCTCGTGTCCTTGGCTACCAGATGGAGTGACCTAAATGACATGGAATCCTTTGTTGGTGAAGCAGGCTGGATATCTGAGAAACACGAAGCCAATGTGCGGTCGTGTGTGCTGGTGTGTGGAAGAGGAAGCCAATAGACTAGCCGACCCCGGATGTCTATGCGACGGAGCGTCCCGAGCAGGAGGAGTGGATGTATGCTCCAGCTGACAAACGTTATGCACAACAACATCTGGCCCCAGATGTTGTTGTAAGAGAGAGGGGCCTCTCTCGCTCGTGGTCCGGGTAGACCTGAACGAGCTAGCTACCGGACTGACTGGCTTCCTCTGATCCATCCTTTGATCCATCGTCGCAGGGTATGCGTCATCCAAGATTATACTGCTCGCAACACCCTTTTTCCTCTCCTGGATGCAATGGACGTACCCGGCGTCACATCACCCACATTACGAGTGAAAGATCCGTCAGTCGAGCTAGCTGGCGACATGGTCGTCAATCTTTCTAAGGATCTAGGCACTTGTCTGATATCCTTGAGCTCTTTTGCCACTAGCTCTTTATTGATTTGCGACGACGGCAGCACACTTCCGGGAGACATCACGGAAACATCACCCTGTTCTTGTTCCTCTGAAAAAGAGACTGAAAAACTAGAGTGACCCTGTGATGAGAGGACCGGCATCGACCTCTCACCACTAACAATATACCGTGACACACGTCTCCAACATTTGTCATCCCAACTGGCACAAACTGAACAAGAATTAGTGCGAGTACAATGACTACAGCAAATACAATGAGCATGAGAATCGGAGAAAGACTTCCTCGATTTACAATTTGAACAATATTCTTTCATAATTAAAAAAATATGATACAGCTGTAGTACTCGCACTAACCCTGGAAAATACAAAGATACATAATAATAATATAATCCATAACAAATTTTGAAAAATAATTCAAAAGAAAATTTTGAGATGAGCCCAAGTTCCCAAAGGAAACGATGAGCTCAAATGGATCCAAAAAAAGCCAAAATGTGGACAAAAATTTTAAAACATTTCTAAAAATTAATGTTACACTTACGGACAATATTAATGTATCTCACTATATAATAAACCTTACAGAAGACAAGGAATCACTAACAGAAAGTAACCATTGTCAACGTAAACAAAAGTCAATAAAAAACGGAAACAAGACTCCAGGCACTGAAAAACATGGCCCGAAATCAGTTACCAATTTAAAACACTATCCGATGTAAAACAGAATCTTCCACAGAAGAAGCTGCAATACATCAGATGGTAGATGCATGACCAAAACGCCTAAACACCCCAAGGGTGAGGACGTAACCATGGGGATAACAGAATAAACATTCTGTAACTATGCTAAAACTCCCAAGAAATTTCAATAAAAATTTTTTAAAAATGATACCAAAAGCATGGGAGATTAGCAAGGGGGGGGCGGGTCCAGAAAAGGGAGAGGGAAAACACTTAACAAACAGTGGAGATTTCATAGCAAGAATGAAAACATCAGGCCCATGCCCCGAAATGAGGGAACATGAAATAATTTTACATAAAACATAAAAATTATAAGTTACAGCCCCGAACACACCCTTCCACTGTTCCTTCCTCTCATCCTCTTATTTCATCCTTGGATCCACCATTTCCATCATGATTTTGTGTCTGGCATCATTTTAACTGAGATTATAAGCACAGATATCAGTGAGATGTTAGAAGGGCCAAACAAAGAATGAGGATTTGGCGCCAATTTCGGTACTTGCTTAACACTGCGCATGCGCAGTGGACAAAAGTATGGAGGACCATATAGGACATTGGATTTTTTTGATTTGGATGCAAATTTTGGGGATTGGGGGGGGGGGGGAATTTGTGATTGGCCCTGAATAATTTAGAGTTAGCACCAGCTAAGTCTGGGTCATTGGTACAGTATAAAAATCTGAGAAGTTTTGTAACCCAACAAATTTTTTTAATGTGCGGTCTGCTAGCCATGTCAGGCAAAGGGTTAAAACGCTTGCTTCCCACACTCCCTGCCACCGCATACGTGGCAATCCAAAAATAATACTATTACCATCCCAGTTGATCTGTTCTGTGAGGGATTGTAAGACTCATCCTCATCAGTTGTACTAACAGGATCATCCAAGAAATTATTAAGTCTTTCGTGAAAAGAAAGTTTCTGATCATTCTGTGCAGCACCTTCATCAGTCACTTCTTCACTTTTCTGACTACTAAACTGTGGAGAAGAAGACACAGAATAATCTTCCTCACTTTGAAAGAGTTTTTTACAGACAAGCTTGGAATCAAACTGATCACTATCTGTCTCTTGCACCTCTCCCTTCACTACAGAAGATGGCTGATTGTGTTGACTTTGTTTCCTAGAAGAGCTGCTGTCAACTTTTTTATTCTGTGACTTGTATGGAGTATGCCGCCTTGGAGAGTGATATAAGGAGTCTGCTGAGGTCTTACTGTTGTTGTAGGACTTACTAGCACTGCTGCTGTGCATGGAGCTGAAATATAAAAGACAAAATGCTATGTGCAGAAAAAATCTATATGCACTGCTGCTGTGCATGGAGCTGAAATATAAAAGAGGAAATACTAAAATTTGTAGCATCAAAATACATTTTTTATCCCAAGAGTAGGATTAACTCCTTGCATACTGCTGATGGATATTCCTGCCAAGGACAAGTTTCTCTTTCCACTGAAATAAGCATAATTTTGGCACACTTAAATCAAATTTCTTCCTGTAAATTGAATGGATGGTTTCAATGATGATTTCTGGAGAAAAATTCAGATAAATTTTTCATCAAATCTAGTCACGGCTACTTCACAGCAGTCATCACTAGATTCGATGAAAAAAATTTTGAAAATACTCAGAAGATTAAGAGTTAACCCTTTCAACCCATAATGCATAAATTTTGGTGTAAAGAACAAAAATGGCTGCACCACAGTAAGCTCAAAGTAAATAAATTTGTAAGGAGGATCAGTAATAATTTAATCCTGCAGTCCTAAAAAAGAGCTGCAGGATTAAATTATTACTGACCCTCCCTCCAAATACATTTGTCTACATGTAGTATGCCTTATACACACCATCACTGTGCCCACTCATGCGCTATCAGGATTTAGAGCTCTTGCCGAAGGAAACAATGCAGTTACAATGGGTCGGCATTGAACCATGGGTCTGTTGGTTTTAACTACTGCTTTCCTTTCCTGATTGAATTGTGACACACTTCTTCAAACCAATGGGGCAAGTTTTCATAAATCCAATATTTTCGAGCCCAGGTAGTCCTGAGGTGATGCCTTACAGGAGCTAGCACACACCCTGATTCACTTGTGTCAGTATCAATAATTAAACTGGCAAAAAAGAACAGAAACAACCAAATTCAGACATACTGGAAAATTCCATTGGTTGAAAATTTAACTGATCTGAATGCTCTGGTTGTCATATTTCAGAACACAAATCACTATGTGGGCACAATTTGCCATAAATTTAAGAAGGCCAGAAAAAATAAATTGCCGTAATGAAATGAAAATATGGAAAACTATCAAAAACGGAAAAACGTACATAACTTGAAAGAAACCACTGCCAGCGGCAGCATATTCATCACACTGATCACAAAAGGGGTATTTTTTTGCAATCAGGTTTATTTATTTATTTATTCACTGGGGTTTATTTATTTATTTATTGGAGTTTCAATAAAACTTTTGACCTTGCAGTGGCTAACAACTGTTAGACTCCCCAACGTGCTAACTCTGCACAAGCAGTGTTAGCATTGATAAATGTCAAGTGCACCACTAATATGCAGTATGCCTTAGTACACAATGTCACTGTGCCCCTGTGTGGGCAATCAGGATTAAATGCTGTGCCCAATGATACAGCGTAGTTACTGCTGGTCAGGATTGATGGGTGGATCACTCAGTTTGAAGCTCCTTGCTCTAACCACTGAGCCACCATGCTCACTCACAATCAAAATGCCAAATGGATTGTGACACCCTTATACACCAATGGGGTGAGATTTCATAAATCCAGTATTTTGAAATCTAGATCAAATCCTCCAAAAACAAGTAAAAATAGCATCTCAGATTCTATATTCTTGGATTTTTTTTGTGAAGGGCGAGATTCTACAGTGCTCTGCTGAGAAAAGTGGAAAGATATTTTTGATTGGATCTCCTAGTCATGATGCAATCAAAATTCTTTGTCTGCTTTTGTTAGTGATGTTTAACCTTTGGAGACCGAATTGCGACTTTGATCACTTTTTTACTGCAACAAAGCAACATAATGTCTTTGGGTAGAACTTTGAAGTGACATTCTAAGGTTACAATGTCAGCAGTTCCTAGGAAAGTCCAGGCTACCTAAATAGGTAGCCAAGACTTGCCTAGAAACAACTACAAAGCCACAGCATGTACACAAACGAAAGTGCAGCAAAAATATATAACAAATCACCAGGTCTTAAAGGATTAAGAAACAATTCCAAGTTTTATCCATTTAACCATTTGTGCTCAGTTAAAAAAGTGCACAAAGCCCAGGATATTTAATTTACAAAGTTTGAAATGAAACATTAACCTCATACACCAATAACAACATCTCATCACATCAATTGTCTGTCAGTATGTCTGTCAAGCTGTGTGTTTACTTATTTTTTGTCGATGTTGTTATCTGTGACACTTTCAACTGTAAGAGTCAAATCATGTCAGAAATTTTTACCAGTGGAGGAAGCCAGATTACCAAGAGAGCTCCTACGAGCTGTTGCGAGTAACCACAAGACTTCCAACAAACTAACCCACCACAAGAAAGGTCAGCAACAGCTGAAGACATATGTACCATCAAGGTGCTATATGCCTTAGCAAATGGGATTAAGTGTCTTGCCGAAGGATGTAACAGGCAGATAATGCAGGTCTGGATTGAATCTATGACCTTTCAATCCCAAGTCCAATGTGCTGACCAGTGAGCCGCCATGCACTCTTATTCATTAGTGTGTATTTGTTTGAAGTTTCTTCAGAGTTTCTGCATCAAAGTCTTATGGATGGAGATTACTGAGAAAACATAAGCATGGACAGTATTCATACAAATTAAGACTAAACAGCATAGATATGCTATCTTAACCCTTTATTCAATGCAAACGATATCAAAATTTCTTATTTTAAATATCATTTTTTAAAGGTTTTCAAAAAATTTCAACAAAACCATATCATGTGACCCCTCTTTGGAACGAGCTCATCGAGCTCGTTCCAAAAAGGGGTCACATGATATGGTTTTGTTGAAATTTTTCGAAAAGTTAAAAAATTTATAGTAATTTATATATTTTTTATACTTACCAATGACCCAGACATAGCTGGTGCTAACTCTTAAAATATAGGGCCAAACACAAATTTTGCCCCACAATCCCCAAAATTTGCATCTAAAACTAAAGAAAACATGTCCTGAATGGCCCTCCACACTTCACCTCTACTGCGCATGCGCAGTGTCAAGGACGTTCCGAAATTGGCGCCATTATTCATTCTTATAATCAGTGCCTGGTAAGCGCTATGTACTCAGCGGGGAGGTAAGAGTTCCCAACTCCTGGAAGGGCCATCCCCGTCTGGGTCATTGGTAAGAATAAAAAATATATAAATTACTATAAATTTTTTAACATTTTTATACTGTACCAATGACCCAGACATAGCTGAATAGTAAAAAGGCTGGAGGGCCAAGGACATAGAGCAAGATGGAATATGCTCAATTATATAAAATAGAGTCATCCCCTCTAGGGAAAAAGAAGTATTAGGCCTTACATGTATCTTTCTTATTTATGTTAAATTAGAAAGATACAACACCTTCCAAAATTGAGCATCATACATCCATGTACTCTATTAATATCTAGTATAATCCTTATACTAATAATTTTTAAAGTAAGCCAATAAATAAAGTAAGTCTAGAGAATAGAGACTCTTAATACTCCTTAAAAGTGTCTGAGGATTGTATAATAATGTCCGCTGACACGTGCTATATTCAAAAGCTATACTTTAAAAACTAAGACCTAAATGAATTTTTAAAACATAAACTTCTCACCAAACAACCATCCCAATAACAGCTCAGAATTAGTAACTCCGGAGGAGGTATCCCCTTGTTTTCAAAGTAAAACAGGTGACCCAAGGGAACACCCTCCCCACCCCCCCCCCCCCCTTTTCTTGCCCTGGGTCAAATAGCCCAGAGCGAAGAGGGCAGCAGAACGGAGTCACTGCCGAAACAGACAGCCTACCTAGCTATAGTAGCAACTGTTAAGTAAATGACATTCTGAGCAGTAGATAATAGACCTAACAATAGAGGCCTCCAGAAATGGACTCGATATTTCTGAGATAAAAATTCATGAATGTGGATGGCTGAGCGCAATGAGCAGCCTTAAAAAATCTATAATAACGACACTATTAATGTAAGCCCAAGATGTAGAAGAACTCTTACTTCATGAGCCGAAATCTCAAACACAACTGCTGAGTGAATGATATACCATAAGCAGTATCGATAGTTAATTGAATCCATTAGCAATAGAATGGAGCGTAACGTCCTTCTATTAGGCATCAAAGACAGAAGAAGCTTACGCCCGTAGTAATAAACAGAAATCTGTTTATAAATACATAAACTCTAACTGGACAGAGTAAAGGCCAATGCCCGTACGAAGACGGAAGGACCTTAATAACAATAGGTTCCGGATATTAATTAGGAGCCTGACTCTTATGCGAAAATCCAACCTAAATAGTAAAGGAAGCAGTGATTCCGAAACTACGAAAGTGAAAATCATCCACCGATAGTGCATGAAACTCACTGACTCTTCAGTAAAAGAGAAGCCAACAGAATACTGTCTAAAAGGTCAGAATTTGAAAAGTTAAAAAATTTATAGTAATTTATATATTTTTTATACTTACCAATGACCCAGACTTAGCTGGTGCTAACTCTAACAAAACCAGGGCCAAACACAAATTTTGCCCCCCAATCCCCAAAATATGCATCCAAAACAAAAAGAAATCATGTCCTAAAGGACCTCCATACTACGCCTCTACTGCGCATGCGCAGTGACGCAGTCGTCCCGAAATTGGCGTCAATTATCATTCTTACTGGCAGTGCCTGGTCAGCGCTATGTACTCAGCGGGGAGGCAAGAGTTCCCAACTCCAGGGAGGGCCATCCCCGTCTGGGTCATTGGTAAGTATAAAAAATATATAAATTACTATAAATTTTTTAACATTTTTATACTGTACCAATGACCCAGACTTAGCTGAATAGTAAACAGGCTGGAGGGCCTAGGGCATAGAGGAAAATCCAATAAGCTCAACTATATAGTAAAGAGGTAACCCCTTAAGGAGAAAAGGAGTATTAGGCTTTACATGTATCTTTCTTATTTAATATTAAATTAGAAAGATACACTACCCTTAATAATTGAGCACAATAACATTCATGTTCTCTATTAACATCCAGTATAACCCTTATACTAATTATTTTTAAAGCAAGCCAATAAATAAAGTAGTCCAGAGAATTGAGACTCTTTATAATCATTTAAAAGTGTCCGAGTATTGTATATTAAAGCCCGTTTGACACTTGACATATACAAATGCTTCACACTGAGCTACACTTTAAAAATAAGATATGAATGAATTTAAACATTAATATTACACTTTAAAACCATCCCGGAAGCGACTCAGAAATACTGACTTGGAGGAGGCATTCCCTTGCTTTTCACTATAAAGCAGGTGACCTAAGGGAACACCCGCCCCCCCCCCCCCCCCCCCCTTCCCCTTGCCCTGGGTCAAAATAGCCCAGAGCGAAGAGGGCAGCCGGACGGAGTCACTGCCGGAACAGAAAGCCTGCATAACTATAGTTGCAACTGTTTAGTGGACGACATTCTGAGCAACAGATAACGGACCTAAACAATGCAGGTCTCCAGAAATGGACTCAATATTACTGAGATAAAAATTCGTAAATGTGGATGGCTGAGACCAATAAGCAGCCTTCATTAAATCTGTAATAGCAACACTATTAGCATAAGCCCAGGAAGTAGAAAGAGCTCTTACTTCATGAGCAGAAATCTTAAGCACAGACTGCTGAGAAGAAGATAAATCTTCATAAGCAGTACGGATAGTTAACTGAATCCATCTAGCAATAGAATGGACTGAAATGTCCTTTCTATTAGGCATCAAAGACAGAAAGAAACGTTTCCGTCCCTTTCTGATAAACTGAGATCTCTGTTTATAGATACGTAGTGCTCTAACAGGACAGAGTAAAGGCCTACGCCCGTCTGAAGACGGAAGAGCCTTAATAACAATAGGTTCCGGATATTTATTAGGAGCCTGATTCTTAGCTAAAAAACCCACATTAGTAGTGAAGGTGATAGTGTTCCCAACACTACGATAATGAGAATCATCCACCGATAGTGCATGAAGCTCACTGACTCTTCTGGCAGAAGAGAAAGCTAAGAGAAAAGCTGTCTTATAAGATAAGAATTTGAAATCTACTGTCCCAAGAGGTTCAAATGGCTTTTCCTTCAATTTAAGGAGAACCCAAGCTAAATTCCACTTAGGAATTAATCTAAGAGTTCTGGGTCCATTTATCGAAAAGTTTCTAACCAACTTCGATAAAGAGACATTAGATCCAATTTGTAAACTATCATGATGTGCATAGGTATCAGATAACATAGATCTATAACCCTTTATAGTAACAGGCTGCAGTTTGATTTCGTCAAACAAGTATACTAGAAAGTTTGCAATGTCTGGTATAGAGGGATCAAATATATCTACAGAATGATCCCTACACCAACGACGAAAAACCTTCCACTTAGCCGCATAGTTTAGCGAAGAGGAGGTCCTCCTACAGTTAGAAATCGCGTCCATTGCTCGTCCTGTAAAGTGCTTGCCATGCAAGAAGGACCGCACAACGGAAAAACGTGAAGGTTGAGACCTTGCGGGTTGTGATGGAGTTGGCGCGATTTCCCCTGCGAAAGAAGATCCTCTCGTGGAGGAAGCTTCCGCGGTAGGTCCCACAACAGACACCTGAGTAGATTTATCCACGGTCTCTGTGGCGACAGAGATGCTACCAACAGAATCTTGCATTGAGATTGTTTTATCTTTAGCAATACTTGTTGAATTAACGGCGCTGGAGGATACGCATATCCTATCATTCCGTCCCAAGGGATCGACAGAGCGTCTACTGCAAATGCTCTTGGATCCGGACACGGAGACACATACGTCTGCAACTGATTGTTGAGATGTGTCGCAAATAAGTCTATCATTGGCCGTTCCCATTGGTAGCAAATCTGATTGAATACTTGTTTGTTGAGAGTCCACTCCGATGGCAACAAGCGACCCTTTCGTGAAAGGGAGTCTGCTAGCACATTCAGACGACCCGGTATGTGACGGACCGAAAGAAGAACGTGATGTTCTAACGCAAACAGAAGGATTCTTTCCGTTAGATTGAACAACGGAACTGAATGAGTGCCTCCCTGATTCCGTATATACGCCACTACTGTCGTATTGTCGGATAGGATTTGGACATGAGCATCGTGAATAATGTCCATCCAGTGACGTAACGCAAGCCAAATTGACATCATTTCCTTGATGTTTATGTGCTTGCAAAGACCCTGGCATCTCGAATCCGTTGGGATTAATGATGCACCCCAACCTGTTTGACTGGCATCCGTCATAACGGTAAAACTCGGATCCGGCAACTGCAGCGGAACTCCTTGAGTTAACCACTGAATGTTTGCCCAAGTCTGAATCTCTTGTTTCACTTGATCTGACAAGAGAACGTCTACATCGAGCGAATGAATTTTCACACTCCAATTCTGAGTCAGGAAAATTTGAAGAGGACGTGTGCGTAGCCGCCCCATCGGAATAAGATCCGCGGCGGCTCCGCACAGACCTATCAGTCTCATAAATTCTCTCGCCGTGACTTTGTCTGCGTGCAGACAATAGCGAGCGTAACAACTGACTAATTTCGCTCTGGTTAACGGCAGACGAACGAGATTGTTGTGCGTCTCGAAGCTCATTTCCAGATGAGTGAATGACTTGGACGGCACCAGATCCGACTTCTCCTCGTTTACTATAAAACCGAGACGTCGGAGCAATAGAAGAAGATTCTGAACATCGTTCTGAAGCGTTAACTCGTTGCCGTACCTCTGAAGAATGTCGTCCAGGTAGGCCGACGTTACCGCAGACGAATGAGCTCGGAAGTAGATCATTACCGAGTTCATTACCCGAGTGAAAGCCCAGGGTGCTAGATTCAATCCGAAGCACATCGCCCGGAATTGATACACCACTCCCAGGACTGCAAAGCGTAGATACTTTCGGAATGTCGGATGTACCATGACGTGAAAGTACGCATCTTTGAGATCTATGCTCGTTGCATAATCGTTCACCCGAATACTCGCTCTGACCGATCGAATCGTCTCCATATAAAACTTCGGAGCGACGATCAGCTTGTTTATCCAGCTCAAATCTATGACTGGACGGAACGAGCCGTCTGGTTTCGGAACCAGAAACAGATGGCTGTAGAATCCCAGAGATTCCTGGTTTTCTACGACCTCTACCGCGTTCTTCATTAAAAGAGACTGCACCTCTGATAACAGAGCGTCTCTTTTCTGTGGATTTGACGGAAGATGAGTCCACTTTGGACTTCGAGTTAATGGAGGCTTTCGTTTGAAGGATATCTTTAGACCTTCCGAAGTCACTCCTCTCACCCAAGGGTCGTCCGTAATCGACGCCCACTCTTGTGAAAAACTCGACAACCTTCCGCCAACCGGAACGCGATAGAGGTTTAAGCCATCACCTCCTGGACCTGCGAGGCCTGCGGTAGGAGAAACCACGTCTTCCACGACCCGCACCTCGCCTCGTCGACCTCGGGGCGTCCGACCGATTGTCCCGGCCTGAAGGACGTCTCGAACGAGAGTCGCTATCCTGACGGTCTCTCGAATAAGACCAAGAGGACGCACCGGAACCTCTATAGGAACCTCTCTTGGGCGCATTAGACCCAGAAGTGCCTGTCTTATTCGTGTCTGCTGTATCCGACTTTTTAGGAGCCGATCTGAACAACAGAGAATCATTAGCTTTCTTTTTAATTTTATCATAAATAGCAGAAAGCTTGCCGTCAAAGAGAAGTTCTCCTGAGACCGAAGCGACTCTAAGAGAGTTCTTTACCTTAGAATCCACTAGTGTGGATGTAGCTAGGGCTGCGTCACGTCTAACCAACTCCAGATTTGCCACTGAAAGGGCGGAGTTACACGTGGAATAAGCTACTGCCCTTGAAAGAAGTCTTAAAGAGGATTGTATATCCTGAAACTCTTCCCCTTGAAGGCGCAGTGATAATGCCTTAGTAAGGTGATCTGCATAAGATAAGGCATCTAAATTGGCTCTGTTAGACGCAATAGCTGTTTCCAACACCGCGGTTGGAATAGAAGCTGAAGACGGTAATGATAGCTCTAAGTCTTCCGCCTCGTCGTCCATACGCAGAGGAACTCTCGGTATACCCTGTCCTGCCGTATCGAATTTATTCCTTGCATTAATGAAAGGCAGGTTGAGAGTATTAGCGGACAAGAAACCTGCTTTCCCCGTCCTGGAAGCAAGTTTAAATATAGCGTCGTTCAATAATTCAAATGTTCTAGCAACATTATTGGACTGCGACGGAAACTCGGGAGCGATGTCCCTGAACCGCTCAAAAAATTCAGAGTCCAATGACGCTATAATTCTCTTGTCCGGAAGCGCAGCAGTCTGGCCCGACGGAACAACTTGAGGGAGAAAGTGCCGGATGAAGTCCACGGCAGCTTTATGTTGTTCCGAAAGGGATAGCTCCAAGTCATCCGTATCCCTTTCACCATCCGGTCGGACCTCACGATGTTCCCGGTCGTCCGCCCCCGATGCTTCGGCGGAGCGTACCGACCCAGCGTCGTCGGATAATTCTCGATCCGACACCGTTTCTGTCGGCTGCTGGGATGCTGCGATAAGCTGTGCTATCTGCACAAGAATGTCCGGCGTCGAGACCTGCGGAGGCGCAGTCTTTCCCTGCTTCGCCGAGGGCAGCTCCGCATCAGATGGCTCCCGCATACTTTTCCTATGCGAACGTCCGGAGTCCATCGGTCTCGAATCCCTGGCTGCCGGATGGTGTGACCTGGTCGCCGAAGAATCCTTCATCGGCGAAGCTGGTAATATATCGGCGGTCACGCAGCCAAGGTGCGGTCGTGTGCGCTGACGAGAAGAGGAAGCCTTAACAGTCTCTGCGGACTGCTTATACAACGGAGCGTCCCGAGCGACGGGCGTATGCTCCGCTAAAGACACATTTTGTACCACAACATCTGGTCTCAGATGTTGTTGTACGAGAGAGGGACCTCTCTCGCTCGCGGCCCGGCTGGACCTGGACGAGCTAGGAACCGGACTAAAAGGCTTCCTCCGTTCTCGCTTACTATCCGCCGTTACTGGGTGTGCATCTATTATGTTTATAGTGCTCGCATCACCCAAAATTTCCTCTTGGACCGCATCGGACGAACCCGGCTGCCGAACCATTCGGTGAATGGACGCTACACCGGGCGAGCTAGCGGACGACATTTGTCTAATCTCCATGAGCACTTTTGCCGCTAGCTCTGAATTCATTTGTGACGACGGACGCACACTTGAAGAAGATAACATGGAAACATCACCCTGTTCTGGTTCCTCTGAAATAGAAACTGAGAGAGTAGAGTGACCTTGTGGAGAAAGAGCCGGCATCGCTCTTTCTCCAGAAACAACATATCGTGACACACGTTTCCAATGTTTCTCATCCCAATGTTCACATATAGGACAGGGATTAATGCGAGAACACTGACTACAATTAATACAATGATCATGAAAGTCAGAGGAAGATTTCTTCCTATTACAATTTGAACAACGTCCCTTCATTGTGAAAGAACAACAATAAGTCCTAGTTACTCGCAAAAACCCCTGACACAAAGATACATAATAACATGATCCATTAATAAATGAAAAAACAATTGCAAAACAAAATAATTTTGAAAAAATATTTTTTCAGAGAAGCCCAAGTTGCTGAAAAGTAACGTTGAGCCCCGATGGATCCGATGGCAAAGTGTGGTCAAAAATTTTAAATTTATATAAAATAATTAATGAGACACTTTCGGATAATATAAATGTATCTTATAATGAGATAAACTACCACAAAGGCAAACAGCCCCCCTCAAAAAAGGCTGTTGCCAATGAAAACAAACAGTGTAAACACACTAGAAAACATGACTCCAGGCACTGAAAAAACTGGCCCGGAATCAGTCATCAATTACACTCTATCTGATGCAAAACAGAGACTCCCAGGGGAGAATCTGTAGAACATCAGATGGAAGATGCAGAACACAAACGTTATACACCCATGGGTGAAAACGTAACTATGGGGAAAATAACAGAAAACATTCTGTAACCAAGCAACTCTCCCAGGAAATTTTAGAAATGAAATTTCTCAAAAATATGCCAAAAGCATGGGAGAATTGCCAGGGGGGACTTTAGAAGGCTAGGGGAGAGGAAACACTGAATAAGCAGTGCAACAATTAGCAAGAATGACAACAAGAGGCCCATGCCTCGAAAATAGGCAACTTAACATAATTTCATCAAAAAATTTTAAGTACAGCCCTGATTATTTTTTGCCGCTTCTTTTTCCTCTCCTCCTTCTATCCTCCTTAGAATCACATTTTCTCCAAAAATTACGTGTCTGGCATCCTTTAAACTGAGATTTACAAGCACAAAGATCAGTGAGATGTTGACTGATGAAGGGCCAAACAGAGAATGATAATTGGCGCCAATTTCGGGACGACTGCGTCACTGCGCATGCGCAGTAGAGGCGTAGTATGGAGGTCCTTTAGGACATGATTTCTTTTTGTTTTGGATGCAAATTTTGGGGATTGGGGGGCAAAATTTGTGTTTGGCCCTGGTTTTGTAAGAGTTAGCACCAGCTAAGTCTGGGTCATTGGTACAGTATAAAAATCTACTGTTTCCAGAGGCTCAAATGATTACTTAGCTAAATAAGAACCGAAGTTAAATTCCGTATAGGAATTTAATCTAATGATTCTAAGTCTATTTATCGAAAAGTTACTAACTGACTTAGATAAAGAGACATAAGACTCAATTGTAAACTATCATAGAGTGCATAGGTATGAGGTAACATAAACCTATAACCTTAATAATAACAGGCTGCAGTAGATCTTGTCAAACAAGTATACTAAAAAGTTGCAATGACTAGTATGGAGGAATCAACAATATCAACATAGTGATCCCTACACCAACGACGGAAGAGCCTCCACTTTAGCCGCATAGTATAGCGAAGAAGAGGTTCTCCTATAGTAAGAAATCGCGTCCAAAGCTCGTCCAGAACAATGCTTACAATGCAATAAGGACCACACAACAGAATACGTGAAGGTTGAGACCTTGCGGGTTGTGATAAAGATGACACGATTTTACCCAGCGAAAAAAGATCCTCTCATGGAGGAAGATTTCACGTTAAGTCCCACAGTAGACCTCAGAGTAAATTTACCCATGGTCTCTGTGAAGACAGAGATGCTATCAACAGAAATTTATTGTGGTTGTTTATCTTAGCAATACTTGCTGAAACAACAGCGCCGGAGGATACGCATATCCTATCATTCCATCCTATTAGATCAATAGAGCGTTAACAACATAAGCTCAGAGATCCGGACAAGCAAACACATACGTCTGCAATTGATTAGCAAGTTGTGTCGTAAATAAATTATCATTGGGCGCTCCCATTGATAGCAAATCTGATTGAATACTTGTTTGTTGAGAGTCCATTCTGATGGCAACAAGCGACCCATAAGTGAACGGGAGTCCGGTAATACAATCAGACGACCCGGAATATGACGGACCGAAGCAGAACTTGGTGTACTATAACAAACAGAAGGATTCTTTCCATTAAATTGAATAACGGAAACGAATGAGTGCCTCCCTGGTTCCGGAGATACGCCACCACTGTCGAATTAACGGACAGGATTTGGACATGCGCTTCTGAATAATGTTCATCCAATGACATAAAGCAAGCCTAAAAAAATATTATTCCGTAGAAGATAAGTACTTGCTTAGAGACTGCGGAACCCAAAGACCCTGGCACTTTGAATCCGTTGGGATCAATATTATATCCCAACCTGTTTGACTGGCAACCGTCATAATTATAAAACTCGGATCCGGCAACTGCAGTGGCACTCTCTGAGTCAACCACCGAATGTTTGCCCCAGTCTGAATCTCTTGCTACACTAGATAGACAAGAGAACGTGCAAATCGAGCAATTTATGGATTGCTGAAAAGTTGCCGTCGAAGAGAAGCTTCTCCGAGAATGAAGCGACTCTGAGAGAGTTCTTCACCTTACTATCCACGCGCGTGGATGTAGCTAGGGCTGCGTCACGTCTAACCAACTCCAAGCAGCCACTGAAGGGCGGAGTTATACGTGAACAAACTACTGCCCTCAAAAGAAATCACATTGAGGATCATATCCCGGAATTCTTTCTCTTGAAGACGTAATGATAACGCCTCAGTAAGGTGGATTACGTATGATAAAGCATCTAAGTTAAGTCTATTAGACATCACTGTCGTTTCCAACATTGTGGTTGGAAAAGACATAGACGGCGAAAAAGATTATTTCCAGTCTTTAACCACGCCGTCTAGACGCATATGAACTCTCGGTATGCCCTGTTCTGCCAAAATAAATAATTCGTATAAATGATAAAAGGCAGAAATGAGCATTGCGGACAAGAAACTAAACTATCATGCTTGGTAGCAGGCTTATATATATATAGCGTCAATAAATAATACACATGTTCTGACATTATTGGACTGTGTCGGTAAGTCAGGGACAATGTCCCTGAACCGATCCAAAATTCCGTGTCCAATGACGCTATAAGTCTCTTATCCAACATCGCAGAAATGTAGTCCGAAACAACAATCACTGGAAGATAATGCCAGAAGATATGTATGGCAGCTTCCGATGCTACGAAAGGGAAAACTCGAAATCTTTCGAATCCCTTTCGCCATCCTGTCGGACCCTATAAAGCGTTCGGTCGTCCGTACCTGATGCAACCGCAGACCGCACCGACCCAGCACCGTCAGATAATTCCTGATTCGACCAAGAAACTGTCGATTGCTGGGATGCTGCGAAAAAACTGTGCTAACTCGGATAGCACGTCCGTCACTGAGGCCTGTGGAGAAGCGGTCCTACGATGCATTGCCGCTGGAAGCTCCGTGATCGTTACCCCGTGCATACTACTAATATGCGAGCGAACGGAGTGTATAGGCCTCGTGTCCCTTGGCTACCCGATGGCGTGACCTGTTCGCTGTGGAATCACTGAATGACGAAACTGATCGGACACTCGAGGTCACGTAGCCAATGTGCAGTCGTGTGCACTGCTGTGAGGATGAGGAAGCATTATCGACAGTCTCTCGGACTGTCAATATAACGGAGCGTCCCGAGCGACGGACATATGCTCCGAATGTAAAATATCTGAACCACAACATGCGGTCCCCTATGTTGTTGGACGAGAGAGGGACCTCTCTCGCTCACAGCCCGGACGGACCTGGACAAGCCAGGAACCGGACTAACAGGCTTCCTCCAATCTGTCCTCAATCCGCCGTCACTGGGTGAGTACTAAAGTAAATATAGTGCTCGCATCACCCAAATCTCCTTCCTAGACCGCAACGGACGAACCCAGCAGCCGAACCATTCAATGAATGTACGCTACACCGGGTGAGCTAGCGAATGTCACTCCGTCGATCCTACAAGGGACCTCTTAGGCGATAGACATATTCCATGAGCACTTATTGCCGCTAGCTCTTCATTAACTATGACGACAGAGGCACACTTTTGAAAGACATCTCCGTAACTTTGCGAACAAGAAACCAGAAATGCTTGGTAATAGCAAGCACATAATAATAAATATATATAGCGTCGTTCAATAATTCGAAAGTTTGTGTGACATTATTGGACTATGTCGGAACTGAGGGACGATGTCCCTGAACCGAACCAAAAATTTCTAAGTCCACCGACGCTATCAGTTTCTTATCCGGCATCGCAGCATTCTGGTCCGATGAAAGAACCTGTAGAAGATCAAGTCAGATGACATACACAACAGCATATGTTGTTCCGAAAGGGAAAGCTCGAAATTCTCCGAATCCCTTTCGGTATCCCGTCGGACCGGATGAAATTTTCGGACGTCCGTACCCGCTTCCGCGGAGCGTCCCGACCCAGCATCGTCGGATAAAACATTATGCGACAGATTCAGTTGTTGCTGGGATGCTGCGATAAGCTGTGCTATTTAGGATAGCACATCCATCCCCGAGGACTGTGCAGTAGCGGTCTTACGATGCATTGCCGCCAGAAGCTCCATGTACGTTGACTCCCGCACACTTTCCTATGCGAACGTCTGGAGTCTGCAGGCCTCGTGTCCCTGGCTACCGGATGGTGTGACCTGGTCGCCGATGATTCTTTGACTGGCGAAGCTGACTGGATATCCGAGGTCACGTAGCCAAGAGCGGTCGTGTGCGCTACCATGAGAATGAGGAAGCCTTATTGACAGTCTCTCCGGACTGACTATATGTCGGAGCGTCCCGAGCGGCGGACGTATGCTCCGAATGCGAAACATTTTGTACCACAACATCTGGGGCCAGATGTTGTTGTACGAGAGAGGGGCCTCTCTCGCTCGCTGTCCGGATGGACCAGAACGAGCTATGAACCGGACTAAAAGGCTTCCTCCGTTCTCCCTCTAATCCGCCGTCACTGGGTGTGCATTTGGCTGATTTATAGTGCTCGCATCACCCCAAAACTCCTTCTAGACTGCAACGGACGAACCCGGCTGCCGAACCATTCGATGAATGGATGCTACACCGGGCGAGCTAGCGGACGTCAAAGGCCGTCGAACCTACTAGGGTCCTCTTAGGCAATTGGCGTATTTACATGAGCACTTTTCCGCTAGCCCTTCATTAATTGTGACGACGGAGGCACACTGTTGGAAGACATCACAGATACATCACCCTAATCTTGATCGTCTGAAATAGAAATTGATAAAGTAGAGTGACCCTGCGGGGAAAGGACCGGAATGTCCAATTCCCCACTAACATACCGTGACATACGCTTCCCATGTTGTCATCGAAATCATCAGATACAGAACAGGAGTTAATGCGAGTACACTGACTACATATAGAATGATTATAAAAGTCAGAGGAAGACTTCCTCTTATTACAATTGATCAAAATCCTTTCAATGTGAAAAGAAAACAAAGTCCTGGTACTCGCACCAACCCCTGACAATCAAAATACATAATAATAATATGATCCATTAACATAGAAAAAATAATTGAAATCAAAATATTTTGAAAAAATATTTTTTCAGAACAGCCCAAGTTTCTGAAAACACTTACGAACAATAATAATATATATAATAATAATAATATATCTAGTTATGATTAAATTAACATCAAGATATTATTTTCAAGAAATCCCCCCCTCACACAGAGGGCTATTGTAAATGTAAACAATGAGTGTAAAAACACTAAAATAAGACTCCAGGCACCCAGGCCCGAAATCAGTTACCAAAAATACACTATCTGATGCAAAACAGAGACTTCCAGGGAAGAAACTGCAGAACATCAGATGGTAGATGCAGAACACAACGCCTAACCACCCATAGGTGAAGACGTAAACAGGGGGAAAAGAACAGAATTCATTCTGTTATTCAGCTAAAACTCCCAAGAAATTTTAGTAATAATAATTACAGAAACTATGCTAAAATCATGGGAGAATATCAAGAGGGGACTTAAAGGAAAGGGAGAGAGGAAAACACTGAAAAATCAGTGTAACTAAATAACCAGAATGACAACAAAATGGCTGCTGCCTCGAAAATAGGTAACTTAACATAATTTCATTAAAAAATTTTAAGTTACAGCCCTGATAATATTCTGTCACACATTTTTCCTCTCCTCCTTCTATATCCTCCTTAGAATCACCATTTCACTAATATTTATGTGTCTGGCATCATTTAAACTGAGATTTACAAGCACAAAGATCAGTCAGAAGTTAACTGATGAAGGGCCAAACTAAGAATGAATAATGGCGCCAATTTCGGAACGTCCTTGACACTGCGCATGCGCAGTAGAGGTGAAGTGTGGAGGGCCATTCAGGACATGTTTTCTTTGGTTTTAGATGCAAATTTTGGGGATTGGGGGGCAAAATTTGTGTTTGGCCCTATATTTTAAGAGTTAGCACCAGCTATGTCTGGGTCATTGGTATAGTATAAAAATATAATATTTTTTCAGCTGCTGAATTTGCATACTACGTGGGCGGATGCAGGCGATTCGTTGAATAAAGGGTTAAATGCTAGGAGGGAGTGCACTGGTTCAGTGGTTAGAGTGCTGGATGTTAAACCGAGAGAGCCATGGTTTGATTCTGACCAGGGGTAACTGTGTTGATTCTTTGGGCAAGGTACTTAATCCCAATTGCCCAAGTAGGGGCATGGTGGCACTCTGTACTAAGCTGTACTACATGTTGATGGTGCACTTGCCTTCAACCAATGCTAACTCTGCATGTGAAGAGTTAGTATGTTGGGGAGTCTGACAGAATCTCGTTTCCACTTGGTGGTTCTCTCTGGGAACTTTGGATTCCTCCAACTATAAAACTGTCTGTCACGAGGTGATCCTGTCTGTCAAAAGTGTCATTAGAACACAATAAAAAAAATAAAGCAAATAGTAGATGTATCTTACCTGTTTTCTTCAAAGCTTATTTTCTGCTTGGCAATTATTTCATTAGAATTGTCCAAGTTTATATGCAATAGCTGCAATTCTCTCTGTTGTCGTTCATATAACTGAAAAAGTTTCATACATGACGTTAGTTGCTATGTTTTATTACAGAGGGTTTGAGTTTACAGGCTATTACTTAACCCTACACACTGATGTAAAAAAGGTACCAAAAATATTTCCCATAATGCAACTTGAAATTTAACCAATTTAATTTTGTTTCACAGAGCTTAACAAAATTTAACCAATTCAATCTTGCTTGACAGGGCTCAACAAAATTTAACCAATTCAATCTTGTTTGAGAGACCTCAATGGAATTTAACAAGTTGAATCTTGTTTGACAGAGCTCAATGAAATTTAACCAATTGAATTTTCTTTCACAGAGCACAATGAGTTTTGTCAAACAAGACTGAATTGGTTAAATTCTGAGTTACATTATGGGAAAAATTGTAACTTGAAAATTTTATTTTTTTCCATCAACATTGTGAAGAGGGTTAAACCTCTGCACATTGATGTCAAAATATTATAAATTCATAGTAATTTGTATTTTTTCATACTCACCAATGGCCCAGACTTAGCTGGTGCTAACTCCAAAATATCGAGGGGCAAACACAAATTTTGCCCCCCCAATCCCCAAAATTTGCATGCAAAATCGAAAATTAGAAGTTCTATCTGGCCCTCCATACATTTACACTCCGCGCATATGCCAGGAAGTGACCGGAATTGGCGCCAACATCATTCTTTGTAAAAGAGAGTATTACATAATAATTCAGTTGGGAGGTATGAGTGCCCACTCATGGGAGGGCCATCCCCGTCTGGGCCATTGGTAAGTATGAAAAATATACAAATTACTATGAATTTATATTTTTCTCACTGTACCCAAAGGCCCAGACTTAGCTGAATTGTAAAAAGGTGGAGGGCCTAGGACTTCCGAAATAGTTCCAATCTTGCAATCCATGATGAAAGGAAATTAGAATAATTAGGAATTACATGTATGTCTCTCTATACAATAATAGAGGAGACATATTCTAAATAAGGAGGCCAATTTAAGTAATTCCTTATTGTAAGCATGAAGACAATGCTACTTAGGATGTAACAAATTCCTAATTTTTAAGGCTAGTCCAGACTAAGCCCCCAAATTTAGGATGGCGTATCTGAGAAAGAGTGAAAATCCCCTGCAAACATAGGCCATACAATAACATTTCACCTGTATGCAGGATATAATTACGGATAAAACAGCTTCCTTCATAGTTACATACTCTTTAAGCCAGAGAAGAGGTAAAAATCCCACCCCCCCCCCCCCCCCCCCACTTTCTTTTGAAGGAACCTTCAAAGAAAGAGAGGAGAGCTCTGGAATCAATAAGAGCGGTACCAAAAAACAATATAAATAATCGTCGAACGGGCACTCAGATATTACTTCATGATTAATAGTGCTTAACGCCATTTCAGAAGTTAAGGCTATAGCGACGATCCTGGTAATTAATACTGCCCGCTATATAAACATACACTGCAGACGGCGTACACAGATATGTCGAAAACCGGTGATATAAAATATAACATACACATGTCCAATCGAGCCACACTGAACGATCCCTAAAGAGAAAACACACTTCCTAGGAAATTCAGGCGGCATCTGTACAATAAATTCCAGTAACAACACTCTCCAACATGCACTATCCAATATCTTCGATCGTAAACACATGGAAATATGCGAAATGAGTAACGACATAATAGAAACCTGGATCTAGAAATGAAAGTAGGTGTGATTAACAGGCTCCGACATGGACCGCCCCTGATAGATTATGATTTCAAGGTCCACAAAATACAATAAAGCGTTAGCCTAATAATATAATGCGCGAGAGCATTTATATATTAGCAATTGGAAGTCATATCGAAATCTCATCACCCGCATTATTTAATTGTTCCTGTGCCAGTTATCAAATAATATAGGAACCACGATGATTCCCTCACGTCTAACAGCCTCCATTATGTCACTATGGGCGGAGAAGGACGTGAAGAATAAAACTTCCCCTGAAAGAAGATCCTCTCATGGAGGAAGCTTCTGGGGAGTGTCCCATAACAGACACTTGAGAATACTGATCCAAGGTTTCTGTGACAACAGAGGTGCTAATAGTAGGATTCAAATCTTAAACGTAATCTATTGATTCAAATGAATTGGAGGATACACGTATTCTACCATTCATCCCCATTAATTCTGCAGAGCGTCTACGGCATGCGCTCAATGGTCTGGGCATAGCCACACAAATGACGGTAACTAAATGTTCCGGTGCGTTGCAAACTGAACTAGCATGGGGCGATCCCACTGGTAGCAAAACTGTCCAAATACTCGCTTGTAGAGCGTCCAATGCAAATAAAACAGGCGACCTTTCTGAGGAGCGAGTCTGCTAGTATGTTCAGATGACCTGATATATGATGGATAGAGAGATGAACATGATACATGACGAAATAGAAAAAAACTTCTCCATTAGTTATCATAACGGAAATAAATGGGTCCCGCCCTGGTTCCTGATGTACACTACCACTATCGAGTTGTCCAACAATATCTGAACATGCATGTCCGCAAATAATGTGAATCCATTGATGTAGCGCTGACAATATTGACATCATTCATTGATGTTATGTGTTTCTCCAGGAACCAAGGGTCCCAAGACCCCTGCATTTCGGGTCTGTCGGACTCAGGGTCATGCCCCAATTTTTTGACTCACACCCGTCATAATCGTGAAAGCCGGATCTGGCAGTTGCAGTGGAACTCTTTGAGTTACCCACTGAATATCTGCCCCAATATGGACCTTTTGTTTACTAGATCCGTTAAAACAATACTGGTCTTGAGCGAATGCATCTTCACACTCCAGTTCTGGGTAAAGAATAACTGGAGGGGATGTGTGCGTAAGCGAACCGATCTGAATAAGATGCGTAGCTGCTCCGCACAACCCCATCAGTCACATAAAATTTCTCGCTGTTAATGCGTCTTGAGAGAAGACAAAAGCGAGCATAACAACTGACTAATTTCGCTCTGGATAACTGCAGAAGAACCAGAATGTTGTGAGACATTACCGAGTTCATTATTCGAGTAACAGCCCAGGGCGCTCGATTCAGAAGCTCATCACTCGGAACTGAAATACCCTTGGACGACGAACCGTAGGTACTTTCTGAATGCCGGATATACCAGGACCTGAAAGAATGGATCCTTAGATCTATGCTTGTCGCATAGTCGATCACTCGAACGCTCGCTTTTACCAACTAAAGAATTACCATAAATAAACTTTTAGAGCTATGATAAACTTGTTATCCAACTCAAGTCTATTATCGGTCGGAACGAGCTCTCTGGCTTCGGTACGAGTAACAGGTGACTATAGAATCCTAGAGAATCTTGATTCTCGACAACCTCTATTACTTTCATTGTCAAGAGAACCTTTACGTCCGATTGGAGAGACTCTTATGCAAGGATGTGACGGAAGCATTGTCCATCACGGACATTAAGTTAGTGGTGGGTTCTCTCGGAAAGAGAGCTGTAGGCTGTCCGAGACCACACATCTCGCCTACTGGTCTTCCGTAATAGTTATCCAGTTTGATGCACATCTTGATAACAATCTGTCAAATGCAAAGCAATAGAGGTCCTAACCCTCACCTGTAGTACCTGCGAGGCCTACGGAAGGAGAAACTACATCTCCTTCGCGAAGAACCTCGAGCCAACAGCTTAGGGGCGTCTGACCGGTAGTCTCGATCAGACCTAAGCCCCCTATCTGAGTCGCTGTATGACGATCCCAAGAGTAATTATAAGAGGGTTACCTATACCCTCGCGAGTCCTTTTTAGACGGCTTTATGTCTAGGACATCCTCCCTTACTCTTTCTGTTATTGCGGGTCGATTAGATGCGGACTTAAGGAGCAGAGTATTGATGCTTTCTTTGTAGTTTGGTCATAAACCGATGAAAGCTTATCGTCAAAAACTTAGTGTCCGGAAACCGGAGCGACCCGTATAGAGTTTTTCACCTTGTCATCTATTAAAGATGATGACGCAAGTGCTCCATCACGTCTGATTAACTCCAAATTAGCAACTGTTAAGACAGAGTTATACGTGATAAATAAAATAGCCCTGGAAAGGACTCTAAATGAGGTACGAATGTCCTCAAATTCCTTTCTGTAGAGATGTTGTGTCAGTTCTTAAAGGTAATCTGCGTAAGACAGTGAGTCTGAATTTGCTCTGAATGACGAAATTGCCATCTCAATTGTGTCCGAGTGAATAATGAATGACGAAGGTAAGGCCATAACGAGGTCCTTAGCCTGCCCATTCAAACGCAGAGGAACTCTCTATACATCTTCCCCGTTTTCTGTTACAATTGGTAAAAATTACAGAAAATGATGACAAGAAACCGACTTACTTCTTCCCACTGGAAAGTTGAATATGGCGTCGTCTAAAAGGCCTAAGGCCTGCGACACCTGTCTAGACTTAACCGGAAAAGACATTTCCTCCTCTTTTTTCCGGATGAAGTCAGCGTCCAACAACGCTTGAGGTTTCTTGCAAGTAGTCGCAGCATTCTGATTCACTGGAACAAATTCAGGGTAGTGTTGATGGATTAAATCCATAGCAACCATGTGTTGTTCTGAAAGGGAAGGGTAATCCCTCTCCGTATCCCTTTCATCAATCGTCTGAATCAGTTAAAAATCACGGTCAGGGGCATCTAAACTTGCAGATAACTGGACCGACAGCGCAGGTTCTGAGACTGCCGTCGGCAGCTTCTGCACTTGCTGGGATGCTGCGGTGAGCTGCGCAATCTGCAAAAGCAAATCCGTTACCAAGGCCTGAGGAGTAGCGGTCTTCTATGCTGGCCGCCGGCTGCTCCCGGGACAGTGTGTCCGAGATGGCTCTTTTCTCCGGACGTCCCGATGAATGAGACCTCATCTCCTTGGCTGCAGTATGGTGTGACTTCTTTGACGAAGAGTGGACCTTCTCGGCGATGCAAGCTGGATATCAGAAGTCACGTAGCCAAGATGCGGTCGTGTGTGCTTGGTAGACGCTGAAGAAGAAGCCGTAACTATAGCCAACATTGGCTGTGAACTGAACGGAGCATCCTGGATGGGAGGCATGGACGTGTGCTCCGAATTACGCAAGTTCCGAACCACAACATCTGACCCCAGATGTTGTTATGAAAGAGAGGGGGCTCTCTCGCTTTCGGTCCTTCAGACCTCACCGAGCTTCCCGCTGAACTTGCCGGCTTCTTCCTCTCCATCGTCGCAGGGTGAGCCTGTCATTATTTTATAGTGCTCGCTCTACCCTTTCTACTCTCCTCGACTGCAACGGACACACCCAGCATCACGGTACCCACGAACGGTGTAACCACATCACCAGTCAAACTAGCTGGAGACAGGGAGCTGAAACCACGCTGTGGTTTATTGCCCTGTCTAATACTTTAGAGCCGCTAGCTCTGATTATCTAAATGCGACGACGGAAGCACACTCTCTGACGGCGTCACGTAAACATCACCATGTTCTTGTTCCTCTATAAATAGAAACTAAAAAAGTAGAGCAACTTTTTAGCGTGAGGACCGGCAGTGACCTCTCACTGCGAGAGGACCGGCAGTGGCCTCTCACTAACAACGTACTGTGACACCCATCTCTAACGTTTGTCATCCCATGCAACACATGTTAAGCAAGAATTAGTGGGAGTACATCGACTACAAACAAGGCAACCAACATGTAAATCAGAGGAAAGGCTTCCTCGCCTTGCTTATTGAGCAATATCAGGCTTGGCAATTTCAGGAGAGCGATTTTTTAGCTCTCCTTACTGCCCTCCTGAAAGAATTAAGGAGAGCGAAAAATTGCCCTCCTAAATTTCATTTTGAAAGTGGTTTAGTGGTAAAAGGTAATGGCTGCAACCATACCCAAACACAGTTGCAATCATTTGAAGCAAAATGGGTCACAGCAATATTTTTTTTCTGTCAGTTTCAAGTTCAACAACTGACATCACAGTTTGAGGGGTAATTATTCAAGGAATATTGACACTATAATATACTACCATTACAACTATCCTGTCACTTGAAGCACTTGCACCAGGATGTGACTGTAGATTCAAGCAGACCTGTTGTCCAAGAAAGTCATACGCCTACTACTACCACCTTCAACCCCCCTTGGGGGGTTGAAGGTGGTAGTGGTAGGCGTATGACTTTCTTGGACAACAGGTCTGGGTACACACACAGGTCTTGTCAAGTGTGTGTTCGGTTGTTGAGTGAGACATCTAGATGTCTAAGAGATTTCGCTTTACCTTAGTAAAGTTAATAAAATCACTGATGTAGTCGGTTGGTTTCAGTTTCAATGAGTTCGTTCAACTGGATACTTAAAATGCTGTGTAAAGCGAATTGCTCTCCTAAGCTGATTGAGGAGAGCGATTTTTTGCCCTCCTGCATTTTTCAGAATGCCAGGCCTGAGCAATATGCTTTCAAAATGAAGCAAAATAAGTCGATTGTACTCCCACCAACTCCACATTAAATATTATAAAAAAGATACATAACAAATAACATTCAAAATATAAATCGAAAAATAATTTACACAAAAACATTTTTCGAAAAATTTTGACAAGAGCCCAAGTTCCCAAAGGAAACGAAGTGCCCAAATATATCCCGATAGAGCCCAAGTGTGGACAAAAATTATTTTTCTATCCAAAAAATTAACTGCTACACTACCGGAATATTTAATGTATCTTACAACAGTTCTACCATATAATAAATAGGAAACTACATATATAAATAGAGTGTTGTCAATGTAAATGTCAGAATGAAAACTGGAAACAAGACCACAGGCAACACGGCTCGAAGTCAGTAACAGATTTTTGAACTATCCGATGTAAAGCAAGATCTTCATTAGAAGAAAAAATACATCGGATGTATGATGCATGACCAAAATGCCTAAACACCCCTAGGGTGAGGAGGTAACCATGGGGATATACAGAATAAACATTTTGTGTAACACTTTAAACTCCCAAGACTCCCAAGACATTTTATAAAAAAATTTCAATAAAACAAGCCAAAAAGCTTGGGAGTTTAACTGGGGGCTTCAAGGGAAGGTAGGGAAGGAATACTTAACTAACAGTGGAAAAATCATTATCAATAATGATGACGTCAGGCCCATGTCCCGAAATTGAGGAACATGAACTAATTTTTATAAATATTATAAAGTTACAGCCCTGAACGTTTCAAACCACCGTTTCTTCCTTCCTTCATCCAGTTCTGTCCTTGGATCAACCAAATTAAACATTGATTTGTGTCTGGCATCATTATAAACTGAGATTTAAAAGCACAGAAGTTAGTTTGTTGTTATCTGGCTGAGGGCCAAACAAAGAATGATGTTGGCGCCAATTCAGGTCACTTCCTGGCATCTGCGCATGCGTGGAGAGTAAATGTATGGAGGGCCAGATAGCACTTCTAATTTTCAGTTTTGCATGCAAATTTTGGGGATTGGGGGGGCAAAATTTGTGTTTGGCCCTCGATATTTTGTTAGCACCAGCTTAGTCTGGGCCATTGGGTACAGTGAGAAAAATACCAAAATTTCAATATAACTCTTTATTTAACACAACACTGTGGTTGGAGTTTTGGGGGCACAAACTGAAACAAATAATATAATAGGAATGGAGATTTTTGCTATTTTTATGTCTCCAATAGGGAGGCATTTTAAATCTGGGCTGTCCATCTGTCCATCCATCTGTCCAACTTTATTTTTCCATCTGGAGCCATGACTCTATAATGCTTTGGTGGATTTCCATGAAACTTTACACAAGGGTAAAGGCCAATGGACGGTCTGTTGCACAGCAACACCATGTTCGAGTGACAAAGGGCAAGGTCACAGAAATTTGAAAACTTAGTTCTTTCACAGACTGTATTTGTCCGTCCGGAGCCATAATTATATAATGCTTGCATAGATTTCCATGAAACTTCACATTAGGGTAAAGTCCAATAGAAGGTCTGTTGCACAGCAACACCAGGCTTGAGTGGAAAAGGTGAAGGTCACAGGAATGTGAAAACCTAATTCTCTCAAAGAATTGTGTTCTTCTACTACTGATGCTGTAACTTTAAATAAATATTTGGTGTTAAGGTGTCTCAACATAACATTTACAGGCAAAATAACATATATGGGCAACACCATGATTTAGTGAGAAGGTCAAGGTAACATGAAAGTGAAAACTTAATTCTCTCACAGAATTGGGTTTTCCTTCCAGAACTACTGAAAGACATTGCAACTTTAAATAACTGTTTGATATGAAAGTGTAGCAACATAACATATATGGGCAACACCAAGTGTGAAGAACAAAGTTCAGCAACACAATGCTCGAGTGATTGAAAGGTCAAGGTAACAGGAAAGTGAAAACTTACTTCTCCGGAGTGACAAAGGTAAGCAACACCACGCTTGAGTGACAGGAAGGTCAAGGTTAAACTTTATTTTGACTTGCACTGTATGCCAATTCAAGTGACAGTCATATGTGTATGGTTATGTTGAGAAAGTTCCAACATATTAGTGGCTGTATTAACCTTATGGAAATAAGGTGAATACAGCTTCAGGCTGCCATGTTCAGATGTATTTTATTAAATCTGAAACCTTATAAACTATAGTGAACACCAAAGTCAATATAAAACTTTTCATTCCAGTATTATGAGCCATTTGTACATAGTTTGGGGGCATCCATGGCTGGGCAAACACTGTTTTTATGACCCTGGATGGGAATGAGATGGTCATAAGGTGTGTTTTGAAAACGTACATTGAAAAAAAAATCTGAATGGCGATTTTTTTTTTGGGGGGAGGGGGGGGGGGGGGGGTACTTATGACATTTATGCCACAAAAACTTAATTCATGACCTTTCTCTGGGAGGAGATCGCCAACATTTACAACATAACAACATAAATGTTTGATTACTTCTAGCAATAAAGAAGTTATAGTCTCTCCCCATCCCCCATCATGCACTGAGACCTGGAGATGTGGTATTATCCCATATATTACATGGAAAATACCATACTCTGTGTGTACAGCTATTGCTTGTGCATGGGTGTCCTGTTGATTGAGGCATTTTAAATTGACTTCCGATGACGGTGTTGGTATGCTTATCTCCAAATCATCAGTACCTATGATTGGAAGGCTGTACACACTACAAATCCTGGATCTGCAATTGAAAATGTTACTCACCTCTGTGTTTTGAAGGTGTGCATTATTGAAAAAAAAAGCTGAATGCCAATTTTTTTTTTATGCTTTTTTCGGGGAGGGGGGATTCCATTTATAATATTTTCTGGCAGAAACTTAAAAAATTTATAGTAATTTATATATTTTTTATACTTACCAATGACCCAGACTTAGCTGGTGCTAATTCTAAAATATCTAGGGCCAAATGCAAATTTTACCCCCCAATCCCCAAAATTTGCATCTAAAACTGAAAATTACATGTCCTATATGGTCCTCCATACCTTTACTCCACTGCGCATGCGCAGTGTCAAGGAGGTCTCGAAACTGCCGCCAAAAGTCATTCTTACAACCAGTGCTTGGTAAGCGTTATGTATGCAGCGGGGGAGGCAAAAGTTCCCAACTCCCGGGAGGGCCATCCCCGTCTGGGTCATTGGTAAGTATAAAAAATATATAAATTACTATAAATTTTTTAAGATTTTTATACTGTACCAATGACCCAGACTTAGCTGAATAGTAAAAAGGTTGGAGGGCCTAGGACATAAGGAAAATCCAATAGACTCAATTACCTATAACAAACCTATCCCCTCAATGAGAAAAGGAGAGATAGGCTAAATGTATCTTTCTTATTTGTATCAAAAAAGAAAGACACAACACCAATCTGTAATTGAGCACAATAACATCTAGTATAACCCTTTATTCTAATATTTTTTAAAGGAAAGCCAATAAATACGGGAGTCTAGTGAAATGAGACTCTATATACTCATCTAAAAGTGTTAGAAGAATGTATATTAACACCCAATTAATCACGTGGTATATACAGATACTTCACACCAATCAACACTTAAAAAATATTACACCGATGAGTAAACATAAGCTTTACCCTTTAAAATCATCTTGGAACTGACTCGGAATAACTGACTCCAAGGGAGGTATTCCCTTGCTTTACACTATAAAGCAGGTGACCCAAGGGAACACCCCCCCCCCCCCCTTTCCCTTGCCCTAGATCAAATACTCCAGAGCAAAGAGGGTAGCAGGACAAAGTCACTGCTGGAACCGAAAGCCTATACACATAAAGTTGCCACTGTTTAGTAGACGACATTCTGAGTAATAGATCTGCAGAAAGGACTCAATATTCTCAGATACAAAATCGGGAAAATGGAGGGTTAAGACCAATATGTAGCCCTCATTAGATCTGTAATATCAACATTATTAGCGTAAGCCTATGATGTAGAAGAACTCTTACTTCATGAGCTTAAAACCAACGCACAGACTGCTGAATGAAGATATAATCATTAGCAGAACTGATAGTAGATTGAATCCCTCTGACCATAGAATGGACCGCAATGTGGAGGAAGCTTCCACGGCATGTCCCACAACAGACACCTGAGTAAATTAATCCTCAGTCTTTGTGGATATAGAGGAGCTACCAACATAATTGCATTGAAATAATTACATTGAGCAATATCTGCTAAACGAACGGCATTGGAAGATACGTATATCTTATTATTCTGTTTCACAAGATCGATAGAGCATTAACTGCAAACGCTCGAAAGTTAAAAAATTTATAGTAATTTATATATTTTTTATACTTACCAATGACCCAGACTTAGCTGGTGCTAACTCCACAAAAACCAGGGCCAAACACAAATTTTGCCCCCCAATCCCCAAAATTTGCATCCAAAACAAAAAGAAATCATGTCCTAAAGGACCTCCATAGTACGACTCTACTGCGCATGCGCAGTGACGCAGTCGTCCCAAAATTGGCGCCAAATATCATTCTTACTGGCAGTGCCTGGTCAGCGCTATGTACTCAGCGGGGAGGCAAGAGTTCCCAACTCAGGGAGGGCCATCCCCGTCTGGGTCATTGGTAAGTATAAAAAATATATAAATTACTATAAATTTTTTAACATTTTTATACTGTACCAATGACCCAGACTTAGCTGAATAGTAAACAGGCTGGAGGGCCTAGGACATAGAGGAAAATCCAATAAGCTCAATTATAAAATAAAGAGGTAACCCCTTAAGGAGAAAAGGAGTATTAGGCTTTAAATGTATCTTTCTTATTTAATATTTAAATTAGAAAGATACACTACCCTTAATAATTGAGCACAATAACATTCATGTTCTCTATTAACATCCAGTATAACCCTTATACTAATTATTTTTAAAGCAAGCCAATAAATAAAGTAGTCCAGAGAATTGAGACTCTTTATAATCATTTAAAAGTGTCCGAGTATTGTATATTAAAGCCCGTTTGACACTTGACATATACAAATGCTTCACACCGAGCTACACTTTAAAAATAAGACATGAATGAAATTAAACATTAATATTACACTTTAAAACCATCCCGGAAGCGACTCAGAAATACTGTCTTGGAGGAGGCATTCCCTTGCTTTTCACTATAAAGCAGGTGACCTAAGGGAACACCCGCCCCCCCCCCCCCCCCCCCCTTCCCCTTGCCCTGGGTCAAATAGCCCAGAGCGAAGAGGGCAGTCGGACGGAGTCACTGCCGGAACAGAAAGCCTGCATAACTATAGTTGCAACTGTTTAGTGGACGACATTCTGAGCAACAGATAACGGACCTAAACAATGCAGGTCTCCAGAAATGGACTCAATATTTCTGAGAAAAAAATTAGTAAATGTGGATGGCTGAGACCAATAAGCAGCCTTCATTAAATCTGTAATAGCAACACTATTAGCATAAGCCCAGGAAGTAGAAAGAGCTCTTACTTCATGAGCAGAAATCTTAAGCACAGACTGCTGAGAAGAAGATAAATCTTCATATGCAGTACGGATAGTTAACTGAATCCATCTAGCAATAGAATGGACTGAAATGTCCTTTCTATTAGGCATCAAAGACAGAAAGAAACGTTTCCATCCCTTTCTGATGAACTGAGATCTCTGTTTATAGATACGTAGTGCTCTAACAGGACAGAGTAAAGGCCTACGCCCGTCTGAAGACGGAAGAGCCTTAATAACAATAGGTTCCGGATATTTATTAGGAGCCTGATTCTTAGCTAAAAAACCGACATTAGTAGTGAAGGTGATAGTGTTCCCAACACTACGATAATGAGAATCATCCACCGATAGTGCATGAAGCTCACTGACTCTTCTGGCAGAAGAGAAAGCTAAGAGAAAAGCTGTCTTATAAGATAAGAATTTGAAATCTACTGTCCCAAGAGGTTCAAATGGCTTTTCCTTCAATTTAAGGAGAACCCAAGCTAAATTCCACTTAGGAATTAATCTAAGAGTTCTGGGTCTATTTATCGAAAAGTTTCTAACCAATTTCGATAAAGAGACATTAGATCCAATTTGTAAACTATCATGATGTGCATAGGTATCAGATAACATAGATCTATAACCCTTTATAGTAACAGGTTGCAGTTTGATTTCGTCAAACAAGTATACTAGAAAGTTAGCAATGTCTGGTATAGAGGGATCAAATATATCAACAGAATGATCCCTACACCAACGACGGAAAACCTTCCACTTAGCCGCATAGTTTAGCGAAGAGGAGGTCCTCCTACAGTTAGAAATCGCGTCCACTGCTCGTCCTGTAAAGTGCTTGCCATGCAAGAAGGACCGCACAACGGAAAAACGTGAAGGTTGAGACCTTGCGGGTTGTGATGTAGTTGGCGCGATTTCCCCTGCCAAAGAAGATCCTCTCGTGGAGGGAGCTTCCGCGGTAGGTCCCACAACAGACACCTGAGTAGATTTATCCACGGTCTCTGTGGCGACAGAGATGCTACCAACAGAATCTTGCATTGAGATTGTTTTATCTTTAGCAATACTTGTTGAATTAACGGCGCTGGAGGATACGCATATCCTATCATTCCGTCCCAAGGGATCGATAGAGCGTCTACTGCAAATGCTCTTGGATCCGGACACGGGGACACATACGTTTGCAACTGATTGTTGAGATGTGTCGCAAATAAGTCTATCATTGGCCGTTCCCATTGGTAGCAAATCTGATTGAATACTTGTTTGTTGAGAGTCCACTCCGACGGCAACAAGCGACCCTTTCGTGAAAGGGAGTCTGCTAGCACATTCAGACGACCCGGTATGTGACGGACCGAAAGAAGAACGTGATGTTCCAATGCAAACAGAAGGATTCTTTCCGTTAGATTGAACAACGGAACTGAATGAGTGCCTCCCTGATTCCGTATATACGCCACTACTGTCGTATTGTCGGATAGGATTTGGACATGAGCATCGTGAATAATGTCCATCCAGTGACGTAACGCAAGCCAAATTGACATCATTTCCTTGATGTTTATGTGCTTGCACAGGAATTGCGGATCCCAAAGACCCTGGCATCTCGAATCCGTTGCGATTAATGATGCACCCCAACCTGTTTGACTGGCATCCGTCATAATGGTAAAACTCGGATCCGGCAACTGCAGCGGAACTCCTTGAGTTAACCACTGAATGTTTGCCCAAGACTGAATCTCTTGTTTCACTTGATCTGACAAGAGAACGTCTACATCGAGCGAATGAATTTTCACACTCCAATTCTGAGTCAGGAAAATTTGAAGAGGCCGTGTGCGTAGCCGTCCCATCGGAATGAGATCCGCGGCGGCTCCGCACAGACCTATCAGTCTCATAAATTCTCTCGCCGTGACTTTGTATGTATTCAGACAATAGCGAGCGTAACAACTGACTAATTTCGCTCTGGTTAACGGCAGACGAACGAGATTGTTGTGCGTCTCGAAGCTCATTCCCAGATGAGTGAATGACTTGGACGGCACCAGATCCGACTTCTCCTCGTTTACTATGAACCGAGACGTCGGAGCAATAGAAGAAGATTCTGAACATCGTTCTGAAGCGTTAACTCGTTGCCGTACCTCTGAAGAATGTCGTCCAGGTAGGCCGACGTTACCGCAGACGAATGAGCTCGGAAGTAGATCATTACCGAGTTCATTACCCGAGTGAAAGCCCAGGGTGCTAGATTCAATCCGAAGCACATGGCCCGGAACTGATACACCACTCCTAGGACTGCGAAGCGTAGATACTTTCGAAATGTCGGATGTACCATGACGTGAAAGTACGCATCTTTGAGATCTATGCTCGTTGCATAATCGTTCACCCGAATACTCGCTCTGACCGATCGAATCGTCTCCATATAAAACTTCGGAGCGACGATCAGCTTGTTTATCCAGCTCAAATCTATGACTGGACGGAACGAGCCGTCTGGTTTCGGAACCAGAAACAGATGGCTGTAGAATCCCAGCGATTCCTGGTTTTCTACGACCTCTACCGCATTCTTCATTAAAAGAGACTGCACCTCTGATAGCAGAGCGTCTCTTTTCTGAGGGTTTGACGGAAGATGAGTCCACTTTGGACTTCGAGTTAATGGAGGCTTTCGTTTGAAGGATATCTTTAGACCTTCCGAAGTCACTCCTCTCACCCACGGGTCGTCCGTAATCGACGCCCACTCTTGAGAAAAACTCGACAACCTTCCGCCAACCGGAACGCGATAGAGGTTTAAGCCATCACCTCCTGGATCTGCGAGGCCTGCGGTAGGAAAAACCACGTCTTCCACGACCCGCACCTCGCCTCGTCGACCTCGGGGCGTCCGACCGATTGTCCCGGCCTGAAGGACGTCCCGAACGAGAGTCACTATCCTGACGGTCTCTCGAATAAGAGCTAGAGGACGCACCGGAACCTCTATAGGAACCTCTCTTGGGCGGATAAGACCCAGAAGTGCCCGCCTTATTCGTGTCTGCTGTATCCGACCTTTTAGGAGCGGATCTAAACAACAGAGAATCACTAGCTTTCTTTTTAATATTATCATAAATAGCGGAAAGCTTGCCGTCAAAGAGAAGATCTCCTGAGACCGAAGCGACTCTAAGAGAGTTCTTCACCTTAGAATCCACTAGTGTGGATGTAGACAGGGCTGCGTCACATCTAACCAACTCCAGATTTGCCACTGAAAGGGCGGAGTTACACGTGGAATAAGCTACTGCCCTTGAAAGAAGTCTTAAGGAGGATTGTATATCCTGAAACTCTTCCCCTTGAAGACGCAGTGATAACGCCTTAGTAAGGTGATCTGCGTAAGATAAGGCATCTAAATTGGCTCTGTTAGACGCAATAGCTGTTTCCAACACTGCGGTTGGAATAGAAGCTGACGACGGTAATGATAGCTCTAAGTCTTCCGCCTCGTCGTCCATACGCAGAGGAACTCTCGGTATACCCTGACCTGCCGTGTCGAATTTATTCCTTGCATTAATGAAAGGCAGGTTGAGAGTATTTGCGGACAAGAAGCCTGCTTTCCCCGTCCTGGAAGCAAGTTTAAAAATAGCGTCGTTCAATAATTCAAATGTTCTTGCAACATTATTGGACTGCGACGGAAACTCGGGAGCGATGTCCCTGAACCGCTCGAAAAAATCAGAGTCCAATGACGCTATAATTCTCCTGTCCGGAAGCGCAGCAGTCTGGCCCGACGGAACAACTTGAGGAAGAAAGTGCCGGATGAAGTCCACGGCAGCTTTGTGTTGTTCCGAAAGGGATAGCTCCAATTCATCCGTATCCCTTTCACCATCCGGTCGGACCTCCCGATGTTCCCGGTCGTCCGCCCCCGATGCTTCGGCGGAGCGTACCGACCCAGCGCCGTCGGATAATTCTCGATCCGACACCGTTTCTGTCGGCTGCTGGGATGCTGCGATAAGCTGTGCTATCTGCACTAGAATGTCCGACGTCGAGACCTGCGGAGGAGCGGTCTTTCGCTGCTTCGCCGAGGGCAGCTCCGCATCAGATGGCTCCCGCATACTTTTCCTATGCGAACGTCCGGAGTCCATCGGTCTCGAATCCCTGGCTGCCGGATGGTGTGACCTGGTCACCGAAGAATCCTTCATCGGCGAAGCTGGCAAAATATCGGAGGTCACGCAGCCAAGGTGCGGTCGTGTGCACCGACGAGAAGAGGAAGCCTTAACAGTCTCTGCGGACTGCTTATACAACGGAGCGTCCCGAGCGACGGACGTATGCTCCGCTAAAGACACATTTTGTACCACAACATCTGGTCCCAGATGTTGTTGTACGAGAGAGGGGCCTCTCTCGCTCGCGGCCCGGCTGGACCTGGACGAGCTAGGAACCGGACTAAAAGGCTTCCTCCGTTCTCGTTCACTATCCGCCGTCACTGGGTGTGCATCTATTATTTTTATAGTGCTCGCATCACCCAAAATTTCCTCTTGGACCGCATCGGACGAACCCGGCTGCCGAACCATTCGGTGAATGGACGCTACCCCGGGCGAGCTAGCGGACGACATTTGTCTAATCTCCATGAGCACTTTTGCCGCTAGCTCTGTATTTATTTGTGACGACGGACGCACACTTGAAGAAGATAACATGGAAACATCACCCTGTTCTGGTTCCTCTGAAATAGAAACTGAGAGAGTAGAGTGACCTTGTGGAGAAAGAGCCGGCATCGCTCTTTCTCCAGAAACAACATATCGTGACACATGTTTCCAATGTTTCTCATCCCAATGTTCACATACAGGACAGGGATTAATGCGAGAACACTGACTACAATTAATGCAATAATCATGAAAGTCAGAGGAAGATTTCTTCCTATTACAATTTGAACAAGTTCCCTTCATTGTGAAAGAACAACAATAAGTCCTAGTTACTCGCAAAAACCCCTGACACAAAGATACATAATAACATGATCCATTAATAAATGAAAAAACAATTGCAAAACAAAATAATTTTGAAAAAATATTTTTTCAGAGAAGCCCAAGTTGCTGAAAAGTAACGTTGAGCCCCGATGGATCCGATGGCAAAGTGTGGTCAAAAATTTTAAAATTATATAAAATAATTAATGAGACACTTTCGGATAATATAAATGTATCTTATAATGAGATAAACTACCACAAAGGCAAACAGCCCCCCTCAAAAAAGGCTGTTGCCAATGAAAACAAACAGTGTAAACACAGTAGAAAACATGACTCCAGGCACTGAAAAAACTGGCCCGGAATCAGTCATCAATTACACTCTATCTGATGCAAAACAGAGACTCCCAGGGGAGAATCTGCAGAACATCAGATGGAAGATGCAGAACACAAACGTTATACACCCATGGGTGAAAACGTAACTATGGGGAAAATAACAGAAAACATTCTGTAACCAAGCAACTCTCCCAGGGAATTTTTAGAAATGAAACTTCTCAAAAATATGCCAAAAGCATGGGAGAATTGCAAGGGGGGACTTTAGAAGGTTAGGGGAGAGGAAACACTGAATAAGCAGTGCAACAATTAGCAAGAATGACAACAAGAGGCGTTTGCTTCGAAAATAGGCAACTTAACATAATTTCAACAAAAAATTTTAAGTACAGCCCTGATCATTTTTTGCCACTTCTTTTTTCCTCTCCTCCTTCTATCCTCCTTAGAATCACATTTTCTCCAAGAATTACGTGTCTGGCATCCTTTAAACTGAGATTTACAAGCACAAAGATCAGTGAGATGTTGACTGATGAAGGGCCAAACAGAGAATGATATTTGGCGCCAATTTCGGGACGACTGCGTCACTGCGCATGCGCAGTAGAGTCGTACTATGGAGGTCCTTTAGGACATGATTTCTTTTTGTTTTGGATGCAAATTTTGGGGATTGGGGGGCAAAATTTGTGTTTGGCCCTGGTTTTTGTGGAGTTAGCACCAGCTAAGTCTGGGTCATTGGTACAGTAAAAAAATATCCAAACATTGTGACATCTACATCTGCAAATGATTGTTGAGATGCGCTGCGAAAAAGTCGATCATTGGCCACTCTCCTGGTAGTAATCTGATTGAATACTGGTTTGTTGAAAGTCCATTCTGGTGGAAACAAACGGCCCCTCTGTGAAGGGAGTCCGCGAATACATTCAGACGACCCGGAATATGACGGACGAATTGAAGAACTTGATGTTCTAGTACCAATCGAAAGATTCCTTCCGTTAACATGAATAACAGGATGGAATGTGAGCCTCCATAATTCCAAAAATACTCTAATATTGTCGAGTTGTCGGACAGAATTAGCATATGAGCATTCCGAATAACGTTCATCAATAACGTAGCGCAAGCCAAAATGACATCATTCTTGATGTTTGTGTGCTTGATAAGGAACTACGGAAACAAAAGACCCTGGCACTTCAAATCCGTTGGATTTAATAAAACTACCCAAAGTGTTTGACTGACATCCGTCAAAACTGTAAAACTCGGATCCGGCAATTGCAGTGGAACTACTTGAGTTAAGCACTGAAAACTTGCCCAAGTCTGAATCTCTTATTCACTTGATTTGACAAGAAGATATCCGTATCGAGCGAAATAATCTTCACCCTCCAATTCTGAATTAAAAGAAAATTGGAGAGGACAAATGCGTAACCGCTCCATTGGAATAAAATCACGGCAGTTCTGCATAACGTATCAGTCACATGAGATCTCTCGCTGAGACCTTGTCTGAGCGAAGACAATAGCGAGTATAACAACTGATTAATTTCGCTCTGGTTAACAACAGATGAACGAGAATGTTATGTGTCTCGAAGCTCATCCCCCGGTGAGTAAATGACTTGGACGAAACCAGATCCGACTTCTCCTTGTTTATGTATGAAACCGAGACGTCGGATCAATAGGAGCAGAATCTGCACATCGTTCTGCGCTCTGGTTAACGGCAGACAAACAAGAATGTTATGCGTCTTGAAGCTCATCCCCTGGTGAGTAAATGACTTGGACGAAACCAGATCCGACTTCTCCTCGTTTACGTATGAAACCGAGCCGTCGGATCAATAGAAGCAGAATCTGCACATCATTCTGAAGTGTTAACTCGTTGCCACACCTCTGAAGAATGTCGTCCAGGTAGGTCGACGTTACCGCAGACGAATGAGCTCGGAAATGAGTCATTACCGAGTTCGTTATTCGAGTGAAAGCCCAGGAACTAGATTCAGACCGAAACACACTGGTCGGTGCTGAAACACAATTCCAATGATAAAGAAGCAAAGATACTTTCTGAATGCCTGATGCACCATGACGTGAAAGTATGCAACTAGAAATCTATGCATGTAGCATAGTCGTACACCCAAATACTCGCTCTGACCGATCAGATGGACTCCATATAGAAACTTGGAGTCACGGTCAGCTTGTTATCCAGCTCAGAATATGAGTGGACGGAACAAGTCGTCTGGTTTGGAACCAGAAAAGGATAGTTGTGGAAACCTGGGAATTTCTGGATTTCTACGATCTCAATCGCAATCATTCCAGAAGAGACTGGACTTCTGATGGAAGCGAACATCTATTCTACTGACTGACATAAGCTGAGTCCAAGTTGGACTTCGAGTTAACAGAGAATTTCGTTTGAGGAACAATTAATCCTTCTGAAATCACCCCTTGAATCCAAGGGACGTCCGTAATCTAATCCCAAACCATTGAGAAATTCGACAGTCTTCCGCTCACTAGTACACGATAGAGGTTAAAACCATTACCTCCAGGTCCTGCGAGGCTTGCGGAAGTAGAAGCCATGTCCTCCACAGCCCGCACCTCGCCTCATCGACCTTGGGGCGTCTGACCGGATGTCTTGGTCAGAATTACGGCCCCTATCCGAGTCACTACCCTGACGGCCTCTAGAATAAGACCTAGAGGATGCATAGGAACCTCTATAGGAACTTCCCTTGGACGTATTCGTCCCAGAAGTGCCTGTCCTACTCTTCTTTGCTGAATCCGGCTATATGGAAGCGAATTAATAGCAGAGAGTCTGAAGCTTTCTTAGTTAACTGATCATAAACTGCGGAAAGCTTGCCATCGAAGAAAACTCTCCGGAGACCGGAGTGATTCAGAGAGAGTTTTTCACCTTACTATCTACACACGTGGATGTAGCCGGGGCCGCGTCACGTCTAACCAACTCCATATTGCCACTAAAGGACGGAGTTTTACGTGAGGTCCTTGAAAGAACTCTTAAGGAGGTTGTACATCCTAGAATTCTTTTTCCTTGAGACGCAATGATAACGTTCTGGTAAGGTGATCTGCGTACGATTATGCGTCTAAGCTGTCCCTGCTAGACGATATTGTTATTTCCAACATCGTGGTTGGAATTGACATAGACAATAGTAAAACAATACTAGTTCCTGAACTGGTCATCTGGACGCAGAGAACTCTCAGAATGCTCTGTCCTGCCGTTTCAAAATATTCAATGAAATGATGAAAGGCAGATGTAGAGCATATTGCCGATAAGAAACCTGACCTGCCCATTAAGGTAGCAAGTTATATAAATATAGCGTCATTCAACAGATCAAATGTTCGTGAAACATATCTGGACTATGTCGGAACTGGGGGATGATGTCCCTAAACCGATTAAGAATTCTATACCCAGTGGCGCTATCCGTTTCTTATCCGGCAATGCAGCATTTTGGTCCGGAGGAACAATGTCCGATGATAATGCCGGATGCACTCTACGACAATTATGTTGTTCCGAAAAGGGAAAATACAACTTATCCGTATCCCTTTCACCATCCTGTCGGACCACTTGAAATTCTTGGTCATCCGTGCCTGAACCTGCAGCGGAACATACCAACCCAGCTTTGTCGGATAATTCCTGATCTGACAGAGTTACTATCAGTTGCTGGGACGCTGTGATAATTTGTGCTATCTGCGATAGCATATCCGCAACAGAGTCCTGTGGAGCTGCGGTCTTATAGATTTAGCCGCTGGAAGCTCCTTGGACGTTCACTCCTGCATACCTCAACTATGCGAACGTCCAGAGAATGAAGGCCTCGTATCCTTGGCTACCGGATGGCGTGACCTGGTCGCCGTAGAATCCCTGATCGGCGATGTTGGTTGAATATCACAGGTCACATAGCCAAGGTGCGGTCGCGTGTGCTGTCGTGAGGATGAGGAAGCCAAAAGAGCAGTCACTTTGGACTGTCTGTGTAACGGAGCGTCCCAAGCGGTAGACGTATACTCCGACTGAGTAACTTTTTGTACCACAACATCTGAGCCCAGATGTTGTAATACGAGAGAGGGACCTCTCTCGCTCACAGCCCGGATGGACCTGGACGAGCTAGGAACCGGACTTAATAGGCTTCCTCCGTACCATCCTCGTATCCCTCAGCACTGGGTGTGCACATTATATTTTGTAGTGCTCGCAACACCCAAATCTCCTTTCTGGACCGCAACAGATGAACCCGAGTGCTGAGCCATTCGGTGAATGGTCGCGACACCGGGTGAGCTAGCGGACGCCAACGCCATCGATAGTACTAGGGAACTCCAGGTAATTGATGTATCTACATGAGCACTTTTGCCGCTAACTCTTCATTTGACTGTGACAACGGAAGCACACTTTACGAAGACATTATGGTAACATCACCTTGTTTATGTTACTCAATGAGACCTGTGGAACCGCAGTCCTATGTGAATTATCCGCTGGAAGCTCTCGGGACGTTCATTCCTGCATTTATATAATATGCGAACGTCCCCACTAGAAAGGTGTCGTATCCTTGACTAGCAGATGGAGTGACCTGGTCGATGTGTATTCTTTGGTCGGCGAAGAAGAGCACCATGGACGTTCAATCCTGCATTTATATAATATGCGAACATCTCCTGGAAACCTGTGGTCACATAGCCACGGTGCGGTCGTGTGTGTTGACGAAGATGAGGAAGCCAATATAACAGCCGCGTCGGACTGTCATGCGACGGAGAGTCCTGAACAGACTATCCTCGGATAAGTCGTTGCTGGGTGTGCACATCTGAAGTTTTATAGTGCTCGCATCACCCAATCTGCTTCCCTGGACCGCACCGGACTAACCCGGGTGCTGTACCATTCTCATTTCCTGGTAAACGGGCGCAACACTGGGCGGACTAGCAGGCGACAATGCCTTCGATAGAACTAGCTAACTCCCAGCAATTGTCATGATACCTTGAGCACTTCCCGCTAGCCCTAATATTGCAATGACGGAGACACAGTTATTGGAGACATCACGGAAACATCACTCTGAGTTCTGAAAAAGAAACTGATAATATATAGTGACCGTACAGAGAGAGGACTATAATGGACCTCTCACCGCAACAAAATACCGTGACACACGTCTCCAACGATGTCATACCAATCATCACACACAGAGCAAGAATGAATGCGACTACATTGACTATAAGAAACACAATGAACTCGTGAATTAGAGGAAGATATCCTCGAATTACGATAGAATATTTTTTCAACCAGAAAAATATATACACCGTCATATTATTCACACTAACTCTTGAAATGAATTTACATATTATATTATAATTCATTATAACATTTCAAAAGAAAATAATTTTCAAAAAAAAATGTTTTTGAAAAATTTTTCAGAAGAGCCCAAGTTCCCAATGGGAACCCTGAGCCCAAAAAAGCCTAAGTGTGGACAAAAATTTTAAATCATCTTGAAAAAATTAATGTAACACTTACAGACAATATTAATGTATCTTGCTATGAACTAAATTAAGCAGAAGCCAAGTAATCATTGTCAGAAGTAACAGTTGTCAACATAAGCAAAAGTGTCAACAACCCGGACACATGACTCCAGGCACTAAAACAAACATGGAACGAAATCAGTTACCAATTTAAACACTATCTGATGCAAAACAGAGGCTTCCAGAGAAGAAACTGTAGAACATCAGATGATAGATGCAGACCAAAACGCCAAAACACCCCCAGGGTGAGGATGTAAACATGGGGAAAAAACAGAATATAATTCTGTTTCCAAGCCAAAATTCCCAAAAAGTTAAAAAATTTATAGTAATTTATATATTTTTTATACTTACCAATGACCCAGACATAGCTGGTGCTAACTCTTAAAATATAGGGCCAAACACAAATTTTGCCCCCCAATCCCCAAAATTTGCATCTAAAACTAAAGAAAACATGTCCTGAAAGGCCCTCCACACTTCGCCCCTACTGCGCATGCGCAGTGTCAAGGACGTTCCGAAATTGGCGCCATTTATCATTCTAATAACCAGTGCCTGGTAAGCGCTATGTACTCAGCGGGGAGGCAAGAGTTCCCAACTCCTGGGAGGGCCATCCCCGTCTGGGTCATTGGTAAGTATAAAAAATATATAAATTACTATAAATTTTTTAACATTTTTATACTGTACCAATGACCCAGACATAGCTGAATAGTAAAAAGGCTGGAGGGCCAAGGACATAGAGCAAAATGGAATACGCTCAATAAAATAAAATAGAGTCATCCCCTGTAGGGAAAAGAAGTAATAGGCCTTACATGTATCTTTCTTATTTATGATAAATTAGAAAGATACAACACCTTCCAAAAATTGAGCTTCATACATCCATGTACTCTATTAATATCCAATAATCGTTATACTAATAATTTTTAAAGTAAGCCAATAATAAAGTAAGTCTAGAGAATAGAGACTCTTATACTCCTAAAAGTGTCTGAGAATTGCATAATCATGTCCGTTGACATATGCAATATTCAAAAGCTATACTTTAAAAACTAAGACTTGAATGAATTTTATAAACTTAAACTTCTCACTAAACAACCATCTCAATAACAGCTCAGAATTACTAACTCCGGAGGAGGTATCCCCTTGTTTTCATAGTAAAAACAGGTGACCCAAGGGAACACCCTCCCCCCCCCCCCTTTTCTTGCCCTGGGTCAAATAGCCCAGAGCGAAGAGGGCAGCCGAACGGAGACACTGCCGAAACAGACAGCCTACCTAGCTATAGTAGCAACTGTTAAGTGAATGACATTCTGAGCAGTAGATAATAGACCTAACAATAGAGGCCTCCAGAAATGGACTCGATATTTCTGAGATAAAATTCATGAATGTGGATGGCTGAGCGCAATGAGCAGCCTTCAAAAATCTATAATAGCAACACTATTAATGTAAGCCCAAGAAGTAGAAGAACTCTTACTTCATGAGCCGAAATCTTAAGCACAACTGCTAAGTCAATGATATACCATAAGCAGTACGCTAGTTAATAGAATCCATTAACAATAAAATGGAGCGTAACGTCCTTCTACTAGACATCAAAGACAGAAGAAGCTTACGCCCTTGTAATAAACAGATATCTGTTTATAAATACATAAACTGTACCCGGAAAGAGTAAAGGCCTATGCCCATACGAAGACGGAAGGACCTTAAAATAATAGGTTCCAGATAATAGGAGCCTAACTCTTATGCAACAATCCAACCTAAATAGTAACGGAAGTATTGATTCCGAAACTATGAAAGTGAAAATCATCCATCGATAGTGCATGAAACTCACTGACTCTACAGTAAAAGAGAAACCAACAGAATTACTGTCTAAAAGGTCAGAATTTGAAAACTACTGTTTCCAGAGGCTCAAATGATTACTTAGCTAAATAAGAACCGAAGTTAAAATCTGTATAGGAATTTAATCTAAAGATTCTAAGTCTATTTATCAAAAAGTTACTAACTGACTTAGATAAAGAGACAAAAGACTCAATTGTAAACTATCGTAGAGTGCATAGGTATGAGGTAACATAAACCTATAACCTAAATAATAACAGGATGCAGTAGATCTTGTGAAACAAGTATACTAAAAAATAGCAATGAGTAGTATGGAGGGATCAACAATATGAACATAATGATCCCTACACCACGACGGAAGAGCCTCCACTTTAGTCGCATAGAATAGCGAAGAAGAGGATCTCCTATAGTAAGAAATCGCGTCCAAAGCTCGTCCAGTACAGTGCTTACAATGCAATACGGACCACACAACGGAATACATGAAGGTTGCGACCTTGCTGGTTGTGATAAAGATGACACGATTTACCCAGTGAAAAAAGATCCTCACATAGAGGAAGATTTCACGTTAAGATCCACAGTAGACAAGAGAGTAAATTACTCATGATCTCTGTGAAGATAGAGATGCTATCAACAGAAATGTATTGTGGTTGTTTATCTTAGCAATACCTGCTAAAACAACAGCGCCGGAGGATACGCGTATCCTATCATTCCGTCCTATAGATCAATAGAGCGTAACAGTATTAGCTCAGAGATCTGGACAAGCCAACACATACGTCTGCAATTGATTAGCAAGCTGTGTCATAAATAAAACATCATTGGGCGCTCCCATAGATAGCAAATCTGAATGAATACTTGTTTGATGAGAGTCCATTCTGACAGCAACAAGCGACCCGTAAGAGAACGGGAGTCCGATAAAACAATCAGACGACCCAGAATATGACGGACCAAAACTGAACTTGGTGTACTATAACCAACAGACGGATTCTTTCCATTAAATTGAATAACGGAAACGAAAGAGTGCCTCCCTGGTTCCGGAGATACGCCACTACTGTCGAATTAAAGGACAGGAATTTGGGCATGCGTTTCTGAATAATGTTCATGCAATGACATAAAGCAAGCCTAAAAAACATTATTCCGCGGAAGTTAAACTGATAGCTAAAAGACTGCGGAACCCAAAGACCCTGGCACTTCGAATCCGTAGGGATCAGTATATATCCCAATCTGTTTGACTGGCAACCGTCATAACAGCCACACTCGGGTCCGGCAACTGCGGCGGCACTCTCTGAGTCAACCACCGAATGTTTGCCCCAGTCTGAATCTCTTGTAACACTAGATAGACAAGAGAATGTATAAATCGAGCAATTCATGGATTGCCGGAAAGTTGCCGTCGAAGAGAAGCTCCTCCGAGAACGAAGCGACTCTGAGAGAGTTCTTAACCTTACTATCCACGCGTGGATGTAGCTAGGGCTGCGTCACGTCTAACCAACTCCAATCAGCCACTGAAGGGCGGAGTTATACGTGAACAAACTACTGCCCTCAAAAGAAATTACATTGAGAATAATATCCCGTAAATCTTTTCTTGAAGACGTAATGATAACGCCTCAGTAAGGCGGATTACGTATAATAAAGCGTCTAAGTTAAGTCTACTATACATAATGTCGTTCCCAACATTGAAATTGGAAAAGACATAAACGGCGAAAAAGAATATATGCAGTCTTTAATCACACCGTCTAGACGCATATGAACTCTCGGTATGCCCTGCTCTGCCAAAATAAACTATTTGTAAAAATGATAAAATGGCAGAAATGATCCACGCGGACAAGAAACTAAACTATCTTGCTTAGTAGCAGGCTTGTATATATATATAAATATATAGCGTCGAAAAATAAAACACATGTTGTAATGACAATATTGGACTGCGTCGGTAAGTCAGGGACAATGTCCCTGTACCGATCGAAAAATCCGAGTCCAATGACGCTATAAGTCTCTTATCCAAGATCGCAGCAATGAAGTCCGAAAAATAATCACTGGAAGAAATGCCAGAAGATATGAAAGGCATCTTCCGATACTACTAAAGGGAAAACTCGAAATCTTTCGAATCCCTTTCGCCATCCTGTCGGACCCTATAAAGCGTTCGGTCGTCCGTAGCTGATGCAACCGCGGACCGCACCGACCCAGCGCCGTCGGATAATTCCTGATTCGACCGAAAAACTGTCAATTGCTGGGATGCTGCGAAACAACTGTGCTAACTCGGATAGCACGTCCGTCACTGAGGCCTGAGGAGAAGCGGTCTTACGATGCATTGCCGCAGGAAGCTCCGAGATCGTTACCCCGTGCATACTTCCAATATGCGAGCGAACGGAGTGTATAGGCCTCGTGTCCCTTGGCTACCGGATGGCGCGACCTATTCGCCGTGGAATCACTGAATGCCGAAACTGATCGGATACTCGAGGTCACGTAGCCAATGTGCGGTCGTGTGCCCTGCTGTGAGGATGAGGAAGCATTAAAGACAGTCTCTCGGACTGTCAATATAACGGAGCGTCCCGAGCAACGGACATATGCTCCGAATGTAAAATATCTGAACCACAACATGCGGTCCCCTATGTTGTTGGCTTCCTCCGATCTGTCCTCAATCTGCCGTCACTGGGTGAGTACTAAAGTAATTAAAGTGCTCGCATCACCCAAATCTCCTTCCTAGACCGCAACGGACGAACCCGGCAGCCGAACCATTCGATGAATGTACGCTACACCGGGTGAGCTAGCGAATGTCACTCCGTTAGCGATAGACATATTCCATGAGCACTTATTGCCGCTAACTCTTCATTAACTATGACGACAGAGGCACACTTTTGAAAGACATCTCCATAACTCTTCGAACAAGAAACCAGAAATGCTTGGATAGCAAGCATAAAATAATAATATATATATAGCGTCGTTCAATAATTCGAAAGTTTGTGTGACATTATTGGACTATGTCGGAACTGAGGGACGATGTCCCTGAACCGAACCAAAAATTTCTAAGTCCACCGACGCTATCAGTTTCTTATCCGGCATCGCAGCATATGTTGTTCCGAAAGGGAAAGCTTGAAATCCTCCGAATCCCTTTCGGTATCCCGTCGGACCGGATGAAACTTTCGGACGTCCGTACCCGCTTTCGCGGAGCGTCCCGACCCAGCATCGTCGGATAAAATATATGCGACAGATTCAGTTGATGCTGGGATGCTGCGATAAACTGTGCTATTAAGGAAAGCACGTCCGTTCCCGAGGCCTGTGCAGTAGCGGACTTACGATGCATTGCCGCTGGAAGCTCCGTGTACGTTGACTCCCGCACACTTCCTATGCGAACGTCCGGAGTCTGCAGGCCTCGAGTCCCCGGCTACCGACCCAGCGCTGTCGGATAATTCTCGATCCGACACCGTTTCTGTCGGCTGCTGGGATGCTGCGATAAGCTGTGCTATGTGCACAAGAATGTCCGGCGTCGAGACCTGCGGAGGCGCAGTCTATCGCTGCTTCGCCGAGGGCAGCTCCGCATCAGATGGCTCCCGCATACTTTTCCTATGCGAACGTCCGGAGTCCATCGGTCTCGAATCCCTGGCTGCCGGATGGTGTGACCTGGTCGCCGAAGAATCCTTGATCGGCGAAGCTGGTAATATATCGGCGGTCACGCAGCCAAGGTGCGGTCGTGTGCGCTGACGAGAAGAGGAAGCCTTAGCAGTCTCAGCGGACTGCCTATACAACGGAGCGTCCCGAGCGACGGACGTATGCTCCGCTAGCGACACATTTGTACCACAACATCTGGGGCCAGATGTTGTTGAACGAGAGAGGGGCCTCTCTCGCTTGCCGTCCGGATGGACCGGAACGAGCTATGAACCAGACTAAAAGGCTTCCTCCGTTCTCCCTCCGATCCGCCGTCACTGGGTGTGCATTAAGTTAATTTTATAGTGCTCGCATCACCCCAAAATTCCTTCTAGACCGCAACGGACGAACCCGGCTGCCGAACCATTCGGTGAATGGACGCTACACCGGGCGAGCTAGCGGACGTCAAAGGCCGTCGAACCTACTAGGGTCCTCTTAGGCAATTGGCGTATTACATGAGCACTTTTCCGCTAGCCCTTCATTAATTGTGACGATGGAGGCACACTGTTGGAAGACATCACAGATACATCACCCTAATCTTGATCGTCTGAAATAGAAATTGATAAAGTAGAGTGACCCTGCGGGGAAAGGACCGGAGTGTCCAAATCCCCAACAACATACCGTGACATACGCTTCCCATATTGTCATCGAAATCATACGATACAGAACAGGAGTTAATGCGAGTACACTGACCACATATAGAATGATAATAAGGTCAGAGGAAGACTTCCTCTTAAAACAATTGATCAATATCCTTTCAATGTGAAAAGAAAACAAGTCCTGGTACTCGCACTAACCCCTGGCAATCAAAATACATAATAATAATATGATCCATTAATATAGAAAAAATAATTGAAATCAAAATATTTTGAAAAAATATTTTTTCAGAACAGCCCAAGTTTCTGAAAAGTAACGTTGAGCCCCAATGGATCCCAAGCCTAAGTGTGGACAAAAATTTTAAAAATATTTTAAACAATTTATTCAACACTTACGAACAATAATAATGTATCTAGTTATGATTAAAATAACATAAAGATATTATTATTTAGAAATCCCCCCCTCACACAGAGGGCTGTTGTAAATGTAAACAATGAGTGTAAAAACACTAAAATAAGACTCCAGGCACCCAGGCCCGAAATCAGTTACCAAAAATACACTATCTGATGCAAAACAGAGACTTCCAGGGAAGAAACTGCAGAACATCAGATGGTAGATGCAGAACACAACGCCTAACCACCCGTAGGTGAAGACGTGAACGTGGGGAAAGAACAGAATTCATTCTGTTAATCAGCTAAAACTCCCAAGAAATTTTAGTAATAATAATTACAGAAACTATGCCAAAAGCATGGGAGAATAGCAAGGGGGAACTTAAAGGACAGGGAGAGAGGAAAACACTTGAAAAAACAGTGTAACTAAACAATCAGAATGACAACAAAATGGCTGCTGCCTTGAAAATAGGTAACTTAACATAATTTCATTAAAAAATTTTAAGTTACAGCCCTGATAATATTCTGTCACACATTCTTTTCCTCTCCTCCTTTTCTATCCTCCTTAGAATCACCATTTCACTAATATTTATGTGTCTGGCATCATTTAAACTGAGATTTAAAAGCACAAAGATCAGTCAGATGTTAACTGATGAAGGGCCAAACTTAGAATGATAAATGGCGCCAATTTCGGAACGTCCTTGACACTGCGCATGCGCAGTAGGGGCGAAGTGTGGAGGGCCTTTCAGGACATGTTTTCTTTAGTTTTAGATGCAAATTTTGGGGATTGGGGGGCAAAATTTGTGTTTGGCCCTATATTTAAAGAGTTAGCACCAGCTATGTCTGGGTCATTGGTACAGTATAAAAATATTTTAGTAATAAACATTACAAAAAATAAGCCAAAAGCATGGGAGAATAGCTAGGGGGAATAAAGGAAATGAAGAGAGGAAACAGTGATTAAACAATGGAAAATTCATAGCAAGAATGACCACAATAAGGTCATGCCACGAAAATAGGAAACATGAATAATTTCGTAAAAGGATTATAAGTTACAGCCCTGAACATTTGTTTCCACTGTTTTTTCCTCTCCACGTTCTATTTCCACCATATATCCATATATTTCTCTCATAATTATGCGTCTGGCATCCTTAAAACTGAGATTTACAAGCACAAATATCAGTCAGTTGTAACTGAATTGAGGGCCAAACAAAGAATGACTTTTGGCGGCAGTTTCGAGACCTCCTTAACACTGCGCATGCGCAGTGGAGTAAAGGTATGGAGGACCATATAGGACATGTAATTTTCGGTTTTAGATGCAAATTTTGGGGATTGGGGGGTAAAATTTGCGTTTGGCCCTAGATATTTTAGAGTTAGCACCAGCTAAGTCTGGGTCATTGGTACAGTATAAAAATATGATACATTTTTAGTAATTTGTATACTTTTTATACTTAACAATGACCCAGACTAGCTGGTGCAAATTTGATATTATCAAGGACCAAACACAAATTTTGAACCCCCCCCAATCCCCAAAATTTGCAAACAAAACCAATGAAAGTGTCAATGACACTGTAGCTCAACTTGTCAAGACAAAGACATGTACATGTATAGTATGTGACACAGCAATGACAAACATCTAGGTAATGACCTGATAACAAAGGTACATATAAAGTATTGTAACGGTCTGTACATAAATACTGACCGTTGCCTGTAACAAATGTATAGGTAAAGTATTGTAAAGGTGGGTGACAGTCAGATGCTGAACTAGAAAAAATCTTTGAGTCCCAGAGTGGGTCTGACTGAACCCCAAAATATTTGTTCTCATAGCAGAGTGATAACAAAGGCACCCCAAAACACACTCGTTCCTGTCCCAAGGTGAAAACAAAAGTACTCAAGAAGTTTTGTGAAGATCAGTTCATAAATACGAGCTGTATAGAACTTGTGACAAAAAACTGATTGGACCTAATTTCGGTACAAAATGGCCACTGGCAGCCATCTTGAATTTTGGACCATACCCAGAAACACTCATTCTCATCCCAAGGAGATAACAAAGATACCCAAGAAGTTTTGTGAAGATCGGTTCATAAATACAGCCTCTACCCTGAGCCGTATTGACATGTGTGCTTACATTGTGTAAGTTGCACTGAATAAATCAAAGTTCATCTAATTTGCATAATTTCTGCACGAAAAAAAAACCCTTATAATTTGTGATGTATTCCATATTACTAAACATTCATACAAAAATTTATTAAAATCAGAACTTTCATACAGAAGTTCTATACAAAAGACTGATTGCACTAATTTTGGTACAAAATGGCTGCTGGTGGCCATCTTGAATTTCGGACCACACCCAAAAACACTCGCTCTCATCCCACGATGATAACAAAGGTACCCAAGAAGTTTCGTAAAGATTGGTTCATAAATATGGCCTCTAGTCTGAGCTGTATAGAAGTTGTGTACAAAAAACTGATTAGACCTAATTTGGGTACAAAATGGCCACTGGCAGCCATCTTGAATTTTAGACCGCACCCAGAAACACTCGTTCTCATCCCAAGGTGATAACAAAGGTACCCAAGACATTTCGTGAAGATCAGTTCATAAATACAGACTCTAGTCTGAGCCGTATTGACATGTGTACTTACTGTGAGTTAGTCGCACTGAAAAAATCAAAGTTCATCTAATTTGCATAATTTCTGCACGAGAAAAAAACCCGTATTATATGTGATGCATCCCATGGTACTAAACATTCACACAAAAAAATTATTCAAATCAGGGCTTTCATATGGAAGTTCTGTGCAAAAATCTGATTGCACCAAATTTTGTACAAAATGGCTGCCATCGGCCATCTTGAATTTCGGACCGGACCCAAAAACACTCGTTCTCGTCCCACGGTGATACCAAAGGTACCCAAGAAGTTTCGTAAAGATCGGTTCATAAATACGGCCTCTAGTCCGAGCCGTATTGGCATTTGCACTTACAGTGCTGAAAGTAACCCAAAAAAACATCAAAATTAGTCTAATTTGCACAATTTACGTACGAGAAAAAAACCCGTATTATATGTGATGTATCCCATGGTACTAAACATTCATACAAAAAATTATTCAAATCAGAGCTTTCATATGGAAGTTCTGTACAAAAAACAGATTTCTGCATCGTCGGTACAAAATGGCAGCTGGCAGCCATCTTGAATTTCGTACCGCACCCAAAAACACTCGTTCTCATCCCACGGTCATAACAAAGGTACCCAAGAAGTTTCGTAAAGATCGGTTCATAAATACGGCCTCTAGCCCGAGCCATAGCAGCTTGGCACTTACAGCTCTGAAAGTAACACTAAATAAATCAAAGTCAGTCTAATTTGCATAATTTACGCACGAGAAAAAAACCCGTATTATATGTGATGTATCCCATGGTACTAAACATTTATACAAAACTTTATTCAAATCAGAACTTTCATACAGAAGTTCTGTACAAAAAACTGATTTTTGCATCATCGGTACAAAATGGCCACTGGCAGCCATCTTGAATTTCGGACCACACCTAAAAACACTCGTTCCCGTCCCAGGGTCATAACAAAGGTACACAAGAAGTTTCGTAAAGATCGGTTCATAAATACGACCTCTAGCCCGAGCCATAGCCAATTGTTGACGTATGGACAGACGGACAGACGGCCAGACGGCCAGACGGACAGACGGACGGACGGACAGACGGACGACGGACGACGGGCCATGACAATAGCTCAAATTTGACTTCGTCAAAGTTGAGCTAAAAATTCTATCTGGCCCTCTATACTTTTACTCTCTGTGCATGCACAGTGGTCAGGAAGAGACTGGAACTGGCGCCAACATCATTCTTTGTAGATAAGCATTCTAATAATAACTCAGCGGGGAGGTATGAGTGCCCACTCATGGGAGGGTCATCCCCGTCTGGGCTATTGGTAAGTATAAAAAATATACAAATTACTTAAAATTTATATTTTTATACGACAACCAATGGCCCAGACTAGCTGAATCGAAAAAAGGCGGAGGGCCTTGGACTTAAGAATTAGCAGGCCAAATATAGCTCCTAAGCCTGCATTCCAAGGTGAAAGGAAATTAAATTTAAAAGGAATTACATGTATGTCTCTCTATACAATAATAGAGAAGACATCTCATAAATAAGGAGCCATATCCAAGTAATTCCATATACTTAGCATGATGCTAACTGAGTGTAATGAGCCCCCAATTTTTAAGGCTAGTCTGGACTAAGCCCCATAAATTAGGATGGCGTATTTGAGAGTGAGAGACTAACCCCCACAAACATACGCCATATATAAATAAGAAACAAGCTGTATCTAGGATCAGATATAATCTACAGAAAAAAACAGCTTCACTCGTAGTAACACACTTATCAAGCCAGAGGAGATTTTACAAGAAAATCTCCCCCACCCTTTTTGTGAAGGAATATTCTTCAAAACAAAGAGGGGAGTGCTCTGGGACCAGTGCAAAGCAATACTAAATAATCCAAATATATTCGCCCAATAAGCACCGTTATTAATTATTATTAATTAATGGTGCTTAACGCCACTTCAGAAGCTAAGGCTATTGTGGTGATCCCGGTAATTAACAAAACACGCTTCTAATGTATCCCAGGGACGGAATACGTAGATAGGATGAAAACCGGTGATATAAAGTGTACGATGATACACTTGTCCAATTAATACCCATTAAAAGGTATTTTGAAGAGCAAACACGCTTCTAAGGTAACCTACAGGCGACCCTGTTCATGTGTACAATTGATTCCAATAATAATAATACTCCAATGAACCGTTCGAATATACGAGAAGGTGTACTGTATCTTCATAGAAACCTGGATTAGAACATGGAACGAGTTATTATTAACAGACCCGTCATGGACCGTCCCCGAAATAATTGTTTCCTAGTTCTGTAACAACCAATGAGTGTTCGGAGAAGAATATATAAAATGGAAAACATATGCATAGACGACCTGTTGGTCATTCCATAACTGATCCAAATAGCCCCAAAACTCTCATGAGCTCTATAAGCAGAGCAAGAATTAATATAATCTGTTCAATAATGTGTCTGCCTAATAAATACACATCTTATGCATGTGAGCAATGAAATCCTGCATGCACTCATCTGAATACAGCCTGTAACCATGGTATGACCGAGTGATACAAGTGTAACCCAAAAACTTAATTAATAATACAACGTTAATATGCTGTTAACTGAGTAATAAACTCATACGTTGTAAGAAAGGCCAGACCGCTCTGAGTGAAACTTTTCAGAGTGGACTAATTGCCACATTAGAGAATGTTGCCCAGATAACCGAAATGTCAATCATACAGGTACACGAAGGCTAGCAATTTATTGATAAAGAATCATATGCTCATATATGACTTATAAACGAACAACAACAGGAAACGAACCAACTAACTAGAGGCTCTAAATAGCCTGTAATCGCTCACCTGGAACTACATATAAAAATGTGATTTCCCATAGGCATGGTAACTATGAGCTGCAGTTGTGGCCATGTTTGCAACATTACATCAACATTACATGAGGATCATTGGTAGAAGGTGTCCCAGTCCTCAATCACGTAAAGTTTCAAAACATTTGACTTTGTAGTTTCAGAGGAGAATATTTTTGCAAAATCCATCAAACAGAATCAGAGAATGTCTCTGGTGGCCACATTTTCCAACCAACGGGAACAGAAAGAGGATCGTTTGTAGAGGGCCTCCTATAGACCATTCCAGCCAAGTTTGGTTCACATCGGCTCAGTAGTTCCAGAGAGAAGATGAAAAATGTGATTTCCCATAGGATTTTCTATAGTAACTATAAGCCACAATTGTGGCCATGTTTGCAACACGATCAACATTAAATGAGGATCGTTGGTAGATGATGCAAAGTTTCAAAACATTTGGCCCAGTGGTTTCAGAGAGGATTTTTCAAAATCCACCAATCAGAATCAAAAAATGCTTCTGGCAGCCATGTTTTTCGATGCATGGCAACAAAATGAGTAACGTTTGTAGAGGACCTGCCATAGACTATCCCTGCCAGGTTTGGTTCACATCAGCTCAGTAGTTCTGGAGAAGAAGATGAAAATGTGATTTCCTATAGGGTTTCTACAGTAACTATAAGCCATAATTGCAGCCATGTTTGCTACCTGAGCAACATTAAATGAGGATCGTTGTTAGAGGGTGTCTCAGTCATCAACCATGCAAAATTACAAAACATCTGGCCCTGTGGTTTCAGAGGAGAATATTTTTCAAAAATCTACCAATCAGAATAAAAAATATAAAAATGTGATTTCCCATAGGATGTCCATGGTAACTATGAGCTGCAATTGTGGCCATATTTGCAACATTACATGAACATTACATGAGGATCATTGGTAGGTGTCCCAATCCTCAATCATATGAAGTTTCAAAACATTTGACTTTGTACTTTCAAAGGAGAAGAGTTTTCAAAATTGACCAATCAGAATCAAAGAATGCTTTTGGCAGCCACGTTTTTCATCCAACAGGAATAAAATGAGTAACAGTTGTAGAGAACCTCTCTCTCATAGACCATGCCTACCACGTCTGGTTCACATTGGCTCAGTACTTTCAGAGAAGATGTTGAAAATGTGATTTCCTATAGGGTTTCTATAGTAACTATAAGCCACAATTGCAGCTTTAATTGCAACCCAATGAAAATTAAATGAGGATCATTGGTAGAAGGGGTTCCAGTCATCAGTCACATTAAGTTTTAAAACATTTGGCCTTGTAGTTTCAAAGAAGATTTCTTGAAAATCCACACATTTATGAATTCTGTTTTAACAAAAAAATCAGTAAAAGAAGGTTAAATATTTTGAAAATTACAATTTTTTCAGACAGTATTCTCGTTCAAAAATCTTTGGATAGGTAAAGGGTTACAGGAAATGCATTTTATTCCAGTAATTTTGTCATATCTTAAATATCATAATTGACTGGTCAGATGGGAAAAGAAAATAAACAAAACTTCCATGCTTTCCAAACAACAGTCATCAATCAGTATTTCTGATAAGTAACTTGGGAGTAATACATGTATAAACAAAATTACAGATGGACTTGTTTACAGTACAAGTCAAAATAAGTTGTAGGATAACCCTATAAACTATGTATCTTTCTCTTCCTACACTGATAAGACCAGAAGCTGACATCATTTTCTGGAAAGCTCTCACTGATAGCTTTTCCAGAAAATGTCAGATTCTGATCTTGTCAGGACAGAAGCTGCAGTCTTCTTAGTTTACTGCAGTTATGCTACAGCTTATTTTGACTTGTACTGTATACACAATATTTTTTGTTTTTTTTTCCCCAGTTCTCAGTGGAGAAAAAACTGGAACCAACCCTTACCAGATTCTCAAAAAACAAGTATTTTGCTGACAGTACTGACCTTCGTGCAGACAGGAGAGTCATTGGGTTAAGCATTAGAATATAGCCTCTGGTGGCCACATATTTCCATCCTCTCATAGACCATTCTTGCGAAGATTGGCTCATGTCGGCTCAGTAGTTCCAGACAAGAAGATGAAAATGTGATTTCCCATAGGGTTTCTATAGTAACCATCAGCCGCAATTGTGGCCATGTTTACAACCCGATCAACATTAAATGAGGATCGTTGGTAGAGAGGGTCCCAGTCATCACTTATGTGAAGTATCAAAACATTTGGCCTGGCAGTTTCAGAGGAGAAGATTTTTGAAAATCCACCAATCAGAATCAAAGAATGCCTCTGGTGGCCATGTTTTTCAACCCACGGGAACAAAATGAGCATCGTTTGCAGAGGACCTCCCATAGACTATCCCTGCCAAGTTTGTTTTCACATTGCCTCGGTTTTTCCATATTTTTGAAAATCCACCTATCAGAATCAAAGAATGCTTCTGGCGGCCATGTTTTTCAACCCACGGGAACAAAATGAGGATCGTTTGTAGAGGACCTCCCATAGACCATCCCTGCCAGGTTTGGTTCATGTCAGCTCAGTAGTTCAGGAAAAGATGAAAATGTGATTTCTCATAGAGTTTCTATAGTAACTATAAGCCGCAACTGTGCCCATGTTTGCAACCCGATCAACATTAAATGAGGATCGTTAGTAGAGGGGGTCCCAGTCATCATTTATGTGAAGTATCAAAACATTTGGCCTGGCAGTTTCAGAGGAGAAGATTTTTGAAAATCCACCAATCAGAATCAAAGAATGCCTCTGGTGGCCATGTTTTTCAACCCACGGGAACAAAATGAGCATCGTTTGCAGAGGACCTCCCATAGACTATCCCTGCCAAGTTTGTTTTCACATCGCCTCGGTTTTTCCATAGAAGAAGAGGAAAATGTGATTTCCCACAGGGTTTCAATAGTAACTGTAAGCTGCAATTGTGGCCATGTTTACAACCCAATCAACATTAAATGAGGATCATTGGTAGGGGGTGGGGGTGGGGGAGTGGGGGGGGTGGGGGTGGGGGTGGGGGGAGGCCCAGTCATCATTTATATGAAGTTTCAAAACATTTGGCCTGGCAGTTTCAGAGGAGGAGATTTTTGAAAATCCACCAACCAGAATCAAAGAATTCCTCTGGAAGCCGTGTTTTTTTATCCGACGGGAACAAAATGAGGATTGTTTGTAGAGGCCCTCCCATAGACCATTCCTGCCAAGTTTGGTTCACACTGGCTCAGCGGTTACAGAGAAGAAGATGAAAATGTGAAAAGTTTACGGACGCCAGACGACGGACGCCAAGTGATGAGAAAAGTGGATGTGACCATGAGGTCGCCGTTAGAATACGACCCAGCCACCAATCGAGAAGCCATGAAAGGCATGTATATACTAAAATGCATACGAGGCTTATGGGAAGAAAACTATGTCTTGCCCTGTAATCGCCTCTTAACACATATGCAGGGGTTCGACGAAAAATTCATATCGAAACCCCCAGCAGGGCTCCCTCCCGTCTGACCGACTCCATAATACCACTAAGGATGGAGAGGGACTTGATGAACAAATACACCGTACTGACATAATCACACTAGGTAAATATGGCGTCAATAATAGAGCTTATCCCCTCATATAACTAATACCAAACAATAGCGGTAGGAAGAGAATAACCTCCTCTAACATACGGTATCATGCCCGATAGGACAACTAACTTAGCCTAGCTGAAGCAGCTAAAGATCTTCCTATACATGAAGACAATAAAAGGCTGATAACTGCGGCCTTAGAAGATCACTACAGAGACTTACAACGCTAGGCATAACTATAAGTCTTCATCTCCAAGAAGACAGATATATTGGTATAAGTTGCGACACTGAAGGCTCACTGAACGGAAACTTACAACTATCGTCACGCAAGGTAGGGAATGAAGAGCCGCTATTGAACAGCCCTAAATTCCCAAAGAGACAGCAGTCCCAAGAGATAATAAATTCAGTTATGTCACTGCATAATTACTGAAAAAATCTCGCTCATGATTCTAGCTAGGCTACTATGGTGTAAACAATAAGACTCAAGTCTATGACACCTATGAAAGCAAACCAAAAAGCACTGTACCTCATCGGTTTTATTCCGAAAAGACAGTGGTCAGAGCCTAGCTAACGTCGAAGTCTTCCTCTCTGTGAAGACAAATATCTCGGTGTAACTAGCGAATTGAAAGCTCACTGAACGGAGACTTACAACAATCGTCGCGCAAGGTAGGGAATGACAAGTCGTCGCGCAAGGCAGGGAATGACAAGCTGCTATTCTAACAGCTGTAATTCCCAAAGAGACAGTAATCTCAAGGTAGCTACACATTATGAGTCTTCATCTACTTGAAGACATATCTGTGTCACTTGTGGCCTTGAAAGCTCACTAAATGGAGACTTACAATACTAGCCGCTAAGAAAAGACCACTGTAATAGTACATAAGACTACTATGGCGTCCACAATGACATTAAATGTCTTGACACCAAGGAATACAACACCGAGAGGGAAAAAATGTACCTTTTCCCTTTAACGGCTCTATTCCAAACAAGACAGCTGTCTCAGACTATCTATGCACAATTCGTCCGACTTCAGGGCGAAAAACAGGTGATTGAAAAAAGAATATTTTGACGACCTCTATTGCTTCTCTTCTATTCCTCTGCAAGGAGAGACTCTCTTGGAAGAATTCACCGGAAGATTTGACCAACACGTATATGTAGTAAGTGGAGCTTTGCTCGGACTGATAGCTGCAGGCCTGCTGAGACTACATTCTCATCCACTGATCTTCCGCAATTTTTATCCACTTTTTTGCGAGGTTGATAACCTTCCGCTAAGAGGTAAGCAGCAGAAGTCTATTCTCGACAACCTCTATTGCTCCCTTCAATAAGAGAGCCTGTACCTCCACTAGGAGCGACTCCCTTTTGAAAGGATCCGCTGGAAGATTTGTCCAACGTGGACATCTTGTAAGTGGGGGTTATGTTCGGAATCATAGCCATAGGCCTTCCGAGACAACACTTTTGTCCACTTATCTTTTGTGACATAAATCCAGTTTCTCGTGAAGATGATAACCTTCCGTCAACTGGTAAGCAATAGAGGTCTTATTCATCACCTATATGACTAACGAGGCTTACGGAAGGAGAAACTACTTCCTCCCTGTGAAGAACCTCATCCTTTCGGCTTAGGGGCGCCTTACCTATCATCTGGATCAGACCTGCACCCCTTTCCCGAGTCGCTATACTGATGACCCCCAGAGTAAGCATAAGTGGGTTTATTGTACCCACGTGAGGAGTTCCCTTAGCTGATTAAGTGGAATGACCGCAATTACCCCGGTCTGCTGAAGCGTGTTGAGGTGCAGACTTCAGTAGCAGTGTACTGGAAGCTTTCTTGTAGCCTGTTCATAGACTAACGAAAGCTTGTTGTCAAATAGAGTATGTCCAGAGACCGGAGCGACTCGGAGAGAGCTTTTCACCCTGTCATCTATAAGTGATGACGACGCAAGAGCAGCATCACGTCTAATCAACTCCCAATTGCCACTGTCAGGGCGGAGTTGTACATGGCATACATGACTGCCCTGGAAAGAACTCTAAGCGAGGAACAAACGTCCTCCAATTCCTTCCCATTGAGACATTGTGCCATAGCTCTGGTGAGGTGATCTGCGTAGGACATCGCGTCCAGATTCGTTCTATTGGGTGAAATAGCACATTCCATCACTTCCAAGTGTATATTGAATGATGCAGGAAGGGACATATTTTCACCTCCGGCCTGCTCATCTAAATGCAGAGGAGCTCTCTGGACATCTTCGCAACCGTTTTAAATGAATGTAGTCCAAGGAACGGCATATTTATTGAAGATGTCGATAAGAAACCATCTTCCTCTTAGCACTAGAGAGGTGAATATGGCATCGATAACATGGCTGAAGGCATCGATAACGTGGCCAAAGGCCTTCGACACCTGTCAAGACAGTTTTGGGGAGGACAGCGGTTTCTCTATAGTAGTCACAGCTTGCCGATCAGGTGGAACAAAGTCAGTAGAGTACTGATAAATACTAGAGGATGGCCACCAAAGGGTGGCTGATTCCCCCGAAAAAAGCCTTGATAGCCATTCCAACCTTATTCGCGACACACCCTCTGGTTGTGGGCAATAATAATACCAAGTATCATTAATATCCTTGAAGGCTGTAAGAAGTTATGGAGTGGACACGAATTCCGTCTACGCCCGGTCGGACAGACGGACGACGTCACGGCTAGATTCCCCCAAATTTTTTTCGGGGAAATAAACATTCATCGCTAACATACGCTGTTCCGAAAGGGAAGGGTAATCCTCTTCCTCGTCCCTTTCACCGTCCGACTGATTCAGCTGTGCCATTCGGTCATTTGCATCTCTGTGAACAGATGACTGGACCGACCCAGCACCGTTCGACAGCTGCCCTTGCATTTGCTGGGATACTGCGCTCAGCTGCGCTTAATCTGCGACAGCAAGTCCATTACTGAGGCTTGAGGAGTAGCAGTTTTCTGTTCCTTCGCCGCTTGCCATTCCTGGGACTAAGATGTGGAGATAGATCTCTTCTCCAAAAGTCCTGATGAACAAAGCCTTGGATTGCTAGCTACCGGATGGGACTTCATGAGTGAAGACTGACTCCGTCTTCATGCAACTGGCTGGATATCTGAAGTCAGGTAGCTAGCGTGCGGTCGAGTGTGCTTTTATAACGCAGCGGAGGAAGCTGTGACTGAAGCCGACCCGGCTGCAGTCTAGATGGAGCAGCAGGTGGACGTATGCTCCAACTCGTGCAAATTTCTCAAAATAACATTTGGCCCCAAATGTTGCTGGGTTAGAGAGGGACCTCTCCCACTCGCAGTCTTATCGGACCTCGCCGAACCTCCTTGTGCAAGTTTCTCAAAACAACATCTGGCCCCAGATGTTGTTGGGTGAGAGAGGGGCCTCTCCCGCTTGTGGCCTTGTCAGACCTCGCCCAGCCTCCCAACAAGAAACTTGCTGACTTCCTATCTATTTCTGTCATTTTTAAGGTGCTTGCTCTACCCAAATATGAAAAAATTTAAAGTAATTTATATATTTTTTATACTTACCAATGGCCCAGACTTAGCTAGTGCCAACTCAAAATTATCTAGGGCCAAACACAAATTTTGCCCCCCAATCCCCCAAATTTGCATGCAAAACCAAAAATTAGAAGTCCTATCTGGCACTTCCATACATTTACTCTCCGTGCATGCACAGATGCCAGGAAGTCACCGAAACTGGCGCCAACATCATTCTTTGTAAAAAATATTATAATATAGCGGGGAGGTATGAGTGCCCAGTACTCATAGGAGGGCCATTCCCATCTGGGCCATTGGTAAGTATAAAAAATATATAAATTATTTTAAATTTTTTCATATTTTTATACTGTAACCAATGGCACAGACTTAGCTGAAACGTAAAAAGGTGGAGGGCCTAGAACTTCCAAAATAGTTGATCAACATAGATCAAATCCTTCAATCCATGATGAAGGAAATTAGAATAATTAGAATTTACATGTATGTCTCTTATACCATAATAGAGGAGGCATATCCTAATATGGATCCCAATTATGTAAATCCTAAATCTGAGCATGAAACCATGCCAATTAGGATGTAACAAGTTCACAATTTTTAAGGCTAGTCTGGACTAAGCCCCAAAAGTTAGGATGGCATATTGAGAATGAGAGAAAACTGCCCATACAATAACACTACAGCTGAATGCCAAATATAGTATGGATAAAACAGCTTCCTTCATAGTTACATACCCAATAAGACAGAGAAGTGGAGAAAATGACCCCCATCCCCTCTTTTTTAACATATCTTCAAAAGAAAGAGGAGAGAGCTCTGGAATCAATAAGCGGTACCAGGAAACAATATAAATAAATACTGATCAGGCACTCAGGAATTAATTTATGAATAATAAATGGTGCTTAACGCCACTTCACAAGCCAAAGCTATAGTGACGATTTTGGTAAATAATATAGTCGGCTACAAAATATGCACTGCAGATGGCGTATACAGGTATGACGAAATCAGTGATATAAAATATAACATACACATATTAAAACAAAATACATAGAACAATCTCTGCAGAGAAAACACACTTCAAAGATCATCCACAGACGGCCCTGTACAATAAAATCCAGTAAGAACACTCTCCAACATGTACTATCTGATATCTACAACCATATACACATGAGAATATGTGATTTGAGAACAGACAAAATAGAGACCAGGATCTAGAAATGGATGCAGGCATGATTATCAGGCTCCAACACGGACCGCCCCCAAAATATATAATAATTTCAAGGTCCACCAAAGCGATAGCCTAATAAAATATTGCGTGAGTGCATTAAAATCCAACATGTAATCATCTAAAAACCACTAACTGGTTATGCAGTCACCTATGAACTCAAATAGCAGCAATTATGATGATTTTAATAAGCGCTTGTATATCAGAAATCAGAAAATAAACACCGGAAACTAATGCAACAAAAACTGCATATATGCCTATGAGGGCACCATTCAACACGACCCCAAAAGCATAGTATGTATGGAAAAGATATATATACAAGACAAAGTGCGAGTGTGTGTGTGTGGGGGGGGAGGGGGGGGGGGAGAGGGGGGGGGGGATTCAAAGTCATGTAGAAACCTCCTCACCCACATCACTTAATTATTGCTGGGCTGGTCCAGACAGCAAAAATATAGGAACCCCAAAGGCTCCCTCACGTCTAACAGACTCCCTTATGCCACTATGGGAGGAGAATGACGTGAAGAACAAAACTTCCCCTGAAGAAGATGGTCCTCTCGTGGAGGAAGCTTCTGGCGAATGTTCAATAATAGGAACTTGAGAAAACTGATAGGATATTGTGACGACAGATGTTATTAGTAGGAATCACACTGAAATTATTCAATCTTAACGTAATCTACTTAATCAAATGAATTGAAGGATACACTTATCCTAACATTTATTCCCCTGAATATGGCTTAACGTCAACTGTATGCGCTCAAAAGTCTAACACTGGTGACACAAATGAAGGAAACTATTGTTCCTATGCGTCGCAAACTTAACTATCCTGGAGCGATCCCACATGCATGTTCGCTAATAATATAATCCAATGATGTAGCGTAAACAATAAGACATCATTCTTGATGAATATGTGATCTCCAAGAACTGAGGGTCCCAAGAACCCTGCATATAGAGTCCGTCTGACTCAGGGTTGTAACCCAATTATGAACTCACGTCTGTCATAATTGAGAAAACCGAATCTGGCAACTGTTAAACCACTGAATATCTGCCCAAACTTGACTTTATGTTTACTAGATCCGTTAAAACAATACAGGTCTTGAGCGTAAAACCTCTTCCCACTCCAGTTAAGAATAACTGGAGGTGACATGTGCATAAGCGATCCATGGAAATAACATTCGTAGCCGCTCCGCACAATCCCATCCGACGCATAAAATCTTTCGCTGTTAATGTGTCTGAAAGAAGACAAAAGCGAGCCTAACAACTGGCTAATTCGCTCTATGAAAAAACAAACGCGCCAGCTTGTTGAAAATGAATTGTAGGATACATGTATCCTATCATTCATCCCATGAGACATTATCTAGTTCATTCTTCAAGTGATCTTAAGAACTATGATTGCCGCACAGTCGAACATTCGAACGCTTGCTTTTGGAAACAGTGGAAAAATCATTAACAATCAATGATGACATCAGGCCCATGTCCCGAAATTGGGGAACATGAACTAATTTTTATAAATATTATAAAAGTTAAAAAATTTATAGTAATTTATATATTTTTTATACTTACCAATGACCCAGACTTAGCTGGTGCTATCTCTAAAATATTTAGGGTCAAACACAAATTTTCCCCCCCAATCCCCAAAATTTGCATCTGAAACCGAAAATTACATGTCCTATATGGTCCTCCATACTTTTACTCCACTGCAAATGCGCAGTGTCAAGGAGGTCTCGAAATTGGCACAATTATCATTCTTACAACCAGTGTCTGGTAAGCGTTATGTACTCAGCGGGGAGGTATGAGTTCCCAACTCATGGGAGGGCCATCCCCGTCTGGGTCATTGGTAAGAATAAAAAATATATAAATTACTATAAATTTTTTAACATTTTTATACTGTACCAATGACCCAGACTTAGCTGAATAGTAAAAAGGTTGGAGGGCCTAGGACACAAAGAAAATCCAATAGACTCAACTACATATAACAGAATTATCCCCTCGAGGAGAAAGGAGAAATAGGCTTTACATGTATCTTTCTATTTGCATCAAAACGAGAAAGACACAACACCATTCTGTAATTGAGCAGAATAACATCAATGATCTCTATTAACCTCCAGTATAACCCGATATGATAATTATTTTTAAAGGAAAGCCAACAAATAAAGGAAGTCCAGAGAAATGAGACTCTTTATACTCATTAAAAGTGTCCGAGGACTGTATATTAACACCTGTATGACATGTGACATATACAAATGGTTCACACCGAGCTACACTTTAAAAATATTACATGGATGAGTAAACATTAGCTTTACACTTTAAAATCATCTGGGCACCGACTGGAATTACTGACTCCAGGGGAGGTATTCCCTTGCTTTTCACTATAAAGCAGGTGACCTAAGGGAACACCCCCCCCCCCTTTCCCCTTGCCCTGGATCAAATACTCCAGAGCGAAGAGGGCAGCAGGATAGAGTCACTGCCGGAACCAAAAGCCTACATAAGTATAGTTGCAACTGTTTAGTGGACGACATTCTGAGCAACAGATAACGGACCTAAACAATGCAGATCTCCAGAAATGGACTAAAAATTATTAAGGTACAAATTCGTGAAAGTGGAAGGCTGAAACCAATATGCAGCCCTCATTAGATCTGTAATAGCAACACTATTAGTGTAAGCCCATGTTGTAGACAGAACTCTTACTTCATGAGCTGAAATCTTAAGCACAGACTGCTGAGTTGAAGATATTATCATAAGCGGCACTGATAGTTAATTGAATCCATCTAGCCATAGAATGGACAGAAATGTGGAGGAAACTTCCACGGCATGTCCCACAACAGACACCTGAGTAGATTAATCCACGGTCTTTGTGGAGATCGAGATGCTACCAACAGAATTTTGCATTGAGATTATTTAACTTGAGCAATATCTGCTGAATCAACGGCGCTGGAGGATAAGCATATCCTATTATTCCGTCTCACAAGATCGATAGAGCATCTACTGCAAACGCTCGAGGATCCAAACATGGTGACACATACGTCTGCAACTGATTGTTGAGATGCGTCGCAAATAAGTCCATCATTGGCCGCTCTCATTGGTAGCAAATCTGATTGAATACTCGTTGTTGAAAGTCCATTCTGACGGCAACAAGCGTCCCCTCCGTGAAAGGGTGTCTGCTAATACGTTCAGAAGACCTGGAATATGATGGACTGATAGGAGAACTTGATGTTCTAGTACAAACAGAAGGATTCATTCCGTTAACTTGAATAACAGAATGGAATGAGTGCCTCCCTGGTTCTGAAAATATGCTAATACCGTCGAATTGTCGGACAGAATTTGCACGTGAGCATTCTGAATAACGTTCATCCAATGACATAGCGCAAGCTAAAATGCCATCATTTCTTGATGTTTATGTGCTTGATTAGGAACTACGGATCCCAAAGACCCTGGCACTTCAAATCCATTGGGCTCAATGTTGCGTCCCAACCTGTTTGACTGGCATCCGTCAAAACTGTAAAACTCGGAACCGGCAATTGCAGTGGAACTCCCTGAGTTAACCACTGAATATCTGCCCAAGTCTGAATCTCTTATTCACTTGATTTGACAAGAGGATGTCCGTACCGAGCGAAAGAATCTTCACCCTCCAATTCTGGGTCAGAAGAAATTTGGAGAGGACTATATAGGAATAAAATCGGGGCAGCTCTGCACAAAATTATCAGTCTCATGAGATCTCTCACTGAAACCTTGTCTGAGTGAAGACAATAGCGAGCATAACAACTGATTAATTTCGCTCTGGTTAACGGCAGATGAACGAGAATGTTGTGCGTCTCGAAGCTCATCCCCCAGTGGGTGAATGACTTGGAGATACCAGATACGACTTCTCCTCGTTTACGTATGAAACCGAGACGTCAGAGCAATAGAAGCAGATTCTGCACATCGTTCTGAAGCGCCGTACCTCTGAAGAATGTCGTCCAGGTAGGCTGACGTTATCGCAGACGAATGAGCTCGGAAAACGGAGTTCATTATTCGTGTGAAAGACCAGGGGGCTAGATTCAGACATTGCTCAGAGCTGATACACGACTCCTATGATGAGGAAGCGAAGATACTTTCTGAATGCCTGATGTACCATGACGTGAAAGTACGCACCTTGAGATCTATGCATGTAGCATAGTCGTACACCCGAATACTCCCTCTGACCGATCGGATGGTCTCCATATAGAAACTTGGAGCCACGATCAACTTGTTTATCCAGCTCAGATGTATGAGTGGATGGAACGAGCCGTCTGGTTTTGGAACCAGAAAAGGATGGTTGTAGAAACCTGGAAATTCCTGGATTTCTATGATCTCTATCGCGATCATTCCAGAAGAGACTGGACTTCTGATGGAAGCGAGCCTCTTTCCTGCGGATTTGACGGAGGCTGAGTCCATCTTGGACTTCCGAGTTAACGGAGATTTTCGTTTCAAGGACGATTTAGTCCTTCCAAAATCATTCCTCGAATCCAAGGGACATCCGTAATCTACTCCCAATTGATAGAGAAACTCGACAGTCTTCTGCTCACTGGAACACGATAGAGGTTAATACCATTACCTCCTGGTCCTGCAAGGCTTGCGGAAGGAGAAACCATGTCCTCCATGGCCCGCACCTCGCCCCGTCGACCTAGGGGCATCTGACCAGATGTCTCGGCCAGTATTACGGCCCCTACCTGAGTCGCTACACTGACGGTCTCTAGAGTAAGACCTAGAGGATGCATAGGAACCTCTATAGGAACTTCCCTTGGATGTATTCGCCCCAGAAGTGCGTTTCCTACTTTTCTCCGCTGAATCCGACTCTATGGAAGCGGATTTGAATAGCAGAGTCTGAAGCTTTCTTAGTAATCTGATCATAAATTGCGGAAAGCTTGCCGTCAAAGAGAAACTCTCCGGAGACCGGAGCGATTCTGAGAGAGTTTTTCACCTTACTATCCACATGCGTGGATGTAGACAGGGCCGGGTCACGTCTAACCAACTCCATATCGCCACTAAAAGGGCGGAGTTATACGTGGAGAATGCTAAGACCCTTGAAAGAACTCTTAAGGAGGTTGTACATCCTGGAATTCTTTTTCCTTTGAGACGTAATGATAACACTCTGGTAAGGTGATCTGCGTACGATAATGCGTCTAAGCTAAACCCTGCTAGACGATATTGTCGTTTCCAACATCGTATATATAACTTGCTACCTAAATGGGCAGGACCTGCCCGTTTAGGTAGCAAGTTATATATAGCGTCATTCAATAGTTCAAATGTCCGTGAGACATTTCTGGATGATGTCGGAAACTGGGGGACGTTGTCCCTAAACCGATTAAGAATTCTGTGTCCAGTGGTGCTATCAGTCTCTTATCCGGCAACGCAGCCTTTTGGTCCGGGGGAACAACATCAGATGATAATGCCGGAAGCACTCTACAGCAATTATGTTGTTCCGAAAGGGAAAAATACAACTTCTCTGTATCCCTTTCGCCATCCTGTCAGACCACTTGTAATTCTTGGTCGTCCGTGCCTGAATCTACAGTGGAACATACCAATCCAGCTTCCTCGGATAATTCCTGATCCAACAGAGTTACTGTCGGTTGCTGGGATGCTGCGATAATTTGTGCTATCTGCGATGGCATGACTGTAACGGAGGCCTGTGGAGCTGCGGTCTTACAGGATTAAGTCGCTGAAAGCTCCTTGGACGTTGACTCCTGCATACTTCTTATATGCGAACATCCGGAGTATGAAGGCCTCGTATCCTTGGCTACCGGATGGCGTGACCTGGTCGCCGTAGAATCACTGGTCGGCGATGTTGATTGAATATCACTGGTCACGTAGCCAAGGTGCAGTCGCGTGTGCTGCCGTGAGGATGAGGAAGCCGAAAGAGCAGTCTCTTTGGACTGTCTATATAACGGAGCATCCCGAGCAGTGGACGTATGCTCCGACTGAGGAACATTTTGTACCACAACATCTGGGCCCAGATGTTGTAGTACGAGAGAGGGACCTCTCTTGCTCGCAGCCCGGATGGACCTGGACGAGCTAGGAACCGGACTAATAGGCTTCCTCTGTACCATCCTCCTATCCGTCGTCACTGGATGTGCACATTGTATTTTATAGTGCTCGCATCACCCACATCTCCTTCCTGGACCACAACGGACGAACCCGGCTGCTGAGCCACTCGATGAGTGGTCACTACATCGGGCGAGCTAGCGGCCACCAACGCCATCGATCCTACTTGGGACCTCTTAGGCAATTGAAGTATCTGCATGAGCACTTTTACCGCTAGCTCTTCATTTGACTGTGACGACGGAAGCACACTTTACGAAGACATCACGGTAACATCACCTTGTTCATGTTACTCAATGAGACCTGTGTAGCCGTGGTCCTACGCAATTATCCACTGGAAGCTCCAGGGACGTTCATTCCTGCTATTATATAATATGCGAACGTCCCAAGTGGAAAGGCCTCGTGTCCTTGGCTAGCAGATGGAGTGACCTGGTCGACGTGTGTTCCTTGGTCGGCGAAGCAGGAGCACCAGGGACAGTCAATCCTGCATTTATATAATACGCGAACGTCCCATGGGAACCTGTGGTCACATAGCCAAGGTGCTGTCATGTGTGTTGACATGAGGATGAGGAAGCCAATATAACATCCGTGTCGGACTGTCTATGCGACGGAGCATCCCGAGCAGGAGGAGTGGACGTAAGTTCCGACTAACGAACAGACATACAACAACATCGCGGTGCAGATGTTGATGTAAGAGAGAGGGAGGCCTCTCTCGCTCACGGTCTGGGTGGACTTGGACGAGCTAGCTACCGGACTGATAGGTTTCCTCCATACTATCCTCGGATCCGTCGTTGCTGGGTGTACACATTCGATGTTGTATAGTACTCGCATCACCCAATCTGCTTCCCTGGACCGGAACGGATGAACCCGGATGCCGATCCATTCGACACCGGGCGGACTAGCAGATGATCAATGCCTTCGATCCTACTAGGGAACTCTTCGGCAATTGTCGTAATACCTTGAGCACTTTCCGCTAGCCCTACTATTGCAACGACAGAGACACACTTGTTGAAGACATCATGGAAACATCACTCTGAATTCTGAAAAAGAGACTGATAAAGTAGAGTGACCCTGCAGAGAGAGGACCGGAATGGACCCTTCACCGCTAACAAAATACTGTGACACACGTCTCCAATGCTGTCATTCCAATCAACACACACAGAGCAAGAATTAGTGCGAATACATTGACTACAAGAAACACAATGAACCTGAGAATTAGAGGAAGATATCCTCGCATTACAATTTGAACAACATTTTTTCATCAAGAAAAAATATACAGTCATATAACTTGCACTAACCCTTGAAACAAAGATACATAATATAATATAATCCATTATAACATTTCGAAAGAAAATAATTTAAAAAAAAAAAAATTGGAAAAAATTTTCAGAAGAGCCCAAGTTCCCAATGGGAACAATGAGTCCAAATGGATCCCAAAAAAGCCAAAGTGTGGACAAAAATTTTAAAACCATTTCAAAAAATTAATGTAACACTTATGGACAATATTAATGTATCTTGCTATGAACTGAACTAAGCAGAGGACAAGTAATCACTATCAGAAGTTACCGTTGTCAACATAAACAAAAAAAAATGTACACAAACCGGAAACATGACTCCAGGCACTGATAAACATGGCCTGAAATCAGTTACCAATTTAAACACTATCTGATGCAAAACAGAAACTTCCAGAGAAGAAACTGCAGAACATCAGATGGTAGATGCAGACCAAAACGCCTAAATACCCAAGGGTGAGGACGTAAACATGGGTAAAAAACAGAATATTATTCTGTTACCAAGCCAAAACTCCCAAGAAATTTTAGTAATGAACATTACAAAAAATATGCCAAAAGCATGGGAGAATAGCTAGGGGGGAATAAAGGAAAGGGAGAGAGGAAACATTGATCAAACAATGGAACATTCATAGCAAGAATGACCACCACCGGGCCATGCCTCGAAAATAGGTAACATGAAATAATTTCGTAAAAAAGTTAAAAAATTTATAGTAATTTATATATTTTTTATACTTACCAATGACCCAGACTTAGCTGGTGCTAATCTCCATAATTCAGGGCCAAACACAAATTTTGCCCCCCCAATCCCCAAAATTTGCATCAGAAACCGAAAAATACATGTCCTATATGGCCCTCCATACATCGACTCCTCTGCGCATGCGCAGTGTCGAGGAGGTCCCGAAATTGGCGCCAATTATCATTCTTACAACCAGTGCCTGGTAAGAGTTCCCAACTCCTGGGAGGGCCATCCCCGTCTGGGTCATTGGTAAAAAATATATAAATTACTATAAATTTTTTAACATTTTTATACTGTACCAATGACCCAGACTTAGCTGAATAGTAAATAGGCTGGAGGGCCTAGGACATAAAGGAAAATCCAATAAGCTCAATTATGTATAATAGAATATCCTCTCCAGGAGAAAAGAAGAGATAGGCTTTACATGTATCTTTCCTATTTATAATAAAGAAGAAAGACACAACACCGATCAGTAATTGAGCATAATAATCAATGATCTCTATTAACATCCAGTATAACCCTTTATACTAATATTTTTAAAGGTAAGCCAATAAATAAAGGAAGTCCAGAGAAATGAGACTCTTTATATTCATTAAAAGTGTCCGAGGATTGTATATTAACGCTCGTTTGACACATGACATATACAAATGCTTCACACCGAGCTACACTTTAAAAATACTACATGGATGATTAAACATTATCTTTACACTTTAAAACCATCCCGGTACCGACTCAGAATTACTGACTCTGGGGGAGGTATTCCCTTGCTTTTCACTATAAAGCAGGTGACCTAAGGGAACACCCGCCCCCCCCCCCCCCCCTTCCCCTTGCCCTGGGTCAAATACCCCAGAGCGAAGAGGGCAGCAGGACAGAGTCACTGCCGGAACAGAAAGCCTACATAACTATAGTTGCAACTGTTTAGTGGACGATATTCTGAGCAACTGATAACGGACCTAAACAATGGAGGTCTCCAGAAATGGACTCAATATTTCTGAGATAAAAATTAGTGAATGTGGAAGGTTGAGACCAATATGCAGCCTTCATTAGATCAGAAATAGCAATACAATTAGCATAGGCCCAAGAAGTAGAAAGAGCTCTTACTTCATGGGCTGAGACCTTGAGTGCCGACTGCTGAGAAGAAGATAATTTTTCATAAGCAGTTCGAATAGTTAATTGAATCCATCTAGCAATAGAATGGACCATAATATCCTTTCTATTAGGCATCAAAGACAGAAAGAAACGTTTACGTCCCTTTCTGATAAACTCAGACCTGTAAATACGTATTGCTCTAACAGGACACAGTAGAGGCCTACGCCCATCAGATGATGGAAGGGCCTTAATAATAATAGGTTCAGGATACTTATTAGGAGCCTGATTCTTAGCCAAAAATCCAACATTAGTGGAAAGGTAATAGTATTACCGACACTACGGTAGTGAGAATCCTCCACAGATAGTGCATGAAGCTCACTAACTCTTCTAGCAGAAGAGAAAGCTAAGAGAAAAGCTGTCTTATATGTTAAGAATTTGAAGTCAACTGTGTCAAGAGGCTCAAAAGGCGCTTCTTTTAGCTTAAGAAGAACCCAGGCCAAATTCCACTTCGGAATTAATCTAAGGGTTCTAGGTCTATTTATCGAAAAATTTCTAACTAACTTTGATAAAGAGACATTAGTTCCAATCCTCAAGCTATCATGATGTGCATATGTATCAGATAGCATAGACCTATAACCCTTAATGGTGATAGGCTGCAGATTAATCTCATCAAACAAGTATACTAGAAAGTTTGCTATGTCTGGAATGGAGGGATCATAAATATCTACTGAATGATCCTCACACCACTGACAAAAGACCCTCCACTTAGCAGCATAGTTTAGCGAAGAGGAGGTCCTCCTGCAGTTAGAAATCGCGTCCACTGCTCGTCCTGTAAAATGTTTTCCGTGCAAGAAGGACCGCACAATGGAAATACGTGAAGGTTTAGACCTTGCGGATTGTGATGGAGGATGCGCGATTTCCCTTGCGAAAGAAGATCTTCCCGTTGAGGAAGCTTCCTCGGCATGTCCCACAACAGACACCTGAGTAGATTTATCCACGGTCTCTGTGGAGACAGAGATGCTACCAACAGAATCTTGCATTGCGATTGTTTTATCTTGAGCAATATCTGCTGAATCAACGGCACTGGAGGATACGCATATCCTATCATTCCGTCCCAAGAGATCGAGAGAGCGTCTACTGCAAACGCTCGAGGATCCGGACAAGGTGACACATACGTCTGCAACTGATTGTTGAGATGTGTCGCAAATAAATCTATCATTGGCCGTTCCCATTGGTAGCAAATCTGATTGAATACTTGCTTGTTGAGAGTCCATTCTGACGGCAACAGGCGACCCCTCCGTGAAAGGGAGTCTGCCAAGACGTTCAGACGACCCGGAATATGACGGACGGAGAGAAGAATCTGATGTTCTAGTACAAACAGAAGAATTCTTTCCGTTAGATTGAGCAACGGAATGGAATGAGTGCCGCCTTGGTTCCGAATATACGCAACTACTGTCGTATTGTCGGACATAATTTGCACATGTGCATTCTGAATCACGTCTATCCAATGACGTAGAGCAAGCCAAATCGACATCATCTCTTTGATTTTGATGTGCTTGCTCAGAAACTGCGGATCCCAAAGACCCTGGCACTTCAAATCCGATGGGCTCAGTGTCGCGCCCCAGCCTGTTTGACTGGCATCCGTCATAATCGTAAAGCTCGGATCTGGCAACTGCAGTGGAACTCCCTGAGTTAACCACTGTATGTCTGCCCAAGTCTGAATCTCTTGTTTCACTTGGCTTGACAAGAGTATGTCCGTTTCGAGCGAATGAATCTTCACTCTCCAATTCTGAGTCAGATAGACCTGGAGAGGACGAGTGCGTAGCCGCCCCATCGGAATGAGATCCGAGGCAGCTCCGCACAGACCTATTAGTCTCATGAATTCCCTCGCTGACACTTTGTCTGAGTGAAGACAATAGCGAGCATAACAACTGACTAATTTCGCTCTGGTTAACGGCAGACGAACGAGATTGTTGTGCGTCTCGAAGCTCATTCCCAGGTGGGTAAATGACTTGGACGGCACCAGATCCGACTTCTCTTCGTTTACTATGAAACCGAGACGTCGGAGCAATAGAAGCAGATTGTGCATGTCGTTCTGAAGCGTTAACTCGTTGCCATATCTCTGAAGAATATCGTCCAGGTAAGCCGACGTTACCGCAGACGAATGAGCTCGGAAATGAGTCATTACCGAGTTCATTACTCGAGTGAATGCCCAGGGCGCTAGATTCAGACCAAAGCACATCGCTCGGAACTGATAGACAACACCTAGGACAGCGAAGCGAAGATACTTTCTGAACGCCGGATGTACCATGACGTGAAAGTATGCATCCTTGAGGTCTATGCTCGCAGCATAGTCGTTCACTCGAATGCTCGCTCTGACCGATCGAATGGTCTCCATATAAAACTTTGGAGCCACGATCAGCTTGTTTATCCAGCTTAAGTCGATCACTGGACGGAACGAGCCGTCTGGCTTCGAAACCAGAAAAAGATGGCTGTAGAAACCTGGAGATTCCTGGTTTTCTACGACCTCTATCGCATTCTTCGTTAAAAGAGACTGGACTTCTGATAGAAGTGCTGTTCTTTTCTGACAATTTGACGGAAGCTGAGTCCATCTTGGACTTCGAGTTAACGGAGGCTTGCCTTTGAAGGACAGTTTTAGTCCTTCTGAAATAACCCCTAGAACCCAAGGGTCCTCCGTAATTGATTCCCAATTGCTTGAGAAACTCGACAGTCTTCCGCCCACCGGAACGCGACAGAGGTCTAGACCATCACTTCCTGGATCCGCGAGGCTTGCGGTAGGAGAAACCGCGTCCTCCGCGACCCGCACCTCGCCCCGTCGGCCTAGGGGCGTCTGACCGGTTATTTCGGCCAGCATAACGGCCCCTAGTCGAGTTGCTACTCTGCCGGTCTCTAGAGTAAGACCTAGAGGACGCATAGGAACCTCTATAGGAACTTCCCCTGGACGAACTCGTCCCGGAAGTGCCTGGCTTACTCCTGTCTGCTGGTTCCGATTTCTTGGAAGCAGACTTAAACAACAGAGAGTCCGAAGCTTTCTTTGTTAATTTATCATATATATCAGAAAGCTTGCCACTGAAGAGAAACTCTCCAGAGACCGGAGCGACTCTAAGAGAGTTTTTCACCTTACTGTCCACGCGTGTGGAAGTAGCCAAGGCCGCGTCACGTCGAGCTAACTCCAGATTTGCCACTGAAAGGGCGGAGTTATAAGTGGAAAACGCTATGGCCCTGGACAGAACTCTTAAAGACGTTTGTACGTCTTGAAATTCAGGTCCTTCAAAGCGTAATGACAATGCTCTAGTAAGGTGATCTGCGTAGGAAAGAGCGTCTAAACTAGCTCTGTTAGACGATATCGTCGTTTCCATCGTAGACGACGGAAGTGACATAGACGACAGCATGGATATATCAAGGTCTTCAGCCTGGTCGTCTAAACGCAGAGGAACTCTCTGGATGCCCTGACCTGCCGTATCAAACTTGTTCCTTTGATTAATAAACGGCAGCTGTAGAGCAGATGCCGGTAGGAAGGCTGACCTGCCCGTCTTGTTGGCAAGTTTATCAATAGCGTCATTCAATAACTCAAAAATCTGAGAGACATTCTTGGATTGTGACGGAAATTCCGGGACAATGTCCCTAAACCGATTAAAAAACTCGGTGTCCAGTGGCGCTATCACCCTCCTATCCGGCTGCGCAGCATTTTGGTCTGGCGGAACAACTTCTGGAAGATAATACCGGATGAATTCTACGGCTATTTTATGTTGTTCCGAAAGGGAAATATCTAATTCATCAGAATCCCTTTCGCCATCCTGCCGGACCTCATGTAAATCATGTAAATCTCGGTCGTCCGCACCGGATCCAGCGGCGGAACCTACCGACCCAGCATCTTCTGACATTTCATGTTCCGACAGAGGTTCTGACGGTTGCTGGGATGCTGCTATTAACTTTGCTATCTGTGATAGCACATCCGTTACAGAGGCCTGGGGAGCGGCGGTCTTACTGGATTTAGCCGCCGGAAGCTCCCTGGACGTTGCATCCTGCATACATCTTTTATGCGAACGTCCAGATGAAGGCCTCGAATCCCTGGCTACCGGATGGCGTGACCTGATCGCCGAGGAATCCCTGGTCGGCGAAGCTGACTGTAATTCACTGGTCACATAGCCAAGGTGCGGTCGAGTGTGCTGCTGAGAGGATATGGAAGCCTTATAGGTAGCCTCGGCGGACTGCCTATATACCGGAGCATCCCGAGCAGCGGACGTATGCTCCGACTGCGTAACACTACGGACTACAACATCTGGTCCCAGATGCTGTTGTCTGAGAGAGGGACCTCTCTCGCTTGCAGCCCGTGTCGAACTAGACAAGCTAAACACCGGACTGTCAGGCTTCCTCCGATCCATCCTCCTTTCCGTCGTCACTGGGTGTGCACGTGGATGTTTTATAGTGCTCGCAACACCCGACTCTCTCTGCTGGACCGCAACGGATGAACCAGAGTGCTGCCCCATTCGGTGAATGGACGCAACCCCGGTCGAGCTAGCAGACGTCAACCCCTTCGGGTTCCTTTCAGGGAACTGATGAATCTCCATGAGCACTTTTGCCGCTAGCTCTTCACTTGTATGTGACGACGGAGGCACACTTCTGGATGACATCACGGAAACATCACCCTGTTCTTGTTCCTCTGAAAAAGAGAGTGAAACACTAGAGTGACTCTGAGGAGAAAGAACCGGAATGGATCTTTCTCCAGGAACAACATACCGTGACACACGTTTCCAACGTTTTTCATCCCATTTGAAACACACAGAACAAAGATCAGTGCGAGTACAGAGAGAACAATTAATACAGAGATCATGAAAATCATAGGAAGACTTCCTCCTATTACAATTTGAACAATAATCATTCATAGTTGAAATGTAAACAATCAAAGTACTCGCACTAATCCTTGAAAATAAAGATACATAATACAACAATCCATTATATTCATTAATAAATAATGATTTGAAAAGAAAAAATTTTTAAAAAAAAAAAAAAATTTTTCAGAAGAGCCCAAGTTCCCAAAGGGAACCCTGAGCCCAATGGATCCCAAAAAAGCCTAAGTGTGGACAAAAATTTAAATTCATTTTGAAAAAATTAATGAGACACTTACGGACAATAATAATGTATCTTACTATGAATAAGAGATGCAGAAGACAAAAAATCACTATCAGCAGTAACTGTTGTCAACCTAAGCAAAAGTGTCAACAAACCGGAAACATGACTCCAGGCACTGAAACAACATGGCCCGAAATCAGTCACCAATTAAAACACTATCTGATGCAAAACAGAGGCTTCCACAGAAGAAACTGTAGAACATCAGATGGTAGATGCAGACCAAAACGCCTAAACACCCCTAGGGTGAGGACGTAAACATGGGGAAAAAACAGAAATAAATCTGTTACGAAGCCAAAACTCCCAAGAAATTTTAGTAATAAACATTACACAAAATTAAGCCAAAACATGGGAGAATAGCTAGGGGGGAATAAGGAAGGTAGAGAGGAAACACTGATCAAACAATGGTACTTCATAGCAAGAATGACAACATCAGGGCTATGCCTTGAAAAAAGGCAACTAGAAATAATTTCATAAAATAATTTTAAGTTACAGCCCTGAACATTTTCTTGCACTAAATATTTTCCTCTCCTCCTAATGTATCCTCTTTATTTCCACCATTTCACTCATGAATATGTGTCTGACATCATAAAAACTGAGATTTGAAAGCACAAATAACAGAGAAGTGTGACTGTTTTGAGGGCCAAACTAAGAATGATAATTGGCACCAATTTCGGGACCTCCTCGACACTGCGCATGCGCAGAGGAGTCGATGTATGGAGGGCCATATAAGACATGTATTTTTCGGTTTCTGATGCAAATTTTGGGGATTGGGGGGGCAAAATTTGTGTTTGGCCCTGAATTATGGAGATTAGCACCAGCTAAGTCTGGGTCATTGGTACAGTATAAAAATATTATAAGTTACAGCCCTGAACATTTCCTTCCACTGCTTCATCCTCTCCTCCTTCTATTTCCTCCTTATATCCACCATTTCTCTCATAATTATGTGTCTGGCATCATTTAAACTGAGATTTACAAGCACAAATATCAGTGAGATGTAACTAAATTGAGGGCCAAACAAAGAATGATAATTGTGCCAATTTCGAGACCTCCTTGACACTGCACATGCGCACGCAGTGGAGTAAAAATATGGAGGACCATATAGGACATGTAATTTTCGGTTTTAGATGCAAATTTTGGGGATTGGGGGGTAAAATTTGTGTTTGGTCCTAAATATTTTAGAGTTAGCACCAGCTAAGTCTGGGTCATTGGTACAGTATAAAAATTTACAGCCCTGAATGTTTCAAACCACCATTTCTTCCTTCCTTCATCCAGTTGTGTCCTTGGATCCACCAAATTAACAACTGATTTGTGTCTGGCATCATTGAAACTGAGATTTAAAAGCACAGAAGTCAGTCTGATGTTATCTGACAGAAGGGCCAAACAAAGAATGATGTTGGCGCCAGCTTCGGTGACTTCCTGGCGTCTGCGCATGTGCAGAGAGTAAATGTATGGAAGGCCAGATAGGACTTCTAATTTTCGGGATTGCATGTAAATTTTGGGGATTGGGGGGCAAAATTTGTGTTTGGCCCTAGATAATTTTGAGTTAGCACCAGCTAAGTCTGGGCCATTGGTTACAGTATAAAAATCTACACTTCCTGCGACCGCAATGGACCTATCCGGTGTCACGGCTCCCACGGACGGAGTAACCACTTCACCAGTTGAGCTAGCTGCTTGCAAGTGATTAAGAACACTAACTAGAGGCCTTATCCCTTGTTTAATATTCATGAGCACCTTTGCAGCTAGCTCTCTTTGTTCATTAGAGCACGATGATGGTAGCACACTTTTGGTGGGCGTCCCAATACCATCACCATGTTCTCGTTCCTCTGAAAAAAAACCTGAAAAACTTGTATTATCTTGCGGTGAGAGTACTGGCATATGCATCTCACCGCCAACAACGTACCATGACACCAGGGTCCAACATCTGTCATCCCATTTCACACATGTAGGACAAGAATCTGCAGGAGTACATCGACCACTGGCAAGGCAACATAGCATGTAAATCTGAGGAAGACTTCCTCTCCTTGCATTTAGAGCAGTAAGCTTTCATGATTCAATCAAAATAATTTGATAGTACTCCTACAAACTCCACAATAAATATGTGATAAAATTTCCACCCACATTTGCTGTCCACATGTATTTTGGCCATTTTCGAAGTTTTCAGACGCTGGAAAGTTAAAAAATTTATAGTAATTTATATATTTTTTATACTTACCAATGACCCAGACATAGCTGGTGCTAACTCTTAAAATATAGGGCCAAACACAAATTTTGCCCCCCAATCCTCAAAATTTGCATCTAAAACTAAAGAAAACATGTCCTGAAAGGCCCTCCACACTTCGCCCCTACTGCGCATGCGCAGTGTCAAGGACGTTCCGAAATTGGCGCCATTTATCATTCTAATAACCAGTGCCTGGTAAGCGCTATGTACTCAGCGGGGAGGCAAGAGTTCCCAACTCCTGGGAGGGCCATCCCCGTCTGGGTCATTGGTAAGTATAAAAAATATATAAATTACTATAAATTTTTTAACATTTTTATACTGTACCAATGACCCAGACATAGCTGAATAGTAAAAAGGCTGGAGGGCCAAGGACATAGAGCAAAATGGAATACGCTCAATAAAATAAAATAGAGTCATCCCCTGTAGGGAAAGAAGTAATAGGCCTTACATGTATCTTTCTTATTTATGATAAATTAGAAAGATACAACACCTTCCAAAATTGAGCTTCATACATCCATGTACTCTATTAATATCCAATATAATCCTTATACTAATAATTTTTAAAGTAAGCCAATAATAAAGTAAGTCTAGAGAATAGAGACTCTTATACTCCTAAAAGTGTCTGAGAATTGCATAATCATGTCCGTTGACATATGCAATATTCAAAAGCTATACTTTAAAAACTAAGACTTGAATGAATTTTATAAACTTAAACTTCTCACTAAACAACCATCCCAATAACAGCTCAGAATTACTAACTCCGGAGGAGGTATCCCCTTGTTTTCATAGTAAAACAGGTGACCCAAGGGAACACCCTCCCCCCCCCCCCCCCTTTTTCTTGCCCTGGGTCAAATAGCCCAGAGCGAAGAGGGCAGCCGAACGGAGACACTGCCGAAACAGACAGCCTACCTAGCTATAGTAGCAACTGTTAAGTGAATGACATTCTGAGCAGTAGATAATAGACCTAACAAAAGAGGCCTCAAGAAATTGACTCGATATTTCTAAGATAAAATTCATGAATGTGGATGGCTGAGCGCAATGAGCGGCCTTCAAAAATCTATAATAGCGACACTATTAATGTAAGCCCAAGAAGTAGAAGAACTCTTACTTCATGAGCCGAAATCTTAAGCACAACTGCTAAGTCAATGATATACCATAAGCAGTACCGATAGTTAATAGAATCCATTAACAATAAAATGGAGCGTAACGTTCTTCTGCTAGACATCAAAGACAGAAGAACCTTACGCCCTTGTAATAAACAGATATCTGTTTATAAATGCATAAACTGTACCCGGAAAGAGTAAAGGCCTATGCCCATACGAAGACGGAAGGACCTTAAAATAATAGGTTCCGGATAATAGGAGCCTAACTCTTATGCAACAATCCAACCTAAATAGTAACGGAAGTATTGATTCCGAAACTATGAAAGTGAAAATCATCCATCGATAGTGCATGAAACTCACTGACTCTACAGTAAAAGAGAAACCAACAGAATTACTGTCTAAAAGGTCAGAATTTGAAAACTACTGTTTCCAGAGGCTCAAATGATTACTTAGCTAAATAAGAACCGAAGTTAAAATCCGTATAGGAATTTAATCTAAAGATTCTAAGTCTATTTATCAAAAAGTTACTAACTGACTTAGATAAAGAGACAAAAGACTCAATTGTAAACTATCGTAGAGTGCATAGGTATGAGGTAACATAAACCTATAACCTAAATAATAACAGGCTGCAGTAGATCTTGTGAAACAAGTATACTAAAAAATAGCAATGAGTAGTATGGAGGGATCAACAATATGAACATAATGATCCCTACTCCACGACGGAAGAGCCTCCACTTCAGTCGCATAGAATAGCGAAGAAGAGGATCTCCTATAGTAAGAAATCGCGTCCAAAGCTCGTCCAGTACAGTGCTTACAATGCAATACGGACCACACAACGGAATACATGAAGGTTGCGACCCTGCTGGTTGTGATAAAGATGACACGATTTACCCAGTGAAAAAAGATCCTCAGATAGAGGAAGATTTCACGTTAAGACCCACAGTAGACAAGAGAGTAAATTACTCATGATCTCTGTGAAGATAGAGATGCTATCAACAGAAATGTATTGTGGTTGTTTATCTTAGCAATACCTGCTAAAACAACAGCGCCGGAGGATACGCGTATCCTATCATTCCGTCCTATAGATCAATAGAGCGTTAACACTATTAGCTCAGAGATCTGGACAAGCCAACACATACGTCTGCAATTGATTAGCAAGCTGTGTCATAAATAAATCATCATTGGGCGCTCCCATAGATAGCAAATCTGATTGAATACTTGTTTGTTGAGAGTCCATTCTGACAGCAACAAGCGACCCGTAAGAGAACGGGAGTCCGATAAAACAATCAGACGACCCGGAATATGACGGACCAAAACTGAACTTGGTGTACTATAACCAACAGACGGATTCTTTCCATTAAATTGAATAACGGAAACGAGAGAGTGCCTCCCTGGTTCCGGAGATACGCCACTACTGTCGAATTAAAGGACAGGAATTTGGGCATGCGTTTCTGAATAATGTTCATGCAATGACATAAAGCAAGCCTAAAAAAACATTATTCCGCGGAAGTTAAACTGATAGCTAAAAGACTGCGGAACCCAAAGACCCTGGCACTTCGAATCCGTAGGGATTAGTATATATCCCAATCTGATTGACTGGCAACTGTCATAACAGCCACACTCGGGTCCGGCAACTGCGGCGGCACTCTCTGAGTCAACCACCGAATGTTTGCCCCAGTCTGAATCTCTTGTAACACTAGATAGACAAGAGAACGTATAAATCGAGCAATTCATGGATTGCCGGAAAGTTGCCGTCGAAGAGAAGCTCCTCCGAGAACGAAGCGACTCTGAGAGAGTTCTTAACCTTACTATCCACGCGTGTGGATGTAGCTAGGGCTGCGTCATGTCTAACCAACTCCAATCAGCCACTGAAGGGCGGAGTTATACGTGAACAAACTACTGCCCTCAAAAGAAATTACATTGAGAATAATATCCCGTAAATCTTTTCTTGAAGACGTCATGATAACGCCTCAGTAAGGCGGATTACGTATAATAAAGCGTCTAAGTTAAGTCTACTATACATAATGTCGTTCCCAACATTGAAATTGGAAAAGACATAAACGGCGAAAAAGAATATATGCAGTCTTTAATCACACCGTCTAGACGCATATGAACTCTCGGTATGCCCTGCTCTGCCAAAATAAACTATTTGTAAAAATGATAAAATGGCAGAAATGAGCAACGCGGACAAGAAACTAAACTATCATGCTTAGTAGCAGGCTTGTATATATATATATATATAGCGTCGAAAAATAAAACACATGTTGTAATGACAATATTGGACTGCGTCGGTAAGTCAGGGACAATGTCCCTGAACCGATCGAAAATTCCGAGTCCAATGACGCTATAAGTCTCTTATCCACGATCGCAGCAATGAAGTCCGAAATAATAATCACTGGAAGAAATGCCAGAAGATATGAAAGGCATCTTCTGATACTACTAAAGGGAAAACTCGAAATCTTTCTAATCCCTTTCGCCATCCTGTCGGACCCTATAAAGCGTTCGGTCGTCCGTAGCTGATGCAACCGCGGACCGCACCGACCCAGCGCCGTCGGATAATTCCTGATTCGACCGAGAAACTGTCAATTGCTGGGATGCTGCGAAACAACTGTGCTAACTCGGATAGCACGTCCGTCACTGAGGCCTGAGGAGAAGCGGTCTTACGATGCATTGCCGCTGGAAGCTCCGTGATCGTTACCCCGTGCATACTTCCAATATGCGAGCGAACGGAGTGTATAGGCCTCGTGTCCCTTGGCTACCGGATGGCGCGACCTATTCGCCGTGGAATCACTGAATGCCGAAACTGATCGGATACTCGAGGTCACGTAGCCAATGTGCGGTCGTGTGTCCTGCTGTGAGGATGAGGAAGCATTAAAGACAGTCTCTCGGACTGTCAATATAACAGAGCGTCCCGAGAAACGGACATATGCTCCGAATGTAAAATATCTGAACCACAACATGCGGTCCCCTATGTTGTTGGGCGAGAGAGGAACCTCTCTCGCTCACAGCCCGGACGGACCTGAACAAGCCAGGAACCGGACTAACAGGCTTCCTCCGATCTGTCCTCAATCTGCCGTCACTGGGTGAGTACTAAAGTAATTAAAGTGCTCGCATCACCCAAATCTCCTTCCTAGACCGCAACGGACGAACCCGGCAGCCGAACCATTCGATGAATGTACGCTACACCGGGTGAGCTAGCGAATGTCACTCCGTAAGCGATAGACATATTCCATGAGCACTTATTACCGCTAACTCTTCATTAACTATGACGACAGAGGCACACTTTTGAAAGACATCTCCATAACTCTTCGAACAAGAAACCAGAAATGCTTGGATAGCAAGCATAAAATAATAATATATATAGCGTCGTTCAATAATTCGAAAGTTTGTGTGACATTATTGGACTATGTCGGAACTGAGGGACGATGTCCCTGAACCGAACAAAAATTTCTAAGTCCACCGACGCTTATCAGTTTCTTATCCGGCATCGCAGCATATGTTGTTCCGAAAGGGAAAGCTTGAAATCCTCCGAATCCCTTTCGGTATCCCGTCGGACCGGATGAAACTTTCGGACGTCCGTACCCGCTTCCGCGGAGCGTCCCGACCCAGCATCGTCGGATAAAATATATGCGACAGATTCAGTTGATGCTGGGATAAACTGTGCTATTAAGGAAAGCACGTCCGTTCCCGAGGCCTGTGCAGTAGCGGACTTACGATGCATTGCCGCCGGAAGCTCCGTGTACGTTGACTCCCGCACACTTCCTATGCGAACGTCCGGAGTCTGCAGGCCTCGAGTCCCCGGCTACCGACCCAGCGCTGTCGGATAATTCTCGATCCGACACCGTTTCTGTCGGCTGCTGGGATGCTGCGATAAGCTGTGCTATGTGCACAAGAATGTCCGGCGTTGAGACCTGCGGAGGCGCAGTCTATCGCTGCTTCGCCGAGGGCAGCTCCGCATCAGATGGCTCCCGCATACTTTTCCTATGCGAACGTCCGGAGTCCATCGGTCTCGAATCCCTGGCTGCCGGATGGTGTGACCTGGTCGCCGAAGAATCCTTGATCGGCGAAGCTGGTAATATATCGGCGGTCACGCAGCCAAGGTGCGGTCGTGTGCGCTGACGAGAAGAGGAAGCCTTAGCAGTCTCAGCGGACTGCCTATACAACGGAGCATCCCGAGCGACGGACGTATGCTCCGCTAGCGACACATTTTGTACCACAACATCTGGGGCCAGATGTTGTTGAACGAGAGAGGGGCCTCTCTCGCTTGCCGTCCGGATGGACCGGAACGAGCTATGAACCAGACTAAAAGGCTTCCTCCGTTCTCCCTCCGATCCGCCGTCACTGGGTGTGCATTAAGATAATTTTTATAGTGCTCGCATCACCCCAAAATTCCTTCTAGACCGCAACGGACGAACCCGGCTGCCGAACCATTCGGTGAATGGACGCTACACCGGGCGAGCTAGCGGACGTCAAAGGCCGTCGAACCTACTAGGGTCCTCTTAGGCAATTGGCGTATTACATGAGCACTTTTCCGCTAGCCCTTCATTAATTGTGACGACGGAGGCACACTGTTGGAAGACATCACAGATACATCACCCTAATCTTGATCGTCTGAAATAGAAATTGATAAAGTAGAGTGACCCTGCGGGGAAAGGACCGGAGTGTCCAAATCCCCAACAACATACCGTGACATACGCTTCCCATATTGTCATCGAAATCATACGATACAGAACAGGAGTTAATGCGAGTACACTGACCACATATAGAATGATAATAAAGTCAGAGGAAGACTTCCTCTTAAAACAATTGATCAATATCCTTTCAATGTGAAAAGAAAACAAGTCCTGGTACTCGCACTAACCCCTGGCAATCAAAATACATAATAATAATATGATCCATTAATATAGAAAAAATAATTGAAATCAAAATATTTTGAAAAAATATTTTTTCAGAACAGCCCAAGTTTCTGAAAAGTAACGTTGAGCCCCAATGGATCCCAAGCCTAAGTGTGGACAAAAATTTTAAAAATATTTTAAACAATTTATTCAACACTTACGAACAATAATAATGTATCCAGTTATGATTAAAATAACATCAAGATATTATTTTTTAAAAATCCCCCCTCACACAGAGGGCTGTTGTAAATGTAAACAATGAGTGTAAAAACACTAAAATAAGACTCCAGGCACCCAGGCCCGAAATCAGTTACCAAAAATACACTATCTGATGCAAAACAGAGACTTCCAGGGAAGAAACTGCAGAACATCAGATGATAGATGCAGAACACAACGCCTAACCACCCGTAGGTGAAGACGTAAACATGGGGAAAGAACAGAATTCATTCTGTTATTCAGCTAAAACTCCCAAGAAATTTTAGTAATAATAATTACAGAAACTATGCCAAAAGCATGGGAGAATAGCAAGGGGGAACTTAAAGGACAGGGAGAGAGGAAAACACTTAAAAAACAGTGTAACTAAATAATCAGAATGACAACAAAATGGCTGCTGCCTTGAAAATAGGTAACTTAACATAATTTCATTAAAAAATTTTAAGTTACAGCCCTGATAATATTCTGTCACACATTCTTTTCCTCTCCTCCTTCTCCATCCTCCTTAGAATCACCATTTCACTAATATTTATGTGTCTGGCATCATTTAAACTGAGATTTAAAAGCACAAAGATCAGTCAGATGTTAACTGATGAAGGGCCAAACTTAGAATGATAAATGGCGCCAATTTCGGAACGTCCTTGACACTGCGCATGCGCAGTAGGGGCGAAGTGTGGAGGGCCTTTCAGGACATGTTTTCTTTAGTTTTAGATGCAAATTTTGGGGATTGGGGGGCAAAATTTGTGTTTGGCCCTATATTTTAAGAGTTAGCACCAGCTATGTCTGGGTCATTGGTACAGTATAAAAATATTTAATTATTTTTTGGCGTCCGAAAATTTAGATGAAATACGGTACATAAATAATTGCAATGAAGATCAAAATCGAAAAATTAAATTCAAAAAATTTTTCTAAATTTTTTTCAAAAAGCCTAAGTTCCCAAAGGGAACATGAAGAGCCCAAGGGCATCCCGATAGAGCCTAAGTTTTGTATGCAAATTTCGGGGATTGGGGGGGGGGTTCAAAATTTGTGTTTGGCCCTTGATAATTTCGAATTTGCACCAGCTAGTCTGGGCCATTGGTTGTCGTATAGAAATATCTTAATTTATGACCTTTCTCTGGAAGGAGATATCACTGAAATTTTAACTTCACAATCTTAACATTTGAAATCCTCTTGCAATAAAGAAGTTTTAGCCCCTCCCCCACCCCCATCATATGTATTGTAACTCAAGCACTGAGACCAGGAGATATGGTATTATCCTGTATTATGCCGTATGTTATATGGATAATATCATACTTTATGCATACAGCTATTGCTTGCTGAATGTGCCATTTTTAAATTGGCTTCCATTAACGATGGGGGTGTGCTCACCCCCAAATCATCAGTTTCCATAACTGGAAGGTTGCACGCCAAGGCCGACACCACAATTCCTGGATCTGCAATCAAAAATGTAACTCACCTCTCTGAGATTTCTCAGCTCTGCAACCACTCTATCCTGCTTCAGTCTTTGTGACTCCAACAATTCTTCTTTACATTTTTCTCTCTCTTCTGCAGAATAGAATTTAGAGAAATAACAATTAGCTGTTTACTTGAGTGTTAAATTAACATTTTTCATTTTATTCTGTGTTTCGAACTCAGGGATTCTCCTTTCCTCTTTGGGACAGGGTCTGTAGCCCATGTAATTGGGAACATTTGCATCATGAAGGCTCCAATCCAGAATTTGTTTATGAGAAGAAATGCATATAATAAGAAATGTTACCTTAATATTGAACTGAGAACATTAATTCAGAAGCTACTACATGTATTGGACCTATAGATTTATAACATGAAAGTGTCAATGACACTGTAGCTTAACTTGACTGTCTACAGTGTTTGATGAAAAGAATAATGTTCAATGTTTATGAATGGATTATGAAATAAGACAAGAATTGTGATAATTGAGAATAAGTAATTTGTTCCCTTCATAAAGTTTTCCATAAGAATAATTTGAGGTGTAGACTGTACTAAAGAAATGAGGCCTGGATTGATGTGGCCCTCAACAGTTAACATATGTCAACCACAAAGTTACGAATTTACAGTTAAATCATTCCAAAATGAGTCATCCTACCAAATTACAATGAAATCCCTTCATAAATATGACTCGTGGACTTTTCTGAAGGAATCTAGGTTATGTGCAGGTCCAGTGGTCATGTTGATTGATCGTGATCAAAATAGGAGAGTCTCATCTAGATATCACACAGAGTTATCCAACCAAGTTACAATGAAATCACTTCATAAAAACAACCTGTAGACAGTGCTAAAGGACCAATCGTGACCAAAATAGGCCAGTCTCATCTGGACATCATACCGAGTTATCCTTCCAAGTTACAATGAAATGGCTTCATAAATATGAACTGTAAACTGAGCTAAACAAATCTAGGTCATGTGCATGTGCGACTGTCACAGGTGACCGATCACTGCCAAAATAGGACATTCTCATCTTGACATTATTTTGAGTCATCCTAACAATGTACAATGAAATTCCTTCATAAATGCAACCTGCAGACTGTGCTAAAAGATTCTAGGTAACGTGCCCCTGTGGCCATCACTGTTGACTGAACTCAACCAAAATATGACATTCTCATTTAGACATTATACAGAGTCATCCTACCAAATTACAACAAAATCCTTCATAAATACGACTTGTAAACTGTACTAAAGATTTTTGGGTTTCAGTCAGGCCGGCACAGCTATGATGGTTGACCAATCGCAACCAAAAGGAGACATTCTCATCTAGACATGACCTTGAACCTGTATATGAAATTTTATGATGATCGGACAAGAACTACGGTGTGTAGCCTGTGCTAAAGAAAATGAGAACACACTAATAAGCTCACAGACTTCCGCACGTGTGATGGCAATAGCTTATCTTGACTTTACCAAGTTAAGCTAAAAACAATCGCATGAAATAATGATTACTCTCTGTAATCTCTATCAAATAATTGTTCTTATACCATTAAATAATGAAAATATTTATGAATTTTGCTACACTTCAACATTTCTACTTTCTGTGGCTTCGTAGTTGTGTCTTGACAAGAAACAACTGGCAAGGTTCTTGGGATGTAACTTGCAAATGCAAAAAACTGCTTGATGACGCACCTGTTTTGTTGCAGTAAAAAGTGACTATAGTCAAAATTAGACATTCAAGAGTTAAAGAAGAATTAAATTTTTATTCGAATGAGGACTGAGATTGAAATTTTGGGTTTGAATAGGGAAAAATGATGCTAAAATGACTTTGTTGCTACTATTATTGTTGGACTCAACCCTTACACCCTGATTAATTTTTATGATAATTACTACCTTATATACATGTACACAGCTGCAGATGACTTAACAGTGTTTCTACATCACAGGCAGCCAGCAATTATGTAAAAACTTTGCCCGGATAAATGCAGCCTACCTTTTCAAAAAGAAGAAAACACTGGGGAGTAGGGGACACATTTTTATGGTGAAATAAAAGTGGAAGTTTGTGGCTATATAGGAATTTAAAGATTAATCTTTCCAGATCTTCCCATTCATTTTGATATCCAGCATGTTCTCTTCTTATTGATTAACAAATGTTAATTTATGCAAAATATTGTACAAAGCATTATTAAAGCATTAATGTCAGCTGGAACATCATGAATGATCTGAAACAAGGGGATACAGAAGGCCTGTAATTAGGTAAATCACAGGCAACTATTGCACTCAGATTGCCCCTTAATTCTACAGACATTTAACTCTGATGAAAAAACCTATATCATAGGCCTTTCAATTATACCATCCTTAGGAGCCATAACTTTTGAAGGCTCATATTCTTTTTTAACCCTAAACCCTTCAGTCACAATTCAGCAAATAAACTGCCTCTTTTATATTGCTTTGAAAAAGCTGTCGCCACATCTATTCTTCCTTGAGAACTTATCTGGTAGGCTGTATTTATCTTGGCAGTGTTTTTTACATCATTGCAGCCAATAATGATGCAGTGACACTGTCAAGTCATCTGCTGCTCTGTACATTTAAAGTACTAATGGATATCAAAAAAATTAATCTCAGGCCTTATGGGTTACACATGAGCGGTATTGGAATTTTTGGTTTGGTATCGGTTTGGTATTTTTAGGGGGTATACTGCGGTATATGTTCGGTATTCGATATCTGACTTGACTGAGATTTTCTGATAGTTCCAAAGGGAATTCGCATCAGGAAAAGATGGAATAAGTTGTTCATTCTAACACAGCACCACAAATGCCACTGCCAGTGAGCACAACATTGGCATTCTTTTCCCAACACAAATCATGTAGGGGTCTACAGTAATTTTGTGACTTGTTCCAAACACATCTCACCCTTTAAAGGCCAATTTCAGGCTGATCTTGGAGCATGTGCCCTTAACACGCAGCCATTAGGAGGTCCTGCTGACAATAGATAAATCACCAGGAAGTGATTTCTAGTCAAGTCTTGGCTGCCAAGACTTGACTAGAAATCACTGCTAAGCAATTTAACATTACAGGTTGCAGTCTAGTGGGAATTCAGGACAACTGCCCAGGACTTTAAGAGTCAACAAAAGTGAAAATAAAATCAGTCACTTCCTTCATGAAAATGAACATTTCAGCTGCTACCAAGCCACAACAAGGTGTTATAAAAAGCAAATGTAGGAAAATGTGAAAATACAGTTTTGGCATTCAATGATTGGTTTGGATTGGTTATTCGGTATCCCCATAATATCAGTATCAGTTCATTTTTTTTTTAATCTTTCCCATCTCTATTAAGGGTTAAGGGCCTGGATAATTCTACTTATTGTTCGCTCTGTCCTAATAAGGTAACAGTGCAGTCTAGTAAGTCTTGACTGCCTATATTAAGGGTTAAGGGCCTGGATAATTCTACTTATTGTTCGCTCTGTCCTAATAAGGTAACACAGCAGTCTAGTAAGTCTTGACTGCCTATATTAAGGGTTAAGGGCCTGGATAATTCTACTTATTGTTTGCCCTGTCCTAATAAGGTAACAGTGCAGTCTAGTAAGTCTTGACTGCCTATATTAAGGGTTAAGGGCCTGGATAATTCTACTTATTGTTCGCTCTGTCCTAATAAGGTAACACAGCAGTCTAGTAAGTCTTGACTACCTATATTAAGGGTTAAGGGCCTGGATAATTCTACTTATTGTTTGCCCTGTCTTAATAAGGTAACAGTGCAGTCTAGTAAAGTCTTGACTGCCTATATAGGGTGCCAAGACTTTACTAGAAAGCACTGTCAAGGTACCGTAACTTCCACCTGCAAGAACACCGAAAGGCTGTATATTGGAACATGAGGTCTAAGATAAGGAAACTCACTATTCTGGGAACTAGGCCCTTAAGGGTCAACAAACAATGTGGTATCAAAACAGGTATACTTGAGCCCACCTAATTACATATCTCTTAACTGAATAACCCTGTTAGTTGAATATAACTTCCAAACACAAAACCATTTACCATACCTTCAGAACAAATTTGATATGTTAACTGGTAGAGTGCTAGATGCCACTATCAGGGATCTACTGAAAAGTGCTGAGTCACTTTAGTGGCTTTACACTGTGTGCATTAGCTTACAGTTTGAGCAGTTGTAGATAAAGAAATGTTCATATAAAACTGTTCTGTTACAACTTATTGAAGAATTCCAACAGACACTCTCCAATAAATAGTAACAAAACAGTCACTGATGAACAAAATCTTGCTAAACTAAGGCACGCCTTGCTAGCAGCATGATATCTTTGAAAAAAAAAATACTCATGTTACAAAACACCTTTGAAAATAATTCAGCACTCTATAAGTTAATTGCATATAAGTTGTACAGTAAACTTGTGTTAATCGAATATAAAAAACACTGTACCACCCTTCGTTTTCAAATCATGTTGACCATAGTGGACGACGACCAACCACCAAAATACAAATCTGACAGAAACTGTCCAGAAGTATATGGAGTAGCAAATCATAGCTCACTGAACTATCGTGTTTTATGCATTTAAAGCTATAGAGTAACTTACCATATAGCAATAATTCATGTTGCAAAGATGACAGCTGTTTCTGAAAATTGTTCACTTTAGAATAACTTTGAATAACCTCTTCCTCCTTACATTTTAAATCCCCTGTAACAAAGAAAGTATTGATGAATTCAGAGATTCAGCCAAGACTTTGGCATAAAGGATATTTACCTAATTTTTCTACAATACAGATTTTACCAGTTGGATATTTTTGCAAAAAATATTTTCAGATTTTTTCACCTTTACCCAGCCTGAGTAGCTGTCAATATTTGCAAAAACTTTCTTGAGTGAATACAAGTTTTCATTTTTTGTCTAAAACATTGTTTAGGTGCAATAAAAAATACTTCATTTTGTAGACCTCAATATTTGCAAAAACTTTCTTGAGTGAATACAAATTTTCATTTTTTGCCTAAAACATTGTTTAGGTGTAATAAAAAATACTTCATTTTGTAGACCTCGCCCCATGCTTAGAACACCTGTGTGCCAAACATTTTATTTCTATTCTTTGGAAGTTATTACTTTGTTAGTTGAAAATTGGCTGAGTTATCAGGCAGAGGTATTTCATATCAGCCTGAGACTGAAGGTCGAAGGTTGATGTGAAGTTATCGAGGCAGACATGTTAACCTCCAGAATAATTTTTCAGGGAACCTGAGGGTGATTTTCAGGGAAATGGGATGGATTTCAGGGAACAGTTCATGTGGGGACAAAATAAAGGAAAAAACTTGTGAATTTTCAGCTCATGGACCACTATTAACACCAGGTTATATCCAGAACTAGTTATCAACTATGCTGATGCATGTATGCTATGTTAAAAAATCATAAAATAACTGTTGATTTGCCCCCCCCCCCCCCCCCCCCAGGATCCCCTTCTTCATTAGCCCCCCCCCCCCCCCCCTCCCCCACCACCACCACCACCCACCCACACTGTCCCACAGAGCACCTCCACCTGTGGTTTGTTCTTATCAAAGTCTGCTTAGCTAATAATTTCCCAAGTCTGGAAATGTTAACAGGAAAAGATGTCCTAATATTCAGTTATTTCAAGAACATTGGAACTAAGAAAGTATCTTTATCAAACTTCATGCATGTGGGATGTTTGTGCCCTACACAAAACATTTCTTTTCATCATTGAAACATTTTTTTTTAATTCCATTCGAAATTTTCTGGGTACAGATGGCCAACAGTTAACAGTTCTGTAGTCAACACAACAGAATGAATGTAGTCTTAGAAAATAAGTTCATTGTGTTTAAATATGCAGTCATAATTTTTCGGCATCCTAAGCGACTTTAACCTACTTTTAAACTGTGCTAAATAGTTGTTGTTTACGTTTTGATTTTGGAAAAGGGATGAGAATTAAAGCTATTCTGTGAAAGAATAAATAAATATATATTATTTAATTCCTTTTCATATATTTTAATTTCCAAAAACTGCATTTAAATGAAGGTGGAGTTTTCAATTTTTTGAAAGTAAGTCACCTATTTTCACTTCGACACTCGCACATTGATCATGAATCTCCGAAGAAAAAACACAGAAATAAACATGAACACAGTTGAAATATATATCATAAAATACCCCTTTCTTAAATAAATTTAACTTAAATCCTTATTTCACTGCTTTGTGGGTTTTTACCAGAGTTTGAAATGCATGTGATTTGACTCCGAACATTTTTCATAAGTTACAACGGGAACGAAATATTTGACTGTTGTTTTCCGGGATTTTTGGTCCAAAACTGATTCCCGTCCGGGAGGCCGGGAACTACACTGAAATTCCGGGATTTTCCCGGGCATTCCGGGAGAGTTAACATGTCTGTATCGAGGGGTAATATGAAACTAAACAAGCAATAAATTCTTTATTTATGGAACCAAAATAAACTAGAAACTGTTTTAGCACACTAAAACATGTCTCCCCTTCCTTTTAATTTAATGCACTGCAAATTATGTATACATGAATAATATTGACAATCATACCAAATATCTAAGGTCTAGTTATGGCCTGGACAAAGTTTCCCTTAAAAAAGCACATAAATCTGACCTTCAGGTCAAAGGTCAAGGTCATATGAAGGTCACTATGGTACGTGACACACCAGCTCGTGGTGACACATCCACATGCCAAATATCTAAGGTCTAGGTCAAAAAACAAAAAAGTTATGCCATGGACAAAGTTTGTATGAGAAGAAGAAGAAGAAGAAGAAGAAGAATAAGAAGAAGAAGAAAAAGAAGAATATGCATTAAAACAATATGTCTCCCTTCTGGGAAGGGGAGACATAATTTTACAAGACATGTTAAACATTGCACCATCGAATTCTATCCAAATGGCAAGGTCATCTATCTTACAAACTCGTTTAAGAAAAGCATGATATTGATTGGCAAAATAAAACCCAATACCTCCCTGTTTATTCTTTGCATTGTACTTTGTACCTTTAAATCCCCCTCTTCTGTGCCGTTCATCAACTCGACACAAATCAACATAAGTAAATGATCAAAATGATAGTGCAGTGGAACTCTGTCAACTGAACAGCAATGTTGCAAGTGAAAACAATTATTCATTTAACAGGTGTATACACTTAACAGGGATGCAGTCACTTTCCTGTATTCTTGAGATAAGCTGAGCATTTATTCTATTATATCCTGTTTAACAGAGCTCTGGAGCTTTGTCAAACAAGATATAATAGATTAAATGGCTGTATTGGATTGGAAATACTGAGGCCAAGTAGGTCTATAAACAAGGAGAACAAGTATGTCCCAACTTCCCCTTTGGGGAGCGGGGTTATAAATGTCTATGATCTAGCTCAACATCCACATGTCAAAAAAAAACAAATTCTGGTCTGGACAATTACTCCCTATTTAAAGTACATAAATTTGACCTTGAGGTCAAGGTCACATGAAGGTCATGATAACATGTGGTCTCATTGTGATACATCCACATGTCAATCATCTAAGTCCTAGGTCAAAAAACAAAAAAGTTCTGATCTGGACAATTATTCCCTATTTGAAGTACATAAATTTGACCCTGAGGTCAGAGGTCAAGGTCACATGCAGTTCATCAAGGTAGCGGACATGCGGTTTCATGGTGACACATCCACATGTCAAAAAAAAAACAAATTCTGGTCTGGACAATTACTCCCTATTTAAAGTACATAAATCTGACCCTCAGAAAGTCTGCAAAGTCAGGTGCTATGTTGAATGGAACCCAGTCTCCTGGCATTTATTTTTAGTAACATTCGTATTGTAAATGGCCGTCATTGGGAATTTGTGTACTGTTATTTAAAACTGTTACGAGTTTTCCAGTTAATTTAAATAAATGCATTTGAGATGCAGGATAATTGGATAACTAATAGTAACCGTTGCTTGATATAAAAGTAACAGTCATAGTTGAAAATAAATCGCATATAGGCAGGTATGTGCGGTCGAATTGGTTAATAAAAACATGCAAACGTTAAAAAATTTATAGTAATTTATATATTTTTTATACTTACCAATGACCCAGACATAGCTGGTGCTAACTCTTAAAATATAGGGCCAAACACAAATTTTGCCCCCCAATCCCCAAAATTTGCATCTAAAACTAAAGAAAACATGTCCTGAAAGGCCCTCCAAACTTCGCCCCTACTGCGCATGCGCAGTGTCAAGGACGTTCCGAAATTGGCGCCATTAATCATTCTAATAACCAGTGCCTGGTAATCGCTATGTACTCAGCGGGGAGGCAAGAGTTCCCAACTCCTGGGAGGGCCATCCCCGTCTGGGTCATTGGTAAGTATAAAAAATATATAAATTACTATAAATTTTTTAACATTTTTATACTGTACCAATGACCCAGACATAGCTGAATAGTAAAAAGGCTGGAGGGCCAAGGACATAGAGCAAAATGGAATACGCTCAATAAAATAAAATAGAGTCATCCCCTGTAGGGAAAAAGAAGTAATAGGCCTTACATGTATCCTTCTTATTTATGATAAAATAGAAAGATACAACACCTTCCAAAATTGAGCTTCATACATCCATGTACTCTATTAATATCCAATATAATCCTTATACTAATAATTTTTAAAGTAAGCCAATAAATAAAGTAAGTCTAGAGAATAGAGACTCTTATACTCCTAAAAGTGTCTGAGGATTGCATAATCATGTCCGTTGACATATGCAATATTCAAAAGCTATACTTTAAAAACTAAGACTTGAATGAATTTTAAAAACCAAAACTTCTCACTAAACAACCATCCCAATAACAGCTCAGAATTACTAACTCCGGAGGAGGTATCCCCTTGTTTTCATAGTAAAACAGGTGACCCAAGGGAACACCCTCCCCCCCCCCCCTTTTCTTGCCCTGGGTCAAATAGCCCAGAGCGAAGAGGGCAGCCGAACGGAGACACTGCCGAAACAGACAGCCTACCTAGCTATAGTAGCAACTGTTAAATGAATGACATTCTGAGCAGTAGATAATAGACCTAACAATAGAGGCCTCCTGAAATGGACTCGATATTTCTGAGATAAAATTCATGAAAGTGGATGGCTGAGCGCAATGAGCGGCCCTCAAAAATCTATAATAGCGACACTATTAATGTAAGCCCAAGAAGTAGAAGAACTCTTACTTCATGAGCCGAAATCTTAAGCACAACTGCTAAGTCAATGATATACCATAAGCAGTACCGATAGTTAATAGAATCCATTAACAATAAAATGGAGCGTAACATCCTTCTACTAGACATCAAAGACAGAAGAAGCTTACGCCCTTTGTAATAAACAGATATCTGTTTATAAATACATAAACTGTACCCGGAAAGAGTAAAGGCCTATGCCCATACGAAGACGGAAGGACCTTAAAATAATAGGTTCCGGATAATAGGAGCCTAACTCTTATGCAACAATCCAACCTAAATAGTAACGGAAGTATTGATTCCGAAACTATGAAAGTGAAAATCATCCATCGATAGTGCATGAAACTCACTGACTCTACAGTAAAAGAGAAACCAACAGAATTACTGTCTAAAAGGTCAGAATTTGAAAACTACTGTTTCCAGAGGCTCAAATGATTACTTAGCTAAATAAGAACCGAAGTTAAAATCCGTATAGGAATTTAATCTAAAGATTCTAAGTCTATTTATCAAAAAGTTACTAACTGACTTAGATAAAGAGACAAAAGACTCAATTGAAAACTATCGTAGAGTGCATAGGTATGAGGTAACATAAACCTATAACCTAAATAATAACAGGCTGCAGTAGATCTTGTGAAACAAGTATACTAAAAAATAGCAATGAGTAGTATGGAGGGATCAACAATATGAACATAATGATCCCTACACCACAACGGAAGAGCCTCCACTTTAGCCGCAGAGAATAGCGAAGAAGAGGATCTCCTATAGTAAGAAATCGCGTCCAAAGCTCGTCCAGTACAGTGCTTACAATGCAATACGGACCACACAACGGAATACATGAAGGTTGCGACCTTGCTGGTTGTGATAAAGATGACACGATTTACCCAGTGAAAAAGATCCTCACATAGAGGAAGATTTCACGTAGACAAGAGAGTAAATTACTCATGATCTCTGTGAAGATAGAGATGCTATCAACAGAAATGTATTGTGGTTGTTTATCTTAGCAATACCTGCTAAAACAACAGCGCCGGAGGATACGCGTATCCTATCATTCCGTCCTATAGATCAATAGAGCGTTAACAATATTAGCTCAGAGATCTGGACAAGCCAACACATACATCTGCAATTGATTAGCAAGCTGTGTCATAAATAAATCATCATTGGGCGCTCCCATAGATAGCAAATCTGATTGAATACTTGTTTGTTGAGAGTCCATTCTGACAGCAACAAGCGACCCGTAAGAGAACGGGAGTCCGATAAAACAATCAGACGACCCGGAATATGACGGACCAAAACTGAACTTGGTGTACAATAACCAACAGACGGATTCTTTCCATTAAATTGAATAACGGAAACGAAAGAGTGCCTCCCTGGTTCCGGAGATACGCCACTACTGTCGAATTAAAGGACAGGAATTTGGGCATGCGTTTCTGAATAATGTTCATGCAATGACATAAAGCAAGCCTAAAAAACATTATTCCGCGGAAGAAAACTGATTGCTAAAAGACTGCGGAACCCAAAGACCCTGGCACTTCGAATCCGTAGGGATCAGTATTATATCCCAATCTGTTTGACTGGCAACCGTCATAACAGCCACACTCGGGTCCGGCAACTGCGGCGGCACTCTCTGAGTCAACCACCGAATGTTTGCCCCAGTCTGAATCTCTTGTAACACTAGATAGACAAGAGAACGTGTAAATCGAGCAATTCATGGATTGCCGAAAAGTTGCCGTCGAAGAGAAGCTCCTCCGAGAACGAAGCGACTCTGAGAGAGTTCTTAACCTTACTATCCACGCGTGTGGATGTAGCTAGGGCTGCGTCACGTCTAACTAACTCCAATCAGCCACTGAAGGGCGGAGTTATACGTGAACAAACTACTGCCCTCAAAAGAAATTACATTGAGAATAATATCCCGTAAATCTTTTCTTGAAGACGTAATGATAACGCCTCAGTAAGGCGGATTACGTATAATAAAGCGTCTAAGTTAAGTCTACTATATATAATGTCGTTCCCAACATTGAAATTGGAAAAGACATAAACAGTGAAAAAGAATATATGCAGTCTTTAATCACACCGTCTAGACGCATATGAACTCTCGGTATGCCCTGCTCTGCCAAAATAAACTATTTATATAAATGATAAAATGGCAGAAATGAGCAACGCGGACAAGAAACTAAACTATCATGCTTAGTAGCAGGCTTGTATATATATATATATAGCGTCGAAAAATAAAACACATGTTGTAATGACAATATTGGACTGCGTCGGTAAGTCAGGGACAATGTCCCTGAACCGATCGAAAAATCCGAGTCCAATGACGCTATAAGTCTCTTATCCAAGATCGCAGCAATGAAGTCCGAAATAATAATCACTGGAAGATAATGCCAGAAGATATGAAAGGCATCTTCCGATACTACTAAAGGGAAAACTCGAAATCTTTCGAATCCCTTTCGCCATCCTGTCGGACCCTATAAAGCGTTCGGTCGTCCGTACCTGATGCAACCGCGGACCGCACCGACCCAGCGCCGTCGGATAATTCCTGATTCGACCGAGAAACTGTCAATTGCTGGGATGCTGCGAAAAAACTGTGCTAACTCGGATAGCACGTCCGTCACTGAGGCCTGAGGAGAAGCGGTCTTACGATGCATTGCCGCTGGAAGCTCCGTGATCGTTACCCCGTGCATACTACCAATATGCGAGCGAACGGAGTGTATAGGCCTCGTGTCCCTTGGCTACCGGATGGCGCGACCTATTCGCCGTGGAATCACTGAATGCCGAAACTGATCGGATACTCGAGGTCACGTAGCCAATGTGCGGTCGTGTGCCCTGCTGTGAGGATGAGGAAGCATTAAAGACAGTCTCTCGGACTGTCAATATAACGGAGCGTCCCGACCAACGGACATATGCTCCGAATGTAAAATATCTGAACCACAACATGCGGTCCCCTATGTTGTTGGGCGAGAGAGGAACCTCTCTCGCTCACAGCCCGGACGGACCTGGACAAGCCAGGAACCGGACTAACAGGCTTCCTCCGATCTGTCCTCAATCTGCCGTCACTGGGTGAGTACTAAAGTAATTAAAGTGCTCGCATCACCCAAATCTCCTTCCTAGACCGCAACGGACGAACCCGGCAGCCGAACCATTCGATGAATGTACGCTACACCGGGAGAGCTAGCGAATGTCACTCCGTAGGCGATAGACATATCCCATGAGCACTTATTGCTGCTAGCTCTTCATTAACTATGACGACAGAGGCACACTTTTGAAAGACATCTCCATAACTCTTCGAACAAGAAACCAGAAATGCTTGGTTAGCAAGCATAAAATAATAATATATATAGCGTCGTTCAATAATTCGAAAGTTTGTGTGACATTATTGGACTATGTCGGAACTGAGGGACGATGTCCCTGAACCGAACCAAAATTTTCTAAGTCCACCGACGCTATCAGTTTCTTATCCGGCATCGCAGCATTCTGGTCCGACGAAAGAAGCTGTAGAAGACCAAGTCAGAAGACATACACAACAGCATATGTTGTTCCGAAAGGGAAAGCTCGAAATCCTCCAAATCCCTTTCGGTATCCCGTCGGACCGGATGAAACAAGTCCTGGTACTCGCACTAACCCCTGGCAATCAAAATACATAATAATAATATGATCCATTAATATAGAAAAAATAATTGAAATCAAAATATTTTGAAAAAATATTTTTTCAGAACAGCCCAAGTTTCTGAAAAGTAACGTTGAGCCCCAATGGATCCCAAGCCTAAGTGTGGACAAAAATTTTAAAAATATTTTAAACAATTTATTCAACACTTACGAACAATAATAATGTATCTAGTTATGATTAAAATAACATCAAGATATTATTTTTTAGAAATCCCCCCCTCACACAGAGGGCTGTTGTAAATGTAAACAATGAGTGTAAAAACACTAAAATAGGACTCCAGGCACCCAGGCCCGAAATCAGTTACCAAAAATACACTATCTGATGCAAAACAGAGACTTCCAGGGAAGAAACTGCAGAACATCAGATGGTAGATGCAGAACACAACGCCTAACCACCCGTAGGTGAAGACGTAAACATGGGGAAAGAACAGAATTCATTCTGTTATTCAGCTAAAACTCCCAAAAAAATTTAGTAATAATAATTACAAAAACTATGCCAAAAGCATGGGAGAATAGCAAGGGGGAACTTAAAGGACAGGGAGAGAGGAAAACACTTAAAAAACAGTGTAACTAAATAATCAGAATGACAACAAAATGGCTGCTGCCTTGAAAATAGGTAACTTAACATAATTTCATTAAAAAATTTTAAGTTACAGCCCTGATAATATTCTGTCACACATTCTTTTCCTCTCCTCCTTCTCTATCCTCCTTAGAATCACCATTTCACTAATATTTATGTGTCTGGCATCATTTAAACTGAGATTTATAAGCACAAAGATCAGTCAGATGTTAACTGATGAAGGGCCAAACTTAGAATGATTAATGGCGCCAATTTCGGAACGTCCTTGACACTGCGCATGCGCAGTAGGGGCGAAGTGTGGAGGGCCTTTCAGGACATGTTTTCTTTAGTTTTAGATGCAAATTTTGGGGATTGGGGGGCAAAATTTGTGTTTGGCCCTATATTTTAAGAGTTAGCACCAGCTATGTCTGGGTCATTGGTACAGTATAAAAATATTCGTTTTGTATTTCATTTCAGATTTCAAAAAATATGATTTATGGATGAACTGCCCATTCAAATGGGTTGTGATAATTTTGAATATAATGGGGAAAAACTGCGATTCACGATTTTATTAGGCAGGTTGTGAAAGGATTTTTTTTTTTGGTAAAATAAATCTCTGAATGTTGGCACTTCGACATTTGATTTGTCCCAGAGACGTTTCAATCCGAGACGTTTCACCCACAAGGCGTTTCGTGACTTTCGGCCTGTGTTATAATTTTCACGTTTCACTGAAAAAAAACAAACCCCACTTCATTTACGACCCAACACCCCTATGGTGAATAACCAATATATTTGCGAAATTTTGCGTGGTCCACCAGGCGTTTGGGTGGGCGTCAAATTACCACAAACAACCTCTCGGGGAGAAAATAAAAAGAAAAAAAAAAATGCCCGCCTGCCCGCATGTTTTTTTTTAAAAAATGGCCTGAGAAACAGACAATCAACTTTGTATGGCCTAATTATACGATCGTCAGATCCATAATTCCAGTCACAGGAAAACCATTATCGACGAGTTGAATTATCACTGTTTCGTAATGCAAAATTGCAACACGTCCTCCACGTTTCACGGACAAAAAAAAAAGAATGGTTTGATGACTGCTTGCGCACTGGTTAACGGAAGTCGTGAAATTGTACTAACAGAAGAGCGTCCCCTACTGGGTGTGCGCCAATGGCGCTCGACCCAGTTTTGGCTTATTTTTTCGTTGTGTTTTTACACCACTTTTCTTTCCCAAATCTCTTGGGAAAGATTAAAATAGAGAGTATTTTATCCGAGTTAGGGTCTTCCACTGTAGTGCAAGCCTGTAGTAAACAATTGTAAGGTAGGTTGATAAGAAATAATACAGGAATTCGGCCAATTAAATAGTGTATTTTATTCTGGCACCAAATGATTTATGTCCACATCATCTGATTGAACGTCTTCAGTCACGTGCTACATCCTCTGTCATTCTGTGAAATTTATCATTTTTTTTTATTTGAAGAATTGGTGTATCAAAACTAGACTGCATTTTGGCACCCTATTTCACAGATATGTATTTATGATATATCTACATACAATGCATGAGTTTTAATCACATACATGAAGCATTTGAAAAGTTATTTTTAAGTGAAACTGCCAAAGTGACAGGAAACTCAAAATGCACAATGTGGATTCCATTTCTGAAGAGAGACAGAGGTGAACCACGTGGTCTGTGACGCTTCGCACGAAATGACATACAGCCTGAAAATAACTCTTGAACTGCCCCATGTGAATGAAACATTTCAAAATAGTACGGGTAATTTTCTTAGAAATGAATATCAATATATCCCCTTCTGTATTTGTTTTAAAAGTTTTTGATCTCATAAATATTCTCCACAACTAAGAAATATACCTGGCATTTATCATACATTCAAGCATGGGTGCAGATCGGAGGAGGGTGGGGGATGACATGTCAACAAAACTTCAAATCAGATCACTTGCCAATTTTCAAATTACAGTATATGTCGAAATAAGTTGTATCGTTTCACTGAAAAACTATGCATTTTTTTTAACACTTGGTAAGTAATCTTGTATTTTTGTAGCAAAACGGGCCGTCTAGTCAACTTTTAGTTGATTACTACCGGCAACTAGTTGACTTTCGAAAATAGCTAATCGTTTCAGCACTAGCTGTCTCAGCCTATCTATGAGCTATCAAGGCGTTGTTAATCAGACAAAAAGCCTTCAACACCTGAGCCAAATGATCTGGGAAGGAAAGATCTTTGTCTTTCCTTTGCCCTGAACCTTAAGCTGTTTTTTGCCTAGCAAATGCAGACTTTTGTTCAGATGGAACAAGATTCAAAGAGCTTATGAATAAAACTTCATAGTCTTAATGTGCCCTTCTGTGAGGGATGGAGAATCAACCTCCATAGCCCTCTCACCATCTGAATGTTTCATCAGAAAACATGGCCAACACCATCCAAATGTACAGATGACTGGACCAACCCAGCACCATCTGACAGCTCACTACTGGAGCCTGTTGACAGCAGAACCTGCAACTACAAGGAATGCTGCGATACGCTGTGCAATCTGCAACAGCAGGTCCGTGAATGAGGCTTGCAGAGCAGCGATTATCCACTTCTTCACCATATGCTGCTCACGCGACAGAGATCTGACACCAGATTTTTCGACACATGTCTCATATAAAAATGCCTCGAATGACTAGCTACAGGTTAATCCGACTTCAGTGGTGAAGACTGGGAACATCTCTGTGGAACAGCATGAACATGCAATGTCGGATAGCTAATCTGTGGTCTAATGTGCTTCATCGATGAAGCAGAGAAAGAAGCCACAGCGGCAACGGTCCCGGCTGCAGTGTGGAAGGAGCATCCTGAACCGCAAGCATGAATGGGCGTCCCAAGTCACTAAAGTTTCTCGAATCAAAAACAGTCAACCCCGACTGCTGACAGAACTGAGAGGATTATCCAGCTCGGGGTCTGGCTCCAGACCTCGCTGAGTGTTCCGTTTAGAAACGTGTAGGCTTCTATCCCTTAGCGTGCTTTTTCATGGAAGAGGAGGAAGCTGTAACAACAGCCGACCCCAGCTGAAGTGTGGAAGGGGCATCCCGATTTGGACGGATGCTCAGACTCATTGAAGTTTCTCACAACAGACAACAGTCGACCCCGACTGCTAATGGGGCGGAGAATGCTCTCCAACTTGGGATCTGACCACAGATCTCCCCGAGTTTGCTGCTGAGAAACTTGTAGGCTAATCCCCTTTGTGGGCGCTTCCATGTAAGAAGAAGCCATAACCATAGCCAACCCCGGCTGCAGTGCAGAAGGAACAACCTGAGACGTGTTCCAACTCATCATAGTTTCTCGCAACGGACACAGTCAAACCCAACTGCTAACAGAATGGAGAGGGTTCTCCAGCTTGTGATCTGACCCTAGATCTCGCCAAGCGACCCGTAGAGAAACTTTCAGGCTTCTTCTCCTTTTGCTATCATCACTGAGTGAGTTTTATATTGTAAGGTGCTCGCTCTATCCATGTTATACTACTCGACTGCATGGACCTACCCGGCAACCTGGCTCCCATATAGGGACGATCGCTTCACTGGTCAAGCTAGCTGCATGCAGAGAATTAAGCTACTATGGCTTTAATCCTGTGCAAATATCATGAGCACCTTGGCAGCTAGCTCTGTTTAACTCATCAGAGTGGGGCTCATCAGAGTGCGATGACGGCAACACGTAATGGACAGGTGTCAAAGTACCATCACCATGTTCTTGTTCCTCTGAAAAAGAAACTGAAAGACTAGTATTAGCCAGTGGTGAAAGCTCCTACATCGGAACTTCACTGCCCAACACACAGGTCAATACCTGTTTCCAACGTCCGCATCCACAGTACAAGCATTGAAGCCCTGAGTACCACGACTATCGACAAACAACAAGCCTTAAATCCCGAGGCTTCCTGGGCTTACACTAAGTACCAATTATTATAATGTATACAATAATAATGAAGCCAAAAACATAAGTCTGCTGCACGCCCAATAATAATACAGAATAAACATCGCAAGGATACATAACACTGGCAATCACAAAAATTTTCGAAATAAATTATAAAAAGAAAAAACAAATTCAAAAAATTTTTGCATGAAGCTAAAGTGCTTCAAGGGGATCTCATGAGCCCAAGGGCATCCCGATAGAGCCTAAGTGTGGACAAGCACTAACTAATTTAAGCTAAACTATCGAAATAAGATAGAACATGTATCCTAATAGAAAAACTATAATTGTTTTTAACTGAACACTGAATTAATACGAATCCCAAACGTTTTTGAACAGACAACAACTTCAAGAGGAAAAAGCGGAAACTAACCAACAACAGGCACAACAAATGCCCAAAGTCAGTAACCGATCAACAACCACCTGATGCAAAGCTAGATCTTCACATAAAGAAGTTAAACTCCCAAGAATTGAATAAAAAAAATTCTTCAATAAAAAGCCGAATGAGCTTGGGAGTATAACAAGAGGGTTCAGGAGAAGGAAGGGAAGTAATACTAACAAAACACCAGTGGAGCCACATTATAATGACAACGTTCAGAAGCATATTCCAAAATTGGGTAACATGAATAATTTACATAAAAATGAAAAAATTTATAGTAATTTATATATTTTTTATACTTACCAATGGATCAGACTAGCTGGTGCTAACTCAAAAATATCTAGGGCCAAACACAAATTTTGCCAACCAATCCTGCCCAATCCCCAAAATTTGCATGCAAAACCAAAAATTAGAAGTCCTATCTGGCCCTCCATACATTTTACCCTACGCGCATGCGCAGACGCCAGGAAGTCACCGAATCTGGCGCCAACTTCATTCTTTGTAACAAGGTTGTAATATAATAATTCAGCGGGGAGGTATGAGTGCCCAGTACTGCCCACTCATGGGAGGGCCATTGGTAAAGTATAAAAAAATATATTTATTTAATGCTCAGGCATCAATTCACGCTGAAAAATTAAGTCATATTCCCCTGTCGGTCGGCAAAACGAAATATCAAAATGATATTTAGAAATCGATATTTCATCGTAGGTTCGGATGACGAATCACATGTACTTTAAACGAGTCAGCACATCAGTAATGAATTCCAGAGTCCCAAATACAAACGAATTCGAATAATTGATAGTGACAGTGACTAAATCAATTCATTAAATCAGCGGTTTCAAAGTTTGACTTTCTCATTCACCTTCCAGCGAAAAGCCGAAATCACTTTCAAATTTCTTCAGTTCAACTTCACACGTCTTCAGTGCATTGAGTTCAAAAAAAATAAAATGACGTGTCTTGTTATTGAAAATAAGAAAGTGGTGTTTTTTGTTATTGTTCTATTTCTTCGAAACACATTGCGATTATTTCAATTCGCCAGCCTTGGTAAATCGTAAAGTTAGGGGAGAAATAAGACGGGACTACTTTTTGTGCGGATATTCACACATTCCAATGGTTGGAGTTTGGTTGTTGTAATTTTTGTATGGACGCCGGTTTGGCACATAAATTTTGCACCTTAATGGCAAATAAAGGCCACAAATTGGAGAGTTTGTAGTCGTAGAGCATTAAATAAAAAGAAAATTCACGAAAATTTGATGAATACCGAAAATATCTCGTTCGTGGCTACAAGAAATATGAGGATCTTCACTCGCGACTGCGTCGCTCGTGAAGATCCTCATATTTCTTTGTAGCCACTCACGAGATATTTTCGGTATTCATCAAATTTTCGTGAATATCCTCTATATATTACTATAAATTTTTTCATATTTTTATACTGTATACCAATGGCCCACCTTCAATCCATGATGAAGAAAATTAGAATTTACATGTATGTCTCTTTATACCATAATAGAAGAGACATATCCTAATATGGATCCCAATTAAGTAAATCCTAAATCCAAGCATGAAATCATGTTAATTAGGATGTAACAAATAAACAATTTTTAAGACTAGTCTGGACTAGGCCCTAAAAATTAGAATGGCATATTGAGAATGAGAGAAAAATGCCCATAAACCTCCGCCAAACAATAATACTGCAGCTGATCGCCGAATATAGTATGGACAAAACAGCATCCTTAATAGTTACATACCCAATAAGCCAGAGAAGTGGACAAAATGACACCCCCCAACCCCCCTTTTTTGAACATATCTTCAAAAAAAAAGAGGGGAGAGCTCTGGAATCAATAAACAGAACCCGGAAACGATATAAATATCGATAAGGCACTCAAAAATTAATTCATGAATAATAAATGGTGCTTAACACCACTTCACAAGCCAAGGCTATAGCAATGATTTTAGTAAATAACATTATCTGCTACAAAATATGCACTGCAGATGCCATATACAGGTACGACGAAATCAGTGAAATAAAATATAACATATACATACAAAAGCGAGATAAGATGAATAATCTCTGCAGAGAAAAGACGCTTCAAAATCATTTACAGGAGGCCTCTGTAATATTAAATCCAGTAAGAACACTCTCCAACGTGTACTATTTGGTATCTACAATTATAAACACATGAGAATACGCGATTTGAGAACCGACAAAATAGAGACCAGGATCTAGAAATGGAGGTAGGTATGATTAACCGGCTCCAACACAGTCCGCCCCCAAAATATATAATAATTTCAAGGTCCACCAAAGAGATAGTGTAATCACACATTGAGCGAGTGCATAAAAATCCAGTCTGTAATCATCTAAAAACCACTAACTGGCTATGCCGTAGCCTATGAACTCAAATAGCAGCCATTATGATAAAAAAAGTGCCTGTATATTAGAAATCAGAAAATAAACACAGGAAACAAATGCAAAAGAACTGCATATATGCCTATGAGGGCGCCATCCAACACGACCCAAACGCAAAGTATGTATGTATTAAAATAAATATACGCAACAGTGTGAGTGTGGGGGGGGGGGGGGGGGGGGGGATTCGAATATATGTCGAAACCTCCTCACCCACATTACCTAATCATTGCTGGTCCAGACAGCAATAATATAGTGTCCACAAAGCTCTTTTAAGTCTGACATACTCCGTAATGCCATTGAGAGCGGAGAATGACGTGAAGAACAAAACTTCCCTTAAAGAAGAAAACCCTCTCGTGGGGAAGCTTCTAGCGAATATTCAATAACAGGCCCCATAACCTCAATGAAATCAATAGAAACAAATGAATTGAAGGATACACATATCCTTTCATTCATTCCCATGAAAACGGCTGAGCGTCAAATGTATGCACTCAAATGCCTAATACTGGCGACACAAATAATGGAAACTATTATTCCCGAGCGCCGTAAACTTAACTATCCTGAAGTGATCCCATGTAAGATCATGTAATAGCCATACAGTTAGAATAAGCGCAAGATGTAGCCAGCGCTTTACTTCATGCGCTGAAATCTTAAACACTGACTGCTGATTGGAAGATAAAATAACCAAAGCAGTACGAATAGCTAACTGACTTATTTAACAATAGAATGAACATAAACATCCCTTCTATTGGAAAATAATGACAAAAGAAGCGTTCCTTTCTTCTGATAAACTCTGATCTGCGTCTATAAATACCTGAACGGAAATAATTCAGTGATGTAACGTAAACAATGAGACATCATTTCTGAATATGTGGTTTCCAAGAACCGAGGGTCCTAAGATCCCTGCATAGAGAGACCCTCGGACTCAGGATTGTAACGCAATATATGAACTCACGTCCGAAATAATTGAGAGAACCGTTAATATATGCCCAAACTTGACCTTATATTAAAAGATTCTCTAAAACAAAACAGGTCTAGAGTGAAAAACGTCTAACATTGCAGTTATTACTGGAATGGACATGTGTGTAAGAGACCCAGCAAAATAACATTCAAAGCCGCTCCGCACAACCCCATCCGGCGCATAAAAACTTTCGCTGTTAATACCTCAGATAACAGATAAAAGCGAGCCAAACAGCTGGCTAATTCGCCCTGTGAAACAACAGATGAACCAGCCATATGAAAATGAATTGTATCCTATCATTAATCCCATGAGACATTAGCTAGTTCACAATACAAGTGATCTAAAGAACTCTACTCGCTACAATTGCCGAACGCTCGCTTTTCAACTGAAAGATAATCATAAATAACCTAATTATCCAGTTTGAGTCAAAATCGGTTGGACCGAGCTCTGTAAGAGCCTCGAGCCACTGGCTCAGAGGTGTCTGATCAGTAACTGAAACAGACGAAAAACCCCTATCCAAGTGGCTGTATAGACAATCCTAAAGAAATATATAGGAGAGACACCTATACCTTCGCTATGCGCCCTTATAGGTGAACTGAGTCTAGGACAACCTCTCCTACTCTTTCTGTTGGTGTGGTCGATTAGACCCCAACTTAAAGAGTCGAGTATTGATGCTTTCTTGTAGCTTAAATCCTACAATAATGAAAGCTTACCATCAAGGACTTAGGTATACCTATATCTTCACTATGAGTCCTAATATACGATCTGAGTCTTGGACAACCTCTCCTACTCTTTCTGCTGGTGTTGGTCAATTAGACCCCAACATAAAGAGCAGATCAAAGACTAGAGTTTGGAAAACTAAAGCGACCTGTAGCAAGTTTTCCACCTAGTCAAATGTTAAAGATGAAGACACAAGGCTTTGTCACATCAGAATAACTCCCAGTTAACATTTGTTAAGACCGAGATATATATAATAGGTCTGGAAAGAATTTTAAAAAAAGTACAAATGACCACAAATTTCCTTTCCGTATAGACATTGCGGCACAGTATTTGAAATTGAAGTACATAAGACTATGAGACTAATTTCGCTCTGACAAAGAAACAATGATATTAATTGTGTCCGAGCGAACAGCTAAATGATGAAGGTAAGGCTACAACTAAGATCTTAGCCTGCTCAATCAACGCAGAGAAACTCTCAACACATCTTCCCCTGTTGTTTTTAAAAGTATGTGAACAAACACAAATGATTAAAAATACAGAGGAAGAAGATAAGAAACCAAATTACTTTTTCCTGCAGGAAGTTAAATATGGTGTCGTCTACACAATCAAAGACCTGTGACACCCGTGTAGACTTAACCAGAAAGAGATCTTATTACCCTGCTCTTTATCCGGATGAAGTCAGCGTCAAACTACGCTAGAAGTTTCTCATAATTGCTCGCAGCATTGTGATTCACTGGAACAAGTTCAAGGAAACGATAATGTATAGTATCTATATCATCCAAGAGTTGTTCCGGGAGGGAAAGTTATCCTTTCCATCATTCGTCTAAATCAGTTAGAATCACAGTCCCCAGCATCTGAACAGGCAGGTGACTGGACCGATTAAGCACCATTCAACAGCTCAAGTTTTGAGACTGACGTTGAGTGCTTCTGCCTTAGCAGGAATACTGGGATTAGCAGCGTAATTGCGACAGCAAGTCCGTTATGGAGGCCTGAGGAGCAGTGGTCAGGAATAGCCTGTCCGCCGGCTGCTCCTAGGACAGGGTGTCCAAGATAGCTATTACTGCGGACAACCCGATGAATGAAGCCTCATCTCCTTGGCTACTTGATGGTGCGACTTTCTTCACAAAAGATGGACCTTTTGACGATGCAGACTGGAAATCCTGAGTCACTCAGCCAAGGCGCGGTTGGGAGTGCTTCGTAGACGCTAAAGAAGCAAAACTGTAGCCGTCCCCAGCTAAGAATTGAACTAAGCGTACCGGACAATAGCTATGTACGTAAGCTCAGACTGACACAAGGTCCTGCCAACAACACCTGGCTCCAGATGTTGTTAAAAGAGAGAGAGGGGTCTCCCTCTTGCTCGCGGTCCAGGAGGACCTAACCGAGCATACCTCAGAACTTGCCGGCTTCTTCCTTCCATCAACACCGGGTGAGCATGATTTGATTAAACAATGCTTGCTACACCCTTATTCTCTCTCGACCGCTACGGACATACCCAGCATCACACCACGAGTCTATGTGATAGATCTGCCGGTTGAGCTAGCTGGAGACAAGGGACGTAAACCTCTTTTGAAGCCTAGCCCTTGTCTAATATCATTGAGCACTTTTCCACCAGCTCTGAAAATACAATGCACATGTGACACATCCGGAGTCACGGTCCTCGGTCCTCGTATTCAATCTTAACCGTTTCACCGGTGTCAGAGAACTGAAACCACTCATCGCAGTTTATAGCCCTGTATAATATACAGATCACTTTGTCTGTTATTGTAGAGGAAACCATAAGACTAGCCGATCCCGGCTGCCTATTAGACGAGATGTCCCGCACAGGAGGCATGGACGTATACTCCGACTGATGCAAGTTCCTTCCAACAACATCTGTCCCCAGATGATGCTGTAAGAGAGAGAGGCCTCTCTCTTACTCTCTGTCCTGGGTGACCTGGACAAGCGAACCTCAAAACTTGCCGGTTTCCACCTTCCGTCGTCGCTGGGTGAGCATGTTTGCATATCATGGTGTTCGCTCCACCCTAATTCATCTCCTAGCCCGGAGCGTATACACCCGGCATCACAGTTCTCAGAGGCCCGAGTAACCACCTCACCGGTCGAGCTAGCTAGCGATAACGGACTTTGTGCGGTCGTGTGTGCTTTTCGAACACAGAGGAAGCTATAAGACTAGCCGACCCTGGCAGTCTATGGAAGCAGCGTCCCGGACAGGAAGGCATGGACATAAGCTCCAGTCTGACCTCAGATGTTGTTAAAAGATAGAGGGGCCTCTCTCTTGCAAGCGATCACAGAAGACCTGGACGAGCATACCTCAGAACTTGTCAACTTCCTCCTTCCCGTGCTTCCTCCTTTCCGTCGTCGCAGGGTGAGCATGTTCGAATTTTTATAGTGCTCACTACACCCTTATTCCTCTTCCGACTGCTACGGACATACCCGGCATCACACCACCCATATTTTATTTTACACTCTCTGATGGCGTCACGAAATCACACCATGTTCTTGTTCCTCTGTAAATAGAAACTAAAAAACTATAGTGACATTTTGACGAGAGGACCCGCAGTGTCCCCTCGCCGCGATAGGACCGAAAGTGTCCACTCGCCTAACACAAACCATGACACCCATCATCCAGATTATCAAATCTGACACATGGAGTAGAATTAGTGGTAGTACATCAACTAAACGCATTACAACGACCATGTAAATAGAGGAAAGGCTTCCTCTATTTGTCCTTGTATTAGATAAATATTATCACCTAAATTCTAATATATGTCATTGTACCACCACCAAATCCACATATAATTTTAGATAACATTAAAATATAATGGATGAAATAAATACGTCCAAAGAAAAACTCGTTCAAAAATAAAATAAAATTTTTGAAAATTTTTTTCTTATTTAAGAGCCCAAGTGCCCAAAGGGAACGGTGAGCCCATAGTGTGGACAAAATTATAGAAATCTGCTGTAAAATTACTACCACACTATCAGAATATTTAATGTTACTTACAACTATCGTTCCTAAACAAAAATAGGAAACTACCTAGAGCATTGTAAATGTAAACAAAAAAACGAATCAAGACCCCAGGCAACATGGCCCGAAGTCAGTAACAGAAACAAGACTATCCGATGTAAAGCAAGATCTTCCTCAGAAGAATGATGCATGACCAAAATGCCCAAACACCCTGAGGGGGAGGACGTAACCCTGGGGATGTACAGAATAATCTTCTGTACAATACTTAAACTCCCAAGAAATTTTAAAAACAAGCCAAAAAGCTTGGGAGCTTAACAGGGGGGATCAAGGGAAGGTAGGGAAGGAATACTAAATAAACAGTGGATTGATCATAATCAATCAGTGATAACGTCAGGCTCTTGTCCCAAAATTAGGGAACATGAACTAATTTTTATAAATATTATAAAATTACAGCCCTGAACATTTCAAACCACCGTTTCTTCCTTCCTTCATCCAGTTCTGTCCTTGGATCCACCAATATAACCATTGAATTGTGTCTGGCATCATTATTAATTGAGATTTAAAAAGAACAAATGTCAGTTTGTTGTTATCTGACAAGAGCCAAACAAAGAATGAAGTTGGCGCCAGATTCGGTGACTTCCTGGCATCTGCGCATACGCGAAGGGTAAAATGTATGGAGGGCCAGATAGGACTTCTAATTTTCGGTTTTGCATGCTAATTTTGGGGATTGGGGGGCAAAATTTGTGTTTGGCCCTAGATATTTTGAGTTACCACCAGCTAGTCTGGGCCATTGGTATACAGTATAAAAATATTATAAAGTTACAGCCCTGAGCATCCAAAACCACCGTATTTCACTTCAAGCATCCTGCTACACTGTTGATTCCAAGAAATCGATCATTGATTTGTGTCTGGCATCTTCATATATGAGATTTTAAAACACATATGTCAGTTCAGTTGTTAGTCACTTTGGGCCAAACAGAAGAATGGTGCTGGCACCAATTCTGGTCTCTTCCTGGGTACTGCACATGCGCAAGTACTAAAAGTATGGAGCGGGCAGATAGGACTTTGAATTTTCGGTCTTGTATGCAAATTTTGGGGATTGGGGGTACAAAATTTGTGTTTGGCCCTTAATAATATTGGAGTTGCACCAGCTAAGTCTGGGGCTTTCATTTTAGTTTAAAAATACTCTAGCTTCATTCATATCAGCCAAGATCAGCCTTTATCATCCTATCAGGTGAAGTTTAACAAAACCATATCATGTGATCTATGAGCTCATTCCAATGGGGGTGGGGGGTGGGGGGGGTCATATGTCACATGATATGGTTTTGATGAAATTTTTAAAAATTATTTTCAACTGTTCAGTTTGTAATTTATGCAGATGGATGTGACCGATTTGGGTTAATACTTCTTACCTTTTAGTTTATCTCTTTCTATTTTGAGCTCTTCACTTTCTTTCTTCTTTACATTGAACTGTTCAACGTAAGTATTCTCTATTCTTTGGCATTCCTTACATCTGTCTTCTAATTGTTGTATTCTATTTTGTAATTCACATACAAGAGAATTAGCACCATTTATCTCCTTCTCCTGTCAATAGTCATGAGTGAATATTTGAATATTCAGACTATTTTATGTATTTACCACCTGTGGGAATTTCCCTCACAGCTTTGCGACCTCTCAGATTAGAAAATTTATCTCTGTTGGGAAGAATTAGGGCCCTGTGAATCAAATATTTTTGATTTCAAATTGAATCTTGAATTGAATTGAGAATATTATTCGAAATCGAATTGAACCTCAAATCAAATACAGGTGTCTTGAAGTCCCGACTCAAGAAATATTCAAAGTACATCATCAAGACATGCCGTCGTCTAGACATGCCTTGATGATGTAGTTCGAATAATACCCAGTAAGGATTTTTGTTCAAAAACAGGAACAGGTGTGAGAATTCTGTACTGTGCACTGGTGGATGTGAAGGAGATTTTTGAAGAATATTCCTCATGTTGATTTAAGTTATAATTCGGGCTCCCACAGGGAGCCCAAATATGAACCCAGGGACTTGGCTTGAACAAACTTGAATCTTACCCCATTAAGGATGCTGCATACCAAATATCAAAGCATTCTGACTGCTGGATCTGAAGAAGAAGATTTTTAAAGAAAATTCCTCATTTTGAACTAAGTTATAATTCGGGCTCCCACAGTGAGCCCAAATATGAACCCAGGGACTTGGCTTGAACAAACGTGAATCTCACCCCCCTAAGGATGCTGCATGCCAAATATCAAAACATTTTAACTGCTGAATCTGAAGAAGATTTTTAAAGAACAAGAGGCCCCAGGGGGCCTGAGGGCGCTCACCTGACATGGTAGTCTAAATATCAAACCAGAGACTTGACTTGAATAAGGGGCTGCATACGCCCCTCCCAAGAAAAGCATATACAGGATTTTCCTTCTATTTTCAGTTCCTGCACTTTTACGTCTCAAAATTGAGATAAACGCATAAAAAACAGATTTTTTTCCCAAACAAAATACATTCAGCCTAAATTTTTTTCTTCTTCTTAAAACGCATAAAAAACGATAAAACTAAATTTCCGGATTTTGGTCCAAAATTTTTTAAGTCCCACCCGGATCCAAAATTTTTGGTGTAAAAAAAAAAATTTTTTTTGTCTTAAAATTGACAGAAATGCATAAAAAACAAAACAACAAAAATTACGGATATTGGTCCAAAATTTTCGAAGTCCCAGCCGGACCCCAAATTTTGGGTGTAAAAAAAAATCTATTTTTTTTGTCTTAAAATTGACAGAAATGCATAAAAAACAAAAAAACAAAAATTACGGATTTTGGTCCAAAATTTTCGAAGTACCACCCGGACCCCAAATTTTCGGTGTAAAAAAAAAAAAATTTTGGGGTCTTAAAATTGACAGAAACACATAAAAAAAAACAAAAAAAAAATTCCGGATTTTGGTCCAAAATTTTCTAAGTCCTATCCGGACCCCAAATTTTCAGGGGAAAAAAAAAATTTTTTTTTGTCTTGAAATTGACGGAAACACATAAAAAAACAAAAAAAATTTTTTTTCGGATTTTGGACCAAAATTTCGAAGTCCCACCCGGACCCCAAATTTTCAGGGGAAAAAAATTTTTTTTTTTTTTGTCTTGAAATTGACGGAAACGCATAAAATAACAAAAAAAATTTTTTTTTGGATTTTGGTCCAAAATTTTCGAAGTCCCACCTGGACCCCAAATTTTCAGGGGAAAAAAAAAAAATTTTTTTTGTCTTAAAATTGACGGAAACGCATAAAAAACAAAAAAAATTTTTTTTCGGATTTTAGTCCAAAAAGTCCCACCCGGACCCCAAATTTTCAGGGGAAAATTTTTTTTTTTTTTTTTTGTCTTAAAATTGACCGAAACGCAGAACCCCCCCCCCCCCCCCCCTCCCCCCAAAAATTTTTTTTTCGGATTTTGGTCCAAAATTTTCGAAGTCCCACCCGGACCCCAAACTTTCAGGGGAAAAAAAAAAAAAAATTTTTTTGTCTTAAAATTTACGGAAACGCATAAAAAAACAAAAAAAATTTTTTTCGGATTTTGGTCCAAAATTTTCCAAGTCCCACCCGCACCCCAAATTTTCAGGGGAAAAAATTTTTTTTTTTTTTTGTCTTAAATTGACCGAAAAGCAGAAAAAAACAAAAAAATATTTTTTTGGATTTTGGCCCCAAATTTTCAGGGGGAAATTTTTTTTTTTTTGTCTTAAAATTGACCGAAACGCAGAAAAAACAAAAACAAAAATTTTCGGAATTTGGTCCAAAATTTTCTAAGTCCAACCCGCACCCCAAATTTACAGGGAAAATTTTTTTTTTTTTTTGTCCTAAAATTGACCGAAACACAGAAAAAACTCCCCAAAAAAGTTTTCAGATTTTGGTCCAACAGTCCCACCCGCACCCCAAATTTTCAGGGAAAAAAAAAAAAATTTTTTTTTTGTCTTAAAATTGACCGAAACGCAGAAAAAACAAAAACAAAAATTTTCGGATTTTGGTCCAAAAGTCCCACCCGCACCCCAAATTTTCAGGGGAAAATTTTTTTTTTTTTTTGTCTTAAAATTGACAGAAACGCAGAAAAAAAAACCCAAAAAAGGTTTCGGATTTTGGTTCAAAAGTCCCACCCGCATCCCAAATCTTCAGGGGAAAAAAACCCATTTTTTTTTGGCCTTAAAATTGACCGAAACGCAGACACCCCCCCCCCCCCCAACCCCCCACCCCATCCCCCCCAAAAAATTTCGGATTTTGGTCCAAAAGTCCCACCCGCACCCCAAATTTTCAGGGGAAAAATTTTTTTTTTTTTTTTTGTCTTAAAATTGACCGAAAAGCAGAAATCAAAAAAATATTTTTTTCGGATTTTGGTCCAAAATTTTCGAAGTCCCACCCGCACCCCAAATTTTCAGGGGAAAAATTTTTTTTTTTTTTTTGTCTTAAAATTGACTGAAAAGCAGAAAAAAACAAAATATTTTTTCGGATTTTGGCCCCAAATTTTCAGGGGAAAATTTTTTTTTTTTTTGTCTTAAAATTGACCGACAACGCAGAAAAAACTCCCAAAAAAAGTTTTCGGATTTTGGTCCAAAAGTCCCACCCGCATCCCAAATTTTCAGGGGAAAAAAAAAATTTTTTTTTTTTTGTCTTAAAATTGACCGAAACGCAGAAAAAACTCCCAAAAAAAGTTTTCGGATTTTGGTCCAAAAGTCCCACCCGCACCCCAAATTTTCAGGGGAAAATTTTTTTTTTTTTTTTTGTCTTAAAATTGACCGAAAAGCAGAAAAAATCAAAAAAATATTTTTTCGGATTTTGGTCCAAAATTTTCGAAGTCCCACCCGCACCCCAAATTTTCAGGGGAAAAAATTTTTTTTTTTTTTTGTCTTAAAATTGACCGAAAAGCAGAAAAAAACAAAAAAATATTTTTTCGGATTTTGGCCCCAAATTTTCAAGGGAAAATTTTTTTTTTTTTTGTCTTAAAATTGACCGAAACGCAGAAAAAACAAAAACAAAAATTTTCGGAATTTGGTCCAAAATTTTCTAAGTCCAATCCGCACCCCAAATTTACAGGGGAAAATTTTTTTTTTTTTTTTTGTCTTAAAATTGACCGAAACACAGAAAAAACTCCCAAAAAAAGTTTTCTGATTTTGGTCCAAAAGTCCCACCCGCACCCCAAATTTTCAGGGGAAAAAATTTTTTTTTTTTTTTTTGTCTTAAAATTGACCGAAAAGCAGAAAAAAACAAAAAAATATTTTTTCGGATTTTGGCCCCAAATTTTCAGGGGAAAAATTTTTTTTTTTTTTTTTGTCTTAAAATTGACTGAAACGCAGAAAAAACAAAAACAAAAATTTTCGGAATTTGGTCCAAAATTTTCTAAGTCCAACCCGCACCCCAAATTTACAGGGGAAAAATTTTTTTTTTTTTTTTGTCTTAAAATTGACCGAAACGCAGAAAAAACTCACAAAAAAGTTTTCGGATTTTGGTCCAAAAGTCCCACCCGCACCCCAAATTTTCAGGGGGAAAAAAAAATTTTTTTTTTTGTCTTAAAATTGACCGAAACGCAGAAAAAACAAAAACAAAAATTTTCGGATTTTGGTCCAAAAGTCCCACCCGCACCCCAAATTTTCAGGGGAAAAAATTGACAGAAACGCAGACCCCCCCCCCCCCCCCCCCCCCCCCCCCAAAAAAAAAAGGTTTCGGATTTTGGTCCAAAAGTCCCACCGCACCCCAAATTTTCAGGGGAAAAAAAAACATTTTTTTTTTGCCTTAAAATTGACCGAAACGCAGACCCCCCCCCCTCCCCCCCAAAAAAATTTCGGATTTTGGTCCAAAATTTTCTATGTCCCACCCGCACCCCAAATTTTCAGGGGAAAAAATTATTTTTTTTTTTTTTTTGTCTTAAAATTGACTGAAACGCAGAAAAAACAAAAAAATTTTTTTCGGATTTGGGTCCAAAATTTCGAAGTCCGCAACGGGACCCCAAATTTTCAGCCTAAATATGAACCCAGGGATTTGGCTTCAACAAACTTGAATCTCACCCCCCTAAGGATGCTGCATACCAAATATCAAAACATTCTTATTACTAGATCTGAAGAAGATTTTTCAAAAATACTCCTCATACTGCACTAATTTAAACATTTCGGCTCCCATAGAGAGCGCAAATATCGACCCAGGCAATTGATTTCAATAAATATGTGAAACAATCTTCCAAAGATGTTATATGTGAAATTTCAAAGCTTTTGGAGCAGTAGTTTCGGAGAAAAGTAGTCTTATGTTTTTCCCATTACCCACAGTGTTAAAAAATGCTGACTCAGCACTTTTTCAAAGTCCCCAAAGAGTACCCCATGATAAAACCGATGGCAATTTTTTTTTACCATTCCATTCTGTTGGTCATAAGGAAGCTTCACAACAAATAAGAATTCTCAGTGCCATGTAGTTTTGGAGATATGGGCGTTTTAATTTTTTTCTATTTTTAGCTCCTGTGGCTCCCACGGGGCTATGAGGAAAAAAAAATCTGCATAAATTAGGTACTTATGATCCAATAAGCACTCACATAAAATTTGGTTCAAATCGGCCTCGTGGTGGAAAATAGAAATTTGGGGCGGGGGCCAAAATTTTTGCCCCTCCTTTAACATCGTCAAATATAGCCCCTCCAACTTCTCTTGAACAAATTTGAGTCTACACCTCAAAAGAAAGCTGCATACCAAATATCAAGTCTCTGCTATTACTGGTTCTTGAGAAGAAGATTTTTTAAGAATTGGAGCATTTTTGCCCCATCCCTCTGCTCAATGTGAGCCAAAACCTAATTTGACAAAAAATCAAAATGCCCTTATATAACCCCCTACTCACATGAAATTTCATTAATATGCGGCCAGTGGTTTGGGAGAAAAAGGCCCAAACACCACCTTCCCGACGGACGACGGACGCCGGACGACGGACAAAAAGTGATCAGAATAGCTCACCCTGACTTTCAGTCAGGTGAGCTAAAAATGCCTCATATTGCACTAAGTTATAATTCTGGCCATCACAGGGAACCCAAATATCAACCCAGGGACTTGGCTTGAACAAACTTGAATCTCAACCCCCAAAGGATGCTGCATACCAAATATCAAAATATTCTGACTGCTGGATCTGAAGAAGAAGATTTTTAAAGAAAAATTCTTCAGTTTGAACTAAGTTATAATTCAGGCTCCCACAGTGAGCCCAAATATGAACGCAGGGACTTGGCTTGAACAAACTCGAATCTCACCCCTCTAAGCATGCTTCATAACAAACATCAAAAGATTCTGATTGGTAGGTCTGAAGAAGATTTTTAAAGAATATTCTTCATAATGCACTAATTTAAACATTTGGGCTCCCATAGAGAGCCCAAATATGGACCCAGGGATTTGGTTTCAATAAACATGTGAAACAATCTTCCAAAGATGTTATATCTGAAATTTTAAAGCTTTTGGAGCAGTGATTTGGGAGAGAAGTAGTCTTAAATGTTTTTCCCATTACCCACAGTGTTAAAAAATGCTGACACAGCACTTTTTCAAAGTTCCAAAAAAAGTACCCTATGATACAACCGATAGCAATTTTTTTGGACCATTCCATTCTGTTGGTCCTAAGAAAGCTTTACACCAAATGAGAATTCTCAATGCCGTGTAGTTTTGGAGATATGGGCATCTTAATTTTTTTCTACTTTTAGCTCCTGTGGTTCCCATGGGGTGACGGGAATTTTGGGGGGGCATAAATTAAGTACTTATGACCCAATAAGCCCTCATGTCAAATGTGGTTGAAATCTGCCACTTGGTTTGGAAAATGAAAAAATTTAAAGTAATTTATATATTTTTTATACTTACATCTGGGAGCAGATAAGCAGCAAAGCAGAGACGATGTGATCAAAGAGAGAACGCATTCCAGCATCCCTCCTGATAACCCCAACATGGTCTCCAGAATCTCCATATGGCTGAGGAGTTGGAGTCCCTATCCAAGACCGTCACAGTCTGGCAGACGGACGGATTGGCGAAATCGTAGGAACGATAACGCACCAGAGGCAAAAAGTGTCAACCTTGATGAAGAACGTCATCTTCATAGCCTTGGAACTCAGCTTAAGAGTCCAAAGAGGTAAATCCTTCAACCACCTGTACCGACAGGCACGGTCGAAGGCGCCCAGAAGCATGTTGCTCTACAGGCTGTAGGCGTGCGATCGATGATCGCAGCCGGGCTGACAGTGTCGGCTGATTTGATGGTTTGATACATGGAAGGAACCCAAACACAAAGTCAAGAGCTGCCCCCAAGTCAGAAGACTGTTGTCCCTCGACGTCAGGAATGTCAGACTCATCCCACGACTTGAAAGACACATAGCCCATCATGGGCAAACCAGCCGACACCTCCCATGGTGTGGGCACACCAGGGGATCAGAAAGCGACCTGTTTCCAATCCCGGGAGGCGGCGCCACAGGGGGTGCCCGGAAACCACTTGTAGCCTCGCCGGAAGCAACAGAAAGTGAGCAGAGAGAGGGCCTCTGTAAGCTCACTGACTGTCGGAACGGAACGACGTGGGAACGAACCGACAAAGTGGCTTCACTCCTGACCCATTTACCAGCGAAGGGTCACGATCCTCAAATACACCCGACACGGGGCGACGGGCTACAGCTGAAAACATCTGAAGGCAGATATGTAGTGGGGTATCACATACCCCGAGGATCAACAGAGCGGAAACTCAGGAGAGTCGCCGCGGACCTCTGTGGGACAGAAGGTCCAGGCTGCACAAAAAGCGTTGGTCACACAAAACTGGCCATGGGACTAGAGTGCGTGGAGAGAAACGCCATGGAACTCATGGTGACCCCACCATGAACAACCGAATCCAATGAGAACTAGAACTATCACTGAAGGTGATTAATACCCCCGCTTTGGGTTTTTAGAGGAATGCACTTCTGATCATGTAGGCGAAGGCCATAAGGAAATGTATACATAAAGATCATTTTTTGTTGTTGAAATTTGTATTTGCATGTGGCCTTCCACAGAACAGCACTGAATACTTAAAGAGCCCACACATATATGGTTTACATTTGGAAAAACACATTTACAATGTGCAACATGTATTCAAAATCAGTTCATTAATGTAGGAGGAGTTGCACACACAAGAATCCCATTTGAAAACCCATAATAAATCAAAGTTAAAGGGAGATAACCTGGTTAAAATTGTCGCAGATCAAAAATTTGGGAATATGCGTATGTTCACTTAGTTGTGATAATGTTTGAAAGGTTTCCTCAAAATTGATTGATAAATGTAGGAGGAGTTGCACGCACAAGAATTTCATGTAGAAACCCATAATAAATCTAAGTTAAAGGGAGATAACCTAGTTAAAATAGCCACAGCTCAAAAATTTTGGAATATGCGCATGTTCACTTAGTAGTGATGATGTCTGTAAACTTTCGTCCAAATTGATTGATAAATGTAGGAGGAGTTGCACACACAAGAATTTCATGCAGAAACCCATATTAAATCAAAGTTCAAGAGAGATAACCTGGGTAAAATTGTCGCAGATCAAAAAGTTTGGAATATGCACATGTTCACTTAGTAGAGATGATGTTTGGAAGGTTTCATCAAAATCGGTTCATTAATGTAGGAGGAGTTGCGCACACAAGAATTTGTTCGAACGGAAAGACATAATAAATCTAAGTCAAAGAGAGATAACCTGGTTAAAATTGTCGCAGATCAAAAATCTTGGAATATGCGCATGTTCACTTAGTAGTGATGATGTCTGAAAAGTTTTGTCCAAATTGATTGATAAATGTAGGAGGAGTTGCATGCACAAGAATTTCATGTAGAAAGCCATAATAAATCTAAGTTAAAGGGAGATAACCTAGTTAAAATTGCCACAGCTCAAAAATTTTGGAATATGCGCATGTTCACTTAGTAGTGATGATGTCTGTAAACTTTCGTCCAAATTGATTGATAAATGTAGGAGGAGTTGCGCACACAAGAATTTCATGCAGAAACCCATATTAAATCAAAGTTCAAGAGAGATAACCTGGTTAAAATTGTCGCAGATCAAAAAGTTCGGAATATGCACATGTTCACTTAGTAGAGATGATGTTTGAAAGGTTTCATCAAAATCGGTTCATTAATGTAGGAGGAGTTGCGCACACAAGAATTTGTTTGGATGGAAAGACACAATAAATCTAAGTCAAAGGGAGATAACCTGGTTAAAATTGTCACAGATCAAAATTCTTGGAATATGCGCATGTTCACTTAGTAGTGATGATGTCTGAAAAGTTTTGTCCAAATTGATTGATAAATGTAGGAGGAGTTGCGCACACAAGAATTTCATGTCCGGAAAGACGTACGGACGGACGTACGGACGTACGGACGGACGGACGGACGGACGGACGGACGTACGGACGTACAGGGCGATTCCTATATAGCCCCCACTTCTTCGAAGCGGGGGTATAAAAACTGAGGTACTCGATGGCTGAGAGACCACAGTAAAGGGTTCGGCCGGCAGCCCCTTCCAACTTCACCAAGTTGAAGTCAGGGAAGGCTGAGGCCAATAACCCACATCTACACTACCAGACAATCCTGCAGACCCCTGCAGGGATAAAACTGCTGTGCTTAATGGCTGAGAGGACACAGCATGGGGGTTCGGTCGGCAGCCACTTCCAACTTCGCCGAGTTGAAGTCAGGGAAGGCTGAGGCAAATACCCCATGTCTACACTATCAGACACCGCTGCAGACCCCTGCAGGGAGAAAACTGCTGTGCTCAACGACCGAGAGGACACAGCAGGGGCTTCGGTCGGCAGCCACTTCCGACTTCGCCGAGTTGAAGTCAGGGAAGGCTGAGGCCGATACCCCACATCTACACCACCAGACACCTTGCTGTGCTCAACAGCTGAGAGGACACAGCAGGGGGTTCAGTCGGCAGCCACTTCCGACTTCGCCGAGTTGAAGTCAGGGAAGGCTGACACCGATACCCCACAACCACACTACAGACATCCCTGCAGACCCCTGCAGGGATAAGCCGAGGCTGGCTAAAACGGTGACTGATCACGTTGTAGACGGAACAGCAGTAGCAGCAGATACGACGGGGAGCTGTTGGAACTGGCAGAAAAGGGGAGAGAGCCACCTAGTCACAACCCTAGTGACAGCCTCCGATGTCGACTGGAGAGAGTGCATAGTCACGAAACCAGGCATCTCTTCACCAGAAATCAAACAGCTCCCATAGTATCCACCACGGTAAAAAAAAACTGCACATCCTCACGGATGGGGAATAACTCTCACCAGACGTGGTTGTGTCAGGAGGCCCCGAAACGACAGCATTCCCCACCCCCTGCGGGTGTGGGAGGAGCTGAACATCCCCCACGGAGGGGTATAACTCACACCAGATGTGGTTGTGTCAGGAGGCCCTGAAACGACAGCGTACCCCACCCCCTGCGGGTGCTGGAGAAGCTGAACATCCCCCCACGGAGGGATATAACTCAGGCCCCGAAACAACAGCATCCCCCCCCCCCCTTCCCCCGCAGGTGTGGGAGGAACAGCCACGAGAACGCACCAAAAGTGAGGGCAAAAGGAATTGCCCTAAAGGAACCAAACTGGAAATAACAGAGGAACACCCCCAACTACGATAGAAGGTGGCAGGAAAAAATAACCGGTGGGTACACAACAGAACCCAGATGGCCGACAGGGACCTAAAAAACAGAAATTCAGCCCTGAACAGAGTGAAGCAATCCTGTCCATACAGTTCCTCATTGACACCTAACTCCAATAATAATAATAAAATTTATCAACCAAAAAATTTTATTTCCGAACCGTGTTGACACGATGTCAAAAAAACATTCGCGAAAACGGAATATATAAATAAAATTCAATGAGAATGTGGTTGAAAATATTAATGAGAATATATAAAACACAGTCCTGTTATTATACGATCTTCAGATCCATAATTCCAGTCACAGGAAAACCATTATCGACGAGCTGAATTATCACTGTTTCATAAAGCAAATGGCGGAGACACATCCTACACGTGTCTCGGACAAAAAAAGAATGATGAATTGATGACTGCACTGCACATTGGTTAACGGAAGTCATGGATTTGTACTAAGGGAAGAGCATCCCATACCGATGGCGCTCGGCCCAGGTTTGGCTTATTTTTTCGTGGTGTTTTTTACACCACTTTTCTTTCCCACATCCCTTGGGAAAGATTAAAATAGAGAGTATTTTATCTGAGTTAGGGTCTTCCACTGTAGTGCAAGCCTGTAGTAAACAATTGTAAGGTAGGTTGATAAGAAATATCGCTGCATAAAAAAATAGTCTCCTTAATTTTTTCAAGCAAACAGTAGTTATTTATTTATTTATTTATTGGTGTTTAAAGGTCATATGCAAACAGTAGTTGGACAAAATGAACGCAGTTTTCATTTCTGTTTTCCATGGGTAGAACTATGCTTAGAATGTAGGAATCAATATCAACTCAACATGTCAAATTTACGAATATTTAGCAAAATTTTTCCCTGTAAGTTGTATGAACTTTTTAAAAAATGATTTCTGGTGTGTCATTTTCATAAATTTTTCATCAAATCTAACTTCACAGCAGCTATGACTAAATTTGATAAAAAATATTTTTAAAATAGTCAGCGGGTTAGAAAGAGTTGACACTTCCTGTAGGGAAATTATCTGTTACATAAATGGGGTGTTTAATCCATGTCCATTCAGTCTTTGTCCAACTAAAGTTTTCCGTTGTCTAGGCAGGGCTACACTCTCCCTAGGATGTGTCAGTCCGCCAGTTTTTCATATCACCTTACTTGATAGTATCATTTCCAGATCTAACAAACACATATTCATGTTATATTCATGTTATGTTGAAGTACATACACTCTCCTTTGTTTGGAAATGTAAAGATGTGGGCTTGAACAAAAACTGCTTTCCACTTAGAAAATTTTCTCTTTCCATACCTTTTGCTGAATATGCAGCGATTCAAGTAACAATGTCCAACTGTTTCTGTGGAATTAACTCTTAACCTGTTTAGTATTTTTTTAAAATATTTTTCACCAAATCTAGTCATGGCTTCTGTGAAGCAGCCATGATGAAGTTTGATAAAAAATTCATAACAAATTAACTCGAGAAATCATCAGTCAAAAAATTTACAGGGAAAAATTTGGTTATTAGTGCCAAATTCTACTTTAGTAGCAAGAGATTTCCTGTCCTTGGGAGGAATATCTGCCAGAAGCATGCAATAAGTTAAACATTACAAAAGAATAAACCAGTATACCTTGATTTTTAGTAAAGTTTCTAATTCCAACTCTCTCGCTTCTAGGTGTCCCAATCGAGATGAAACTTCCTTCAAGGATGTGTTCAAGCTCTTATTTTCTTCCTAGTAAACAAAATGAATATGTAGGTTATTTCAAATAAAAACAAGAGCAACGCGAAGTGTGGCATATGCTCCCGACAGTGCCATAAAATAGTAGTTAAGTCTCTCGGGGGCATAACCAAAATCAAATGGAAGCTTCCTCTAGACACCAACAATGCATTACAAACAAATAAAATTGATTTGAATGAGCATTCATTAGTTATTGGACTGAAGCCAAATTCAAGATGGCTGCCATGGAAGCCATAATGAATTGGCCACTGGCGGCCATCTTGGTTCAGCTGACCGGTCCAAAATTGAAAGGAAGCTTTCTCTAGACATCAACAATGCATACTCCAAAAATAAAACTGATTTGAGCTAGCATTCACTTCTTATTGGATGGAAACAAAATTCAATATGGCCACCATGACGGCCATACTGAATCGTTTATCTTATCCATAATCAAAAAGAAGCTTCCTCTAGACACCAATAATGCATGACCAAATGAAAGTGTCAATGACACTGCAGCACAACTTGACTGTGTGTAGTGTTTGATGAAAAGGATAATGCTCCAATGTTTATGAAAGGATTATAAAATAAGACAAGAATTGTAATAACTGAGAATGTATTAATTTCTGTTCCCTGTAGGCTATGTTTTCAATAAGAATAATTTGAGTGTAGACTGTACTAAAGAATTAAGACCTGGGTTGATGTGGCCCTAACAGTTAATGTATATAAAGCAAAGATACCAAGTTACAGTAAAATCATTCCAAAACGAGTCATCCTACCAAGTTACAATGAAATCCCTTCACAAATATAACTCGTAGACTTTGCTGAAAGAATCTAGTTCATGTGACGGTTCGCAGACACGGTTGATTAATTGTGACCAAAATAGGAGAGTCTCATCTAGATATCCTACCAAGTTACAAAGAAATCCCTCGGTAAAAAAACAATCTGTAAGCAGTGCTAAAGGAATCTAGGTCAAGTGACCATGCAGCAATAACAGCTGACTGATTGTGACCAAAATACGATAGTCTCATCTAGACATCACAACAAGTTATCCAAATTACAATGAAATTGCTTCGTAAATATGAACTGTACACTGTGCTAAACAAATCTAGGTCACATGCCTGTGCGTCTGTCACAATTGGCCAATCATGGCCAAAATAGGTCGTTCCCATCTAGACATTACACAGATTTATCCTACCAAGTTACAATGAAATCCCATCACAAACACGATTAAAGTGCTAAAGGTTTTCGGGTTTCGAGCTCTCGCAGCCATCATGGTTGACCGTCCACAACCAAGATGGGACGTTCTCATCTAGACATTATACAGAGTCATCCTACCAAGCTACAATGAAATCCATTCATAAATACGGCCTGTAGACAGAGCTAAATATTTTCAGGTTTTGGGCTCTTGCAGCCACCACGGTTGACCGATCGCAACCAAAAGGGGATGTTCTCATCTAGACATGACTTCGAACCTGTATATGAAATGTTGTGATGATCGGACAAGAACTATGGGTTGTAGCATGTGACAAAGAAAATGTAAACAGACTCACAGACTTCCGTTCACGTGATGGCAACAGCTTATCTTGACTTTGTCTAGTTAAGTTAAAAATGAAATTGATTTGAGTCAGTATTCATTAGTTATTTGGCTGAAACCAAATTCAAGATTGCCACCATGGAAGCCATAATGAATTGGCCACTGGTGCCCATCTCGGTTCAACTGACTGGTCCAAAATTGAAAAGAAGCTTCCTCTAGACACCAACAAGGCACAATTAAAAAATGCAAATGATTCGAGGCAGCATTCATCAGTTATTGGATGGAAAACAAATTCAATATGTCCACCATGGTGGCGATACAGAATTGGCTAGCTGATCCAAAATCGAAAGGGTAGCTTCCTCTAGACACCAATAATGCATAAGCAAAAACTGAAATTGATTTGAGTCAGTATTCATTAGTTTATTGGACAGAAATCAAATTCAAGATGGCCACCATGGAAGCCATAATGAATTGGCCATACTGAATTGGCTAGCTGACCAAAATCGAAAGGAAGCATTATCCAGTCATCCACAAGTTACCCCTAAAATTATGCTTTGATGAAATAAGCAGTTCTTTAGTTATTGGATGGAAACCAAAAGTTAACGGATGGACAAAGGACATCGGACAACAGACTGACATGGTGAAAACATAATGCTCCCGAGAGGTTCCAGGGGACATAAAAATGAAAAAAATCCAAGGGTGGCAAAAAACTCATACTGAACAGGGGTGGAGAACCGGTGAAGGAGGTGAGGGTAGATCAGGGGATGGAACAACACCAAACTTTTTGGATAGACCAAAGAATTTTTTTTTTCAGATTTGGTGACCAAATTACCATCAATTTGGGATCCAAAACGAGTTTGGTAATGGAAAAAAATCAGTCTAAAATTATTTGTTTTAGCTATAATATCAATAATTTTCCTTCCTTTTTTCAAAATTAAACTACAAACAGCGATTTGTCAAAATTATTCCAACAAGAGGAAATAAATTTTCAGACTTTTTTTTAGATGGGGAGTGGAGGGGGCATGGGGGGGGGGGGGAGAAGTGGTGGTAGCATTCCTCCTTCCACCTATATCTATTCCACTGTCCTTTAAATATTCCTAATATTCTACTCGTTTCAATTTTAGTGTCCAAGGTTCAGAAATTTGATGTCAAATCTTGACAAATTTGAGATTATTTTTATCTCAAAATATGCAAGTTAACCTTTCACTAAACATGACAAATATTCACAAAAATCTCTAACTAAATTTTATCATTTTTAATTTTACTTCAAAAACATAGCTTACTGCCCTCATTGGAATGTGTTCATTAATGAAATGTAAGAGAAGATAAATTCAACTCTACCTCCGAAAAGAACTCATTTACAATGTTACGTCAACACTGACTTTTGACATCACGTTTATTAGACGTGTTGTCAAAGATATTTCTATAATGAGCTATTTGATGTTGAATACGTGACAAACTTGTTAATGCATGTGGTGTCTGAAAATGTTTGAAACTTCCACCCCATCCTGGCAGAATGGCATTGTTTTTGGGGGGGGGGGGGGGGGGGGGGGGGGGGGGGGGGGGGGGAAACAATAAATTCTGTAAAAATGATTTGGCAACAGGTAACCAGGATTAGAATCACAAGTCCAGTCAAAACAGTCCAAATTTAACAAAATGCAATGCCTGGCCATGTTCACAGACCAACCGTCATGCATTACCATAATATACTGGTGCCCACTTAATTCGATATCTCTTATTTGAATACAATAAATTCTGTAAAAATGATTTGGCAACAGGTAACCAGGATTAGAATCACAAGTCCAGTCAAAACAGTCCAAATTTAACAAAATGCAATGCCTGGCCATGTTCACAGACCAACCGTCATGCATTACCATAATATACTGGTGCCCACTTAATTCGATATCTCTTATTTGAATAACCTTACTAATTGAATATACAGTGGAGCTCACTTAATTGGATATCTCTTAACTGTATAACCCTGTTAACTGAATCTAATTTTCCAGCACAAAACCATTTACCATACCTCCAGTACAAATTTGACCTGTTAGTTGAATATAGGTTATAGAGTAAACTCCTGTTAATTGAATAAAAAATCTTGTAACTTGTCGAGAAATTACCCTGATACGCCCCAGTTTTTCTTTGTTTATTGACCTATTTGGCCTCAGTACATCCAATACAGTTATTTAATCTATTATATCTTGCTTGACAGAGCTCATGGAGCTCTGTCAAACAAGATATAATAGAATAAATGCTAAGTTTATCTCTAGAATACAGGAAAGTGACACAATCCCTGTTAATTGAATACTTTTCATTGGCAAAGGCAAAGTGCATATTCAATTAACAGGACTCCACTGTATCTTCCAAACACCAAAGCATTTACCATATATTCAGCAGAAATTTTATCTGTTAATTGCATGTATAATACAGAGTGAACTTCTGATAACTGAATATAAAAATCTTATAATCTATTAAAGAGTTACTCTGATAATGACTGACAATTTTCATGTTTATATATCTATTTGACCTCAGTACATAAAATCTATTATATAATAAATAATAATAATAAATACAGTTTAGAGCCATGACTCCACGCAAATGTGCTCTCAGGCTTTACAAAACTAAAAATAAATAAAGTCAGCTCTGTGTTAATCATAAATTTAGAAGGACACTTTACGTATAGGTTTTACCGAAATAAGTGCGTCTTAAGGTTAGTTTTGAAGGACTAATATGTTTGTGGTGATTTCAAGTGATCGGGCAGATTGTTCCAGAGAAAAGGTCCGGCAATGGAGAAGGCCCGATTTCCAGCAGTTACAAGGGTACTGATCTTGTGACAAAGATTATTTGTGGAGGAGGATCTCAGAATCGTGTGGGAACGTATCGTTGAAGAAGTTTGCTGAGATATGTAGGGGCCAATCCATTTAGACATTTATAGACAGTTACAATGATTTTAAAATCAATGCGTTTTTCAATGGGTAGCCAATGAAGGTGGTACAGTAAGGGTGTTATATGACACGATTTCCTCCTTCTAAGAATCATTCTGGCTGCACAGTTTTGGACAAGCTGCAGCTTAGGACCATTTACAACCGTACATTAAGGAATTGCAGTAGTCCAGGTGACTGGTGACAAACGCATGGACTAACTGTTTGGCGACATCCTCGTCAACCACGACGTGCACCCTGCTGATGTTTTGTAAGTGATAATATGATGTCTGACACACCTGTGTGACATGACAGTCAGCAGTGTCACATCCATGAAAAATCTGAGGTTACGCACCATGGTGGACGGACAGATCAGATTGCCATCAAAATTTGGATAAATATGGGACAGCTTCGAAAGCTGGCTGCGTAATCCAGTGTAGATAACTGCGGTTTTGTCGGGATTGAGCTTAAGAAAGTTTAACGTCATCCACGACTTAATGTCATCTACACAATGTTCTAATGAGTGAACTGCACACACCTCTTGGTGGGCTCTAAAATGAATGTAGAGTTGTGTGTCGTCTGCATAAAAATGAAAATCAAGTTCATGCTTACAAATTATGTTGCCCAGTGGCAGGACATATATAACATACAACAGAGGCCCAAGGACGGACCCCTGTGGTACACCAAACTCTAATGGAACCTCAGTGGAATAGGTATCGTTTACATTTACTCTGAGTGTCCGATCAGAAAGATACGATTTAAACCACTCATAAGCTGTTCCACTGATGCCTATTCTAGTCCTAAGGATATTAAGAAGCACTGCATGGTCAATGGTGTCAAATGCAGCACTTAAATCCAGTAGAACAAGACAGGAAACCTCCTTACAGTCCATAGACAACAAGATGTCATTTTGAACACGCAGAAGTGCTGTTTCCATACTACTAAGTGGCCTATAGGCAGATTGGAATTCTTCTGACAATGAACATTGTGACAGATGTTCCCGTAGCTGTTTCGACACTGCACATTCTAATAGCTTGGAAACAAAACTTAAGTTAGACACTGGGCGGTAGTTTTTTGGAATTTCGGGGTCAAGTGACGTTTTTTTAAGAAGAGGGGTAACTAGAGCCTGTTTCTTGGTCGATGGAAATACTCCAGATGATAATGATGTGTTGACGATTTCCAACAACCAAGGAACAAAAGCAGGTAGGCATGATTTTAGCAACTTCGTAGGAATGATATCTAAAGGGCGTTGTTTGGATGGTGATTTTCTTACCAGGGTACAAATGTCACCCTCAGATAATGGTAGGAATGAACGGAATTTTACAACGTTCACCAAAGGACTACTCAGTGTGTTTGCAACATCAGACTGGCAGAGGACGTTTTGGGCCAATCCAGATCATATGGTTGTGATTTTTTCATGGAAGAATGTAGCAAACTTGTCTGCAATCTCAAGGTCACATTTACGATCTGGTAGAATTGGAGTACCATTCATGTGCACTAATTTGTCTTGTTTGACAGAGCTCCAGAAGCTTATTAGTTACTCCATGTCTGTTCATGTGGAACAGGTTTTTACCTACCCAAAGCCAGCCACCAGCCATATCTCACGAGGCCAAATGACAAATGCTGAATGGGATACAGATTACTGAGGGGAGGTAAAAATCTCTACTAAGTGAACAGACACGAGGTAACAATTTTATCTTTTGACATCTCTTTTCTCAATGGTTTGGTGGAATATCATGAGATGGCTACATATGTAGCTGGTGACGAAACAGATTTAAGAATGAATGCTAGTCAATAGATAAACTAGAATAAATGCTCATTTTATCACAAGAATACAGGAAAATGACTAAATTCCAGTTAATTTAATACACCTGTTAAATACAAAAATTTCACTAAAAAAGTGGTTATTCAATTAACAGTTTTCCACAGTAATAACCCTATATTTTATTTTAGTGTTGAAATAACTCGGGGATTCTGGAGTCGATTAGTCGACACACAAAAGTCAAGTCAAAGTCGACTATCCAGCAACCCACTTTCTGCCATAAAGATTTACATAGATTTACCTCTGCAGTTGAATATTTTTCTCCACTTGCACACTTAACTGATGCTGTTTCAATGGTGAGATACATAGGCATGATGGGCTATATTTGGATTATATTTTGGTGGGAAGTTGTTAACAAAATGTCCACTTAATTAGACACTTGCGTATAAGTTTAATGATTCAATTCAAGGTACAATTGACGGCAGATGAGGAGAGTGATACTGATGAAATGATTTACCATATGCTTTCGATATTTTGACGGTGGATAGCCAGATAGAATTGTTGTATTTCAACTTAGTCTGACAGCATTTGCATTTCACAATTGCTCAACAATTATCTTCAGTAAGTTTGAAGTGCCCCACACATCAGAAGTTTGGGTCTTTGATTCACTAAGAAGCCCTTATGAAAGTATGTAACAATAGCTGGTGTAATCATCAACTTGTCATCACATCAACCACATACATAATAATTCAAATGGCTCTGGAATCTCAATATAATGGAAATTTTACTGTATGGAGACAATTTCAAATAACTACGCCATTAACAGTATTAAGGTACGTGCGGTGCGACAACAGTCAGAAAATTCAAAAGAGAGAGCCGAAGCAACACAGTTAACTTTCACATCCACTTTGATCTCAATGTCTGGGTCAGTTATTTTATGTTCTTGATTTCACTCTCTGAACAAATCAACTGATAATTGTTTTAACACTTCCTGAGTAGACCTTGCATCGGAATTTTGTTATGTTGTAATGGTTTTATTGGAAATACTACATGTTCTGACTAGTCAACGGAGAAACCCAGAGTTGATGTTGGGCTACATCAGCATCAACAACGACTAGATGACTAATCATTTCAACACTAATTTTTTTCCTCTCACCTCTATACTTTTCATTCGATTTTCTTTTTCTTTCTTTTCTTCATTAATTTTGGCTAGTTTTTCTTGTGTTGTCTCCAGTGAAGAATGTGCTGATTCATGAACAGATTTGTATGCATTTAACTGAGCCACTGCTTTCTTTAACTGTTCATTTCTGTGTGTCAGCTGAGCTGCAAAAAAAAACCACAATGCATTATTAATACAAAGCATGTTATCAAAATTTATTAAAATTGAATGTTAACTAATGAAATTACTCTCTCAATTTTTCAGAAATCACCATGTCTTTTGAACTTGTCCAAGATTATGTTAATATGGAGCAGTCTAATAAATTTGATTGAAACCTGAGATCTACTGTTTGTATTATTGCATAAACAATGACATTTCAAGCAAAATTCAACAAACAAATGGCAATAATTTCTTCAATTTCACTGAATGGTGGTGGTTATTGAAATTGTCCAAGACATTGTCAGTATAAAGCCACACTCCATAAATCATTAAAATCTGATAATTACAGTTCAACTTATAGGCATAAACAAACATTCAGAAGGATTGCACTACAGAAATATCTAGAAACCTCTTCACTACATCCCTCCTCCGTTGGGGGGGGGGGGGGGGGGGGGGAATAATTGTAATAAATGTTACATCTAAGTTTCTTTAACCCTCTGTACAATGGAGTCAAAGTACTGAAATTTCAGGCTGCAAATTTTTCTCATGATGCTACTTGGAATTGAGCCAATTCATTTAGCTCAATGAACTCAAGCAAAAAGATTGAATTGGTTCAATTCCAAGTTGCTTCATGGGAAAGATTTGTGACTTGAAATTTGGATTCATTCAACATCAGTGAGCAGGGTAACATACATCCTTTCTTATGACATTGAAACTATTCAAAAGCAGAATTTTTTACATTTCATTCAATAATCTATTAATTCACTGGTGTTTAAAGTCACTTTTTCACTTGCAGCAATATCATGACGTTAAAACATGTATAAAGCCAAGTTTAAACAATTGGTCATACCTATGCTACTCACTTTAAAGGACTTCGACCCCAGGCATTGCTTACTAGATGGGGGCGCAGTGGCTCAGTTGGTAGAGGTGCAGGCTGCAAGCCGAGAGGTCTTCGGTTCGAATCCCACCTGCGGCAACCGCGTTGTGTCCTTGGGCAAGACACTTCACCTCGATTGCCTACATGGGGGCACGATGACGCTGTGTACTGAGGCGTACTGCACGTCGATGGTGCGCATGTCTTCAACCAATCTAACCCTGCCTGTGCTGTGGTGCAGAGTTCAGAGTTACGATGTTGGAGAGCTGACAGCTGCTCGTCGTTGCTCGGTGGTTCTCTCCGGGTACTCCGGCTTCCTCCACCCGTAAAACTGTCACGATTAGCCATTGTGCATAAGTATGTGACCTTAAACACCAATAAATAAATAAATAATTGCTTACTAGATTCTATTTTGCCAGTAAAGCAGAACTTGTTTACCACAATAAAGAAGCACTGTTGGACTTCCAGGGGTGACTTCCCAGGGTTTCCACAGGAGTATCATGGCATTAAAAATGAAAGTGTCAATGACACTGTAGCTTTACTTGTCTGTGTGTTGTGTTTGATGAAATGGATAGTGTTCAATGTTTATGAAAGGATTATGAAACAAGACAAGAATTGAGATAATTGGGAATATGTTAATTTTTGTTCCCTGTATGCAATGTTTTCAATAAATATAATATGAGATGTAGACTGTACTAAAGAATTGAGTGGTGGGTTAATGTGGCCCTCACAGTTAATGTATGTCAACGAAAGTTACCAAGTTACAGTGAAATTATTGGAAAACGAATCATTCTATCAAGTTACAATGAATTCCCTTCATAAATATGACCTGTAGACTGTGCTAAAGGTTTTCGGGCTTCAGGCCTGTGTAGCCATCACAGTTGACCGATCGCAACCAAAAGGGGATGTCCTCATCTCAACATGATACGGAGTCATCCTACCAAGTTACAATGAAATCCCTTCATAAATACGGTCTGTAGCTCCATGGTGAATGGAGCGGCAAACCGACCTGAAAGTCTCCATGCAGAACTTGGGAGACTGGTTCAGGATTCTCAGATCTTCTTCGGCACCAAGAATAGGTGGGAATAAAATCCCGCTGAATGAATGTTCTTGATGACCTCAACCTCCCCCTTTGACAGGAACATATATCTCTCTGATCAAAAGTTCCCATCGTGAAACGTCAAAAGGAACTTGGGTTAGAAAAGGCACACTCGACAGAGTTGGTGTCTCAGAAAACATATCCGCAGACTGGACCGAACATCTAACACCCAAGGATCTGATGTGATTGTGGCCCAAATGTCCTGCAAACTCGGACATCCCTCCTCCAACCTGGGACAAATCGAGGTTAGAACCTTTATTTTGAGCCCCAGCATGGCTGGTGAGAGGAGAAACCACCTCCTCTGCTAGACGAAGGATCCTGAGACCTCCCTAGGACTGCCGATGCTTACCCTTACCACGTGAGAGGAAGAAGTGGCGGCAGGAGGATCAGCCCCATGCTTCACAGAGGAAGCAGAAGGGCGTTTTTTAGGCTTGGAACGGCCCCGGCCTCCCACAGAAGGTGGATCAAGCTGGCGAAGCTATATATGTTGTCAAACTTATCTGGAGGTAAATAAGCAGCCAAGGGCCCAAGGCAGAGACGACGTGATCCAAGAGAGAAAGCATGTCTAGCATCTCTCTGGATAAGCCCAACATGGACTCCAAAATCGCCACAGGAATACCGTCCGACTTGGCATGGCGTCCTGATCCAAGATCGTCAAAGTCTTGCAGACCGACGGATGGGTGGAATCGTAGGAACGATAACGCACAGGGGCAAAAAAGGTATCAGCCTAGTGAATAACAAAGTCTTGATAGCCCTGGAACTCGGCTTTGAGTCCAATGCTGCAAATGTTTTGACCACTTGAACCGAGTGGTACGGTCGAAGGCGTCCAGAAGCCGGGTGCTCCACAGGCTGTAGGCACGCGACCGATGATCGCGGCCTGGCTGAAACCTCCGGCTGGTCTGACAGTTTGAAGGAATTCACAGCCACCCCCAAGTCAGAAGACTGATGGCTCTAAACATCAGGTGTGTCTCACCCATTGCCTGAGTCAGAAGACACATAGCCCATGCCGGGCATACCAATCGATGCCTCCCATGGTGTAGGAACACCAAAGGATCAGAAAGCAGCGCCCTGCTTCCAATCCCAAGAGGTGGCGCCACGGAGGGTGTCTGGAAGCCTCGCTGGAGGCAACAGGAAGGCTTTTGGAAAGAACCTGCATGAGCAAGGAAGGGCTTCCCTAAACTCACAACCCGTATCTGCCGAAACAACATGGTTACAGCCCGGCAAAGTGGCTTCACATCTGACCCTCTAAACCAGCCCAGAAATGCCCCAAGGATCTGAAGTGTGGGAACTCAGGTGAGTCGCCACAGACCTCTGAGGGACAGAAGGTCCAGGCTGCACAAAAATGTGCTGGTCCTGCAAAACTGGCCGAAGGACCAGCGGGCATGGACGGAAGCACAACAGAGTCCACGATGACCCCCACCATGGACATCTGAATCAAATCAAAACAAGGTGGGCTCGACAGCGGAGAGACATCAGCAGAGGGATCGGCTGGCAACCACTTCCGACTTCGCCGAGTTGAAGCCAGGGAAGGTTGAGGCTGATATTCCCAAGAAGCAGAAATCCCTGCAAACCCCTGCAGGGATAAGACGAGGCCAGCTGAAATGGAGACGGAGTTGCTGCAGGAGCGGATACATCAGTAGCTGTTGACAAAGGCAGAAAAGAGGAGAGAGCAACCGAGCTCGGCTCCAAAAGAGAGTCAAAACCCTAGTGACAGCCTCAGATGTCGACTGAAGGGGGACAGTAGTCCCGGAACCAGGCATCTCTTCGCCAGAAAATCAGCAGCTACTGCGATATCCATGCCATAAAAAGACTGCAAAACCCCCAGGAGGGGGTATAACTCTCTCCAGACAGAGTCAAATCGGGAGGCTCTGAACGACTGCGTTCCCTTTCCAGTCGACAGAGGAGGAAAACGTCACGTGCCCGAACTACACAATAGAAAAAAAAGCACCCGCAATTTTGCAAAAAAAAATGGCCCGAGAAACAGAAGATCTACTTTGTGGAGCCTTATGCCCAAAATATATTTTGCCCAAATTAAAGGTTTATTTGAATAACTTTCATGATAAAAGTATCCCCAACTATCTCCAAAGCTCCCAATATTAAAATGGTGATGGACAGAGTATTATATTCAGCCCCAACATAAGAGGAAATGGCTAGTTTGGGGTCTGTATTTTCCAAATTTTCTCCAACTTTGCTGAACCAGGACAAACCTGTAGAACCCAAATTAGGCCAATCTGAAGGTCTGCATTAGATACCGGGTACAATTACACAAGTGAAGTAGAACTTTTTCACCCAGAATAAACAAAATTCTGACAAAATAAATAATCCTCCTCAAATGCCTAACTCCAACTCTATCAACCTCTATGACCTTGTCCTGAGATCAATAATGAAAGTACCCTGGAAGTAGCTCTAGTTATGTCTTGGCAGCTCCTATCAGCAGCAAAGACTTGACATGGATTCCCTGCAGAGTCATGGGGCTTCTAGGCTGCAGAGAGGGAAAATTTGGGAACATTTTGAAACCCCAGAGGTTAAACAATATTCCACTTGTGCAGCTACCCCTGGGAATTTAAAGGAATTACACTTTGCCCAGCAAACAAAAAAATATTATAAAGTGACAAAACATAAAAATAGTGCAATGTGAAGTATTACATATGCCCCCTCCTGCAATGTCAACATGGGCAATACAAAAATTATTCAGTTTTCTGCTGCCATTCAAAATTATTCCCATGGACAAAAAACAAAACAAAAACTTTACACGGACAGTTTTTCTAAGTCTAAAAAGGGGCAGAACTGTGATAACTGTGGTAAGTATGCATAGGCATAACCCGCAATACGCAGATATTCTTTCCCCAGAATGGTCTATCACCATACCAAAGGACATTAAAATCCAACACTGGATGCCGGAGTTATAATGTAAAATGTTTGTATGGAAAGTTTTATAAGCGTATCAAGGGCCATAACTCTGGTCTATATGCATGGAGGAAATATGCAATATGTAGATGTCTTCTCTTCTTCCTAATCTGTCACCGTACCAAGGAACATCAAAATCTGCACACATATGATGGAATTATAATACAAAACATTCGTACAGAGAGTTTTCTAAGTGTAACAAAGACCATAACGCTGGAAGGAATGTATGGACAAAATGATATGTGGATATCATGACCCTCATGCTGGTCTATCATCATACCAAAGCGCATAAAAAGTTAAAAAATTTATAGTAATTTATATATTTTTTATACTTACCAATGACCCAGACATAGCTGGTGCTAACTCTTAAAATATAGGGCCAAACACAAATTTTGCCCCCCAATCCCCAAAATTTGCATCTAAAACTAAAGAAAACATGTCCTGAAGGGCCCTCCACCCTTCGCCCCTACTGCGCATGCGCAGTGTCAACGACGTTCCGAAATTGGCGCCATTAATCATTCTAATAACCAGTGCCTGGTAAGCGCTATGTACTCAGCGGGGAGGCAAGAGTTCCCAACTCCTGGGAGGGCCATCCCCGTCTGGGTCATTGGTAAGTATAAAAAATATATAAATTACTATAAATTTTTTAACATTTTTATACTGTACCAATGACCCAGACATAGCTGAATAGTAAAAAGGCTGGAGGGCCAAGGACATAGAGCAAAATGGAATACGCTCAATAAAATAAAATAGAGTCATCCCCTGTAGGGAAAAGAAGTAATAGGCCTTACATGTATCTTTCTTATTTATGATAAATTAGAAAGATACAACACCTTCCAAAAATTGAGCTTCATACATCCATGTACTCTATTAATATCCAATATAATCCTTATACTAATAATTTTTAAAGTAAGCCAATAATAAAGTAAGTCTAGAGAATAGAGACTCTTATACTCCTAAAAGTGTCTGAGAATTGCATAATCATGTCCGTTGACATATGCAATATTCAAAAGCTATACTTTAAAAACTAAGACTTGAATGAATTTTATAAACTTAAACTTCTCACTAAACAACCATCCCAATAACAGCTCAGAATTACTAACTCCGGAGGAGGTATCCCCTTGTTTTCATAGTAAAAACAGGTGACCCAAGGGAACACCCTCCCCCCCCCCCCCCTTTTCTTGCCCTGGGTCAAATAGCCCAGAGCGAAGAGGGCAGCCGAACGGAGACACTGCCGAAACAGACAGCCTACCTAGCTATAGTAGCAACTGTTAAGAGAATGACATTCTGAGCAGTAGATAATAGACCTAACAAAAGAGGCCTCAAGAAATTGACTCGATATTTCTAAGATAAAATTCATGAATGTGGATGGCTGAGCGCAATGAGCGGCCTTCAAAAATCTATAATAGCGACACTATTAAAGTAAGCCCAAGAAGTAGAAGAACTCTTACTTCATGAGCCGAAATCTTAAGCACAACTGCTAAGTCAATGATATACCATAAGCAGTACGCTAGTTAATAGAATCCATTAACAATAAAATGGAGCGTAACGTCCTTCTACTAGACATCAAAGACAGAAGAAGCTTACGCCCTTGTAATAAACAGATATCTGTTTATAAATACATAAACTGTACCCGGAAAGAGTAAAGGCCTATGCCCATACGAAGACGGAAGGACCTTAAAATAATAGGTTCCGGATAATAGGAGCCTAACTCTTATGCAACAATCCAACCTAAATAGTAACGGAAGTATTGATTCCGAAACTATGAAAGTGAAAATCATCCATCGATAGTGCATGAAACTCACTGACTCTACAGTAAAAGAGAAACCAAAAGAATTACTGTCTAAAAGGTCAGAATTTGAAAACTACTGTTTCCAGAGGCTCAAATGATTACTTAGCTAAATAAGAACCGAAGTTAAAATCCGTATAGGAATTTAATCTAAAGATTCTAAGTCTATTTATCAAAAAGTTACTAACTGACTTAGATAAAGAGACAAAAGACTCAATTGTAAACTATCGTAGAGTGCATAGGTATGAGGTAACATAAACCTATAACCTAAATAATAACAGGCTGCAGTAGATCTTGTGAAACAAGTATACTAAAAAATAGCAATGAGTAGTATGGAGGGATCAACAATATGAACATAATGATCCCTACACCACGACGGAAGAGCCTCCACTTTAGTCGCATAGAATAGCGAAGAAGAGGATCTCCTATAGTAAGAAATCGCATCCAAAGCTCGTCCAGTACAGTGCTTACAATGCAATACGGACCACACAACGGAATACATGAAGGTTGCGACCTTGCTGGTTGTGATAAAGATGACACGATTTACCCAGTGAAAAAAGATCCTCACATAGAGGAAGATTTCACGTTAAGATCCACAGTAGACAAGAGAGTAAATTACTCATGATCTCTATGAAGATAGAGATGCTATCAACAGAAATGTATTGTGGTTGTTTATCTTAGCAATACCTGCTAAAACAACAGCGCCGGAGGATACGCGTATCCTATCATTCCGTCCTATAGATCAATAGAGCGTTAACAGTATTAGCTCAGAGATCTGGACAAGCCAACACATACGTCTGCAATTGATTAGCAAGCTGTGTCATAAATAAAACATCATTGGGCGCTCCCATAGATAGCAAATCTGATTGAATACTTGTTTGTTGAGAGTCCATTCTGACAGCAACAAGCGACCCGTAAGAGAACGGGAGTCCGATAAAACTATCAGACGACCCAGAATATGACGGACCAAAACTGAACTTGGTGTACTATAACCAACAGACGGATTCTTTCCATTAAATTGAATAACGGAAACGAAAGAGTGCCTCCCTGGTTCCGGAGATACGCCACTACTGTCGAATTAAAGGACAGGAATTTGGGCATGCGTTTCTGAATAATGTTCATGCAATGACATAAAGCAAGCCTAAAAAACATTATTCCGCGGAAGTTAAACTGATAGCTAAAAGACTGCGGAACCCAAAGACCCTGGCACTTCAAATCCGTAGGGATCAGTATATATCCCAATCTGTTTGACTGGTAACCGTCATAACAGCCACACTCGGGTCCGGCAACTGCGGCGGCACTCTCTGAGTCAATCACCGAATGTTTGCCCCAGTCTGAATCTCTTGTAACACTAGATAGACAAGAGAATGTATAAATCGAGCAATTCATGGATTGCCGGAAAGTTGTCGTCGAAGAGAAGCTCCTCCGAGAACGAAGCGACTCTGAGAGAGTTCTTAACCTTACTATCCACGCGTGTGGATGTAGCTAGGGCTGCGTCACGTCTAACCAACTCCAATCAGCCACTGAAGGGCGGAGTTATATGTGAACAAACTACTGCCCTCAAAAGAAATTACATTGAGAATAATATCCCGTAAATCTTTTCTTGAAGACGTAATGATAACGCCTCAGTAAGGCGGATTACGTATAATAAAGCGTCTAAGTTAAGTCTACTATACATAATGTCGTTCCCAACATTGAAATTGGAAAAGACATAAACGGCGAAAAAGAATATATGCAGTCTTTAATCACACCGTCTAGACGCATATGAACTCTCGGTATGCCCTGCTCTGCCAAAATAAACTATTTGTAAAAATGATAAAATGGCAGAAATGAGCCACGCGGACAAGAAACTAAACTATCATGCTTAGTAGCAGGCTTGTATATATATATAAATATATAGCGTCGAAAAATAAAACACATGTTGTAATGACAATATTGGACTGCGTCGGTAAGTCAGGGACAATGTCCCTGTACCGATCGAAAAATCCGAGTCCAATGACGCTATAAGTCTCTTATCCAAGATCGCAGCAATGAAGTCCGAAAAATAATCACTGGAAGAAATGCCAGAAGATATGAAAGGCATCTTCCGATACTACTAAAGGGAAAACTCGAAATCTTTCGAATCCCTTTCGCCATCCTGTCGGACCCTATAAAGCGTTCGGTCGTCCGTAGCTGATGCAACCGCACCGACCCAGCGCCGTCGGATAATTCCTGATTCGACCGAGAAACTGTCAATTGCTGGGATGCTGCGAAACAACTGTGCTAACTCGGATAGCACGTCCGTCACTGAGGCCTGAGGAGAAGCGGTCTTACGATGCATTGCCGCAGGAAGCTCCGAGATCGTTACCCCGTGCATACTTCCAATATGCGAGCGAACGGAGTGTATAGGCCTCGTGTCCCTTGGCTACCGGATGGCGCGACCTATTCGCCGTGGAATCAGTGAATGCCGAAACTGATCGGATACTCGAGGTCACGTAGCCAATGTGCGGTCGTGTGCCCTGCTGTGAGGATGAGGAAGCATTAAAGACAGTCTCTCGGACTGTCAATATAACGGAGCGTCCCGAGCAACGGACATATGCTCCGAATGTAAAATATCTGAACCACAACATGCGGTCCCCTATGTTGTTGGCTTCCTCCGATCTGTCCTCAATCTGCCGTCACTGGGTGAGTACTAAAGTAATTAAAGTGCTCGCATCACCCAAATCTCCTTCCTAGACCGCAACGGACGAACCCGGCAGCCGAACCATTCGATGAATGTACGCTACACCGGGTGAGTTAGCGAATGTCACTCCGTAAGCGATATACATATTCCATGAGCACTTATTGCCGCTAACTCTTCATTAACTATGACGACAGAGGCACACTTTTGAAAGACATCTCCATAACTCTTCGAACAAGAAACCAGAAATGCTTGGATAGCAAGCATAAAATAATAATATATATAGCGTCGTTCAATAATTCGAAAGTTTGTGTGACATTATTGGACTATGTCGGAACTGAGGGACGATGTCCCTGAACCGAACCAAAAATTTCTAAGTCCACCGACGCTATCAGTTTCTTATCCGGCATCGCAGCATATGTTGTTCCGAAAGGGAAAGCTTGAAATCCTCCGAATCCCTTTCGGTATCCCGTCGGACCGGATGAAACTTTCGGACGTCCGTACCCGCTTCCGCGGAGCATCCCGACCCAGCATCGTCGGATAAAATATATGCGACAGATTCAGTTGATGCTGGGATGCTGCGATAAACTGTGCTATTAAGGAAAGCACGTCCGTTCCCGAGGCCTGTGCAGTAGCGGACTTACGATGCATTGCCGCTGGAAGCTCCGTGTACGTTGACTCCCGCACACTTCCTATGCGAACGTCCGGAGTCTGCAGGCCTCGAGTCCCCGGCTACCGACCCAGCGCTGTCGGATAATTCTCGATCCGACACCGTTTCTGTCGGCTGCTGGGATGCTGCGATAAGCTGTGCTATGTGCACAAGAATGTCCGGCGTCGAGACCTGCGGAGGCGCAGTCTATCGCTGCTTCGCCGAGGGCAGCTCCGCATCAGATGGCTCCCGCATACTTTTCCTATGCGAACGTCCGGAGTCCATCGGTCTCGAATCCCTGGCTGCCGGATGGTGTGACCTGGTCGCCGAAGAATCCTTGATCGGCGAAGCTGGTAATATATCGGCGGTCACGCAGCCGAGGTGCGGTCGTGTGCGCTGACGAGAAGAGGAAGCCTTAGCAGTCTCAGCGGACTGCCTATACAACGGAGCGTCCCGAGCGACGGACATATGCTCCGCTAGCGACACATTTGTACCACAACATCTGGGGCCAGATGTTGTTGAACGAGAGAGGGGCCTCTCTCGCTTGCCGTCCGGATGGACCGGAACGAGCTATGAACCGGACTAAAAGGCTTCCTCCGTTCTCCCTCCGATCCGCCGTCACTGGGTGTGCATTAAGTTAATTTTATAGTGCTCGCATCACCCCAAAATTCCTTCTAGACCGCAACGGACGAACCCGGCTGCCGAACCATTCGGTGAATGGACGCTACACCGGGCGAGCTAGCGGACGTCAAAGGCCGTCGAACCTACTAGGGTCCTCTTAGGCAATTGGCGTATTACATGAGCACTTTTCCGCTAGCCCTTCATTAATTGTGACGACGGAGGCACACTGTTGGAAGACATCACAGATACATCACCCTAATCTTGATCGTCTGAAATAGAAATTGATAAAGTAGAGTGACCCTGCGGGGAAAGGACCGGAGTGTCCAAATCCCCAACAACATACCGTGACATACGCTTCCCATATTGTCATCGAAATCATACGATACAGAACAGGAGTTAATGCGAGTACACTGACCACATATAGAATGATAATAAGGTCAGAGGAAGACTTCCTCTTAAAACAATTGATCAATATCCTTTCAATGTGAAAAGAAAACAAGTCCTGGTACTCGCACTAACCCCTGGCAATCAAAATACATAATAATAATATGATCCATTAATATAGAAAAAATAATTGAAATCAAAATATTTTGAAAAAATATTTTTTCAGAACAGCCCAAGTTTCTGAAAAGTAACGTTGAGCCCCAATGGATCCCAAGCCTAAGTGTGGACAAAAATTTTAAAAATATTTTAAACAATTTATTCAACACTTACGAACAATAATAATGTATCTAGTTATGATTAAAATAACATAAAGATATTATTATTTAGAAATCCCCCCCTCACACAGAGGGCTGTTGTAAATGTAAACAATGAGTGTAAAAACACTAAAATAAGACTCCAGGCACCCAGGCCCGAAATCAGTTACCAAAAATACACTATCTGATGCAAAACAGAGACTTCCAGGGAAGAAACTGCAGAACATCAGATGGTAGATGCAGAACACAACGCCTAACCACCCGTAGGTGAAGACGTAAACATGGGGAAAGAACAGAATTCATTCTGTTATTCAGCTAAAACTCCCAAGAAATTTTAGTAATAATAATTACAGAAACTATGCCAAAAGCATGGGAGAATAGCAAGGGGGAACTTAAAGGACAGGGAGAGAGGAAAACACTTGAAAAAACAGTGTAACTAAATAATCAGAATGACAACAAAATGGCTGCTGCCTTGAAAATAGGTAACTTAACATAATTTCATTAAAAAATTTTAAGTTACAGCCCTGATAATATTCTGTCACACATTCTTTTCCTCTCCTCCTTTTCTATCCTCCTTAGAATCACCATTTCACTAATATTTATGTGTCTGGCATCATTTAAACTGAGATTTAAAAGCACAAAGATCAGTCAGATGTTAACTGATGAAGGGCCAATCTTAGAATGATTAATGGCGCCAATTTCGGAACGTCCTTGACACTGCGCATGCGCAGTAGGGGCGAAGGGTAGAGGGCCCTTCAGGACATGTTTTCTTTAGTTTTAGATGCAAATTTTGGGGATTGGGGGGCAAAATTTGTGTTTGGCCCTATATTTTAAGAGTTAGCACCAGCTATGTCTGGGTCATTGGTACAGTATAAAAATATAAAAATCTGACAAACAATGCCAGACTTATAATGCAAAACATTCTCTTTACTATTTTTCTAAGTCTTACAAGGGCCATAAGTCTGGTAGAAATGTGTGGACAAAAGCCCACGATTTAGGGATATCATTTCCATGCTGGTCTATCAGCATACCAAGGGACATCAAAATCTGACAACCAATTCCAGAGGTACAATACAAAATGTTTGTACAGTTGGATGGATGGAATTAGAGATGGAGACCTCGACTATATACCCACCAAACCTCCTAAGGAGGTCGGGGCATAACAAAATGACAGGAGCAGAATAAATGAAGGATATCTACGCTGTTTTAGTGAATATTGGGAATTATCTCATGAGTGTGGACCTGAAAGTTTTGTTTGTCACAAGCACTTGCACGAGTGAAAAATAATACTCTCAGGTCCACACAAATGAGATAATTCCCGAGATTCATTAAAACAGCGTAGATTTTCTCTTTATAATATGCTTTGAAATGACATATTACTGTGCAATATTCAGCCCAATTCGGCTGCAACAATTTCATGACAATAACAAAAAGCTGCTGATCATTCTCTCAAGGTGACGTAATGCACGGAAGCATAACATCATTTAAGAAGCTACTGAAAACTAGAGAGGGTATCAGTACCCAATGGCTCACCAAGAGGTGGTCAATGTAAAGGGGTGGCTGGAGTTAAAAAAAAAGTTCAAAACCTGCACACAAAAGTCCAAAATTAAAGAAAATAAGCAGCTAAAGGGTTAAATAATATAATAATAACCCCTAAGAAGCATGCTAACATACAATAGGAACCATGGCAATATGCTACAAGGTAAGTCTCCACTTTGAAGAAAAGAACCTCAAACCTCAAAACCTGCACATACAAGTAAAAAAAAAAGTATCACATTTGTTTCAATGGGTTAAAATTGAGAAAAATACCCTGATAATGTCACAGTAACCATCATGGCAATATGCCAGTAAGGTGAAACCCAACCTGAAAAATATCCACTTGGATGAAAAGAAAGAAAAACCTCAAAACCTGCACATAAAAGTCAAAAAAGTATCACATTTGTTTCAAAGGGTTAAGATTTAGAAAAATACCCTGAAAGTTAAAAAATTTATAGTAATTTCTATATTTTTTATACTTACCAATGACCCAGACATAGCTGGTGCTAACTCTTAAAATATAGGGCCAAACACAAATTTTGCCCCCCAATCCCCAAAATTTGCATCTAAAACCAAAGAAAACATGTCCTGAAAGGCCCTCCACACTTCACCTCTACTGCGCATGCGCAGTGTCAAGGACGTTCCGAAATGGGCGCCATTAATCATTCTAATAACCAGTGCCTGGTAAGCGCTGTGTACTCAGCGGGGAGGCAAGAGTTCCCAACTCCTGGGAGGGCCATCCCCGTCTGGGTCATTGGTAAGTATAAAAAATATAGAAATTACTATAAATTTTTTAACATTTTTATACTGTACCAATGACCCAGACATAGCTGAATAGTAAAAAGGCTGGAGGGCCAAGGACATAGAGCAAAATGGAATACGCTCAATAATATAAAATAGAGTCATCCCCTGTAGGGAAAAAGAAGTAATAGGCCTTACATGTATCTTTCTTATTTATGATAAATTAGAAAGATACAACACCTTCCAAAATTGAGCTTCATACATCCATGTACTCTATTAATATCCAATATAATCCTTATACTAATAATTTTTAAAAGTAAGCCAATAAATAAAGTAAGTCTAAAGAATAGAGACTCTTATACTCCTTAAAAGTGTCTGAGGATTGCATAATCATGTCCGTTGACATATGCAATATTCAAAAGCTATACTTTAAAAACTAAGACTTGAATGAATTTTTAAAACATAAACTTCTCACTAAACAACCATCCCAATAACAGCTCAGAATTACTAACTCCGGAGGAGGTATCCCCTTGTTTTCATAGTAAAACAGGTGACCCAAGGGAACACCCACCCCCCCCCCCCCCCCCTTTTTCTTGCCCTGGGTCAAATAGCCCAGAGCGAAGAGGGCAGCAGAATGGAGACACTGCCGAAACAGACAGCCTACCTAGCTATAGTAGCAATCTGTTAAGTGAATAACATTCTGAGCAGTAGATAATAGACCTAACGATAAAGGCCTCCAGAAATGGACTCGATATTTCTGAGATAAAAATTCATGAATATGGATGGCTGAGCGCAATGAGCAGCCTTCAAATATCTATAATAGCGACACTATTAATGTAAGCCCAAGATGTAGAAGAACTCTTACTTCATGAGCCGAAATCTTAAGCACAACTGCTGAATCAATGATATACCATAAGCAGTACCGATAGTTAATAGAATCCATTAACAATAGAATGGAGCGTAACGTCCTTCTACTAGGCATCAAAGACAGAAGAAGCTTACGCCCCTAGTAATAAACAGATATCTGTTTATAAATACATAAACTCTAACCGGAAAGAGTAAAGGCCTATGCCCGTACGAAGACGGAAGGACCTTAATAACAATAGGTTCCGGATATTAGGAGCCTAACTCTTATGCAAAAATCCAACCTAAATAGTAACGGAAGTAGTGATTCCGAAACTACGAAAGTGAAAATCATCCATCGATAGTGCATGAAACTCACTGACTCTTCAGTAAAAGAGAAACCAACAGAATTACTGTCTAAAAGGTCAGAATTTGAAAACTACTGTTTCCAGAGGCTCAAATGATTACTTAGCTAAATAAGAACAGAAGTTAAATTCCATATAGGAATTTAATCTAAAGATTCTAAGTCTATTTATCAAAAAGTTACTAACTGACTTGGATAAAGAGACATAAGATTCAATTGTAAACTATCCTAGAGTGCATAGGTATGAGGTAACATAAACCTATAACCTTAATAATAACACGCTGCAGTAGATCTTGTGAAACAAGTATACTAAAAAATTGCAATGAGTAGTATGGAGGGATCAACAATATGAACATAATGATCCCTACACCAACGACGGAAGAGCCTCCACTTTAGCCGCATAGAATAGCGAAGAAGAGGATCTCCTATAGTAAGAAATCGCGTCCAAAGCTCGTCCAGTACAATGCTTACAATGCAATACGGACCACACAGCGGAATACATGAAGGTTGCGACCTTGCGGGTTGTGATAAAGATGACACGATTTACCCAGTGAGAAAAGATCCTCACATTGAGGAAGATTTCACGTTAAGTCCCACAGTAGACAACAGAGTAAATTACCCATGGTCTCTGTGAAGAAAGAGATGCTATCAACAGAAATGAATTGTGGTTGTTTATCTTAGCAATACCTGCTGAAACAACAGCGCCGGAGGATACGCGTATCCTATCATTCCGTCCTATAGATCAATAGAGCGTTAACAACATTAGCTCAGAGATCCAGACAAGCCAACACATACGTCTGCAATTGATTAGCAAGCTGTGTCGTAAATAAATCATGATTGGGCGCTCCCATAGATAGCAAATCTGATTGAATACTTGTTTGTTGAGAGTCCATTCTGACAGCAACAAGCGATCCCTAAGTGAACGGGAGTCCGGAAAACAATCAGACGACCCGGAATATGACGGACTAAAACAGAACTTGGTGTACTATAACCAACAGACGGATTCTTTCCATTAAATTGAATAACGGAAACGAAAGAGTGCCTCCTGGTTCCGGAGATACGCCACTACTGTCGAATTAATGGACAGGATTTGGACATGCGTTTCTGAATAATGTTCATGCAATGACATAAAGCAAGCCTAAAAAACATTATTCCGCGGAAGATAATTGGTTGCTAAGAGACTGCGGAACCCAAAGACCCTGGCACTTCGAATACGTTGGGATCAGTATTATATCCCAATCTGTTTGACTGGCAATCGTCATAACAGCAACACTCGGGTCCAGCAACTGCAGTGGCACTCTCTGAGTCAACCACCCAATGTTTGCCCCAGTCTCAATCTCTTGTAACACTAGATAGACAAGAGAACGTGTAAATCGAGCAATTCATGGATTGCCGAAAAGTTGCCGTCGAAGAGAAGCTTCTCCGAGAACGAAGCGACTCTGAGAGAGTTCTTAACCTTACTATCCACGCGCGTGGATGTAGCTAGGGCTGCGTCACGTCTAACCAACTCCAATCAGCCACTGAAGGGCGGAGTTATACGTGAACAAACTACTGCCCTCAAAAGAAATTACATTGAGAATAATATCCCGTAAATCTTTTCTTGAAGACGTAATGATAACGCCTCACGTATGATAAAGCGTCTAAGTTAAGTCTACTAGACATCATTGTCGTTTCCAACATTGAAGTTGGAAAAGACATAGACGGCGAAAAAGAATATTTCCAGTCTTTAACCACACCGTCTAGACGCATATGAACTCTCGGTATGCCCTGCACTGCCAAAATAAACTATTCGTATAAATGATAAAACAACAGAAATGAGCAACGCGGACAAGAAACTAAACTATCATGCTTGGTAGCAGGCTTGTATGCATATATAGCATCGAAAAATAAAACACATGTTGTAATGAAATTATTGGACTGCGTCGGTAAGTCAGGGACAATGTCCCCGAACCGATCGAAAATTCCGAGTCCAATGACGCTATAAGTCTCTTATCCAACATCGCAGCAATGTAGTCCGAAATAACAATCACTGGAAGATAATGCCAGAAGATATGAATGGCAGCTTCCGATACTACAAAAGGGAAAACTCGAAATCTTTCGAATCCCATTCGCCATCCTGTCGGACCCTATAAAGCGTTCGGTCGTCCGTACCTGATACAACCGCGGACCGCACCGACCCAGCGCCGTCGGATAATTCCTGATTTGACCAAGAAACAGTCAATTGCTGGGATGCTAACTCGGATAGCACGTCCGTCACTGAGGCCTGAGGAGAAGCGGTCCTACAATGCATTGCCGCTGGAAGCTCCGTGATCGTTACCCCGTGCACACTACCAATATGCGAGCGAACGGAGTGTATAGGCCTCGTGTCCCTTGGCTACCGGATGGCGCAACCTATTCGCCGTGGTATCACTGAATGACGAAACTGATCGGATACTCGAGGTCACGTAGCCAATGTGCGGTCGTGTGCCCAGCTGTGAGGATGAGGAAGCATTATGGACAGTCTCTCGGACTGTCAATATAATGGAGCGTCCCGACCGACAGACATATGCTCCGAATGTAAAATATCAGAACCACAACATGCGGTCCCCTATGTTGTTGGACGAGAGAGGGACCTCTCTCGCTCACAGCCCAGACGGACCTGGACAAGCCAGGAACCGGACTAACAGGCTTCCTCCGATCTGTCCTCAATCTGCCGTCACTGGGTGAGTACTAAAGTAATTAAAGTGCTCGCATCACCCAAATCTCCTTCCTAGACCGCAACGGACGAACCCGGCAGCCGAACCATTCGATGAATGCACGCTACACTGGGTGAGCTAGCGAATGTCACTCCGTAGGCGATAGACATATTCCATGAGCACTTATTGCCGCTAGCTCTTCATTAACTAAGACGACAGAGGCACACTATTGAAAGACATCTCCGTAACTTTGCGAACAAGAAACCAGAAATGCTTGGTTATAGCAAGCATATAATAATAATATATATAGCGTTGTTCAATAATTCGAAAGTTTGTGTGACATTATTGGACTATGTCGGAAATGAGGGACGATGTCCCTGAACCGAACCAAAAATTTCTAAGTCCACCGACGCTATCAGTTTCTTATCCGGCATCGCAGCAATCTGGTCCGACGAAAGAAGCTGTAGAAGACCAAGTCAGATGACATACACAACCGCATATGTTGTTCCAAAAGGGAAAGCTCGAAATCCTCCAAATCCCTTTCGGTATCCCGTCGGACCGGATGAAATTTTCGGACGTCCGTACCCGCTTCCGCGGAGCGTCCCGACCCAGCATCGTCGGATAAAAAATATGCGACAGATTCAGTTGATGCTGGGATGCTGCGATAAACTGTGCTATTTAGGAAAGCATGTCCGTTCCCGAGGCCTGTGCAGTAGCGGTCTTACGATGCATTGCCGCCGGAAGCTCCGTGTACGTTGACTCCCACACACTTCCTAAGCGAACGTCCGGAGTCTGCAGGCCTCGTGTCCCTGGCTACCGGATGGTGTGACCTGGTCGCCGATGATTCTCTGACTGGCGAAGCTGACTGGATATCCGTGGTCACGTAGCCAAGAGCGGTCGTGTGCGCTACCATGAGAATGAGGAAGCCTTATTGACAGTCTCTCCGGACTGACTATATGTCGGAGCGTCCCGAGCGACGGACGTATGCTCCGAAGGCGAAACATTTTGTACCACAACATCTGGGGCCAGATGTTGTTGTACGAGAGAGGGGCCTCTCTCGCTCGCCGTCCGGATGGACCAGAACGAGCTATGAACCGGACTAAAAGGCTTCCTCCGTTCTCCCTCCGATCCGCCGTCACTGGGTATGCATTAGGTTGATTTATAGTGCTCGCATCACCCCAAAATTCCTTCTAGACCGCAACGGACGAACCCGGCTGCCGAACCATTCGGTGAATGGACGCTACACCGGGCGAGCTAGCGGACGTCAAAGGCCGTCGAACCTACTAGGGTCCTCTTAGGCAATTGGCGTATTTACATGAGCACTTTTCTGCTAGCCCTTCATTAATTGTGACGACGGAGGCACACTGTTGGAAGACATCACAGATACATCACCCTAATCTTGATCGTCTGAAATAGAAATTGATAAAGTAGAGTGACCCTGCGGGGAAAGGACCGGAGTGTCCAATTCCCCAATAACATACCGTGACATACGCTTCCCATATTGTCATCGAAATCATACGATACCGAACAGGAGTTAATGCGAGTACACTGACCACATATAGAATTATTATAAAAGTCAAGAAAGACTTTCTCTTATTACAATTGATCAATATCCTTTCAAAGTGAAAAGAAAACAAGTCCTGGTACTCGCACTAACCCCTGGCAATCAAAATACATAATAATAATATGATCCATTAATATAGAAAAAATAATTGAAATCAAAATATTTTGAAAAAATATTTTTTCAGAACAGCCCAAGTTTCTGAAAAGTAACGTTGAGCCCCAATGGATCCCAAGCCTAAGTGTGGACACAAATTTTAAAAATATTTTAAACAATTTATTCAACACTTACGAACAATAATAATGTATCTAGTTATGATTAAAATAACATCAAGATATTATTTTCCAGAAATCCCCCCCTCACACAGAGGACTGTTGTAAATGTAAACAATGAGTGTAAAAACACTAAAATAAGAATCCAGGCACCCAGGCCTGAAATCAGTTACCAAAAATACACTATCTGATGCAAAACAGAGACTTTCAGGGAAGAAACTGCAGAACATCAGATGGTAGATGCAGAACACAACGCCTAACCACCCGTAGGTGAAGACGTAAACATGGGGAAAAGAACAGAATTCATTCTGTTATTCAGCTAAAACTCCCAAGAAAATTTAGTAATAATAATTACAAAAACTATGCCAAAAGCATGGGAGAATAGCAAGGGGGGACTTAAAGGACAGGGAGAGAGGAAAACACTGAAATATCAGTGTAACTAAATAATCAGAATGACAACAAAATGGCTGCTGCCTCGAAAATAGGTAACTTAACATAATTTCATTAAAAAATTTTAAGTTACAGCCCTGATAATATTCTGTCACACATTTTTCCTCTCCTCCTTCTCTATCCTCCTTAGAATCACCATTTCACTAATATTTATGTGTCTGGCATCATTTAAACTGAGATTTACAAGCACAAAGATCAGTCAGATGTTAACTGATGAAGGGCCAAACTTAGAATGATTAATGGCGCCAATTTCGGAACGTCCTTGACACTGCGCATGCGCAGTAGAGGTGAAGTGTGGAGGGCCTTTCAGGACATGTTTTCTTTGGTTTTAGATGCAAATTTTGGGGATTGGGGGGCAAAATTTGTGTTTGGCCCTATATTTTAAGAGTTAGCACCAGCTATGTCTGGGTCATTGGTACAGTATAAAAATATGCTACAGTAACCACCATGGCAATATGCCAGTGAGGTAAAACTCCACTTAAAAAAAATATCAAAACCTGCACACAAAAGTACAAAACCTGCACACAAAAGTAAAAAATTAAAGTAAATAAGCAGCTAAAGGGTTAAATAATATAATAATAGCCCCAAGAAGCATCCTAACATAAAATAGGAACCATGGCAATATGCCACATGGTAAGTCACCACTTGGAAGAAAAGAAAGACAAACCTCAAAACCTGCACATAAAAGTTAAAAAAAAGTATCACATTTGTTTTAAGGGGTTAAAATTGAGAAAAATACCCTGTCACAGTAACCACAATGGCAATATGCCAGTAAGGTTAAACTCTACTTGAAAAAATATCCATTTGGAAGAAAAGAAAGACAAACCTCAAAACCTGCACATAAAAGTATCACATTTGTTTCAAAGGGTTAAAATTTAGAAAAATACCCTGAAAATGTTGCAGTAACCACCATGGCAATATGCCAGTGAGGTAAAACTCCACTTAAAAAAAATATCAAAACCTGCACACAAAAGTCCAAAATTAAAGTAAATAAGCAGCTAAAGGGTTAAATAATATAATACTAGCCCCAAGAAGCATCCTAACATAAAATAGGAACCATGGCAATATGCTACAAGGTAAGTCGCCACTTGGAAGAAAAGAAAGACAAACCTCAAAACCTGCACATAAAAGTAAAAAAAAGTATCACATTTGTTTCAAGGGGTTAAAATGGAGAAAAATACCCTGTCACAGAACCACAATGGCAATATGCCAGTAAGGTGAAACTCTACTTGATAAATATCCACTTGGAAGAAAAGAAAGACAAACCTCAAAACCTGCACATAAAAGTCAAAAAAGCATCACATTTGTTTCAAGGGGTTAAAATTGAGAAATATACCCTGAAATGTTAAGGAAACCACCATGGCAATATGCCAGTAAGGTAAAACTCCACCTGAAGACAAAATTTCAAAACCTGTACACAAAAGTCAAAAACTTGCACAGAAAAGTCAAAAACCTGCACAGAAAAGTCAAAAACATGTACACAAAAGTCCAAAATTCAAGTAACTAAGCATGGAAAGAGTTGAATAAAATATTACTATCCCTGAAAAGCATGCAGACATAAAAAAAAATCAAAAAAAAAAAAATCAAAACCTACACACAAAAGTTCAAAATGAATGAATCCGGACGCCGCCGCAAACGCCTCCGACATGAGGGCTATGCCATAGGCTCACACAACTATCGTTGCTGAGCCAAAAAAAAAAAAGTATCACATTTGTTTCCAGGGGTTAAAATTGAGAAAAATACCCTGTCACAGAACCACAATGGCAATATGCCAGTAAGGTGAAACTCTACTAGAAAAATATCCACTTGGAAGAAAAGAAAGACAAACCTTAAAACCTGCACATAAAAGTAAAAAATAGGACGATGAAATAGTCAGATGTGTACCCATACACGCAACTAGTAGAAAGCTGTATGACGGAGAGCCAACACGGATGCCGACATTATGTACACCATACAAGGTATGGGTACATATAGAAATGGATTGGAGGAGTATCTAATTTGATGGATAAAGGCTTAATATCTCTGGATCAAATTATCAGAGTTACATAAAAAACTATACAGCACAGCACACCAGTAACCTGAATAAATATATAAAGTAACATGACAATCGGATTGATATTTTTTTAGTTATCTCATGCCAAAGGGATTGGAGAAATTTTCAATTTGAAGGATAAAGGGTTAATATCTCGAGATCAAATTATCAGATTAACACCAAAAACTATACAGCTCAGCGCATCAGTAACCTGAACACAATTATAAAGTAACTAGACAATCCAAGCAATATTTTTCAAGTTATCAAATACCAAAGGGATTGGAGGAATTTTCAATTTGAAGGATAAAGGGTTAATATCTCAGGATCAAATTATCAGATTAACACCAAAAACTATAGAGCACAGCACATCAGTAACCTGAACACAATTATAAAGTAACTTGACAATCCAAGCAATATTTTTCAAGTTATCAAATACCAAAGGGATTGGAGGAATTTTCAATTTGAAGGATAAAGGGTTAATATCTCAGGATTAAAATAACAGATTTACACCAAAAACTATACAGCTCGGTACATCAGTAACCTGAACACAAATATAAAGTAACTTGACAATCCAAGCAATATTTTTCAAGTTATCGAATGCCAATATGAAGGATAAAGGGTTAATATCTCAGGATTAAATTATCCGATTTACACCAAAACTATACAGCTCGGCACATCAGTAACCTGAACACAAAGATAAAGTAACTTGACAATCCAAGCAATATTTTTCAAGTTATCGAATGCCAAAGAAATGGATACGGACGCTGGACGGACAGACGGATGGACAGACAGACAGACAGACAGACAGACAGACAGACAGACGGATGGACGGACAAAGGATGGATGAACGACGGATGGTCACCCCAGATGCCGGCATTATGTGTACCATACATAGTATGGGTACACATAAAAAAGCATCACATTTGCTTCAATGGGTTAAAATTGAGAAAAACACCCTGAAATGTTAAGGAAACCACTACGGCAATATGCCAGTAAGGTAAAACTCCACTTGAAGACAAAATTTCAAAACCTGTACACAAAAGTCAAAAACCTGCACTGAAAAGTCAAAAAACCTGCACAGAAAAGTCAAAAACCTGTACACAAAAGTTCAAAGCTCAAGTAACTAAGCATGGAAAGGGTTGAATAAAATATTACTATCCCTGAAAATCATGCAGACATAAAAAAAAAGCAAAAAAAAAAAAAAAATGAAAACCTGCACACAAAAGTTAAAAATAAATGAATCCGGATGCCGCAGACACTGCCGACATGAGGGCTATGCCATAGACTCACACAACTATCGTTGGTGAGCCCAAAATCATCGAGTGGACCTGAAAATATTATTTTTCACTCGCGCAAGTGCTCGTGAAAAATAAAACTTTCAAGTCCACACTCATGAGATAATTCCAGATACTGAGTAAAATGGAGAAGATTTTCTATTTTATTATACGCTACGAGACATTTTAACTTTTTGCACAATATTCAGCCCAATTCGACCCCATATGTGTACATTTCAAAACAATAACAAAGATCAGCTGATTGTTTCTTCAAGGTGACGTGATGCGGCATAGTGTGATGTCATTTTGGAAACTACTGAGGAATATTCTTCAATATCCATCGAGTCGATGGAAATCAAGAAATATCTTTTAGATAATTTTCGATAATTCGCAGGCTGGCATATAATAAAGAAAAATATATCATAAAGTGAATCAAACATTAGGGCTGAAAAGGTTAACTGGTTAGCGGGTCAATAATCAGTCACACCAGTTAACTGTCACCACATATAACATGCCAACTCAGATGGAGTTGAAACGATCTTGAAGAAGCAAACAAAAATCAAAAATGCTGTTACGGGATATGTTATTTAATCTAATTCACACATTCTATTTCTTCATCACAGCAATGTTTTGGCAGCTTGGTCGATGATAACAGCCTCAAAATAGTTGAGATAATTACAGAGAGGGTGGGGGGATCCATAAATTATAATCACTTCAGCTGAGGATAACTTGACAAGTGATTTGTTCAGAGATATCAGAGCAGAATGTTACTTTGTCAATGCTTCTCCTGGCTATGTCAGCACTAAGTCAATTCGCAACCTGGTTATTTCGGCTCTTGGTCATTTCATTTCGGCGCCTGTTTGGTCACAACAGTGTCTGGTTAGTATAGTAGTAATACAGATACTATAGTCAAATCAGAACTTGAGTCCAACTACTTTTGTTGACACACAGATACATTGTTTTTTTGCGAATGTGTGTGTGTGGGGGGGGGGGGGGTGGGGGGGAGGGAGAGGGGTGGGGGTATCCATATCCAAACATTTAATTGGGACTCTTCCTGCCTTCTGGTGGTGGTGCTAGAGCTGGAGCTGTAGAGTTGCACAGTATTTCAATGTACCAAATATTTTGGGTATTGAAAACCATACCTAACCATTACCATGAGTAAATAAAATATATGATTCACCAAAATCTGGTATTACAGCGATGTAACAACGCGAGTAAACACAGCAAAGTTACTAAAGGGTTGATAGTCCCAGAATGCCTGTGGTAAATTGTCTGAAACTCAAGAAAAATGAGCGACAATGGTCGCACACACAACCACTATTAATGTTTTATGGTTTATGACAAAGTCACAATCATGGCAAAATGGCATGAGTCGATGACAAAAAGTAAAGAAATTGTTAACATGCTGTATTGTTACAGTGTAAAGGGAATGTTCAATTTCAATAGCGTTATCAGAGAATGTTGTATTTCTTCAATCACCTGTTTTCTGCTTTCCAATTTTGTTTTTTAGCACAGTAACAAAGGGTAGATATTTCTTATTAGACCACAATACACAGGTTATGGTCAAGAGAATTTTCGGGGAAAGTGTGGTTCTGCTTTATTTCTGTTTCGATAAATACTTTTCCTTAATGAAAATTCACACCTTTGAACACTGCTGACATATGCAATTCCATCAGGTACAGTAATGCTGTCTTTTATAAGACTGCTCAACAGATCGAAACTAGCATGCTGCCTTTGCACTGAGAATTTTCTTATTAAAAGAAAAATGTTGGTTAGCATTCTAAAGTGAAGAAATGCATGCTCTGCTCTGCCTTGGGTTGGTTTGGGGTTTCAGTTAAGTTAAACGTCCCCCGGAGAGCATACAAAAACTTCAACTTCTTACTACCCTAAATCTGAGTGAAGGCTATCATAATTGAACATCACAACTGCTGCTAATACAGTATATTACGATATTTTCTTTGATACCGTGGGCTACATGCATAGGACCATTTGCGATCCTAAGGCAAAAAGTAGTTTATTAAACTGAAAAAAGTGATGAGTGGTAAGTCACTGCACTTGATTCATTTACTAATGTCTTAAATTCTAGAATACAACGTTTGTGTGTCCATTTTGGCATTTTTCAGTTTGATCTCGCCCTCAGTTGAACTACCGAAGACATATGCCAACAAAATTCTTTGCATAAGCATAGTTAATAGGTTAACTATGGTTATACGATATGGTTAACTGGTTATGAAAATCCCATTACGGTGTCAGCGCTATCAAATATTATAGTACCATCATATTTTGCATTCTTCTGTTCCAACAAAAGTATGCGTTTCCGGTCTTGTTTCCAGGCTGCCAGTTGTTGATGATGTGAAGCAACCATTTCGTTGAGTTCCTTGTCACGATCTTTCAATTCAACAATCAGAAGCTGTATCTCCCGACGCTGCTTTAAAAGAGTGGTGTCACATTCTGCAGTGCAATTCTGTAAAAAACAAACATTATGCAAGTTTTTGAGGGTTTAAATTATTTATTATTTTTATTTACTGGTGTTTAAGGTCACATATTTCTGCGCAATGGCTAATCATAACTGAAACACTCAAGTTTAGTAAATTGTTTATACCCATGTTGCCCATTTTAGAGGACTTCTACCCCAAGCAAATGGAGTCTGGGTCCTATTTTACCAGTAAAACTGAGCTGGTTTACCACAGTGAACAAGCACTGCTTCACTTCTTAGGATATCCACAAGGTAAGGGCTTAAATACATGTTCTAAACGGAAGTGCATTTCTCATGATCTGTACAGATCTTTTTCTGAATGGACATTTTTAGACAGATATAAATTATCTGAAAGTCACAAGCAGCTCTAAAGCTGATATAAGGCCAATAAAAAATCTTGTTTCTCAGGCCCTTTTTCCTCAATTTTAAGATTGGGGGTGGGGGTGGGGGTGGGGGAACTTTTGTTTCTTTGTTAATCCACAAACCAGTCCTGAAAATGAATTAAAAATTTACAGAAAATGAATTATAAATTTAATTCCTTAAAGGATTTTGTGAAAAAAGTAATGTTTTCTACATTGAAAATTTCCCACAAAGCAGTTGCTAATTTAATCAACTGTATCTTTTTTGATAGAGCACAGTTAGCTCTGTGAAACAAGATATAGTTGGTTAAATTTTTTGTCCAACATGTGCAAAATAGTTTTCAAGAAAGACATTTCAAGATGAAAAAGAGGCATACATGTATTTTCAATGATGAGGGAGGTGCACAGAAACAAGAATTTTTTTTAATAGCCCAAGCTGTAGCATTTACCTGGTTGTTATTTGTTGGGGTCATGTTAAAAACTGGTTCTTGTAACATCAGATTCCGTTTAATATTGAACTTTGGTGAATCATCTCCAGTAGCATTTTTCAACTGCACATTTTCAGATAAAGATTTGCTTGTAGAATCTTTAACATTTCTAACTCTTGACAATGTGGGCTCCTGAAGATAAAAAAAAACCAAAAGAATTGTTTAACCCTTTATCCAACTTAAAGCAAGGTTGGGCGGTTAAAACCGCCCCCGGTTTTAACCGGCGGTTTTAACCGGTTTTAACCGCCCCGGTCAATACTCCCTCAAGTGGTCAATACTGGTCAATACTGGTCAACTGAAATTTTGTAAAAGACAATCAAGTAGTTTTAGTAAAAGAATGTCATATAATATTTGAAAAAACATTTTTTTTATTTATCTCAGTGGTATTTTTATATTAAAGTTGCTATTTATATGAAATATGAAAGAAATTGTATTGTATGTAAATCCTAATAAGGCTGAAAACTTAGTGGTCAATACTTGATACTGGTCTATTTAAATATTTTAAAATATTAAAAAGGTGGATAAAATTTTTAAAGTTTATGGAATAGTATTTGTGCATGTATCACAAATGTCATTTTTACAGGTAAATTACAGGTATCACACAGGTACATGTAAGTACATGACAATTAATTAAACACCTGGATGACAGATGGTCAATTAGAGATTTGATTGTTAAAACAACACCCCTTCAGTACAAGGAAAAGGGGTAATAAAAAAGTGGCTTTAATCCATTGTAATGTGATAATTTATAATTAAGGTAATAAAAACTTTTATAAGTTCTTTCATGTACTAGGTTGTCTAGACAAATTTTAGTCCAAATGCAGGAAATGGATTGTCCTCATGGATATACTCTTCATGGCTTCTTATATGTAGGGTTTCTTTATTTTTCTTTTATAATGAAGTCCAAAACCAACACTTTCATTCTCAGTTTTACACTGCTATTGAAAACGTCACTCAAAGAAAATTCACTGTTCACCAAGATGAAACCTAAAGATCCCATTTGGAACTTTTACAACTTAGGTGATTCCAGTAAAACAACTGCAACATGTGATGAGTACCCTTGGCAGGGACGAAACAGTTTTTCCTTTTTTTGTCTTATTGTAACATAAGATTCCCCACTTATTTAATAATCATTCTCTTGTATTATCATTGATTTTGTACTATAAACTTCTTAATGAATAAAATAATACTATTTTGATATCATTTGTATGTACATGTAACCTCTTTTGTCCCTCTACAATAACAGATTTATGATTTATAAAGTTCAATTGGTCAATAATCCAATCGACCAGTATTGACCAGTATTGACCGGTTAAAACCAGTATTGACCACTGGTCTGGTCAATACTAGTATTGACCGGTTTTTTGCCAACCTTGACTTAAAGTACACGAAAGTAGGTGGAGAGTGGACTATAACAAAATCACCCACAGAGTGGAGTTATCACCAAAGTATCACTTTCAAATTCTTTACATATGGACAAAAAACGCAAGCAATGTTTCATCCAATGGACCTCTGGGTTTCACCCAGAGGTCCATTGGCTGGAACTTTGCTTGTGTTTGTTATGCTTTGCGACAAATTTGCTATTATTGTCTGGGTGGAATCTCCACTCCATAGGTGATTTAGTTTCAATACACTCTATACGTACTGTACACAATATCAAAATTTATTATTTTAAAAATGATTTGTTCAAATTTTTCAAAAACTTTCAATAAAATCAGATCAAGTGACCCCTCAGTGGAATGTGCTTATGAGGTCATTCCAATAAGGGGTCACACAATATGGTTTTGTTGAAATGTTTTGAAAAATACTTTTTTCCAACTGCTCAGTTTGAATATGAAGCATGCAGATGTAAGATTTGTAAGGTACAGGGTTATTAAAATAGTATTATTTTGTTTGGACAGCACTGTGATAAAAAAGGCAACAAATTTTGATTGGATCATGACTCTATCTATGCACAATAGTATGTCAGTGTAAGTCAAAATAAGTTATAGCATAATCACAATAAACTAAGTATACTGCTGCTCCTGCACTGATAAGATCAGAATCTGACATCATTTTATGGAAAGCTATCAATAATAACATATAATAATAACTCTTTGGCCAGCCGCTGATTTGTCGCGGTCCTCATAAGAGAAGGCCATCATTCCCCCTGCACCCCACCCCCTCTTCCCCTCCTCTCCTCCCAGCATTCAGATATAAACTGCTTAATAGTGTTCCTCACTTCCTCTTTTTCAATTTCTTCAATAAGCATTCCTACCCTCTCCCTCGTGTCCCCCTTCAGCCATCTATCCTTTGTTTCTTCACCCCACTTCTGCATTATTCTTCCAGTAAATTTTATTCTATGAGGTATATACTGTGGGCATTCCAAGAGAAAATGTTCCAGGGTCTCCACTACTCCAGAGTGGCACATTAGGCATCCCTTTTCCCCATCTCTCCCAATTTTTCCCCGAAGCTCCAGTGATCTTGATCTCAGTTTGAACAGCAGTGACCCTCCAAAGGTGCCATCTAGGTACTTCTCAAAAGCTGGCTTTTCTTTATATTGTAACCCCTGCAGTGATCTTTTCACGCTAACCCCTGCTCGCCAGTTTCGATTGCAATCTTCCATGACTCTCTCTTTGACAAACCTTTTGCCTTCTTTCATTCCTACTTCTATGTTTGTGACCTCTATAGAGTAATTGTCCATTAGTTCCCTCACATGTTTTGACCACCCCGTTTCTATATTAGAATTCCAAATGGTATCGAGCATCAATTTGCACCACCGGTTGTCAGGCAGGTTTCTCAAGTAGTTAAAGTAACACAGTTTTCCCAAATCTACCCTGTCCTTGATTTTCATCCACCCAAGCTCCCCCCTTACTGCTTCCAAAGCTGCAGCATTACTCGACCCTGTTATCCATCTGCCGGCATCATTTTGAGTATTTTCCAACTTCTTAATAACGGTTTGGTTTAATGGAATCACGTCCGTGCCATACGTTATACTTGGTAAACCCACCCTCTCCCACAGTGTTTTCCCCACAAAGACCTTGTTGAAACTATTTTTCCCTAAAAGTTTTAGTTGGTTCAGAATTCTTTTCCCCTTCAGAATCAGTTTGGCTGAGTAATTTCTGTACACCCCTCTTCCCGTTATATTTATGCTTACCCCTAGATACTCATACTCTCCCGTTTCTCCTACAGTGATTTGTTTGCTTTCCCCTTCGGGGATTGAGAACTCCCCCACTCTCCATCTCTTCGTCATATCTACCTTGCGTCCAACGGGTATTACCTTGCTTTTATTTTCATTTAGTTCTAGCCGCCAAGTGTTCCCATATCTACCAACAATTTCCAACAGTTTCTCTAGCCCCTGTTCAGTTCTAGACATTAACACCATGTCGTCCGCAAAGAATAAGCCTGGTATCTTTATGTCTCCAACATTTACCCCCTCCGCACTCTGAATTAGTTCGTCCCCTAAATCTTTAACATACAATGCAAACAAAATCGGTGAAAAGATACACCCCTGCTTCAGGCCTATATCCATAGGGACTCGTTTTGTAGTGATACTCCCTAGACTGAGTTGGCTTTGCACATCTGTATACAGTGCTTTCATGATTCCCACAAAGTCACCCCCCAGTCCGATGCCCTCGAGCTTTCGCCACATACCTTCCCTCCACACTCGGTCGTACGCTTTTTTCACATCTAGAAATGCCAGAAACATCTTTTTCTTTTCAGCCTTTGTTGATTCTATCAGTTGGGTGAGTGTAAATAGGTGATCAGTGACTCTTCGTCCTTTCCTGAAACCATTTTGAATTTCTCCTAAAAAACCTTTCTCTTCAATAACTTCCTCTAGTCTACCGTATATGACCTTACAGAATACTTTTCCGATGTTACTACTAACTGATATCCCCCTATAGTTATCTAGAACTTCCTTATCCCCCTTTTTGTGTATGAACGACACCTTACTTTCCCTCCACTCTCTGGGGACCTCTTGCTTTCGCAGAGCCAGGTTGAAAAGGTTTGTCAGGACTTCAATAAGTGCCTCCCCTCCATTTTTGAGGAATTCGTTCGGAATTTCATCAGTCCCTCCCGCTTTACCATTTTTTAATTTCGAGACCACGTTCCGCACTTCTTCTGCCGTTATTTCGCTACATACACGATTGGATAGGTTCTCCTCCACCAGTGTATTTCTTTTTGGTGGGGACCCACTGCCCCATCGCCTATCGTTTATCTTTTCCCAGTGCTTGACTAACTCTGAAGCGATACGGCCTTTATCTTCTGTACTTTCCCCATCCACTTTGATACTCTGCACACTACTTTTCCCCCGTTTATTTACCCAGTTCCAAAATACGTTTGAGCTCGAACCCCCCGTTTTCTTTATTGTTCTGGCAAGACTGCAATTGTGCTCCTTCCTATTATTATTCTTCTTCTCTCAGTGAGAGCTTTCTCGACAAGAGGCCCCAAGGGGTCTGAGAGCTCTCACCTGACACTGACAACTATCAACCTGATTTGAAACAAGAAAAATGTTACTAAGGTAACACAGCCCCCCCCCCCCCCCCCCCCACCTTGACCTTATGAACCTGGCTGTGGTGTGTGACACATCCACCCATTGTCCTTTATAATTGAGAGAAGTTAGATGATTGTTACCCTAATTGTTTTGGAGTTATGCTTGAGACACGATTTGTGACCCCGAACATATGAAGGTCAATTGTGATCTTCACCTTGCAGATGCTGCGGAAACTATTATACGCGACACACCTTCTGGCTGTCCTTAACATTTGTAAAAAGTTTAACAATTGTACTATGATTCGTTTCTGAGTTATGGCTGAGACACGAATATTGACAGATTTTTAGTGTGACCTTGAAATGTGACCTTGACCTTAAAGGTACAAACCCGGCTATGGTGTGTGACACATCCTCCCATGGTTCTTAATAATTGTGTGAAGTTTGATGACTGTGGCTCTAATAGTTTTCGAGTTATTGGCTCGGACACACACACGGACACACACACGCACACTTCAATCACTATATGCCACCCGACTTTAAGTCGGGGGACATAAAAACTTGCATCTGCCCCATTAAGATAACCGTATACCAAATATCAAAACATTCTGACCGGTGGATCTGAAAAAAATTTTTTAAAAATATTCCTCATATTGAACTAAGTTATAAAATATAAGCTCAGGGACTTGGCTTTAACAAATTTGAATCTCACCTCCCTAACGATACAGTATACCAAATATCAAAAGATTCTTACTGGTTGATGTGAAGAAGAAGATTTTTAAAGAATGTTCCTCATTTTGAACTAAGTTACAATTCGATCTCCCACAGGAAGCCCAAATATGGACTCAGAGACTTGGCTTGAACAAACTTGAATCACACCTCCCTAAGGATGCTGTATACTAAATATCAAAGCATTCCAACTGCTGGATCTGAACAAGAAGATTTTTAAAGAAAATTATAATTCTGGCTCCCACAAGGCTCCTGAAGAAGATTTTTAAAGAATTTTCCTTATACTGCACAAATTTAAACATTTGGGCTCCCATAGAGAGCCCAAATATGGTCCCAGGGATTTGATTTCAACATATATGTGAAACAATCTTCCAAAGATGTTATATGTGAAATTTGAAAGCTTTTGGAGCAGTGGTTTGGGAGAAGAAGAGTCCTAAATATTTTCCTCATTACCCACCGTGTTAAAAAATGCTGACTCAGCATTTTTTTCAAAGTCCAGAAAAAGTACCCTATGATAAAACAGATAGCAATTTATTTTTTTTGACCATTCCATTCTGTTGGTTCTAAAGAAGCTTCATACCAAATAAGAACTCTAGTTTTGGAAATATGGGCCTTTGAAATTTTTTCTATTTTTAGCTCCTGTGGTTCCCACAGGACATTTTGAAAATTTTTTTTTTTGCACAAATCAAGTACTCATGACCCATTAATACTTCATATCAAATTTGGTTCAAATCGGCCTCTTGGTTTAGAAAATAGAAATTTTGGGCGGGGCAAAAATTCTTGTACCTCCCATAACGATGACAAATATTGCCCCTTGCACTTCTCTTGAACAAATATGAGTCTGCACCTCAAAAGGAAGCTGTATACCATATATCAAGTCTCTGCTACAGCTGGTTCATGAGAAGATTTTTTTTTAAATTGAGGCATTTTGCCCGATCCCCTCCTCAATATAAGCAGAAACCCAATTTGAAGAAAAACCCAAATGCTCCTATATAACCACTACTCATGTGAAATTTCATTAAAATGTGGCTAGTGGTTTGGGAGAAAAAGACCCAAACACCACCTTCAAGATTGACGACAGACAAAAAGTGATCAGAATAGCTCACCCTGACTTTCAGTCAGGTGAGCTAAAAATAATGTCAGCTTCAAGTCTTATCAGTGTAGGAAGAGAAAGATACATAGTTTATAGTGGTTATCCTACAACTTATTTTGACTTGTACTGTAGAACCTCATCTGTCAAACAAAAAAAATGGAGACTATTGAATCAGAGATGTTATTGTCATTTGTTTTGTTTACTACGACACAGACCTGCCTTGAAATAAACAGTCATCTGCAGTATGAGGGCCCCAGAGGGTGAATTTGGTGATGCTACCCTGCACAGCAGGGTAGCATCACCAAATTCACCCTCTGGAGCCCTCATTCTTGATTTCGGATTATTTTTGTGATCTTTATTTCACATTATAATATTTATGAAATACTGACACAATGATAGAACTGACAGCGATTTGATCATGAAAGAAACCATTTTCAGAATTACAGTGCTGTTAGCTTGCTTTAATCCTTTACCTAACAAATCATCTGAGAACAGGTCATTTCATACACAATCAAGAAGGGGGGCCAACGGGAGAACACAACAGGGGAGGAGTACTGGGGACTGGAAAATCTCCACCAAGGGTAATTTATTCCTGTTCCCAGTACTTTATTTGCATTGTGTTCTGTATTTATACTAAGATTAAACTTGAATTAAATGAATGAAGCCGATACTTTTAAAGAAAAACAGGTGGTGCAACACCAAGGGTGGCTATGCCCCAACCCCCCACTGCCAAGCATGAGTTTCTAGTCATTTATCTCTGTTGATATTGAATTAATAAATATCTTTTATCTTACAATCAACATGTATTTTGTCTGTATTAACTCTGCAACTGTCGTGAATCCGACCCCCTATACAGATGTTTGTATCAGGGGTTCAGATACAAGCACGTTCCTTTCGCGTGAGTTCCATTTTTTTTTCTTTTTGTTCATGCGTACAAATAAATAGTTTGTTATATATTCATCTACATTCTTGACTTATCCTCAATATATTGTAAGATAAAATGATTATTACCATTATGTGGATGTACAAAATATGTATCCGAGTCTCGCTCCGGGTTCTAAGGATAGATCACGACTCGTCTTCGACGAGTCGTGATCTACCCTTAGAACCCGGAGCGAGACTCGGATACATATTTTGTGCACCCACATAATGGTAATAATCTCTATATCTCCATTAAACCATGGCACCAATACAGCAAACCAACTAATCCTGTTTGACAGACAGGGATGTGGCTAGAGGCTTCAGATTGGGGGGTGTAGGGTAGTGAATTTCCAACTAAGGGGAGAGACTGGGGGAACCCCCTCCCAGTCCCTCCCCCTCATTGGAAATTCACTACCGAGAAAAATTTTGAAAATGAAGCCATGAAAGGGGGCATAAAATTGATTCTAGTAACTGAAATGCCAACACATTCATGATAGAATTATCAAGTTATTATTATTTGGTATTATTCTGGGAAGTGAATATGTGCTAAACAACTTCTCAAGCTGGAACTCTGAGCAATTCACATTGTCCTAACATTAAATCAGATCTTATGCAGGGATGATCAATTTTTGATGTTTCATCATTTTGTAACTGTGAATGATGAAATTAAGGAAAACAATTTTACATGATGTGATTTTCTTAAAGTGCAGTTCGTGGATTTTTTTTATTACGATAAGTAAACGTAATATAGAAATCTCGTACCGATTGACATCATGCATACTTATGAAGCTCAATATTATGTACAATAGAGTTGTATATAGTAACAGTTGGAATTTTTGCCAGTTTGGAACCGAGTTGGGATTTTGGGAAGTAAAGGAGACATCATCAAAGAAGCTCCAAAATCCAGATACCAGATAGATTAACTTTCCAACTACTCATGACCTGCACTCCGAATTTTCAACTATAGGAAATTTTGGCCAGGATTGAGGGGGGAGGGGGGGGGTGACACCCCCTCACCATGTCCCTGTTGACTGACAGAGCTCACTGAGCTCTGTAAAACATGGATGAATTGGTTAAATTCCTAACACTCCATCACCATGTCCCTGTTGACTGACAGAGCTCACTGAGCTCTGTAAAACATGGATGAATTGGTTAAATTCTTAACAGCAGTTCGGCAAAAATTGGCAGACTGAAATTTCTTCATCAGCGCAGTGAGGGTTAAGATATTCCAAGTGAATGAGATTGTTCCAACAGGTGGCTACAAGCTCTGTTTTCGCACCAAAAATGACTAAATTTTAATTGCTTTTACTATTTCTTTTAGCAGATAGGTCCAGATTGTGGGGGAAATGGGATGAAAACATTTGTAGATTGTTTTCAGTGCTAAAATGATAAAATGTACTTATATTTAGCCCTGCAAGCAGTTAGCTTTCTTGGAAGTACAGTGACTCAGTGGTTATGATATGAACTTCAAACCGAAAGGTCCACGGTTGACCCCCACCAGGGGGTAATTGTGTTTTATCTTTAGGCGAGGCACTTTATCCCAATTTCCCACATAGGGGAATGTTAGCGCTATTTACTAAGGAGTAGTGCACGGCGATGGTGCACTTGCCTTCAACCAATGCTAAACCTGCCTGTGCAGAGTTAGTACGTTAGGGAGTCTGATGGTTGCTCACCACTGCTCTGTGGTTCTCTTCGGGTACTCCGGCTTCCTCCACCCATAAAACAGTCTAACACAAGTGACCCTGGCTATCACAGGTGGCGTTAAAACCCTAATAAAAAAAGAGTTGGATGTCTTACCTTTTTGGGTGTGCTGTGACATGGTACATCTTCAAAATTGGAAACTCCAACAATGCTGGTATCTGCAATGAGAATACAAAATGATCAGGTCAAAATAAAACCGTGTGTGGGACATTAGTCCAAGTATTAAATCTTGTCTGGTTAGAAATTACATGATTATTAGCGTAAATTCACTCATTGGTTCAGAAAGCAGAAATTTTGGACAGGGCCAAAAATCTTTCCTCTCCCATTATAAAAAAGTAAATGTTGACCTACAAACTTCATTTGAACAAACTTGATTCTACATCTCAAAAGGAAGCTCAGTGCCAAATATCAAGTCATTGTACCCATCAGTTCATGAGAAGATTTTTTTTTAAAATTTGGGTGCATTTTCCACGATCCCCCTCTCTATGGGGCAGGACAAGATAATTTAAACAAAATCAAAATGTGATGTCAGAACAAACAATCACCTCAAATTTAACTGAAATTGGTCTAGTGGTTTTGTAGGTAAAGTCGCAAATACCATGGACATGGATGACGTACGATAGATGATGCATGGTGAGTGATCACTATAGCTTACCCTGATTTTCAGTCAAGTGAGCTAAAAATTGTTAAAAAATTTATAGTAATTTATATATTTTTTATACTTACCAATGACCCAGACTTAGCTGGTGCTAACTCCACAAAAACCAGGGCCAAACACAAATTTTGCCCCCCAATCCCCAAAATTTGCATCCAAAACAAAAAGAAATCATGTCCTAAAGGACCTCCATAGTACGACTCTACTGCGCATGCGCAGTGACGCAGTCGTCCCGAAATTGGCGCCAAATATCATTCTTACTGGCAGTGCCTGGTCAGCGCTATGTACTCAGCGGGGAGGCAAGAGTTCCCAACTCAGGGAGGGCCATCCCCGTCTGGGTCATTGGTAAGTATAAAAAATATATAAATTACTATAAATTTTTTAACATTTTTATACTGTACCAATGACCCAGACTTAGCTGAATAGTAAACAGGCTGGAGGGCCTAGGACATAGAGGAAAATCCAATAAGCTCAATTATAAAATAAAGAGGTAACCCCTTAAGGAGAAAAGGAGTATTAGGCTTTACATGTATCTTTCTTATTTAATATTTAAATTAGAAAGATACACTACCCTTAATAATTGAGCACAATAACATTCATGTTCTCTATTAACATCCAGTATAACCTTTATACTAATTATTTTTAAAGCAAGCCAATAAATAAAGTAGTCCAGAGAATTGAGACTCTTTATAATCATTTAAAAGTGTCCGAGTATTGTATATTAAAGCCCGTTTGACACTTGACATATACAAATGCTTCACACCGAGCTACACTTTAAAAATAAGACATGAATGAAATTAAACATTAATATTACACTTTAAAACCATCCCGGAAGCGACTCAGAAATACTGTCTTGGAGGAGGCATTCCCTTGCTTTTCACAATAAAGCAGGTGACCTAAGGGAACACCCGCCCCCCCCCCCCCCCTTCCCCTTGCCCTGGGTCAAATAGCCCAGAGCGAAGAGGGCAGCCGGACGGAGTCACTGCCGGAACAGAAAGCCTGCATAACTATAGTTGCAACTGTTTAGTGGACGACATTCTGAGCAACAGATAACGGACCTAAACAATGCAGGTCTCCAGAAATGGACTCAATATTTCTGAGATAAAAATTAGTAAATGTGGATGGCTGAGACCAATAAGCAGCCTTCATTAAATCTGTAATAGCAACACTATTAGCATAAGCCCAGGAAGTAGAAAGAGCTCTTACTTCATGAGCAGAAATCTTAAGCACAGACTGCTGAGAAGAAGATAAATCTTCATACGCAGTACGGATAGTTAACTGAATCCATCTAGCAATAGAATGGACTGAAATGTCCTTTCTATTAGGCATCAAAGACAGAAAGAAACGTTTCCGTCCCTTTCTGATGAACTGAGATCTCTGTTTATAGATACGTAGTGCTCTAACAGGACAGAGTAAAGGCCTACGCCCGTCTGAAGACGGAAGAGCCTTAATAACAATAGGTTCCGGATATTTATTAGGAGCCTGATTCTTAGCTAAAAAACCGACATTAGTAGTGAAGGTGATAGTGTTCCCAACACTACGATAATGAGAATCATCCACCGATAGTGCATGAAGCTCACTGACTCTTCTGGCAGAAGAGAAAGCTAAGAGAAAAGCTGTCTTATAAGATAAGAATTTGAAATCTACTGTCCCAAGAGGTTCAAATGGCTTTTCCTTCAATTTAAGGAGAACCCAAGCTAAATTCCACTTAGGAATTAATCTAAGAGTTCTGGGTCTATTTATCGAAAAGTTTCTAACCAATTTCGATAAAGAGACATTAGATCCAATTTGTAAACTATCATGATGTGCATAGGTATCAGATAACATAGATCTATAACCCTTTATAGTAACAGGTTGCAGTTTGATTTCGTCAAACAAGTATACTAGAAAGTTAGCAATGTCTGGTATAGAGGGATCAAATATATCAACAGAATGATCCCTACACCAACGACGGAAAACCTTCCACTTAGCCGCATAGTTTAGCGAAGAGGAGGTCCTCCTACAGTTAGAAATCGCGTCCACTGCTCGTCCTGTAAAGTGCTTGCCATGCAAGAAGGACCGCACAACGGAAAAACGTGAAGGTTGAGACCTTGCGGGTTGTGATGTAGTTGGCGCGATTTCCCCTGCCAAAGAAGATCCTCTCGTGGAGGGAGCTTCCGCGGTAGGTCCCACAACAGACACCTGAGTAGATTTATCCACGGTCTCTGTGGCGACAGAGATGCTACCAACAGAATCTTGCATTGAGATTGTTTTATCTTTAGCAATACTTGTTGAATTAACGGCGCTGGAGGATACGCATATCCTATCATTCCGTCCCAAGGGATCGATAGAGCGTCTACTGCAAATGCTCTTGGATCCGGACACGGGGACACATACGTCTGCAACTGATTGTTGAGATGTGTCGCAAATAAGTCTATCATTGGCCGTTCCCATTGGTAGCAAATCTGATTGAATACTTGTTTGTTGAGAGTCCACTCCGACGGCAACAAGCGACCCTTTCGTGAAAGGGAGTCTGCTAGCACATTCAGACGACCCGGTATGTGACGGACCGAAAGAAGAACGTGATGTTCCAACGCAAACAGAAGGATTCTTTCCGTTAGATTGAACAACGGAACTGAATGAGTGCCTCCCTGATTCCGTATATACGCCACTACTGTCGTATTGTCGGATAGGATTTGGACATGAGCATCGTGAATAATGTCCATCCAGTGACGTAACGCAAGCCAAATTGACATCATTTCCTTGATGTTTATGTGCTTGCACAGGAATTGCGGATCCCAAAGACCCTGGCATCTCGAATCCGTTGGGATTAATGATGCACCCCAACCTGTTTGACTGGCATCCGTCATAATGGTAAAACTCGGATCCGGCAACTGCAGCGGAACTCCTTGAGTTAACCACTGAATGTTTGCCCAAGTCTGAATCTCTTGTTTCACTTGATCTGACAAGAGAACGTCTACATCGAGCGAATGAATTTTCACACTCCAATTCTGAGTCAGGAAAATTTGAAGAGGCCGTGTGCGTAGCCGTCCCATCGGAATGAGATCCGCGGCGGCTCCGCACAGACCTATCAGTCTCATAAATTCTCTCGCCGTGACTTTGTCTGTATTCAGACAATAGCGAGCGTAACAACTGACTAATTTCGTTCTGGTTAACGGCAGACGAACGAGATTGTTGTGCGTCTCGAAGCTCATTCCCAGATGAGTGAATGACTTGGACGGCACCAGATCCGACTTCTCCTCGTTTACTATGAAACCGAGACGTCGGAGCAATAGAAGAAGATTCTGAACATCGTTCTGAAGCGTTAACTCGTTGCCGTACCTCTGAAGAATGTCGTCCAGGTAGGCCGACGTTACCGCAGACGAATGAGCTCGGAAGTAGATCATTACCGAGTTCATTACCCGAGTGAAAGCCCAGGGTGCTAGATTCAATCCGAAGCACATGGCCCGGAACTGATACACCACTCCTAGGACTGCGAAGCGTAGATACTTTCGGAATGTCGGATGTACCATGACGTGAAAGTACGCATCTTTGAGATCTATGCTCGTTGCATAATCGTTCACCCGAATACTCGCTCTGACCGATCGAATCGTCTCCATATAAAACTTCGGAGCGACGATCAGCTTGTTTATCCAGCTCAAATCTATGACTGGACGGAACGAGCCGTCTGGTTTCGGAACCAGAAACAGATGGCTGTAGAATCCCAGCGATTCCTGGTTTTCTACGACCTCTACCGCGTTCTTCATTAAAAGAGACTGCACCTCTGATAGCAGAGCGTCTCTTTTCTGAGGGTTTGACGGAAGATGAGTCCACTTTGGACTTCGAGTTAATGGAGGCTTTCGTTTGAAGGATATCTTTAGACCTTCCGAAGTCACTCCTCTCACCCACGGGTCGTCCGTAATCGACGCCCACTCTTGAGAAAAACTCGACAACCTTCCGCCAACCGGAACGCGATAGAGGTTTGAGCCATCACCTCCTGGATCTGCGAGGCCTGCGGTAGGAGAAACCACGTCTTCCACGACCCGCACCTCGCCTCGTCGACCTCGGGGCGTCCGACCGATTGTCCCGGCCTGAAGGACGTCCCGAACGAGAGTCGCTATCCTGACGGTCTCTCGAATAAGAGCTAGAGGACGCACCGGAACCTCTATAGGAACCTCTCTTGGGCGGATAAGACCCAGAAGTGCCCGCCTTATTCGTGTCTGCTGTATCCGACCTTTTAGGAGCGGATCTAAACAACAGAGAATCACTAGCTTTCTTTTTAATATTATCATAAATAGCGGAAAGCTTGCCGTCAAAGAGAAGATCTCCTGAGACCGAAGCGACTCTAAGAGAGTTCTTCACCTTAGAATCCACTAGTGTGGATGTAGACAGGGCTGCGTCACGTCTAACCAACTCCAGATTTGCCACTGAAAGGGCGGAGTTACACGTGGAATAAGCTACTGCCCTTGAAAGAAGTCTTAAGGAGGATTGTATATCCTGAAACTCTTCCCCTTGAAGACGCAGTGATAACGCCTTCGTAAGGTGATCTGCGTAAGATAAGGCATCTAAATTGGCTCTGTTAGACGCAATAGCTGTTTCCAACACTGCGGTTGGAATAGAAGCTGACGACGGTAATGATAGCTCTAAGTCTTCCGCCTCGTCGTCCATACGCAGAGGAACTCTCGGTATACCCTGACCTGCCGTGTCGAATTTATTGCTTGCATTAATGAAAGGCAGGTTGAGAGTATTTGCGGACAAGAAGCCTGCTTTCCCCGTCCTGGAAGCAAGTTTAAAAATAGCGTCGTTCAATAATTCAAATGTTCTTGCAACATTATTGGACTGCGACGGAAACTCGGGAGCGATGTCCCTGAACCGCTCGAAAAAATCAGAGTCCAATGACGCTATAATTCTCCTGTCCGGAAGCGCAGCAGTCTGGCCCGACGGAACAACTTGAGGAAGAAAGTGCCGGATGAAGTCCACGGCAGCTTTGTGTTGTTCCGAAAGGGATAGCTCCAATTCATCCGTATCCCTTTCACCATCCGGTCGGACCTCCCGATGTTCCCGGTCGTCCGCCCCCGATGCTTCGGCGGAGCGTACCGACCCAGCGCCGTCGGATAATTCTCGATCCGACACCGTCTCTGTCGGCTGCTGGGATGCTGCGATAAGCTGTGCTATCTGCACTAGAATGTCCGACGTCGAGACCTGCGGAGGAGCGGTCTTTCGCTGCTTTGCCGAGGGCAGCTCCGCATCAGATGGCTCCCGCATACTTTTCCTATGCGAACGTCCGGAGTCCATCGGTCTCGAATCCCTGGCTGCCGGATGGTGTGACCTGGTCGCCGAAGAATCCTTCATCGGCGAAGCTGGCAAAAATATCGGAGGTCACGCAGCCAAGGTGCGGTCGTTGAGCCCCGATGGATCCGATGGCAAAGTGTGGTCAAAAATTTTAAAATTATATAAAATAATTAATGAGACACTTTCGGATAATATAAATGTATCTTATAATGAGATAAACTACCTCAAAGGCAAACAGCCCCCCTCAAAAAAGGCTGTTGCCAATGAAAACAAACAGTGTAAACACAGAAGAAAACATGACTCCAGGCACTGAAAAAACTGGCCAGTCATCAATTACACTCTATCTGATGCAAAACAGAGACTCCCAGGGGAGAATCTGCAGAACATCAGATGGAAGATGCAGAACACAAACGTTATACACCCATGGGTGAAGACGTAACTATGGGGAAAATAACAGAAAACATTCTGTAACCAAGCAACTCTCCCAGGGAATTTTTAGAAATGAAACTTCTCAAAAATATGCCAAAAGCATGGGAGAATTGCAAGGGGGGACTTTAGAAGGTTAGGGGAGAGGAAACACTGAATAAGCAGTGCAACAATTAGCAAGAATGACAACAAGAGGCGTTTGCCTCGAAAATAGGCAACTTAACATAATTTCAACAAAAAATTTTAAGTACAGCCCTGATTATTTTTTGCCACTTCTTTTTTCCTCTCCTCCTTCTATCCTCCTTAGAATCACATTTTCTCCAAGAATTACGTGTCTGGCATCCTTTAAACTGAGATTTACAAGCACAAAGATCAGTGAGATGTTGACTGATGAAGGGCCAAACAGAGAATGATATTTGGCGCCAATTTCGGGACGACTGCGTCACTGCGCATGCGCAGTAGAGTCGTACTATGGAGGTCCTTTAGGACATGATTTCTTTTTGTTTTGGATGCAAATTTTGGGGATTGGGGGGCAAAATTTGTGTTTGGCCCTGGTTTTTGTGGAGTTAGCACCAGCTAAGTCTGGGTCATTGGTACAGTATAAAAATACTGTGTGTGAGATATTAGTCCAAGTATTAAATCTAGTCTGGTTGGAAATGATTAGTATCAAGAGTGCATCAAAATCCAAGACTCTTATCTTGACAGAAACGTACCGATTGGAAAAAAAATAAAATTTGAAAGGTGATTTTTTGTGAATAGTGCTGGAGAGTTATGGCCATTTGTTGGATTGGATGAAGGATTGAAGTCTAAAAGGCTGGGCAAGGGAAGGTTTTCATTGGCAGACAGCAAGATATAGATTGAAACCTGCAAGGCTGGCTATCCAATTTTTCCACTATCTGAGGTTTGTCCTACTATTGGTATATTTTTTTCATGGCTGTGATTTTGCTTTCCATTAACTGCTCATTTTTTTCATGGCTGTGATTTTGCTTTCCATTAACTGCTCACTCATGACAGAAATATGGAAATCTTTTGTATGACAAATATCCAGTAAGTAACTTTAGCAAATCTTGCAGGGAAATACACAGGCATGATCGAGGTCTGAGTTTTTTATGTGAGATTAAAAAAGTTACATTCTGTCAGGCCCAAGTATTTTGCACAAGATTTGTATAAGTTACATTCAGGGCATTTCTCACTGTTTAACTGGATGAGTGCTAAATTATTTTTGGTCATCAAAATTTGGTCATATGACATTGCCTGGTTACAAATTACAATTTAAGGGAGAGTGCCGAGAGTTAACTTATAACAAGGTAAAACCCTACAGACTACATAATTTCACTTTGAAGATAATACGAAGTTCATGTACAGAATATGAAGCCTTTAAGTTACGGTACCTGCACATCAGAATGAAGGGCAATTGTGGGATTTCAACACTCAACCAGGTATTAATTTATTTAAAGATGTTTAAGGTCACATATTTCTGCACAATGGCTAATCGTGACCACAACATGGAGATAAAGTCAAGTTTATACCATGTCGCCCGTTTTAGAGAACTTTCACCCCAAGCATTCGTTATTGTGTTCTGTTTTAACAGTAAAACAGAGCTTGTTTACCACAGTAAACAAGCACTGCTTCACTTCCCAGGGTTCCCATGGAGGATCTATTAGTTAACCAGTTAAATCCAATAATACACAATATTACCATCTAATCCCTGACAGCAGTTAGTGGGTACCAAAACAGATTTTATTTATTTTCATGCAGTATGCTTCAGTGCACAGTGCCACGGTGCCCATGCCAAAACAGTGTTGGTAATGAAATGGTTTTACTGAAACAGTCAATCAGGTACATGCAATATTCCCTCACCGTTTCAGCATCATACTGGGAGGGGGGAGGGGGCTCATTTTAACCCCCTGCACACTGATGTCAAAATATGAAAATTTCAATCTGCAGATTTTTCCTATAATGCAACTGGGAAGTAAGCCAATTCAATCTTGTTTAACAGAGCTCATTGAGCTCTGTCAAACAAGACTGAATTGGATGAATTCCCAGTTGCATTATGGGAAAAATTTACTACCTTAAAATTTGGTATTTTGACATCAGTGTGCAGAGGGTTAAGGGACCCTTTTTTCAAATCTTTAGCAAGAGAAATGGCAACATAATATTTATAAGTTTCTTATTAGCAGTGTGAGGGATGAGATTAGAAATACACAATACGGCAGCTTTTTTCATGAAATTCTCTCATTAAGCCGATATGCTGTGCTGTAATGCACTGTTGGAGAGGACTCAAGAGAGCTCTTTCCAACAGTGTTTTACATCATAGTATTTCAAAGGACGCCAAGTTTAGTCATCAATATAAAATTTATTCCATGTCAATCTAGAATTAAGGTTTGTTCACAACATTCTAGAATGTGTGATGAAAATAAAGTTGTATCAGACACTTGTGTGAAACAGGTTTTTTCACTTTTTCAATATAAGAATGGAACTAGTCATATTTTTGGGGATACATGGATTCATTCTGATACAATGGGCAATTATTTTGATGTTGTAACGTGGATGTTAGCAGCCTATAGTATTTGAGGTTTTAATATTTCCATAGAAACTCAGATACTATACACCAACTAATTATCAGACAAAACTTTCTAATTTATTTATTAACATGAACAATATTAAATACTGATTGAACGAGTATATGGGTTAAAATATGACATGGCAATGACAGACATGCAGTTCAAACTCAGAACAATGTAGGCAGAATATGAAAGCATCCTTGACTGAATGAATGACATTGTGCGAGCACGTTTCTAGATCAACAAAATCAAAATACAAAACAAAGTGTGTGTTGGCGAATGACAACTTGTTGAAATTCATTGGAATTCATAAGGATTCTGTACCTCTGTTAAACTCTATAACACAGACTTTAACCCTTTACCTAACGAATCGCACGCATCCGCCCGCGTAATATGCAAATTCAGCAGTTGAAAAAATATTATTTTTCAAAAAGTTTCAACAAAACCATATCATGTGACCCCTCGTTGGAACGAGCTCGTCGAGCTTGTTCCAACGAGGGATCACATGATATGGTTTTGTTGAAACTTTTTGAAAAATTTCAAAAAATGATATTAAAAATAATAAATTTTGATATCGTCTGCGTTGGGTAAAGGGTTAATAAATTATGAGAGGGCATTGTGAACAATACAATCATTTCTCTTGGACATAAATGTAATTTACAAGGAATGAATCGACAATGACAACCGTGCTCTTGACTAAAATCTTAACCTGTCAATCAGTTGAATAAGAACAGCCTCACAAGGAGTCAGATACACATGTGAGATTTAAGTATTTCTCACTGAAGTATTTGCCGAATTTAGACCTACTGTTTCTTGTGAAAGTATGGTAACTTTTTGGTGGGGATCGCATTAACCACTCACAATTCATGCTTTAAAATTTAGGCATAAAAAGACAGTAAATTGTATTTCAGTTGAACAGTGTTTCATAGACTGAAATGCTGATGCATTGCAATTTGCAAGTTGAAACTATAAATGAAAGTTCAAACGGCATACAAAATAACAATAAGACTGGTCTCCTGCTTGTGAAAATTAATTTGAATTTTTGTCTTGTATTATTTCCTGAACGTCTACATATGTGGAGGCTTGGTTAATTCTTACTTTGTATTTACAGTGAATGGTCTGCTTAACTGGTAGTGTGCTGGAAGCCCATATTTGGGTTTTAATCTGAAGTGCAGGTAACCCATCTTAAAGACTTCATATTCAGTGGATGTACTTCATATTAGAGATGGGCGATTAACTGTTATCAAAACCGAAACCAGAACCAAAACAATTACAGAAAACCTGTTGTCGTGGTTTTCAACTTCAACGTTGAAAATCTCTAATCAGGTCTTCACTTCTCAGAATAAAGAGAGAAACAACCTAAAGTTAACCTTGTTTTCAAACTTCAGAGTCACGTTACCCCTTTTTCAGAACAGCTGCACTAGTTGGTATTGCATTCAAGTGTGGCATTTACTTCGAAAATAGGTGACAAAATTACTTTTTACGCATCGTCTTTTAAACATTCATCTGTTTGTCAAATGCGATTTTCTTTGCAGAACAGGAACTTGTCACTTGTTCCACATTTATAATGAAAAATATATCTATTTCTGCACATAATTTTGAAAGCTTGAACTCCGAAGATGGCATCAAAATCACAGCTGAAGCTGGATGGAAATTTATGGTTACAATGATCTATATGAGCGACTTTTACTCGTTGAAATTTTTATGGTCGGCATAATTTTTTAGAGTGTGTCAGGTTACCCTAAACACAGGTATCTGGGGAGGGGCGTGACTAATTTTGCAACAGATTAAAGGCAGAAATCATTTTTCTCAAACTTGAAACTCTCGAGATAATTTATGCAAATACATTGTGCTCCGGAAATCAGAGTACCAGTATATTACACAGGTGTGTTGCCCTGGAAAGGGAGTCCCTGTGACACTGACTGGTGCCAAATACATCTTCTTATATGCAAGTTCAATGTATTGTTATGTTTGTACAATGAAAACCAAAACCGAAAAAGAAAACCTGACTCTTTGAATGAAGCCGAAACCGAAACTGGAACCAACATGAAATTTGAAAATCGCAAATCTCTACTTCGTATTATCCTTGAAGTAAAATGAAAGTGTCAATGACACTGTAGCTCAACTTGTTAAGACATGTACATGTATAGTATGTGACACAGCAATGACAAACATCTGGGTAATGACCTGATAACAAAGGTACATATAAAGTATTGTAACGGTGTGTACACAAATACTGACCGTAGCTTGTAACAAATGTACAGGTAAAGTATTGTAAAGGTGGGTGACAGTCAGATGCTAAACTAGAAAAGAAATCTTTGAGTCCCAGAGAGGGTCTGACTGAATCCCAAAATATTTGTTCTCATAACACAGTGATAACAAAGGCACCCCAAAACACACTCGTTCCTGTCCCAAGGTGATAACAAAGGTACCCAAGAAGTTTCGTGAAGATCAGTTCATAAATACGAGCCATATAGAAGTTGTGACAAAAAACTGATTGGACCTAATTTTGGTACAAAATGGCCACTGGAAGCCATCTTGAATTTTGGACCGCACCCAGAAACACTCGTTCTCATCCAAAGGTGATAACAAAGGTAACCAAGAAGTTTCGTGAAGATCGGTTCATAAATACAGCCTCTAGCCCGAGCCGTATTGACATGTGCACTTACTGTGTACAAGTAGCACTGAACAAATCAAAGTTCATCTAATTTGCATAATTTCTGCACGAGAAAAAAAACCTGTACTATATGTGATGAATTCCATGTTACTAAACATTCATACAAAAATTTATTCACATCAGAACTTTCATACAGAAGTTCTGTACAAAAAACTGATTGCACCAATTTTGGTACAAAATGGCTGCTGGTGGCCATCTTGAATTTTGAACCACACCCAAAAACACCCGTTCTCATCCCACGGTGATAACAAAGGTACCCAAAAAGTTTCGTAAAGATCAGTTCATAAATATGGCCTCTAGCCTGAGCCGTATAGAAGTTGTGTACAAAAAACTGATTAGACCTAATTTCGGTACAAAATGGCCACTGGTAGCCATCTTGAATTTTGGACCGCACCCAGAAACACTCGTTCTCGTCCCAAGGTGATAAAAAACTACCCAAGATGTTTCGTGAGGATCGGTTCATGAATACAGACCCTATCCCGAGCTTACTGTGTGTAAGTAGCACTGAAAAAATCAAAATTGATCTAATTTGCATAATTTCTGCACGAGAAAAAAACGGTATTATATGTGATGTATCCCATGGCAATAAACATTCACACAAAAAATTATCAAATCAGCGCTTTCATATGGAAGTGCTGCGCAAAAATCTGATTGCACCTAATTTTGTACAAAATGGCTGCCATCGGCCATCTTGAATTTCGGACCGGACCCAAAAACACTTGTTCTCGTCCCACGGTGATACCAAAGGTACCCAAAAAGTTTGGTAAAGATCGGTTCATAAATAAGGCCTCTAGCCCGAGCCGTATTGGCATTTGCACTTACAATGCTGAATGTAACACTAAATACATAAAAGTTAGTCTAATTTTCATAATAATAAAAAAAACCTGTATTATATGTGATGTATCCCATGGTACTAAACATTCAAACAAAAAATTATTCAAATCAGAGCTTTCATATGGAAGTTCTGTGCAAAAATTTGATTGCATCTAATTTTGTACAAAATGGCTGCCAGCGGCCAACTTGAATTTCAGATCGGACCCCAAAACACTTGTTCTTGTCCCACAGTCATAACAAAGGTACCCAAGAAGTTCTGTAAAGATTGGTTCATAAATACGGCCTCTAGCCCGAGCCGTATTGAATTGTTGACGGACAGACGGACAGATGGACAGACGGCCAGACGGACAACTGGCCATGGCATAAGCTCAAATTTGACTTACGGCAAAGTTGAGCTAATTATTCAGTCGTAAAGGATTGGCCTTGTTACAATTTATGGTAGAGTGCCTGGGCAATCTACCATAGAAATTAACAAGGCAGAGATGTGTCCAAAAATAATTAAGCACTCTACCAGTTAAGAAATTTGCAAACATGTGTAATAAATACAGAGCCACACAAACAAGTGAATGGGTTAATGTTTATCGCACTTGTTTGGTTTGGGGCAGAATACCACTCTAGACTTTGCCTCTCATGGTATTCTTGTGCCCAACCAAATTCATGCGATAAACATTAACCCATTCAAATGCTTGTGCGCTTCTGTCTATATATCACAGTTCTGAAGTAAATAAAGCAAGCTTATGAGGCCTGGCACTTATGGATTGGTCCTCAGACTTGCATTGTTTGTACAGTTCGATGAGTTGACTTGACCTGTGAACGGCATTGTACTTTGTATTTCATCATGCAGTTAATGTGACATCACAGCACCAACTTCTCACTGCACTATAAAATTAATTACTTTACAGTCACTGTGTTTCATAAATGACCCATTGGTGTGGCTGTTCAGTTTTGAATCACTTCTCCTCCACAACACCGTTCCTCATTTTTTCTGTATCCACTTCATTTCGATGGACTTCTTTTACTCACTTGGTTCACTCGTTTGACATCGTTCAGTCTTTGATAGGATCTTGTTTCTCTACATTCAAACTGATATTTTTGTTTCCCAACCTGGTCTAAGGTTTTGCCTATTCTCTCTGCCCACGTTTCGTTCTATTGGTTGGCTGGTTCTGCAGATACTGTGGATTTCTTTCATTGTTGGGACAGTATAACCCTTTTTGCTGTTTTCTTGTGTTCTTTTTCTTCTTTTTATGAGTGTCTCATTACTGGTGGTTGTTAAAATCATTTTTTCCCTCACAGGCTCCAGATATATAAGCTGAAGTGCCTTTTGTGAAGTTTTAGGAATTGCGTCACCTATGGCAAGATGCCATGTGTTGAAGGTTAATTGGATTCAGATATATGTGCTGAAGTTAATATGTAGTACATCTTAACTGGTAGAGTGCTATATTATTTTTGGTCACCAAAATTTGTTCACATGTCTTTGCCTTGTTATAATGTATGGATAACGATGCAAATCCATACAGACAAAGAAATTCACTTCAAAGATAATATGAAGCAAATCCACTGAATATGAAGCCTTTAGGTTATGGTACCTGGACTGGTGATTAAAGCCCAATATGGGCTTCCAGCACTCTACCAGCTAAGGTTTCATTGTGCTGCTTCAGATATATGAGCTTAAGTAGGTGGAATTGTATATCCACTGTTATATACATATTTGCTTCTTCAGATATAGGAGCTGAAGTATCTTACTTATATTTACATCTACATTTTGTATAATTCTGCCATACCTTTTGTTTGGTTAATAAACCTGGCCATGTATGTGATGATGTTTTGTCATAAGGTACATTTCAAATATCATTATTTGTAGTCATCTTGCTAAACCTAGTTTCCCACTAAGGGTAATTCATGTGAACCTGCCAGGGGTACAATTTAAAGATAATCAGAGAATCTGATTCTTGCAAATTCATTCCTGCCTACTACTATGGAACAGCGCCACTTAAGCGAGGTCCACTGGATCTTCACCCTTGAAATGCTACAACCATTTGGCCTCAACAGAAAGGACTTTTAAGTAGATAATATATATATATATATACTAGCAGGTGTTACCCGGCGTTGTACAGGCGGGAGAAGATGGTTATGTGAATATACCCTCAGATATTATCGGCTCAGCAGTTTTTGAAATAGGTCAAGGTCACCAATTTCACACAGGCACTCCAATAAAGTCAAAATGATCGATGGGTCAATAGACTCGCACATATGATATTTTAGCCCGATCAGCCCAGCTGTTTTCGAAATAAAAGGTCAAGGTCAAGGTCACCCCACACGGGAACCCCGATAAAGACAAAATGATCGATGGTTCAATATACACGTACATATGAAATTTTAGCCTGATCGGCCCAGCTGTTTTCAAAATAAAAGGTCAAGGTCACCAATTTCAAGGTCAAGGTCACACCGCACACCACCCATCCCATGTTACGAGTTACAAGAACCCAAACCACGGGCACCCTGATAAAATCAAAATGATCGATAGGTCATATACCCGCACATATGAAATTTTAGCCCGATCGGCCCAGGCATTTTCGAAATAAAAGTTCAAGATCAAGGTCACCCCGCATTGGCATGCCACCCATCCCATGTTACTCGCAGGGACGAATTACCCCGTGTACAAAATTTGAGATTGATCGGTCGAGAAACGGAGTTCATCCAGAACAAAGATAGATAGAGATATAGATACAGACATTCGCATTTATATTTTAGAATATAGTAGAATTTTGATTAAGCAAATGAATCACGGCAACAGTATATATATAAGATGGCATATCATCACCCTGCTATGTTATACAGACTTTGTATATCATTACTTCAAGCCAGTGGGCAATATTAAGCTTGTTGTTGCTTATATGAGATCGTGAGTGAAACGTAAATACAAACAATTTTGATCCTGTAGTGTTCCATGTAACCATCGGCATGAACCGATGTTCAAACACTTCTACCGATGGTCAACCAATGGCTTAAAATCAGCTGATGTAAAATGTGATTGCCAAATATCAGTTAATCACTAGCTTGGATGTTTTGTTTCATGCCACCCAGTTTGCTCTTAGTTAAGCAACTCTTTTGTATGAAACTCCCTAAATACAATGTATGAAATTTGTCCTTGTATTAACTTCTAGCTACCCTGTACATTTGTTTGTGTGAAATAATTAAATCTATGCTGCAGTGTAGTTCTTAAATGAAACTGTGAGTGCAAGGTTTTATTCTATATACAGTTACTCATTACTGCAGCAGAAATGAACTTACGATCAATAACTGGGAAAAACTGTCCAAAAAATGTTAACTCTCACCCCACCATTCTAGCTTCAGTTCAGGCTGATATTAATGTTTCAGATACGACGGTGCACAAGGGAGTTTGCGATAATGCTAAATTTTTTGAGATAATGCTAATTTTTTATCAATTTCAAGACCCTTACCTGTGTCATCAGCAAACATTACTGTTTTCTTCTTCTTAGTCTGCGGTGAGGAAAAGCCGGTGACATCTCCTGATATACATGATGCATTTGCTATCAAACTTGCTTCCACACCATCCTAAAACAAAAATATACATATATAGCTTCCACACCATCCTAAAACAAAAATCTACATATATACAAACTTTTGATTTTTGAGGCATGCAACTGCATTTGTGCAACATAACATGCCTGCATTCATAAAGCAGTAAACAAAAAAATGTGTGCCCAAAATTTTTTGCATGTCCATTTCAATGTAACTCGAGTAGAGTATGGGGTACAGGAATCAATGACCAGTAGTGCAGTTTTTCAGGTATTTCACATTTGCCTTTGGCTTACATGAAATACAGAAAAAACTCCACCTCGGATCACTGATTTCACTCCTCCAGTCCACCCCTCCTCCCTCTCCCCTCACCTATGTGTTCTGTTTTAAATCATGCCTCTAGAATTAATTTGGCATGTATGATTACTGCCACAGATGATAATTTCTAACAAGAGGCCCCAGGGGACCTGAGGGCACTCACCTGACACGGTAACCTAAATATCAACCCAGGGAATTGATTTCAACAAGTTGCATCTGCCCCTCCTAAGAAAAGCTTATACCAAATATCCAAAGATTCTGACCAGTGGATTTAAAAAAAATAGGAAGATTTTTAAAGAATATTCCTCTTATTGAACTAAGTAATAATTCGGGCTCCCACAGGAAGCCCAAATATGAACCCAGGGACTTGGCTTGAACAATTTTAAATCTCACCTCCTGTGGGATGCTGTATACCAAAGATCAAAAGATTCTGACTGATGGATGTGAAGATGAAGATTTTTGAAGAATATTCCTCATATTGAACTAAGTTATAATTCGGGGTCCAACAGTGAGCCCAAATATGAATCCAGGGACTTGGCTTAAACAAACTTGAATCTCCCCACCCCCTCCCCCCCCCCCCCCCCAAGGATGCTGCATATCAAATATCAAAGCATTCCAACTGCTGAATCTGAAGAAGAAGATTTTTAAAGAAAATTCCTCATATTGAACTAAGTTATAATTTGGGCTCCCTAAATATGAACCCAGGGACTTGGCTTCAACAAACTTGAATTTCACCCCCATAAGGATGCTGCATACCAAATATCAAAACATTCCGACGACTGGATCTGAAGAAGAAGATTTTTTAAGAAAAATTCCTCATATTGAACTAAGTTATAATTTGGGCTCCCACAGGGAGCCCAAATATGAACCCAGTGACTTGGCTGCAACAAACTTGAATCTCTTTTTAAGAAAAATTCCTCATATTGAACTAAGTTATAATTTGGGCTCCCACAGGGAGCCCAAATATGAACCCAGGGACTTGGCTTGAATTCCCCCCCCCCCCCTCCCCCCTAAGGATGCTGCATACCAAATATCAAAACATTCCGACTGCTGGATCTGAAGAAGAAGATTTTTAAAGAAAATTCCTCATATTGAACTAAGTTATAATTTGGGCTCCCTAAATATGAACCCAGGGACTTGGCTTCAAGAAACTTGAATTTCACCCCCCTAAGGATGCTGCATACCAAATATCAAAACATCATTGTGCTAGTAAATTATATTTTGGGGGTGAGCAGGCAACAGTGTGCCAGCTCAACACAGCAAGTGATTAAAGTCTCTTTGTGGAAAAATGGTCAAATAATACATGTTATAAGTTGAAAAGACATATCATAAATTATTAGGTTACATGTATTTCAAATAATGCAGTCTAATTCTTACCAGATTTCAGGGTAAAGGGTATTACATTTTGGATATATGCTATAATAGTATCTGTTTACAAAATGCATCTAATAACTGAAACGATCCACAGCAGTTTCGTTTCTTATTGTGAAAAAACTTCAGAGGTTTGTGCGCTGTCTTTGATCAGCCCAAGAGACAAAGAATTTGCAGTCAAGTGTGGAATTTGTGGTTACCATGTTGTAATGTATGTCAAGAAGTGAAATACACAAACTTTAAAGGCAAATACTCCACTGATGTTGCATTTTATGTTATGGACCAAAGCAAACAAGAGGCCTGCATCACAAAGTGCTGCCAATGCCCCCGACCGTCGGGTTTAACCCTTTACTCAACGCAGAGAATACCAAATTTATTATTAGGCTTCTCCTTCTGGAAAAGACTATTGTTATGGCCACACAAAGTAGATCTTCTGTTTCTCAGGCCATTATTTGTGAAATTGCATGCAAGTGAGCGGTTTTTTATTTTATTTTTATTTCAGTAATTACTTTTTTGCCATCAAAAGTTCATGTTCTTGGTTCAAGTTTTAGGCCTCATAATCTACAGAATAGCATGGGTGGTGGTGTATTTCATCCCTTTAAAGCATTGCAAAGCCTTCTTGCACTCAAGGGACAAATTCATCAATGTTTTTAACTTGGGTAAAATATCAGACATAAACCATTTAATTTTTATTTTTTTTAAGTTTAAATTGGTTATAAAAAGAGAGCATGCGGCAGCCAAAAGGACCATGCGGAAGGGCCTGAGAAACAGATTTTTTTATTTTTTTAGGCCTATTCTATGGATTATTATTTTTGGGGTTTTTTTTTCCACACATTTTGTCCGTACAATTTTCGAACCGGTCTTCACACAATTCTGCACATGCATGGAGGGGCAAAAAATCTAAAAATCTACGGAAGCGGAATTTTTGATTTAACCCTTATTTCGCCAGAATTGGAAAAAAACTGCCAAAATTAGGGTTTATAGGCACTTTCTCAAAACGCGTCTTGCAGATTTTTTTTCAACACTCATCATTGTTAGACCTGTCTGTGACACGACCATTCATATACAAGAGATATTAGGCAATGCATATGTTAACCCTCCATAGGCTGTCAAACATCAAAATCTTTATGCAATGGGCTGTTTTCGAGCCCCTGAAGCATCCAAACGATACACGAGAGATAAACATAACTTCCTTTATTGGAAGTGGGATTCACCGTGGATCATTTTTGTAAGTAATAAGGGTATTCACAAAGCCAAGCGTTAACCCATTTCGGGTTGGTTAAACTGCAATACCCCTCAAAAGCTCAAAAATGCATGTTTTCTGTGGATTTCTCTAAACGAGTCTTGTAGATTTTCAAGAAAAATTGACCACGCGTAGGTCTTGGTGTGACAATAAAAGTTGCATGGACAAAATACTCCGGTGAGCATTTGTTAACCATCCACAGGCTGCTAAATGTCAAAATTGTGATAAAATGGGCTGTTTTTGGACACCAACAGCACCCAATGGGTACGCCACAAAGAAAAGTGCCTTCTTTCATCGAGCACACAATCTATATGGAAACATTTTTGTAAGTGGTAAGGGTATTCAAAAGTCGAAGTCTTAACCCATTTTGGACAGGCCAAAGAGAGATACCCCTTAAAAGCTTAAAATTCCCATTTTCTGTGGATTTCTCTAAAAACATCTTGTAGGTTTTCAAGAAAAATTGACTACTCGCTGATCTATGTGTGACATTACAAGTTGCATGGACAAAATATTCCGGTGGGCGTTTATTAACCCTCTACAGGCTGCCAAGCATCATAATTTTGTTGAAATGGCCTGTTTTCAGACATGCACAGCACCCAATGAAAACTGGATAGATAAACATAATCTCCTTTGTTGGAAGTGGAATTTACCGAGGATCATTTTTGTAAGTAATAAGGGTATTCAAAAAACCAAGCATTAACCCCTTTTGGGGAGGTTAACAGATATACCCATCAAAAGCTTAAAAAACTCATGTTTTCCCTGGATTTCATTACAAACATGTTGTAGGGTTTTCAAAGAGAAAATGACCATTGATAGATCTTGGTGTCACATTACCAGTTACATGTATAAATTATTTTGGTAAGCATTTGTTAACCCTCCATGGGATGCTAAATGTCACAATTTTGAAAAAATAGTCTGTTTTTGGATAGGGAAACATTTTTGAAAGTAGTAAGGGTATTCAAAAATCACGGTCTTAACCCATTTTTGACTGGTTAAAGGAGATATACCCCTTAAAAGCTTAAAATTTCAGTTTTCTGTGGATTTCTCAAAAAAAATCTAGCAGGTTTACAAGAAATATTTATTATTCGCAGGTCTTGGAGAGACATTACAAGCTGCATGGGCAAAATATTCCGGTAAGCATTTGATAACCCTCCAGAGGCTGCCAAGCATAGACATTTCAAGAAAATGGGCTGTTCTTGGGCACCCATAAAACCCAATGTGTTAATGCAAGATAAACATAACCTCCTTCATTGGAAGAGGAATTCACCGAGGATAATTTTTGTAAGTAATGAAGGTATTCACAAAACCAAGCATTAACCCGTTTAGGGCTGGTTACAAAATGATACCCCTCAAAAGGTTAAAAATTCATGTTATCCGAGGATTTCCGTAAAAACATTTTAGATTTTCAAGAAAAATTGGCCATTCTCAGATCATAGTGTGACATTACAAGCTGCATGCACAAAATATTCCAGTAAGCATTTGTTAACCCTATGCAGGTTCTCAAACATCAAAATTTTGATAAAATGGGCTGTGTTTGCATACCCACAGCACCCAAAGTTAAGAGGAGAGATCAACATAAGTGGAAGTAGAATTCACTGAGAATAATTTTTGGAAGTAATAAGGGTATTCAAAAAAAACAACCCTTAACCTGTTTTGGGCTGGATAAACAATGATACCCATCAAAAGCTTAAAATTCATGTTCTCCCTGGATTTCTCTGAAAACATTTTGTCGATTTTAAAGAAATGAAAGTGTCAATGGCACTGTAGCTTAACTTGTGTGTTGTGTTTGATGAAAAGGATAATGTTCAATGTTTATGAAAGGATTATGAAATAAGACAAGAATTGTGATAATTGGGAATATGTTCATTTCTGTTCCCTGTATGCTATGTTTTTGATAAAAAATAATATGAGGTGTACACTGTACTAAAGAGCTGAGGGGTGGGTTAATATGACCTCACAGTTAATGTATGTGGTCCTCACAGTTAACATATATCAACGAAAGTTACCAAGTTACAGTGAAATTATTCCAAAACGAGTCATCCTATCAAGTTACATTGAAATCCCTTCATAAATATGGCCTGTAGACTGTGCTAAAGGTTTTTGGGCTTCGGGCCCTTGTAGCCGTCAGTTTCCTAATTGCGTCCAAAGGGGACGTTCTCATCTGGACATTATATGAAGTCAACCTACCAAGTTACAATGAAATCCCTTCATAAATATGACCTGTAGACTAAGGTAAAGGTTTTTGGGCTCTGGCAGCCATCATGGTTGAATGATCGCAACCAAAAGGGGACATTCTCATTTGGGCATCATCTGGAGTCATCCTACGAAGTTACAATGAAATCCCTTCATAAATATGACCTGTAGACTGTGCTCAAGGTTTTTGGGCTTCGGGCCCCTGAAGCCGTCACAGTTAACCAATCACGACCATAAGGGGATGTCATCATCTTGGCATTATATGGAGTCAAATTTACGAGTTACAATGAAGTGCTTCCATAAATATGACCAATAGACTATGCTAAAGGCTTTGGGGTTTTGGGCTCGGGCAGCCATCAAGGCTGAATGATCACGACCAAAATGGGATGTTCTCATCTAGACATTATTTGGAGTCATCCTACCAAGGTACAATGAAATCCCTTCATAAATATCACCTGTAGACTGTGCTAAAGGTTTTCGGGCTTCAGGCCCCTGTAGCTGTCACAGTTGCCCAATCACGTCCAAAAGGGGACTTTCTCATCTAGACATTATATGAAGTCAAACCACCAAGTTACAATAAAATTCCTCAATAAATATGACCTGCAGACTGTGCTAAAGGTTTTCAGGTTTTGGGCTTAGGCAGTCGTCACGGTTGGCAGATCATGCCCAAGTGGGGAAATTCTCATCTAGACATCATAAGGAGTAATCCTACCAATTTACAATGAAATCCCTCCACATTAAACATGACCTGCAGACTGTGCTAAAAGTTTTTGTGTTTCGGGCTTGGGCAGCCATCACGGTTGATAGATCATGCCCAAAAGGGGACGTTCTCATCTAGGCATTATACAGAGGCATCCTACCAAGTTACAATGAAATCCCTTTATAAATACGACCTGTAGACTGTGCTAATGGTTTTCGTGTTTTGGGCTCGGGCAGCCATACCGGTTGCCCGATCACGACCAAAAGGGGACAATCTCATCTGGGCATCACCTGGAGAGATCCTGCGAAGTTACAATGAAATCCCTTCATAAATATGACCTGTAGACTGTGATCAAGGTTTTCGGACTTCGGGCACCTGCAGCCATCACAGATGACCAATCACGACCAAAAGGGGATCTCATCATCTAGGCATATTATGGAGTCAACCTAACAGGTTACAATGAAATCCTTCTATAAATATGACCTTTTGTCTATGCTAAAGGTTTTTGGACTCGGGCATCCATCAAGGATGAATGATCACGACCAAAATGGGACGTTCTTATCTAGACATTATTTGGAGTCATCCGACCAAGTTACAATGAAATCCCTTCATAAATATGACCTGTAGACTGTGCTAAAGGTTTTCGGGCTTCGGGCCCCTTCAGCCATCACAGTTGCCCAATCATGTCCAAAAGGGGATGTTCTCATCTAGACATTATATGAAGTCAACCTACCAAGTTACAATGAAATCCCTTCATAAATATGACCTGTAGACTGTGCTAAAGGTTTTCGGGCTTTGGGCTCGGGCAGCCATCATGGTTGAATGATCGCAACCAAAGAGGACAATCTCATCTGGGCATCAACTGGAGTCATCCTACAAAGTTACAATGAAATCCCCTCATAAATATGATCTGTAGACTGTGCTCAAGGTTTTTGGGCTTCGGGCACTTGTAGCCATCACAGCTGACCAATCACGACCAAAAGGGGATGTCATCATCTAGGCATTATATGGAGTCAACCTAACAGGTTACAATGAAATCCTTCCATAAATATGACCTTTTGCCTATGCTAAAGGTTTTTGGGCTCGGGCACCCATCAAGGCTGAATGATCGCGATCAAAATGGGACATTCTCATCTAGACATTATTTGGAGTCATCCTACCAAGTTACAATGAAATCCCTTCATAAATATGACCTCTAGACTGTGCTAAAGGTCTTCGGGCTTCAGGCCCCTGTAGCCGTCACAGTTGCCCAATCACGTCCAAAAGGGGACTTTCTCATCTAGACAGTATATGAAGTCAACCCACCAAGTTACAATAAAATTCCTCAATAAATATGACCTGTAGACTGTGCTAAAGGTTTTCAGGTTTTGGGCTCAGGCAGTCGTCACGGTTGGCAGATCATGCCCAAATGGGGAAATTCTCATCTAGACATCATAAGGAGTCATCCTACCAATTTACAATGAAATTCCCCCACATTAAACATGACCTGCAGACTGTGCTAAAAGTTTTTGTGTTTCGGGCTTGGGCAGCCATCACGGTTGATAGATCATGACCAAAGGGGGATGTTCTCATCTAGGCATTATACAGAGGCATCCTACCAAGTTACAATGAAATCCCTTCATAAATACGACCTGTAGACTGTGCTAATGGTTTTCGAGTTTTGGGCTCGGGCAGCCATACCGGTTGCCCGATCATGACCAAAAGGGGACGTTCTCATCTAGATATGACCCCAAACCTGCATATGAAATTTCGTGATGATCAGACAAGAACTGCGGGTGTAGCCCATGCTAAAGGAAAATGTGAACAAGACTCACAGACTCAAAGACTCACAGACTAACAGACTTCCGCACATTTTGTCTGTACCATTCGGAAGCCATTTTCGAACCGATTTTCACACAATTTTGCACACGCATAGAGGGGCACAAAATCTAAAAATGTACCGAAGCAGAATTTTCGATTTAACCCTTATTTCTCCAGAATTAGCAAAAAGCTGTAACAATTATGGTTTATAGACACTTTCTCGAAATGCGTCTTGCAGATTTTTTTAAACATTCATCATTGTTAGACCTGTCTCTGACACGACCATTCATACAAAAGAGATAATAGGCAATGCATATGGTAACCCTCCACAGGCACCCATAACACCCAATGTGTACCTGCGAGATAAACATAACCTCCCTCATTGGAAGTGGAATTTACCGAGGATAATTTTTGTAAGTAATAGAGGTATTCACAAAACCAAGCATTAACCAGTTTAGGGCTGTTTACAGAGCAATACCCCTCAAGAGGTTAAAAATTCATATTATCCGAGGATTTCTCTAAAAGCATCTCATACATTTTCAAGAAAAATTGGTCATTCTCAGATCTTAGTGTGACATTACAAGTTGCATGAACAAAATATTCCAGTAAGTATTTGTTAACCCTATGCAGGTTCTCAAACATCACAATTTTGATAAAATGGTCTGTGTTTGCATACCCACGGCACCCAAAGTTAAGAGGAGCAATCAACATAAGTGGATGTAGAATTCACAGAGAATTATTTTTGTAAGTAATAAGGGTATTCAAAAAACAACCCTTAACCTGTTTTTGGCTGGATAAACAATGATACCCATCAAAAGTGTGAAATTCATGTTCTCCCTCGATTTCTCTGAAAACATCTTATAGATTTTTAAGAAAAAATGGCCCTTCGCAGTTTTTGGTGTGACATTAGAAGTTGCATGGAAAAATATTCCTGTTAGCACTTGTTAACCCTCTAGAAGATGCCAGACATATATTTTTTGGATATATTTGAGATAAAATGAACCATTTTCAAAAAGCCACAGCACACGGTGGGTATGTGCCAAACAAACACTCCTTCTGTCAGTCATTAACTTGTCGGACGACGATATTGATATTAACCCTCTCTACCATTAATGATGGTTTTTACTTAAAACATTTTTTTATCAAACTGAGTCATTTGAGACTACTACACCCACGTTTCTCATAACATTGATGCAGGAACTTCAGTGAGACAGTTAAAACAACACCAGACACTCTGGCGTCATGAAAAATCATGGAATCTCATCTGGAAAAGCCATAATTCTCCAGAATCATAAAGTCTAGTTTTAATTACTATTTTTTTTAATTTTTAAAAAATATTTCAACAAAACAATATCATGTGATCCCTCATTGGAATGAGCTCAATGAGCTCGTTCCAATGAGGGGTCACATGATATGGTTCAGTTGAAATATTTTTTTAACATTTATTTTTTTCAACTGCTCAGTTTGCAAATTATGTGGGTGAATGAGGGAGATTAAGGGTTAACAGCATTTTCATCAGCTTTGATCGTATCAGCCTCTCTAATTTACCATCCTGACACAGGCACTTAGGACTGGTTGAAGGTAAGTGTTATGTTGATGTTGTATATCTATGGTCGGCATGCTGTAGGTCCACTGGTCACTTGCCTTCATGCAGTGCCAACCCTGCTTGTATCAAGATGATAAATCAAAGGGTGTGACAGTTACTTGGCATCATTGAGTGCTTCCCTATGGGAACTCTTCTGTAAATTTGTACAACTTGATATTACCCAGACTGACAAAAGTGTCACTGCTCCCCAGTTAAGAAACAAACAAATAATGTACCCAAATTTCTTTCATGTACAAATTATGTTGACTAATGGGGAATGATCCTTAGCAAATGTGAGCAGTATAGAATCATCTGTTCTGAGGCATGAAGATTTGCTGATGTTAGAATCAGGCCTTTACAGGTTGAGCAGTCATGGCAGATATTAATTAAGGGATGTAACTAATAGCAACTGAAAAAAAAAACTTTTCATAAATTTTCAAAATTCCCAATTTCTTCCCAACACTGCTACATTTACCAATTTCAGAGGTCTTTGGTCCCATTCCAAAAGTGGTCAAGAAAGATCTCTGAAATATAACTTACCCCTTGACCTAATGAATCAGCCACATTCACCGATTTAATTTACAAATTGAGCACTTAAAAAAGAAAACAAATTTCTAAACATTTCAACAAAACCATAACATGTGACCCCCTCATTGAAATAAGCTCATAAGGCGCATTCTAAGGAGGGGTCATATGATATGGTTTGGTTAAAAATCTTTTTTGAATTTGATGAAGACAAAATTAAAATAAAATTTTTTGATATCATGTTTTCTGAGTACATGTAAAGGGTTAAGCTCTACACATTGCACTGTGCTCATTAAGCTTGTTCTTAAATCTAGATTTTCAAAGCAAGAATTTGGAAGGTCTGATTATTTAGCAAAATATATTGCAGGTATTGCCTGTTTACTTGATAAATTAAGTTAGAAACAAGACTGTTGAGACAGAAATTTTGAATTATAAAAATGAAAATGGAATGCCCTATCAAGTTATTCAAGTACAAGATTTTCAAAATAAAAATTTCAAAGACATTATATTAGGCCACACAAAGTAGATTTTCTGTTTCTCAGGCCATTATTTGTAAAACTGCATGCGGGTGAGCGTTTTTTTATTTTATTTTTTATTTCTGTAATTATTTCTTTGCCATCAAAAGTTCATGTTCTTTGGTTATGTTTTAGGCCTCATAATCTATGGAATAGCATGGGTGGTGGTGTATTTCGTCCCTTGAGTGCAATAAGGCTTCACAATGCCAAAGCATTGCAAAGCCTTCTTGCACTCAAGGGACTAATTTATCTATTTTTTTTAACTTGGGTAAAATATCAGATATAAACCATTTAATTTTAATTTTTTTTAAAGTTTACATTGGTTATAAAGAGCATGTGGCAGCCAAAAGGACCATGCAGGAGGGCCTGAGAAACATTTGGGGGGGGGGGGGGCAGTATAATTTCAAATTATAAACTAACAAAATAAAAGAATTAATGAAAAATCTGAATCTAAAAATCTAGAACTTCAATAAAAAGGTTTGTGAAAAATAAACTGAAACAAGAAAATATAAGCAGTGTGATGGATGCTCCTCAAATATAAGACCAATGGTAAGGTATGGCAGTGATAGTTTGTCATACAATGGAGATAAACCCATGCAAGTGCAGCTGTCACAATTTCTGGGAAAATAGATTGTATACAGGCCTGTAAATACTTTATGTTTTGGTGTGTTTCATGGGAGGCGAATGATCGGTGACATTGAAATTATAACCTTGGGTAAAAGTCGTGACATACTGGATTTAAGAGCAAGTAAACACAAGCTATAACCATGCATCAATGTGACACTCATTAGTAAAAAGCAATCATTATGTGATGTATGAACAAGATGGGTTCATTGAGCGTCCTTGCATTCTTTTTTGATGGAACAGACAAAGTTAGAAGGGAGAAAGAAACAAATGGATGGTCTGTCATCTTGAATCTATGACCTTGGATCAAGGCCATGACACACCCTTGGGTCATAAGGAATCATCGTGTTAAGTATGAACAAGATCTTTGAATAATTTTTTAATGACTGGACAATGTCAGAGAATGGACAAACAAACAACTGAATGGTCTGTAACCATGACCTTAAAGTTATCACCTTGGGTTAAGATCAAGACAAACCCATGGGTCATACTAATAAGAAAAGTTTGAGTGAAATCTGAACAAGATCAGTACATTCAATAATTAGACAAAATTAGAATGGAGAAACAACGAAATGACTGTGACCTTTCAGCTATGATCTTGTCAAGGTCATGACACACCCTTGGGTCCTAAGCAATCTATGAGTTAAGAATCAATAAAATAGGTCCATTGAATGATTTTTTATGGTATGTGAAGTATGAACAAGATGGCTCCATTGATTGGCTTTAAATACCTTTTTATGGACAGAACAAAGTTAAAATGGAGAAACAAAAAATAGATAGTCTGTGACCTTGCCCTTGGGTCAAGGTTGTGACTAAGTCTTGGGTCATAAGCAATCACTATGCGAAGTGTGAAGAAGACAAACCATTGAATACTTTTCATTGGAATGGACAAAGTTATGCAAATATTGGACAGCTGGCTTTGACATGACTCCGATACCTTTTAACCTAAAAATTTTGTTGGCAACTTACAAGACAGTTCATTGATGATACAGTTTCACCACACCAAAAATACAGTAGAAGCAGTTTTGCTAAGAAAAAGAAATAAACAAGACAATACTAACTTCAGAAACATACAGTTAGAGTCAAATTGAATGGTAAATCAGTGACTTTAACATTTTACCCAATGTATTCAAGCCTGGAAATAATCTGTTATTTGCAGTTTGAGGTCCCAAGCAGGTGAATTTGCTAATGCTATCCCATACAGTGGGCTAGAATCCCCCCCTCCCCCAAGTTATCCTCTGGGTACCTCCTTTTGTTTAGGCCTGGTTAGCTTGATTCAGATTGAGGTTCACGGAGAGTAAATTTAGTAATGCCTCCCTGCTGTGCAGGGTAGCATCACCAAAACTACCCTTTGGGGTCCTCAAGCTGCAGATGACAGTCTACTTATTTCAAGGCTTGAATAGATGATTCGAATAAACCCAGTACTATGTGCAAAAATCTTCACTATTTTCACTGAAAACATGGGTCATGACCTCAATGGAACAACAACAAAGGTACCTTTCTATTGTTGTTATAATATGGGCCGTTTAACATCTGTACATTTTTTTTTTATTAATCATGCATGTTAAAGGTTAGTTTTAGCATCTGTGACTATATCAAGACCAAATACCAATACTTGTGTGAAGTCAAGTTTCAATCAGTTATTTATTAGCCCTCTGTGAATACCATGTTTTGAACTGAATCAAATTTCAAATTGAATATTCGTCAAAAATTCTGAATCAGATTGAATTCAAATCAAATTTTACACAATTTCAAGTCCGATGCATGGATGTTCTAACAAAATTTGTGCAGTGTAAATCAACTCCTTTTTCTGTTTTTAGTTTTGTCAGTGTTTACACCCGTTGCAATCTCCTTGTTTTAGAAAACATCATGACATGCAGGTGGACTTCAATTTCTATAAATCAGAATTTCAAATGGTTTAAAATTTTTACCGTAATGGAATTCTATGTTCTTTAACTTCTCGGCTATTTGGAGAAGAGATTGAAATTTGAATGTTTGTGTAATAGATATTTTTAGAACGCAATTAAATGACATTTGCTGTTATATGAATCGGAACTTGAGAAGAAGACGATGCTACCTGTTAACCCTTTGAACCCAAGCAGCCACTTTTCCGGCCAGGAACATGAAACGTCATAAGGTCATTAAATAGGATGGCTGTTCATTAAATGCGTGGGGTAGACTTATCAATATTTTTAAGTGCAGCCCTGAGACTCATTGGTCTACCCTAAATAATGAATATGGACTCTACTAATTGCTGCCATTGAACTGGCATGGAAGATACCTCTAGAGTTCAAAGGGTTAATATAAACAACTTTGAGACAGTTTCTGCATCAATATTCATCTGATTTAAGTTAACAATAAAGTCAATAATCAACTAGAGTGATGTCACGCATGCAGCCCGACTGTCCCAGGAATGGCAATGCTTAGACGCAAAATAGTCAGAACCATTTTTTGTTAACAGTTTACCTAACGAATCTGCCATATCTGCACTCGTGATATACAAAATTTGCTATTCAAATTTTATTTTTTCATTTCTCTACTTCAAAACATACCTCATGACCTATTAATGGAACAAACTTGATGAGCTTGTTGCAATAAGGACTAATAAGCCATGGTTTGAAGTAAAAAATCAAAAAATCTTATGTTTCAGAAAAATAATTTGTACTGTTGGCTTCAACTTGTGTTAGGTAAAGGATTAAAGATGCAGTACATAAAGCAATGTTGGGCTATACATGTATGAGTCAATTTTCTTTTTTGCATGTAATAACTCCCAATCTTTCAAAATGCATTTTGGGAATAATTGCCTAAGTGACACGTCTGTGTGTGTGTGTGGGTGGGTGTGTGTGTGTGTGTGTGTCTGTGTGTGTGTGTGTGTGTGTGTGTGTGTGTGTGTGTGTGTGGGGGGGGGGGGGGAGGGGGAGGGGGTATGGGGAGAAGAGTTGTGGAACCTATATTCAAACCTGGCCTGTATTACTAGCTGGAAAATACACATATCAACTTTGGTTGAAATCAAATAATCCAAATTGGAGTTATCAGTCAGAAACCAATTGTTTACAGACAGATGGATGGACCGACAGATGGACGGACGAAAGTCATGACTATAGCCCTGACTATAAAGTCAGGCTAAAAATGCATTCTGTACCAAAGAAAAAATATTGCATGAATGGCCCTGGGTGAGGAGGAGGTGGGGTGGGGGTGAGGGGTGGGGGAGAGTGGGGGTGTGTCAGGGGAGTCCATTTTTTTCCATGTGATCAGTCCAAATGCTTCAGAATGCATTTTGAGCAGAGAAAAAAAAAATACCTAACTGGCACCATGGGGGTGTGGGGTGGGGGAGGGTGTGGGGTGGGGAGTGATGGGTGGGGGGTGGGGGGTGGGGGGTTTGTCAGAGTTTTTAACCAAACTTTAAAAAAGCATTTTTGAAGAAAGAAAAAAGTGCCTAATTGCCCCCCCCCCCCCCCCCCCCCGGGGGGGGGGGGGGGGGGCTATGTGAGTTTAAAAAAAAAAAGGTTCCGCATGTAGTGACTGTAAATAGTTCAAAATGCATATTCGAGGAAAGAAAAAAAAATGCCTAATTGGGGGGTGGGTGAGGGGGATGGGTGGGGGTGATAATTTGTGTCTGGATTTTTAACCACAAACTTTAACCAAAATTGTAAAAAGCATTTTTGACAAAAGGAAAACAAGAGGCCCCACGTGGCCTTAATCGCTCACCTGACAAAGTGACTCTAAGAAGTATTTTAGGTCACCTTCACCACGTCATGCCTCATCAACATTAACTGGTTGAGTGATAGATTTTGTTTGAAGTTCAACATTTGTTACCTAAAATTAGTTTTATTTAAAATCATTGGTGTGTGGCCAATCTCCAATGATTTTTAATAAAGCAAATTTATCTCTGCAGACAAACTGGTTTAGCATGAAGCACAAACAAGGAATGTGAAGAGATAGCCTTGGACATCTCTCCCCAACTGTGGATATCTTCCATGTGCTACATGTATATATTTGCATGCAAGAAAACAAAAATTTTCACAAATTTTATTTTTTTTTATCATCATTGGAACAAGCTCAAACAGCTTATTCCAATAGGGGTATGGGAAGATCAGGTATATTTTTGAGACAGAAATGTGAATATATAAATAATGGTGTTGTTTTGTGAATGATGCTGGAGAATTTTGCGTAAAGATATGGTAAATGGTTTGTTCTAGATACAGAATGATGCAAAAGTATTTAAATTTGATTAGGCAAGTTGTTCCTATAATGCATTTAAAAATTGAAGTAACTGTTTTTTTGCTGACGAACTTTTAGATGTGTGTGTCTGTGTTTGTGTGTGTGTGTGTGTGTGTGTGTTTGTGTGTGTGTGTGGGGGGGGGGGGGGGGGGTAAGAGTGTTCTTGCAAACAAAATTCCTGAATAAATGGAAAATTTTATTTTTTGTGTGAAAGACATAGTGCGTGAATGTTGATTGGAACAAGCTTAGAGAGCTCATTTTAATGTGAAGTCATAAAGCTGTGTTTTACGTACGAAATTCTGGAATAACTAAAAAAATTGCTTTTTTGACTCAAAAAGCATGGTGTGCGACCTCTCATTGGAATGAGCTCAAAAAGCTCATTCCAATGGGGTATTTACAAGCGATAAGTACATGTATGTTTAAGAGACAAAAATTAAAATTTGAATAGCGATTTTTGCGAAGAATGCTGACAAGTTTTGGCAGTTATGCTGGTAAAAAGGTAAGATATGCAAAGTGGTTGTTTTTTAGAGGCGACATTTAATTAAGGGGAATTAACCCTTGATTACTGAGGTAACTTCTAAAAGTACTGAAATTTCATGAAGCAATGTGAATAACAGACAACAGTTGCCTAAAAATTTCATGAATAACTAAAATTTTTATTCCTTTGTCTCGAAAACATGGCATATGACCTTTGTTGGAATGAGCTGAATGCGTGTGTTCCAATGAGGGGTCATAAAATTTGAACGAAGATTTGTGTGAATAATGCATTAGTACTGCTAGATTTGGGTAAACGGTTCACCCTGGATACCACCCCTTCTATAGTAGATCTTTTCTGCAAATTTTGTCTAAGATTCTATCAACTTTACAAATAAATACGTTCATGAATCACAATCAGATCCACCCTACAATGTTGCATACCAAATATCAAAAGATTCTGCCTGCTGGATCTGGAGAAGAAGATTTTTTAAGAAATATGCCTGAAATGCACTAAGTTAAAATTTGGGCTCCTATACGGAGCCCAAATATAAACCCAGGGGGCCGATTTGAACAAACTTGAATCAGATCCACCCCACAATGTTGCTTACCAAATATGAAAAGATTCTGAAGCTGGATCTGGAGAAGAAGATTTTTTAAGAAATTTGCCTGAAATGCACTAAGTTCGAATTCGAGCTTCTATAGTGAGCCCAAATATGAAACTAGGAAGCCGATTTGAACAAACTTGAATCAGATCCACCCCACAATGTTGCATACCAAATATCAAAAGATTCTGCCTGCTGGATCTGGAGAAGAAGATTTTTTAATAAATTTGCCCGAAATGCACCAAGTGCGAATTCGGGCTTCTATATTAAGCCCAAATATGAATCCAGGGGGCCGATTTGAACAAACTTGAATCAGATCCACCCCACAATGTTGCATACCAAATATCAAAAGTTTCTGCCTGCTGGATCTGGAGAAGAAGACTTTTTAATAAATTTGCTTGAAATGCACTAAGTTCAAATTTGGGCTCCTATACGGAGCCCAAATATAAACCCAGGGGGCCGATTTGAACAAACTTGAATCAGATCCACCCCACAATGTTGCTTACCAAATATGAAAAGATTCTGCCTGCTGGATCTGGAGAAGAAGATTTTTTAAGAAATTTGCATGAAATGCACTAAGTTCAAATTCGAGCTTCTATAGTGAGCCCAAATATGAATCTAGGAAGCCGATTTGAACAAACTTGAATCAGATCCACCCCACAATGTTGCATACCAAATATCAAAAGATTCTGCCTTCTGGATCTGGAGAAGAAGATTTTTTAAGAAATTTGCCTAAATGCACTAAGTTCGAAATCGGGCTCCTATACTGAGCCCAAATATGAACCCAGGGGGCCGATTTGAACAAACTTGAATCAGATCCACCCTACAATGTTGCATACCAAATATCAAAAGATTCTGCCTGCTGGATCTGGAGAAGAAGATTTTTTAAGAAATTTGCCTGAAATGCACTAAGTTCGAAATCGGGCTCCTATACTGAGCCCAAATATTAACCCAGGGGGCCGATTTGAACAATCTTGAATCAGATCCACCCCACAATGTTGCTTACCAAATATGAAAAGATTCTGAAGCTGGATCTGGAGAAGAAGATTTTTTAAGAAATTTGCCTGAAATGCACTAAGTTCGAATGCTAGCTTCTATAGTAAGCCCAAATATGTATCCAGGGGGCCGATTTGAACAAACTTGAATCAGATCTACCCCACAACATTGCATACCAAATATCAAAAGATTCTGCCTGCTGGATCTGGAGAAGAAGATTTTTGAAGAAATTTGCCTGAAATGCACTAAATTCGAATTCGAGCTCCTATAGTGAGCCCAAATATGAATCTAGGGAGCCGATTTGAACAAACTTGAATCAGATCCACCCCACAATGTTGCATACCAAATATCAAAAGATTCTGCCTGCTGGATCTGGAGAAGAAGATTTTCAAAGAAATTTGCCTGAAATGCAGTAAGTTCAAATTTGGGCTCCTATACTGAGCCCAAATATAAACCCAGGGGGGCCGATTTGAACAAATTTGAATCAGACCCACCCCACAATGTTGCATACCAAATATCAAAAGATTCTGCCTGCTGGATCTGGAGAAGATTTTTTAAGAAATTTGCCTGAAATGCACTAAGTTCGAAATCGGGCTCCTACACTGAGCCCAAATATGAACCCAGGGGGCCGATTTGAACAAACTTGAATCAGATCCACCCTACAATGTTGCATACCAAATATCAAAAGATTCTGCCTGCTGGATCTGGAGAAGAAGATTTTTTAATGTTTTTCCCATTGCCTACAGTGTTAAAAAGTGCTGACTCAGCACTTTTTCAAAGTCCCGAAACTGTACCCTATGATAAAACCGATGGCAATTTTTTTTTACCAATCCTTTCTGTTGGTCCTAAGGAAGCTGCACACCAAATAAAAATTCTCAGTGCCGTGCAGTTTTGGAGATATGGGCATTTTAAATTTTTTCTATTTTTAGCTCCTGCGGTTCCCACGGGGCTGCGGGAAAAATTTTTTTTGCATAAATCAAGTACTCATGACCCAATAAGCCCTCACATAAAATTTGGTTCAAATCAGCCTCTCGGTTTGGAAAATAGAAATTTTGGGCGGGGCAAAAAATTTTGCCCCTCTCATAACAACGCCAAGTATAGCCCCACAAACTTCTCTTGAACAAATCTGAGTCTACACCTCAAAAGGAAGCTGCACACCAAATATCAAGTCTCTGCTACTGCTGGTTCATGAGAAGAAGATTTACAAAGATTTTGGTGCCCCTTGGGGGCGTGGCACCACCCAGGAGGAGGGGCAACTTCATTTGAACAAATCTGAATTGGCATTAGGTAATAAACATTTAGCCAACATTTGAATAAAACTGGGCTAGTGGTTTAGGAGGAGAAGTCGATAATGTAAAGTTAACACCGGACGGACGACGACAGACGCCGGACGCCGGACAGAAAGTGATTAGTAAAGCTCCCCTTGAGCTTCGCTCAGGTGAGCTAAAAAAGGTAGTGACTGTAAATAGTTCAAAATGCATATTGGAGAAAATTAAAAAAAAAATGCCTAATTTGGGGGAGGGGGAGGGTGGGGGGGGGGGGGGGGGCGGTGGTGTTTGTCTGGGTTTTTAACCAAAACTGTAAATCAGCATTTTTGACGAAAGAAAAAAAAAGTCCCTAATTGGCCCCCGGGGGGTGGGGGTGGAGGGATGGGGGGGGGGGGGGGGTATGTAAGTTTTAAGAAAGGTTCCACATGTAGTGACTGTAAATAGTTCAAAATGCATATTGGAGAAAAAAAGAAAAAAAGAAGCCTAATTGGGGGTGGGGGATGGGGGATGGGGGGGGGGGGGTTAGGGGTGGTGGTGTTTGTCTGGGTTTTTAACCACAAACTTGGAATCATCCTACCAAGCTACAATGAAATCCCTTTATAATTTTGGCCTGTGGAATATTCTAAAGGTTTTTGGGCTTCGGGCCTCTGTTGCCATCACAGTTGCCCAAAAGGGGACGTTCTCATCTAGACATTTTTTGAAGTCAACCTATCAAGTTACAATGAAATCCCTCCATAAATATGACCTGTAGACTGTGCTAAAGGTTTTCGGGCTTCGGGTCCCTGTTGCCATCACAGTTGCCCAAAAGGGGATGTTCTCATCTAGACATTATATGAAGTCAACCTATCAAGTTACAATGAAATTCCTTCATAAATATGACATGTAGACTGTGCTAAAGGTTTTCGGGCTTCGGGCTCGAGCAACCATCATGGTTGAATGATCGCAACCAAAAGGGGACATTCTCATCTGGGCATCATGTGGATTGATTCTACAAAGTTACAAGGAAATCCCTTCATAAATATGACCTGTAGACTGTGCTGAAGGTTTTCGGGCTTCAGGCACCTGTAGCCATCACAGTTGCCCAATCAAGTCCAAAAGGGGACTTTCTCATGTAGACATTATATGAAGTCAACCTATCACGTTACAATGAAATCCCTCCATAAATATGACCTGTGGACTGTGCTAAAGGTTTTCGGGTTTTGGGCTCGGGCAGTCGTGACAGTTGATAGATCACGTCCAAATGAGGAAATTCTCATGTAAACATCATACGGAGTCATCATATCAAGTTACAATGAAATCCGTCCATATTAAACATGACCTACAGACTGCCCTAAAAGTTTTGGGCTTCGGGCTTGGGCAGCCATCTCGGTTGACAGATCATGCCCAAACGGGGACGTTCTCATCTAGGCATTATACAGAGGCATTCTATGAAGTTGCAATGAAATCCCTTCATAAATACGACCTGTAGACTGTGCAAATGGTTTTTGGGTTTTGGGCTCGGGCAGCCATACCGGTTGACCGATCACGACCAAAAGGGGACGTTCTCAAGTAGACATGACCTAAAACCTGCATATTTTGTGATGATCAGACAAGAACTACCAGGTATAGCCTGTACTTGAAGGTTGAATAAAAAACTTAAACCACAAACTTTAACCAAAACTCCAAATGTCAACTAAACAGGAAAAGAAAAAAAAAAAAAAACCCACTTGAACCTTCAGTAAAAAACTTTAACCACAAACTTTAACCAAAACTCTAAAAGTTAACAGACGGACAGACGGACAAAAGTCATTACTATAGCCCTCACTGTAAAGAGTCGGGCTAAAAAATCAGTAAAAACTTTAACTACAAACTTTAACCAAAACTCTAAAAGTTAACAGGCAGAAAGACGAACAGACGGATGGACAGACAAAAGTCATTACTATAGCCCTCACTGTAAACAGTCGGGCAAAAAACCATGAGTGATTTGCGAATTGTAGTTAAAATTTGGAATTTGGAAACCTGACACGAGATTAAAAAAACTTGTAGTATTTGAATTAAGATGCATATTTATTACACACCTATTAAAGTAATAGACTGGGTTTCCACTGTTCTGCCTGTGCGATAATAATAAAGTTGTTTCACATGTGGTGAAACAAAACATGTTCAATTTCATTTCCAATGTAAACAGAGATGGAACCTGTCTAAATAAATCACGTCATCATTGGTCAAATACACCAGAGTCGAAATCGCTTGGAAATTCCAAGTTCCTCATTTAGATTTGTTTACCAGGGATATTTAAACTATCAAATTCGAGTAAAAAATCTAAAAAATAAAAATAAAATGCTTGTACCTTGACAAATACTTTCCACAACTGGCAATATAGTTATGGAGTGTGCTAAACTTATTAGCTATTTTAGAAACTTTTTGTTGTGTTATTCCCTGTAGTCTAGTCAATATTTGGAATTCGATCATCATGACCGTGACACTGATCGGTGTCAACTGGTTTCGACCAATTGAATGCCGTAAAAATTAAAAAGCAAATTAGGGTTGGTACCCTGCCACCTAACAGTGATGTCTTGTTGACAATAAAGGAAATGTGACAATTATCCAGCTGAAAAGTGCTTTTAGTTCAATTTTTGTGTAGACTGGCTATTACATGGGAGATGTGTGATAAAAACAGAAAATGATTGCTTTGGCCCAGGATATCATTCGACCCTTTGGTTCTCATAATATCCTTGGCCAAAGCAATCTCGTGCGATATTTCTTAACCCATTCAATCGTATGTGCGGTTCTGTATATTTATCGATGTTTTATTCTTGAATCACACTTTTATCCATAGAATACATCCATTAAACTGAACAAACTGCGTCATTTCACTGCAAAATCTCATTAACTAGTTGAGTGCTAGAAGCCACTATCAGGGCATTCTCAAAAATGAAAGTGTCAGTGACACTGTAGCTCAACTTGTGTAAGACATGTACATGTATAGTATGTGACACAGCAATGACACACATCTAGGTAATGACTTGATAACAAAGGTGCATGTAAAGTATTGTAATGGTCTGTACATAAATACAGACTGTAGCCTGTAACAAATGTACTGGTAAAGTATTGTAAAGGTGGGTGACAGCTAGATGCTAAACTAGAAAAGAAATCTCCATGGGGTTAATGTTACAATGGAGATCCTTGTATGGTGCACCATAAGCCAAATGTTAGCAAATGTTTTGGCCTGTTTGATTCAAACCCTTCTAAGGTTGATTCATAGTTTTTAATAAATATTTGTCCAGTCCTTCTTAAAATATAGGTATTTGAATTTTCTATCTTTAGCTCTTAGAGTTTCCATGGTTGAGGAGGTTTTATTTTTCTCATTAGAAATAGAAAATCGGGTTGTGCTAATAATGTTTACCCTCCCCAAACAACACCAAATATTAACACAGGAACTTGGCTTCAACACATTTGAATACACACATCCTAGGGATGCTGAATTCAAGAAACATTATTTTGTCTGGTGTTTTTGAAAAAGATTTTTAATTATCTCCCTTTTTGAGTCCCCGAGTGGGTCCGACTGAACCCAAAAATATTTGTTCTCATACCATAGTGATAACAAAGGCACCCAATAAATTTATAGCAAACATTACTGACATAAAAAATCTTCTTTACAGGTTCTGTACAAATGAATAAATCAAAGTTCATCAAATTTGCATAATTTCTGCACAAGAAAAAAACCTGTATTACATGTGATGTATTCCATGTTACTAAATGTTCAGACAAAAATTTATTCAAATCAGAACTTTCATACAGCAGTTCTGTACAAAAAACTGAATGCACTAATTACGGTACAAAATGGTTGCCAGTGGCAATCATGGATTTTGGACCACACTCGAAAACACTCGTACTCGTCCCACAGGGACCACAAAGGTACCCAAGAAGTTTCGTAAGGATGGGTTCATAAATATGGTCTCTAGCCCGAGCCATATAGAAGTTCTGTACAAAAAACTGATTGTACCTAATTTTGGAACAAAATGGCTGTGGGCAGCCATCTTGAATTTTGGACCACACCCAAAAACACTCAGTCTCATCCCAAAGTGATAACAAAGGTACCCAAGAAGATTTGTGAAGATCGGTTCATAAATACAGCCCCTAGCCCGAGGTGTATTGACATGTGCACTTACTGTGTTTTAGTAGCACTGAATAAATCAAAGTTCACCTAAGTTGCATAATTTCTGCACAAGGAAAAAACCTGTATTATATGTGATGTATTCCAGGTTACTAAACATTCATACAAACATTTATTCAAATCAGAACTTTCATACAGTTCTGTACCAAAAACTGATTGACTAATTTCAGTACAAAATGGCTGCTGGTGGCCATCTTGAATTTCAGACCGCCCCCAAAACATTTGTTCTTGTCCCATGGTGATAACAAAGGTAACCAAGAAGTGTTGTAAAGATTGGTTCATAAATACAGCCTCTAGCCCGAGCCGTATTGAATTGTTGATGGACGGAAGGACAGACAACAGCCACAGCATAAGCTCAAATTTGACTACGTCAAAGTTGAGCTAATGAGGGTACTGGAGCAAAAGTCAATATATTCCTTGCACAAATTTCATATTCAGTCAAATGCAAATAATATTTGTTCAAATAAATTTGTTTTATTACAATTTATTGGAGAGTGCCTGCAGGCACTCTCCAATACTTTGTAATGAAATAAGTTTTGATTAACAAATTCAGACCACCAAAATAATCTAGCCCTCAACCAGTTAACCCCCTGCACACTGATGTCGAAATATCTAAAATTCAGGGTACAAATATTTCCCATAATGCAACTAGAAATTTAACTAATTGATTCAATCTTGTTTGACAGAGCTCAATGAGCTTTGTCAAACAAGATTGAATTGGTTAAATTCCCAGTTGCATTATGGGAAAAATGGCTACTTCAAATCTGGATATTTTGACGTCAGTGTACGGCGGTTAATAACAAACTTAATGTCCAGTAACCATTCAAAACTTGAACTAAAGTTACAAACTCGAATTGAATATTAATCGAATATCAGAGGTGAAATTGATTGATAAACAAATATTCTAAATTAGCCAGGCCTATTATTTATATCCATTCAACCAACTTTAGAGGATTCACACTTCAGGCATTTGTTACCGAGCCGTACTGTACCAGTGTGAAAGAATTTAATTACCACAGGAATCGAGCACTTCTCAACGTCCTGGTGCTCCCTGAATGGCTTGGAATGCAGAGAAAATTTTCTTACAAATAAATGCAAAACCTTGGCATGATGGTATCAGATGTTAACCGGAAGAATACATATTTGGACTTTATTCTGAAGTGCAAATACTGCAGCTTAAAGACTTCATATTCTGTGGGTGTCCTTCAGTTCATCTTCGAAGTGAAATTATTTTGTCTACTAGGATTTGCCTTGTTACAATTTATGGGAGGGTGCCTAGATTTTAATGACCCCAAATAATTTAGCACTCTACCAGTTAATTAGAGTACCAAAAAAGTACTTGATTTACATCAGGTTTAGACTCTCACTGTATCAAATAATTACCTGATATTTTTTAAACATCTGAAATGTAGCAAAGATAACCTATAAACAAAAATAGAAATAACTGCATACAGACATCGGTTTAGCCAGCAACCCATCCACTCATCTTTTGGACTGGGGCATTTTCTTCTTTTCAGGTGCTGGTCGAAACATGTACTATTAAAAACCAGAGTGTATTTTTTTAGTTATATCCTGAAGGAAGTATCGAATTAAAAAAACATAAATTACAGCCTTACAGTTAGCGATGGACAGTACTGGAATTTTGAGTTCGGTATCATCTATATTTATTTATTTATTTATAATATTTATTGGTGTTTAAGGTCACATACTTCAGCACAATGGCTAATCATGACCACAAATGGAGATAAAGTCAAGACCAGTCAATCATTTGTAACCCATGTTGCCTATTTTAGAGAACTCACACCCCAAGCATTAGTGACTGGGTCCTATTTTACCAGTGAAACAGAGCTTGTTTACCACAGCAAACAAGCACTGCTTCACTTCTCGGGGTTGTTTGTTTTGTTTGTTGGTGGTTAATGTCACATATTTATGCACCATGGCTAATCGTGACACAACATGGAGCTGAAGTCAAGTTTAGTCAATCGTTGATCAACATGTTGCCCATTTTAGAGGACTTTCACCCCAAGCATTGGTGACTGGGTCCTATTTTACTAGTAAAGCGGAACCGGTTTACCACAGTAAACAAGTGCTGCTTACTTCCCGGAGTTCCCACGGGGAACTTCTCGGGGTTCCTGTGGGGGGAGTTCGGTATCAGTTTCAGGTATTTTTATGGGGGAAACCATGGTATTGGTTCGGTATTCGGTATCAGGCTTGACCGAGATTTGCTGATAGTACCAAAGGGGAATTCAACCCAGGAAAATACAGAATACATTGTTCTTGTATCGTTCAACCACATCGCCACAAATGCCACTGCAAATGAGCTCAACATTTGCATTCTTTTGCCAACACAAATCATAGCTATAGTAATTTTGTGACTTGTTCCCAACACACTTTAACATTTAAAGGCCAATATCAGGCTTCTGCGATCTCAGACAATGTGCCCTTAACATGCCATAATTAGGAGGTCCTGAGCATGCCATTATTAGAAGGTCCTGCTGACAACAGACAAATCACTTGGGCAGTGATTTCTACTCAAGTCTTGGCTGCCTTAAAGGGCAGCCAAGACTTGACTAGAAATCACTGCGAAGCATCTGGACATGTACAGGTTGTAGTCTTGGGAATTCAGGACAACTGCCCTGGCCCTTAAGGGTTTACAAAACTGAAGAGAAAATCAGTCATTTATTTCATGAAAATGAACACTTCAACTGCTATCAGGCCTCAACAAGGCCTAATAAATAGCAAAATGCAGGGAAATTTGGAAATACAGATGGTTTCGGTATTCTCAGTGATTAATTCGGTTCGGTTTTTTGGTATCCCCATGATTTTGGTATCGGTTTGGTTTTTCCATATACTGCCCATCTCTACTTACAGTCCATGTTTGGACTAGACATACAAACATGTATAGGTGAGCGGTGTCAATGTTAACAAACTCACTGGATCACACTGTGGCAAAACTAATGTATAGAATTACATCATTTGAAATTTAAATCATTTCATATTGATATAATAATAATAATAATAATAATAATAATAATAATAATAATAATAATAATAATAATAATAATAATAAAGCCTAGAATGCACACATGGTGCTCAATGGCTGTACAATAATTGCATACATACATGTACACACATTCAGATACATTCTCTAACAGATACATTGATACATGGATCACTATTATCATTTACTGGTGCCCAACGCCACATCAGCAACTGAGGCTATATCGTGGCGATAAGCGACAGAACCTAAAAGAAAAAGGGTATTGAATTAAAGCAAAATAAAAAACAAAAACTACAACTTTACCAAAACAAGTATGTGAGTGTAACTTGATGAGTAACAAGGCAATCCTCACTGACTCAGTCACACCCACACACCTGGTAATGTCAGTTTATGGCCAAAATTAAGACCACTGAAGGAAATGTCTTTCGAAAAAGGTAGGTTTTAGTACCAGACTTGAATGATTCAAGGGATTTACTATTTTTTATGTCGATTGGAAGAGAATTCCAAAGCCTTGGGCCAGAAACTGCAAAGGCCCTATCACCAGCACTAGTAAATTTAGATACGGGCTGAACCAGATTGAGTTGACCTGATGACCTAAGAGACCTCAGTGGTTTGTGGATGGTAAGCAGATCGGACAGGTAGGATGGTGCAGATTCTGAGATACACTTAAACACCAAAAGGACAATTTTAAATTGAATTCTTTGCTTAACGGGTAGTCAGTGTAACTCAGAGAGTACTTGTGTTACATGGCAGTACTTTTGAGTTCTGGTTATGACCCGTGCATCACAATTTTGGATGTGTTGTAGCTGTTCAAGAATAGATGTTTTAGAGCCAATCAGAAAAGAATTGCAATAGTCGAGGCGACTGGTAACAAAGGCGTGGACAAGCTGTTGTCACGTCTGCGTATCAATGAAGGATCAAATTTTGCTAATATTTCTAAGATGAAAAAATGCACTGCAAGAGACATGTTTGATATGTTCATCAGCGGCCAAATTTTCATCCGTGAAATAACCTAAGTTTCGAACACAGCTACTGGGTTTTATCGCAGAACCTCCAATACTGAGGGACAGTTTGGATATTTTTGAAAGTTGATGAGGTAGACCTATATATATTACTTCTGTCTTGTCACCGTTCATTTTGAGAAAGTTTTTAGCAATCCATGCCTTGATGTCTGAAATACAAAGTTCAATCTTACTGTATGCCTAAGACTCAAAGGCGTGAGTAAAACTAATATACAGCTGTGTGTCATCTGCATAAAAATGAAAGTCAAGGCCATGGCTTCGGATAATGTCACCCAGAGGTAAGACATGGACAGTGTACAGTAGGGGACCCAACACCGATCCTTGAGGGATGCCAAAACAGAGTGTGACCTTGTCCGATGACTCACTGCCAATAAGGACACTCTGTATGCGACCATTAAGGTACGACGAAAACCAACTAAGTGCTTGGCCAGTAAGGCCTATTCTCACTTCCAGTCCTTCAATAAGTATGTTATGATATATGGTGTCAAAAGCGGTGCTTAAATCCAACAAAACAAGACATGTTAGGTTGTGCCTGTCCGTGGATAGGAGGATATCATTTTGGACCCTTTGAAGCGCCGTTTCTGTACTGCAATTAGATCTGTATGCAGATTAGGCCGTGGGCCGCCAAATGAGAATTCAGCTGAGAAGCCACCACACGCTCAATAATCTTTGATAGGAATGGAAGATTAGAGACGGGTCAGTAGTTTTTCAGAACCTCTGGGTCAAGTGTTGGCTTTTTGAGAAGAGGTTTTACTAAAGCGTGTTTCATGCTTGTCGGAAAGACGCCAGAGTGGAGGGAGGCATTGACCAGTTTCAAGATCGGTGTAGTTGACTCTGAAAGAGATGCTTTTAACAACCAAGTTGGAATGATATCTCGCATGCATTGCTTAGATGGTGCCTTGGATATTAACCTCTGGATATCTGTTGTAGCCAAAGGTTTGAATTGGAACAACTGTGCAACAGCTTTAACACAGGTGCATGGCATGTCGGCAATCTGTCGAAGATCGGATTGTGAGCTTGTATCAAACGAAGCTCTGATAGTCTCAATCTTTTCACGAGAAATGGTACGTATCACATAATGTTCAAAGGTTACCATTTCTGATAAACATAATTAAATGATAAATAAATTGCCAGCTCAACAAACTAGATCATTTTTGCCTCGATGATATTCTTATATACATGTATCAGGTGTTAAACATGAAAAATAAAACAAAGAAACACACAGCTCAAACACTTAATGGGGATTACACATTGCATAAAATGCCATACTATATATCATGATCTTCATTCATAAAAAAAAAAATCAATTCATAGCTGCTGAATGATTGTTAAAACAGACGTTGTTACAAACTGTACCCAATCCCTTCATTATGCAAACAAGTCAAGAAAATATTAAAACAATGTTGCATATGAAACATTTTCAAATAATTATGTTTGTCAAATTTATTTATAATAACCGCATTAGATTTTTTAACTTAAAAACTAAATTCAGTTGAAAATAAGCTGATCGAATATGGTGTACATGTTTTATCTAACAATGATATACATTTTGGCTTGAAAATCACGAGAAATGGTACATATCACATAATGTGTTCCGATTCTGTATCATATAGACGCCTCATTCTGATTCCGATCATATAGATGACTCATTTCTGGGAACACAACAGGCTATCATAACAAGCCATTGAATACATTTTGTGCATTTCAGTGATCGACTCATCTGATCGCTTGCAAAACAAAACAAAATTCCTTACAATTAGCAATGTTCAGATATTAATAGCAAATGATCCCCCCCCCCACCAATAAATAGAAATTGCACAATTAAATATTAAACACTTGTAAATTCAAGCATACCATCAATAGGAAGTGACAATGAGAGTGAATAATTTTACAATGCAACTTTGAAAATTTGCGGTGACCGCGTTACTCATTGTTTGTTAAAGTGCACACAATATTGTTCCATAAAATATGGGTTTTTTTTCACTTTTTCTCGCCCAACATTATGTCCCAAAACTATATTAATAATTTAAGATTTAATCTGTTTATGTGACAGAATTGTGAATTCTCGGTGATGTCCAGAATGGGATCACAACTTGCCGGAAAAGCCGGCTCATTGAGATCCCATTCTGGACACCACCTCAAATCTGATACAAATCACAGGACATGCACATTATCATGATAATCTGAATTTACGCATAATAGTAATATAATAGTTCCTAGTTTAAATGATGGGTTGGTCAATGTTTAGGGATTATTGTTAGTGTTCAACTGATTACCAAAAATGGTCGCTGACCGATAACACGTTATTTGAGCTCATAATCAGTGGATTTCAATTCTGATTGTAATACCATGCACTACTAGACAAGTTGAGGCTCAAAAGAACTGCATTAAATTGAACTTATTTTACGGGTTTATAGTCTGTTCACTACTACAGAAGTCTAGACTCGAAAGAACTACATTAAATTGAACATATTTCACAATTTTAAACTCTGTTGAATCAGGTCCAGTAAAATTACCAGTCGCGCACTCTGAGAGCCACGTTTACAACCTAAGTTAGTGCAAATGGTAATTTTGCTGCGACCTGAGTCAATGGAGTGCAACCTTCACTTTTCCGGTATGAACTGGCAATTGCCGCAAGCACGCTCAGCTGTAAGTTTTTCATGTCATTTAACTTGTATATCCCGTAAAGGGGCATCTGGAGAAATTAAGAATACACACTGTGGTGGTTTTTCACCTTTATCGAATGGTATCATTGACATCATTTTACATTAACAATTGAACAATTGCAAAAGATAATAAAATGTGGTTTATGAATCATCATAAAATGCTTGGCAACAATCTGTTGAACCGATGTTCTAGGAGCCATTGACATTGTCATCCGATTGCCCACAATCGGCGGATTGTGGTGGCCAGTTCCGATCATCGGTTGAACACTGACTATTGTAAGATAAATTAGTTTTGAACACTAGAGTTGGTGTATTGAAGTCTCAACCTCATTCTAACAGACTTGTCAATATATGCTCAGAGACGAGGTCTTGACTTCAATGCACTCACTGAGCTCTGTCAAACAAGACTGAATTGGTTAAATTCCTAGTTGCAGTATGGGAAAAATTTGCTGCTTTAAATTCAGGTATTTTAACATGAGAGTGCAGAGAATTTTAAGCATGTCATAACCGAACTGTGATCTGACCGAGAGAAAAATCATTTTTGTGTACTGAATGACGTGATTCACTTGAAACACAGAAAAAAACTTCTTAAAAACTGCAAAATCACATCTAAGCTGTGATGGATGGTACAGATGAAACAAATTCCATGTCCATATAGGGCAATAACTCCCACCAAAATAATACTCCAAATAAAACCTGCATTGAACATGACGCAAAACATCAAGATACACTTGCATACCAAATATGATGTCATCCATAAAGTATTTTAAAAGTTATTGAGTTTAAAAAAGGGAAATTAAGAGTAGTACAGTTGCAGTAAAAAAAGTTTGCAAACAAGGGTTAGAAAATAATATCTCCCGATCTTTCTTCAAGTATGAATCAAAGCCTAATGCTCCAATGGAGACTTTCCCCAAGAAATAATACCAGCAGCTGGGGTACATTGATATATCATATACTATAAAAAAAATAGACTGTTTTCTTCTGGAATCTACTCCATTTTTTGTGGGAGAATATACACCATAAAGTGTTTTTACAAGTGGTGGTACAACTACAATACATGGTCATTTTTAAGTACCAGATGCTGAAGTTTTTTTATTTTTGTGAAATTAATGAAAAACTCTGTTGCAAACTGAGATTTCCTAAAGATAAAGATCACTCATATATATGAATTATAATTCAAATACGGGACAGGTAAATATCAATGTGCAAATGATTATAAAGTACTTAGCAGCAATTGCTGGGTATCAAAGAACTGTTGGATTACACTGCTAACTTTTGACACAATTTCTGGACAATTATTTGATATAATTAGATTCATTTGTTCATCTATATTTAATTCACCAAAGATCATATGATATCTCTGCATAGTGTCAAATAATAGAGTTCTTAATTCAATATATGCAGGACATTCCATAATGAAATGTTTCTCATCTTACATTTTCGCATTGAGCAAACACTGCATAATCTATTTTCACGTTCAGTGGGAGTCTGATGATGCCATCCCTTTTCGATTGCAAGACGTGATTACTTATTCAGAGATGGGTGAATATGGACCTATCATCACTTGAAATCGTATACACAAGGTATGGTCCAAGCTCAAACTTGCTCCTAAGGAGACGAGATGTTCTCAGTTTACTGTTATCTGCATGTATTTGAACATTAAAATCATTTGAATGCTTTTAAAGTTGATTTCTGTATGCCAATACATATATATTACAGGGTGCTAAACTATCACACAACAACTTTGGTTGAGATCAAATAATCCAAAATGGAGTTCTTGGTCGGAAGTGTTAATAGACGGTCAAATTCTAAGTTGAAAAAGGGTTGTAACTCTTGTAAAAATAATTGGACAGAACCCATATTCGAACTTTGCATGTATGACAAGCTGGGTAATACACATACCAACGTTGGTTGAGATCAAATAACTCAAATTGGAGTTATTAGTCGGAAACCATAACTTTTAATAGGTGGTCAAATTCTAAGTCGAAAAAGGGTTGTAACTCATGTAAAAATAATTCGACAGAACCCATATTCAAACTTGGCCTGTATTACTAGCTGGGTAATACACATAGAAACTTTGGCTGAGCTCAAATAATCCAAACTGGAGTTATTGGTCGGAAACCAAAAATGTTAATAGACAATAGACGGTCAAATGCTAAGTTGTAAAAGGGACCTAACTCATGTAAAATAATTGGACAGAACCCATAATCGATCTTTGCTTATATTACTAGCCAGTAATACACATACAAACTTTAGTTGAGATAAAATAATCCAAACTCAAGTTACTGGTCGGAAACCAAATGTTTATAGGCAGAGGGACAGACAGATGGAAGGATGGACAGACAGAGAAATGGATGGACGGAGGACAGACCATTTACATAATACAACCGTTTTTACTAGTGTTGGGAGGTTAACCGAGAATACAACTCGGTGTTGGTTATTAAAAAACACCGACCGACGTGATCACAAAAAAACGCCGTCCCGGTTACATGCGCAGTTAATTTATTTATGGCATGCGATGACGCAATCTCGCGGCCTCGTGGTACATTTTGGCTTAAAAATGGCTGAAACAACCAAACAACCTAGCCCAGTGTGGCAGTACTTCTGAGAACAGGTAAGCAGGGCTTGCCTTGAGTCAGGGCCGATTGGCCCCAGTCCCGAGAGGCCCCTTCTTGGGGCTTTTTTTTTGGCCCCGACTTTTTTTTCAGTCTTGGCTCCCGAAATCACAGTGTTGGTAGGTTTGGGCAACAAAATTTTGCGAGATTAATTTTTCTATTCACGTCTCATTCAAGCAAGTGTGATTACAATAGAAGAAGCAGCAAATAACAGATAAAATAATAATACAAACTGTTTTTGTCTGATTCGAATTAACATCCACCTAAATCCGCATGAAAACTGAGAAAATCCCAAGAATAAACCAAAAAAAAACCAAACACATTTACGAGACTTCGAAAGCATGCTTGTCAACTAATGGGGGAATTCCCTTCAATCCCACAATACTATGCACGGGTACGTCCGATCCTAACATCTGAATAAATGCACCACTAGACACAGAAACTGCCGTCAAAATAAAATAAAATAAAATGTGAACCTGTATCTACGTGGAGAGGTGGGGCGCATTCCATTTCTGAAATATCCAAAGCTGTGGGGAATTTTCATGGATTGAAATTATTTAAACAGTAAACTGAAATGTTTTTCAATTTTTTTTCTTTGAGACAACCCTTGCATCAAAAATACACACCCCACATGCCACAATATGTACGAAACGTCCTAAAATTTTATCAACAAAAAATCCAAAATGTCTATGTACAAAACGTCCAGCACCCACATGATGGGTCCAAGTCGTTTCGTCCCGGGGATTTTTTTTTCTAAGCAAAAGCAATCAAGTAAGGTCGCCATTGGAAAGAATGTAACAACATAAAATTACCCCAAAAGGCCCAACCTCAATATCTGGGGGACTTTTTTTCAGGCCCCCAGCAGGCCCCGACCTCAACATCTGGGGGACTTTTTTTAGGCCCCGACCATTTTACTCAAGGCAAGCACTGAGGTAAGTAAATAACATAATTGAACAAACTTCAGAAGCCAGTAATCCTACTCATTGTGTTTCATGCATTCTGCGGCGAATCATTTGATTGACGTACAAAGTGGTAATTGCATTTCATGTATTTTGTCTACCATTTACTCCCAAAAATGCAATCGCAGACAGAAATATTAACAGCAATAAAAATGTGGCGATAAAAGATCTTGTAATGCTATTGCAATAGCGATAAATGTCACGTAACATCGCAAGCGAAGAACGCACGTGCGCCTGATGGACTGTTTCAGTGGTACGGACAATGTCAAGTCATTTCCATCAAAAACTTGTAATGCTGTAATGAACAATGCATCAAATTTGCCTCAACAAACATTCCAAGATGCAGGGAATTGCACAATCCACCATGCAAAACACCAAAACAAACCAGAGGCTCAAGTGAACCTAAAACGCTCACCTGGCTCAGGTTGTCAAAAGAGAGGAGTGTATCTGGGAAGGGACTTTTGAGGTGGAGACCATGAAAAGTGGAGAAAACTAAAAGATTTGGGCTTGTATTTTTGATATTTATTTCAACAAGACTAGTAATGGGGATAACATACATGATCCATGGCACTGACGGCAAATTAGTGCTACAAACTGATAGATACCTCAGTAAATTATGTTTTTCAGAACAAATAACCGAAACCGGAGTAAACTCTTTTTGTAAAAAAACGAGTAGATACCGACACCGAGCAAAAATTTACTAACCTCCCAACACTAGTTTTTACAAACGGCATATAAAACTAACCACAGTTTTAGTTGCATTTTCATGGAAAAAAGCTTTGCTGATTGTTAGTATAATTTGAGAGAGAGAGAGGTGGGGGTACATGTATGTACAGTCGTTTGACCGGTAACGGGTTTTGACCAGTTGCGGAAAATTTCAACTTTCACTCACGGTACATAAAAATCTCAAACCCCGATTGAAAAAACAAAACCTGATATTTATCGATATATTAATACTCTTTCAAAAAATTAAAGTTGACTTTTTATCAGACTGAAGTATATGGCATTTTTAGAGATTTTTATTGACATCTTTTTCGTGACCCAATTTCGTTGCAGAAAAAAAAAAAACGTGAAAAACAAATCAACAGAAGGTGACGGTGCGAAGTGGTAAGATTTTAAAAAATCAAACGTATGCGCAATTTGTTACAACAGTCAACTATAACCTACCCAAAGATGGACTAGTAGGCGCCTCGTTTTATCTTACTTATCTTGGTTTGAAAACCATTGCCACTTTGACCAGTTACGAACCACATGAAAAAGCATTCATGAAAATTACGGAATCCATAAAATCAGCAAGATTTGGCCCCAGGAAGAACACCCTGGGAAAATTCGCCCAAGAAGACTTGTCCCAAATTCCAGTTGAATCTTCTCAGTTTGGAAGCTGAATGTTTCCGATTCTTTGGACAATTTTTATCCAGGAAAGTAACATTTTGAAGGTTTAAAAACAGAAACTATGTATCATTTTTATATTTACCCTTGCAAATCCAAAATATATTTAAAGTAATAGCAGTGTTGGACCTGGAAAACAATCCAACCTGAATTTCAGCTATGATTAGCAGATCTATATGTGGCAATATCTGTTGACCTGTCGGTTGGTCAATGACCAATTGGTCGACAGTCTGTCTCTTCGTTTGTCACCCTGTCACCAATCTGTTTTAAAACGCTCCAACTTCTATGATATGTGATGGAATGACAAGTTTCTAATATGTACATATAGTGCAGTTAGCGTGGACAGGCACTTTTCCACGCACGAACAAAATGCCCACACTCACGATAGAAAGCAGGGCCATTGTGACAGTGGTAGGCAGCGGAATTTTTGTTTTCGTGCATGAAGCACCAGCTCAAACAAGTGTTTCTTTAACTAACAAAACTGGCAGACTGCTGTTCTGCATTTAGTTAATTAGCAGTCAAAAATGTCTGGGTGGACAAGTTTTCCATACGTGGAAAAGTGTTTAGAACGCTGACAGGCTGCACTGTATCATGGTTTCCACTAGGAGAAAAATGTTGTGACCGGAACCGAGGGGAAACTTCAGAAACTGCTACTTCTGCTAGTGCTAGAAAATTACCCAATTGTGGAATGCGCCTTATGTCGCAATAACTACTCAGTATGTCGCCTCAGAACCATTATGTCATAAGTGCACCCGGGGCAGAATAGTTTCAAGGCGGAAATAGGGAATAAGTAGGAAAATAAAATCACCCAGACGGTGGCCTAGTCCCTGATTACTGATAACCTTGTCCATCAATGCTGTGCCCATTAGTTGTTTGTGATGTGATGGGAGGGGGGTATGTTGAGGGGAATGGGGCCATTCAGGGGACCCACTCCCGCCTTAATGGAAATCCTGCACATATCTTATTGGTCAGTTGCCTCTCCTAAAAGTGAATGTCATTCTGATTTTTCTATCACAGTTTTGGCCTTTATCTGTTTCACCAACAAGCTTTTGAACACTATAACTTCTTACTTGCTGGACTGATCTGATCAAAACTTGATATGCATTGTGGTTTCGACTTTGGAGTGTTTTGGCCAATCAGATTTCACGAGTAATGTGACCTTGAGATTGAAACTGTGATTTTGACGTGTGCTGAAAACCTACTGAACTGATGGAGAAGAAACTTGGTACATACAGGCAGGGACCAGCCTAGGGGGAAATTTTAGGGAGACTCCATGTCTCCCTCCAGAAAAAGTAGGGAGACTGCAGAGTCATGTAGGGAGTCTTAAAAGGCAAGTGGGGAAAATTAAGAATATTCATGTACCACCCCCGCCGCCCTTTCATATTTTCAATTTGTGGTCCTCCATTAATGTCCCAATAATCCAGGTCCAGTTGTCTATGAGGCATCTATGCCAGGTTAAAAAATCACAAAGTAATTATTGACTGAAAATCCCCCATTGCTACCCTCTCCTTCATGACCTCCTGCCCTCTTCTTCATGCCAATCCCCCAGCACCCTCTTGTGGTTGCCTTTCACCAAAGTCTACTAAGCTAATAATTTCCCAAGTCTGAAAGTGTGAACAGGACCAGATGTAAGAAGGTTGCTTGGGAGGTACTTTGTTAGTTAATAAACAAAATACATTCTGGGGTCGAGTATTTTGTAAAAGAAATGTCATTCCGCATCATTTTTATGGCATTCTGGTGTCATTCCGCGTCATTTTGTGTCATTCCGTTGTTTAGGACCCTTTTTCAAGATCGTCCACATGCACTCTTGTGTCCTGTACAAAGCTTTTCTTGTCATCACTAAAGCTTTTTTCATGTGTTTCAATTCCATTCGTGTTTTTATGGGAATAAACGGCCCGACAGTTAACAGTCGTCAGCAAAACAAAATAAAAATACTGTGTTATAAAATACATCCGTTGTGTATACATTTTCGGCATCCTAAGCGACGTAACCTACTTTCAAACTGAGTTATTTTGTTGAGTCGCGTAAGTCACCTATTTTCGTTTCGACATTTGAAGCTCCGACTGAAACGCAACAAAACAGAAATAAAAAAATCCGCCAAAAGAGACAATGGACAATTGATTGTCGTGTGATTTCATTAAATGGACGTCTATTTGACAAATAAAAATGCCCATTTATCACACTCGAGCACATTCGATTTTTGAAAATAATCATTTTCATGCAAAGCTCACATCACTCATTTCAGCCTTTCCTCATTTTGGCCACTTTTTAGAGGGCGACTTGTAATCGCCCCGACTATTTTTCTAGGCGACTTTGGGCTTAGAAGGGTGACATAATCGCCCTAGTCGCCCTCACGGCTGGTCCCTGCATACAGGTAACATCAGGTATGGAGTGTTTGGCTAGTCAGATTGCATGTGCGATGTGACCTTGACATTGAAACCATGACACAACCTTCTACACGAGAAAATTACAAAACCAATTTGGAATTGATTGTTGACCCATAATACTAAGTGTGACTCCAATCAGTCAATACTGTTCAAGAATCAAGTCATTCATCCTACGATAATTTCAAGGTAACTTGCAATGCAGTCAGTGTGGACGGACTTTCTCCCACGTGTGGCCCTTTGCTTATGCAGGTGATGTTGTGTAAAACCTATTGTGGTATCTAGCAGAATTTTTACTAATGAAGCACCGGTTTAAACCGGTGCTTCTTTAATAGAAATTTTGCTGGCTTAAGAAGATTGGCATGGACAAAATGTCCACTCGTGGAAAAGTGTCTGTCCACGCTAACTGTACTGTAGTCTGAAAATACACATGTACTATATCTGCAGCAGTATGGGGCGCCATCCTTCTATTTATTCCCGGTTTAATGATATCATTAAATGAATTAGTGATATCATGAAATGGATTAGTGATATCACTATTTCCTTCAATGATATCTCAAATTATTTAGTGTTATCACAAAACGATTTAGTGATATCACTTATTCGATTTAGTGATATCACAAAATGATTCAGTGATATCACTAAATCGAATAAGTGATATCACTAAATCAACATTAAGTGATATCATTAAATCGAATTATTGATATCATAAAATCATTTTGTGATATCACTAAATAATTTGTGATATCATTAAAGGAAATAGTGATATCATTAATTCATTTAATGATATCATTAAATAAGGAATAAATAGAGGGATGGCACCCCATACGGCAGTCACCATTCAATGTGCAGAAAAGCAAGTTGGAATTTTTTTATTTTTCACATAGACTGATCTAGTCACGTCATTACTTTTGTGTTTCATTGTGGACATTTTAACTTAAGGTTGTACTGTTAAGACTGTTCTAGTCAAGAATGATTACCTCTTTTATTTTCTTTTTGTTAGTATATGTTTATTGTAATGTTATTCTGTTAAGGTTATATTAAATTTTTCAGAGCTTTATTTTTCACCCAAATTATATATCTTATTTTGTTTTGTTTTCGTTTCCTGTGCAGTGGCAGAACCAGCCACCACCCCCCCCCCCCCCACCCCCCTCTACTTTCGCAAACTTTAATACCAGAAGCTAGAATAGCTGCTAAAAATAAGGCCTGTGTGAATAAAAATTTTGTGCAACCTAAAAATGGGTCCCACGAATTGTTTTTGCGTAAGTTTAGTCTTTAGATGACCTACCTGCATCATATCATTATGGGATCTATTTTACACTCCCAGAAATTCGAGATCAAATTTACGGGAGTGAAAAAAAATATCTTGCAGCGTTACCTGAGCAATGTGCTACTGCTACACGGTTTTGGCTGCCCTGGAAATCCATATTTGCTATCCACGAATAAAATGCTTTGGTCCACAATTTGCCTAAAATCCTTCATATCACATCAATTACATCATACTCTGGATTTTTTTCTTAATGCCCCCCCCCCCCCCCCCCCCCCCACTGCAAAGATGCCAAGACCATCAATCCTTGAACCAGTCATTTGGTGCAATAAATCATGCCATTGGCAGCGTTCAAGTAAAGCAAGTCCAAAGTTAGTGCTATCTATGACAAGACACCCCCCCCCCCCCCCATTTTCTGAGAAATGGAAAATTTTGATCCTGGGAAAGTTCAGCCCTACTTAGCGTAGGACTTGAAAGGGTTCCGTCCTTAATTCCCAAGAAGTTTAAACAACAAGCCCTGATCATTTGGTCCGATTTAGATGGATTCCCCCCCCCCTCCCCCAACTAAGAGCACCCCCCCCCCCCCGCCCCCACACACACAGCCCCCCCCCTTCCGAGATGTGACAAATGTGCTGGACTGATGGTTCTTTTTTCCATGCTGCTTTGGTTGAAAATCCTACCTGGATGGAGCGTCAGATAAATAAGTAGTAAATAAAGAATGGGAGCCTTGCTGAAAAAGGGAGGGGTGTTTTGGAATTGGACTGTGTCATCATCTTGCGGAACCCGGGTCGCCTGACTGTTAAGCTGACTGGAGATCCGAATGAGCCAAATCTCCTATCAGGCAGACTAGAGTGGAGGCCTGAATCAGCCAGAAAATCAGCTCCGAGTCGTTAATGGCCCGAATTAGCCAGTTTGTATCAGTCTGATACCTTCAGCAAAAGTATGGAAATTCCCCAAGTTCGCACTAGCACTGCTCTCACTGAATTCGCCCATAAAATGAGTTTTGTTACTTTCTGTCTGTTTTTTTTTTATTCTCATAGTACATGAGCATAATTTCAAAGGAGTTTGTATCCTTTTCATGTGATTTTTTCGATTTTTATGACGTTTTGTTCGTAAAATGAACGTTGATTCGGTACTGGTAAAATTTTTTGTTACTGGTCAAATCAGTACCTTGGAAAACGAGCGCTGTATGTATAGTTTGAAATGATTATGATGTCCGAAACTTTGTATGAACATATGAAAGACATCTATTCTCAAAATCCCAGTTAGAATTTCCGTCAATTTCGCTGAATAAAAAAGATTGCGACATTTTCATTCAACCCGGTTCGTTACTGGTCAAACGTCTGTACAGACTACTACAGTGTACTGCAAAACGGTGTTCGCTTGTAGGTTGCACCTGTTTTTCATATTATTTAGTTATGACAAATCGTTTGATCAGTTGGGTTGTATTTTGAAGACAAAAATGCCGAATGAAATGGAGAATGTTTTCTCCAGTCATTCCGGTTATTCGAACGGAATCGTAAAGTTCGGAAAACGACAAACAATCCTCAAGTTCCCAAATTACGAAGCCTTGACTTGATAAAAAAAAATGTGTTTACCACTTAGATTTTGTCCGTTCTCTTGATGCAAAACATTTAAAGGGATGATATTTTAGAAAAAGATCGAGAAGCAGTTTCTATTTTTTAGAAAACGACAGCTTCTGTAGCAACATCTCTGCTCAAACTTGAAAATGCTCAACTTCCGCTGTTAGGCAGAACTAAATTTACGGAAGGTAAATACTCCTACTGTGTGGAACCAGAAAGCAATCAGCTCCAAATGAAAGACCGGGGCGTGCTTAACGGATTAATGTGCCAACAGCATGCAGATTTCCATTAATTTCACGGCTTCTGTAGAACTGTCGCCACTGAAGTGTGTTTCTGTTCCCTTGCTTCATAGCATCAGTATAGGGAGAGACGCTTCTCAAGTTCCCACTTCTTTGAAGTGAAGTGAAGTGAAGTGAAGTGAAGATAGTTTATTCAACAAAGCGACACCAATAAATATACAAGATTGATAAAGAGTTCCATTGGAGACAAAGTAACAAACATAATAAAGTGTAATTGATCTAAATGGTTGTTGAAAGGGGATGCTAGAAGTGTGTACTTATAGGGTGCACCCCCTATAATTATAGAATAATGGTTTAATAGAACTTATATTTCTTCCGGTAATCCAAATTGAAACCAAGTAATTGGTATAATTCTGTGAGTAAATGGTTTCCCCATTTTCAGTGCCAAATCAAGAAATGGCCAACTCTCATCAGCCCAGACTTAATTTGACACTGAAAACAGGTGATTTTAGGATTATGTGTAAGTCACCACTTAAAGTTGTAGGGTCCAGGTACAATTAGTATGCCCTATTGTACCCAATTGTTTAGACCTATTATCTAAAATGTTTTTTTTTTTTTAATCTATTTTGTTTGTTTTAATTTGTTGTAGAGGTAAATTCCCTCGGCTAGTACGATGTCAATATTGACTTTTCATATTGTTTCTTAAACTGAAATATAGTGTTACAGTTCTTTAGAGTAGGATCAGAGCGTTCCAAAGGATTGTTCCAATTATTCTTGTGCAAAAAGCTTTAGTGTTTGTTCGTCTGTAGTTTACTATGAAATTGCCCCTTTGTCGTGTGCTGTGCGTATGCAGGTAATCAACAGTTTCAAAAAAAGAAAGCAAGTTTAAGGGTAGAAGCTTGTGTTTAGCTTTATACATAATTAATAGTGTGTTCATTTTGATCAAGTCATCAAACTTTAATATATTATACTTTTTGAAAATAGGGCTGCTGTGACTTCTATGACTTCTGTGTTCCGCTCCATCTATCAGTCTTATTGCCCCTTTTCGGAGAATAATTATAGGCTTAAGTCTTGTATGATAAATATTTTCCCAGATTTCACAGCAGTAGTTTAAATAGGGGGCAATCAGGCATTGGTATAGGGAAAGAAGTGCTGTTGAGTTTATTCGTTTGTTGACTCTATGCAACACACCAAGATTTTTTGAAACTTTGGCTTGTATGTGTTTGATCTGGTTATTCCAGGACAGTTTATCATCTATATGAACACCTAAAAATTTAGTAGGGAAGACGCGGTCAATTTTTTGCCATTTATATTGACATTAATGTCATCACTATTCATTTTTTTCTTTCCAAAAATCATAAAGATGGTTTTTAGTATATTTAAAGATAGTTTGTTTACTTGAAACCAAATATTTAGTTTGGACAGTTCAGTGGATATTGTTCTACATAATGTTGCTAGATTGCTTCCAGATAGAAATAAGTTTGTGTCATCGGCAAACATTATCACTTTTAGTAGGGACGATACATTACAGAGATCATTTATGTATAAAATAAATAAAGATGGCCCAAGGATGGAGCCTTGTGGCACACCATATATAATTTTCAAAGCATCTGAGTCAGTCTGATTCAGGGATACATATTGATATCTATTTTCCAAATAACTCGATAACCAGTCATGGGCTGTTCCTCTTATTCCATAATTTTTAAGTTTTTTCAACAAGATATTATGGTCAATTGTATCAAAGGCTTTTTTTAAGTCAATAAAAACTCCAAGGAGGTAATGTGATTTTTCTGTGCTATCTGAAAACGCTTCAACGAGTTCCATAATAGCATGGGAGGTGGAACGGTTGGTTCGGAAACCATACTGACAATCAGTGAGAATATTTTCATTGTTTAAAAATGACATTAGACGAGAGTTATAGAGTTTCTCCAAAATCTTGGAAATCTGAGGTAGTAGTGAAACGGGTCTATATTTAGAAAAGTTTTGAGCATCACCCGATTTAAACAGTGGAATAACATTAACAGTCACTACATCTCCCAGCAACGGACAAGCGACAGTGTGAATTGTTAATCACATTTACTCTTGTTTATTATTACCATTCAATCTATAAGTTACTAGTCGATTAACATGATTTTGGAGGGCCATTAAAACTCCATAATTTCAGTGACGTCATTCGACGGAGCCGGGCCGAATGGAATGGTTTAGCGCGCCGAAGGCGCGCATGGACGGTATGGGGAACAAGCCCCTTTCGACCCTCAGTGACTGTTAATTACTAATTTCCACATGTCTACTCGTGTTGAAGGAGGAACAGGTTCAGGTACTCGGCAGGTGTCATCGGTTGTGGCGTGATGGTCTCTTTGACTGATGTCGGTTGAACCCTCGGGTGAGGACCAGTGTGAGAGGTTGGGTCCTCTCACAAAGGTACTACCTCTCCCCGAGGGTGCTGTCGATCTGGATTTTCAGGCAAGTATAGTCTGCCACTTCGGTGATGATATTGAGTGATGGCCATCACTGGCAAGTATAATCTGCCTCAGGCTGTCTCTGTTGGGTAGGACGTCTTTGAAAGAAACAACAACGACCCCTTTCGGGGACCACCAGAAAGAAGACCCGAACTTCCCTGGTTCGGGGGCAGACCTGCATTGTAATCTTATTGGGTTGGGACAAGAGATGCGCAATGCGCTTACAAAAAGGGGCCGAGGCGGGACGCAGGACCAACGCTCGCCTCCCTTAAAGTGGTCGACCACTTTTAGGGATGGAGTGGAGGATGTTCAGGAACCATGGGGGTTACCGTTTCTATAACGTTTAGACTGTCCATAGCGGTTATTGGGGTGCTGGTCAAAAGCATCTTCCGTGTACCTGCTTAAAAGAAGAAGGCAGAATTAGTTTTCATTATAATATGTAAAAATAAAAAGATAAAAGTAGCACATTATGTTTTAATTTGTGATCTAATCTTTGTCTGAGTCGGAGACGGCAGCCCTTTCTGGAAGAAGGCCACAGTCAGGCTGTTAATCTGCCTGTTAGATCACCTTCTTAGAGTTTGTAGCGGGAGGGTAACAGGTTTAGACACTAGACCACACCCGAGGGTGTTTCTGTTATGCCCTTCGCTGGTTTCGAACATATTTAGATTAGCTTGAGTTTATTTTGGATCACGCTTAAACACTGCAGATCCCACCTCCAGCCGGGGAGGCCAAGCCCACACAAAACGCTCGCGCCTGGTGTCGCGAGCGTCTTGTGTGGGCCGAGCCCCACCCCCCCCCCCCCCGGCCGAAAATGAGATCTACAGTATTCAACCGGCCGTGGGCGATAATGGTATAAATAGTCATTAGCGGCCCGCGGCCCGGCTATTTTTAGATTCCATGGTCTAATGAATTACTCCCATTCGGATGACGTCCCTTAGTTTTTCTGAACTGAAGTCGAACGCACGATCGAAACAGAAATATCGAACCTACTTTAGTGATTATTTCTTCCAGCAATTCCCTCGTGTGGTTAGCTGTAACATGGAGTGGTAATAGTAGTAATAACATGATTGTTGTCAGGCATCATGATTCATTAGCGGCCCTGCAGCAATGATGAACAGCCCTTGGGCTTATTAACGGCCCTCGACTTCGTCTCGGGCCTTTAATAAACCCTCGGGCTGTTCATCGTTGCAGCATGGCCGCTAATGAACACAATGCCCTTCAAAATCATGTTATTGTTATATTAGTTCTTTTTGTGACTGTTGGCAATTGCAATCAAAGCCTGCTTCCGAAACTCAACACACATATTATGTGCCGGGCATTTGAAGGGGAATGCGCCCCACAATCTCCATAAGATACATAACAAAGAAACCGTAATAACAGTTATTAACAGGATCAGCATTATCTTGAATTCAGATACATGTCTTCTCACAACTGAGGACCCTGTTGTGTTCGAAGAAATTTCAACTGACGTATTGACAATTTATGGAGACTGCAAACTTTAGTATTTGGCATCCACATTTTTACTAAAACTAAAATCTAAAGTATTCAAATCAAGACAGACACATACTGACATCCCAAAATTGTGGGCAAATAACAAATGCGAGAGTATGAATAATATTATAAAAATTGGAAAATGAATGGAAAATTTTGAATTTGTCAGGCTTGGAGACATTGTTACTGCTGCAGCTTTGGGTGTATCGGGCATAGCCGAACTATACTTATTACAGTAAGCCACAAAACCATAATAAGGGCATAAAGCCAACAAGGGCAATTGTTAAAGTTCTGCCTATCCAAACCCGAGATAAAGGTTGATGGGAGTTTTATTTTTATGAAATATTACAGTGATCTGTCTTGTGATACCCAATTAGCACTTACGCACTTCAACCAGACACCGAGGAAGCCTATTAATTACAACTACCTACTAAATACCGAGGGACAGTTTTCGGCGACAGCTCGGTGTGTATATCTTGCATTTACTGGAATAAATCAATGGCTATATCACATATTTTGCTTCAATGGACTAAATTATATGTCTGCACATATATTTAAACCTTTTAAACAACTCTTACTTACTTATAACTGTGGCCTTCTACCAGTAAGGGCTGCCTTCACCGACTCAACTAAAAATTACATCAGGATTAAATACTGTTATAAAAACTAAATAATAAATAGGGAACGAGAAGGTGAACAAACAGGCAGAAAAACAGCTTAACTGTGGCCTTCTACCAGAAAGGGCTGCCTTCACCGACTCAACTAAAAATTACATCAGGATTAAATACTGGTATAAAAACTAAATAATAAATAGGGAACGAAAGGTGAATAAACAGGCAGAAAAACAGCTTAACTGTGGCCTTCTACCAGAAAGGGCTGCCTTCACCGACTCAGCTTAAGATTAAACCTTAATATTGAACAAGATGTGCTACTTTTATCTTTACAGTTTACATACTTTAATGAAAACTTATTCTACCTTCTTCTTTTAAGCAGGTACACAGAAGATGCTTTTTGACCAGCACCCCAACAACCGCTACAGACAGTCTAACCGTTATGGAAACAGTCACCCCCACGGTTCCTGAACATCCTCCGCTCCATCCCTAAAAGTGGTCGACCACTTTAAGGGAGGCGAGCGTTGGTCCTGCGTCCCACCTCTGCCCCTTTTTGTAAGCGCATTGCGCATCTTTTGTCCCAACCCAATAGGATTACAATGCAGGACTGCCCCCGAACCAGGAAAGTTCGGGTCTTCTTCTTGGTGGTCCCCGAAAGGGGTCGTTGTTGTTTCCTTCAAAGACATCCTATCAAACAGAGACAGCCCGAGGCAGATTATACTTGCCAGTGATGGCCATCACTTAAAATCATCTCCGAAGAGGCAGACTATACTTGCCCGAAAATCCAGATCGACAGCACCCTCGGGGAGAGGTAGTACCTTTGTGAGAGGACCGAACCTCTCACACTGGTCCTCACCCGAGGGTTCAACCGACATCAGCCAAGAGACCATCACGATGCTACTGGTGACACCTGCCGAGTACCTGAAGCCGTTCCTCCTTCAACACGCCTAGACATGTGAGAATGAATCATCTACAGTCACTGAGGGTCGAAAGGGGCCTGTGTCCTCTACCGTCCCTGCGCACCTTCGGCGCGCGAAACCATTCCTTTCTGTCGAATCCCTACCTTACATAGCAACCCATATCTATGTGTATATCTTTGTTATTTTGTGTTCTGTTGTATTTTGTGTTGTATACATCGTTTAGCTTAATGTACACAAATAACAAATTCTTGAATAAATATTGTTTAAACTAAACCATTCCTTTCGTCCTTACTTACTTATTTTCCTTCACCTCGGTATCCCTAGATATTTAGTAGGACCCCAGAAGGGTTGATACTGAATTTACAAACAGCCTGACAAGTTATTATAATGATGGGACTTCTTTAACTCATTTTATTACAAAAACTAATCAATAATTCTACGGTCGTCATCTAATACTGTACTAAAAGACGACCGTATATTAAGATGTTAAATGACTGAGCGAGATTTGAGAAGACAACACAGATCTCCTCACACCCTGATCCGCCGACAAAGAATTTTATTGATAATGGTTTGTAGATTGTTGTGCAAACAATCTTTTTCCGTTGTATGAAGTGGACAGGAACATCTATGAACCTTTTCTTGCTCTTATTCAAGTAGTATGCCAGGTAGTTTAGTAACATAACTACGAAATGGAATGGTTTCGCGCGCCGAGGGCGCGTGGGGACGCCGTGGAGCAAGCCCCTTTCGACCCTGAACATAACTACAAGTTTGAGCCGTTCTTATATATTGCCACATGGCTATTAACCAGGCAATATGAATACAAACATAACCTGAGGGTTCCACCTGGGTTGTCAAATAACGATTATCAATGGGATTACAATCTCAAAGGTGTTAATCCGAAAAGGCTCGCTCACTTAATTAACAGCTCCATCTGCGGTCGTCTGTTAGTGCTGTACGAGAAGAAGGCCACAGACTTTTGTTCATGGATCAACATTTTTCACTATAAAATGGGATAAACATATTCAGTCGTTATAATATTACACACATAGATTTAGAAGGTCTGTACACGCTAAAAACTAAAGTGTTAAAAACTACACTTGAAGTGCTGTATTTAACACTTACTAAGTGCTGAACTAGCACTTTGTTCAAGTGTAGATATCCCAGAATTTGACAGGTGTTACAGTAATACCACCTGACAAGTGTAATGTCGCGACACTTAAAAGGAAACAATGCAGATGACGCGGATCAGACTCGAACTCTCGAGTCTGATCCGCGGCATCTGCGTTGTGTCCTTTTAATTATGTACCCACCAAGCGCAAATCAAATTATGGACGATTGTGGAAGAACCACCAATGCTAGACACATGAGAAGTGCCATCCATTCAAGTTTCAGATGTCTGACGATTGTAATGTCTAAGTGGTTAAAGCATTGCACTTTGAGTATTAAAATCAAACCCTAAGAGTTAGAATGGGTTTAACACTTTGAAAGTGTCGTTTTTGACACTTTAGTTTTTAGTGTGTGTCAACCCTTCTGTACTTTTATTTCCCCCATAACCCCCTTGCCGTTTCTATGGGTTTATTGCCAATAAGACGAATGTCGAAATTGGTCATCCCAACAATGACTGTATAACAGAATTTATGTTGAGGTCCTGAGCAAAAATGTATACGAGATTATGTATGAATAATATTATAAAATTGGAAAATGAAAAGAGAATTTTTGAAATTGCCAGATTTAACTGACAGACTTGAAGACATTGTTATGGACCAATGTCGTGACATCAGGAATAATATATTCCGGAGTGGTGATCAAGAGACGTGGTCAGCACTCAAAAAAAATTAAAGCTACCAGAACTGAAAAGTTTTGTCGGCCCAAGCCGTGATAAAAGTTGATGGGAGTTTTATTTTTATCAAATATTACAGTGATCTGTGTTGTGGTTCCCAATTAGCATTTACGCACTTCATCCAGACACGGAGATAGCCTATTAATTACCAAGTTACCTACTAAATACCGAGGGGCAGTTATCGGCGACGGATCGGTCTATATATCTTGCATTTACTCAAATAAATCAACGGTTCTATCACATAATTTGGTTCAAGGGACTAAATTGTACGCCGTACATATACTTAAGCCTTTTAAAACAACTTTTACTTTCTTAGTTTCCTTCACCTCGGTATGCCTCGGTGTTTAGTGGGACCCCGAGAATAATATTCTGCAGTGGAATACTATGTTTCAAGAAAAAAACCTACTTGCGATATTTTATTATAAACCAAGTAGAAAAACTCAATAAAATAACAATAGAGTAACAAAACACAAAGAAGGTTACATCTTGTACCATATAATATAATAAGGTAACCTTTTTTCCCATTTGCACGTCATTTATGCTTTATAAAATTGCGAGGAAAGTTTTCCATTCATCAACGATAGGTTGGGGGAAGGTTATGCATATTGAAATCATGACTAGGAATATACAAGAAGGCTTACTTTATTCAAAAAGTTTTAAGCTTCTGGGACTGGTTTCAGATTTCATATATAATTTTTTTACGAGTATGCTGTTTTAAACTTCGTCGGCAATATTATTTAAAACAAAATACGTCTTTAGTGTCACAAGTGAGTTTTCATAAAGATAGGTGACTGAAAGTTTGCACTGGATTTAGTGAACACAAATTATTGTTACCGTGACAAGAGATAGAGAGAAAAGTGTTGTATGTTCTTTGTTAGTTAATATTCCAATATAAACTACTAACACGGCTTACTGTCAGACAAAGAGATTTCCATTAACAAAGGCGCCACGCATGGTAATGAGACGCTGCTTGCGAAAATCTTTGTATCTTTTTAACAAACAAATTAAAAAAAAATACATACAAAAAGAAAAGACAAGAAAAGCCTCAAAGAAAACAGTATTAAATCATTACGGAAATAAACTCTCGCTCAAGTTAAACAGATGAAAATAAATAAATAACTGCTCAGCAACTAATAAAACATGTAAAAAAATCACCCCAAAATACCTCAAATAGTGTAAATATACACTTTAAAAAAAAATAATTTCCCCTATAATTAACGGTGAAAAATGTTTTCGTCCTGTTGGGATTCGTCTTGTTGGGATCGTCTTGTTGGGATATTTTACCCATTCGTCTTGTTGGGATGACATTTTTCTACCGTCGTCTTTTAGGACATCCCTTGCCAAGAACACTACACCAGTTTTTATACTCCCCCCCCCCCCACACACACACACACCCATTTGGAACAGTCTATTCATGTTTCATTTTATTCTATAACCTTCTAAAATCTTTTTCTCTTCCGATCACTGCTCTCCAATTTTGCCTACAATTGTCCAAACTAGTCTCTCCACCCCTCAGTACTGTGATCTTGTACTGAGTCATTCCCATATTTACATGTCTTTGAATCTGTTTCGACTCATTCTTCATCACCATCAGACCCACTGATCTCTACGCAATTGGATTGCTGGAACATCAACGAAAAAAGTTGCAACTCATTCTGCCAACCTCCCTTCAAGATAGCTTCAAATCAGTGGAGGTGGTAACCCCCAACGATGACGTTTGATGACGAGAAAGCTCAAAGCTGCTGCGCTGTGACTGTAGTGACGTTTGATGACGAGAAAGCTCAAAGCTGCTGCACTGTGACTGTAGTGTAACTGCTTTCACAATCAATCGAAAGTTTGCCCCCACCCCAACCCCCCTTAAAACAACAAGAACTGGTAACATGATGTCATCTTCCAATCTCGGCACAATAAACATGTTTTTGTCATAAGCGACGAAGACTCGTGAAGGGGTCATATTATTCGCGTGTTTTGTGTCTGTGTAAGGCCAGGATGGGATGACTCATGCCTGGCTTACTGCACGGTGTAATAATCTCAAGAGAACTGGTACAATGCTCCAATGTTGTTCAGTCAAAGGACATAGAACCGTTTATTCAAACTAAAGCTAAACGGAATGCCCTACAGTACTCCTATGAATGATAACGCCTTCTGGTGTAAGTTTTCTCATCTAAACTGACAAACCTATGTTCAGATATTTTTGTTACGATATGCTGTAAATAGAGGCCTGCATATGCAATTGCATCAGCATCGATCTCCCATTAATTGAAACTGAGATTCCTGTCTTTAAAAGCTGTGACCTAAGATATCAGCATATAAATGCACTACTGGCCGTGCAGTATGCGATCTGTGGTTATTCAGAGATTAACTATACTCAACGGGTATAATATTTCTGCCCTTAGTTTTAGGGGGTTAAAACATTTTAAAGTTTGATCTCCAATTTATACGTCATGAGCCCTTCCCCCACCCCGGGCTGAGCTTACCGAGATCATTGCACGGGAGGGGATGGTCATGGGCATGGACACAAGAGTTCGTTCAAAATCCAGACAAAGACACGCCTCATGCATCCTAACGGGGGAGTAGTGGATGGGTGTTGGGAGCTCCTAGTATCCGGATAAACCTTTTTTATTGGGTGGGATGGGTGGTTAGACCAAACTTACAATGTAATCCTCACCTAATGTATAATATATTCATTCAGTTTTAATTGATTTTGAGTATACACATTACTGTGAGGGCTGTGACTCTAATGCAGGCCTTAGGCCTTTGGGAGGAAGGGGGCAAGTAATACTTCTTAAAGTATATTAAATCCCACAAAAAGATCTTGTAATTTTGCTGTTATTCATTTAAAGGTACCACAATGAATAATCTCAAAATTATTAGCTGTCCGCTGGCCATTTCGACCTCTTGCCCTTCCGTCCGCCAGGGAAATCGGGATTTGTGCCATGAAAAAAAAAAAAAAAACAACTCTGATTTTCTTTTATTTATTTATTATTTATTAATAGCACATATAAGGATAGTTCAGTGGAAAATGTGATATTTATTGAGAAAGATATTGTGTGGCACTTGGTACTTTTTCTGATTAAGTTGCATTTGTTCAAGGAATAATGGAGAAATAAGTATAGTAATTTAGTGAAAATTATGATATTTAATGAGAAAAAATTGTAATATTTGGTAAATTTCTCTGAATATTTTGTATTTATTCAAGGAATAATGGCGAAAAAAATTAGAGAAATTTAGTGAAAGAAGTGATATTTATTATGAAAAATTTGTAATACTTGGTAAAATAGATAAAAACAATTGAAAAATTCATTGGAATAAAAAATATACCTAGCGGACGAAAGGGGTCAAATTGTAGCGGGCGAAATGGGTGAAATTGCAGAGGACGAACGGGTTGCGGACAAAATGGGTGTAATTCGTTGCACGTTTAAAAGTGCTATGCTAACTATTTATTATCTTGTGCTATTTGACATTGAATAAATATCATTAAAGTTATTTTCCAACCCATGTTTGATGATTTTCAAGCCCTTGGCCTACGACGTGGGTTAACTTACAAGCGGACGATTCTGCGTGCTGGCGGACGATTTGGTTAAAAATTGCAAGTGGAGGATTCGGCTGGCGGACGAAACTTCCATATCCCCTGCGCGAGGGATCAAAATTAACTTGGAATATATCGTACATATTCCATACCATGTAATCCCATCCATACCCTTTTATCACTACCTCAACGACGCTGTAAATGGTTTGTTTTCTTTGTATAGTCTTTGTGCGTGAATAGAACAGTACAATACACGTTGAAATTTGTTTGTGTTTTTTGTTTGTTTTTGTTTCTGTCTTCCCAAATCCGGCATTGTAGTTTTAGACTGGCAGTCAATGTCAGCAGAACAGTTTGACATAAAATATATTATTACCACTCAATCTATAAGTTACTAGTCGATTAACATAAGTTTGGAGGCCCGTTAAAACTCCATAATTTCAGTGACGTCATTCGACCGAGCCGGGCCGCGGGCGATAATCGTATAAATAGCCATTAGCAGCCCGCAGCCCGGCTATTTTTAGATTCAAGTCAGCTGTAACAGGGAGTGGTAATAATAATAATAACATGATTGTTGTCGGGCATCATGATTCATTAGCGGCCCTGCAGTAATGATGAACAGCCCTTGGGCTTATTAACAACCCTCGACTTCGTATCGGGCCTTTAATAAACCCTCGGGCTGTTCATAATTGCTGCAGGGCCGCTAATGAACCAATGCCCTCAAAAATCATGTTATTGTTATATTGTCGGGTACGGGACCATTCGCCCCCGGGTCAACTCGCCCCTGGGGGCGAGTTGGCCCGATTTTGGGGGCTAGTTGGCCCACTTCGAAAATTATCGTTATTTATCGCTGTATATAGAAAAGTTACGACAATTGGGTTACAGTCTGCATACAGAGAAGGTGGAGCGGTCCATGACTTTGTAAGACAGATTTTAGCGCTCCCATTTCTACCTGCCTGCCAAATTCGTGACACACTTGATGCGCTATACAACAGAACACCACCAGAGTCAAAACTCAGACAACTGGCAGATTATGTTCAACAACAGTGGGTTGACTCAACATGCACCTTTGGAATCCAAGAGTGCAGCATTTTCGGACATACAGTGAGGACTAATAATGATACTGAAGATCAGTATTTCTAAAATAAATTCTCCTTTTCTTAATTTCTAGAAATTGACATAAAAAAGTTACATTTTAACTTAAACTTAAAGATAGTATGTAATGATACAAACTTAAATTTATATTTATTTATTTAAATTAATTTATTTATTTAATATTTATTATTAGTATTTCTATTTAATGGTTAATTTTTTTCTATTTTCAGCTTGGCATCGTAGAATGAATACCATCGACAGGGATGTGAGTTTCTACAAACAGGTCCCAATACTTCAGAAAGAGGCAGAGACAGTGGAATTGCGCGTCAGAGCTGCATATTTGGAAACGGATACACGGACAAAATACGCGAAGATGGCTCAAAAGATTCAACAATATTGGGATAAATATATGGCAGATCCCCTCGAACTGTCAACGGCAGCCTTTTTAAGGAAATGTTCATCTGTTTATGTAAAGAAGTAGACTTATTATACTTTTGTAAATAAATATTATATGTTTGATAAAAATTCATTATTTATGTTACATAAAAATTGAGAGGTAAAACAATTATATTATCGTTAATAACTGAGAGATTTGTTTTTTAAATAAACAAAATTACTGGAGACAAATATATATATAACAATGTTACAGACTTATCTGGCAATTTATTAAATTAAATGAAATCCGGTCAAAAATTTAATAATTGTAGTTTATTTTAGTAACTGCCAAACGATAAATTTATTTAAGAGAGTGGTGGGGGGGGGGGGGGTGGGGGGTGGATATGCTCCCATTCACTCCATGCTTCCTTTAGTCGTTTTTTTCAAGTATGACATAATGGTTTGCTGTTTTTTAACACAAACTGAGTTGCGAAGACCTAACTTAAGAATCATCTATATGAGTGACAACTAACCTCTTGTTACTGTGTTTAATTATGTACTGATCTGTGAAAAAAATCCTCTACAGGTGTAAATGTTGAATAATATTTAAAAATATTTATTGACTCATATGCAAATATTTATTTATTGGGGACGAAATGACTTGGTAAAAATTAAAAAAGTGAGACGTTTCGGCCTCCTAAAGTGGGACGTTTCGGCCTTTTATGGGCCGAAACGTCTCGGCCGAAACGTCCCCAGGCCGAAACGTCTCAAGGCCGAAACGTCACGAACCCGCAGCAAGGGGCGGGTTGGCCAGGGGGCGAGTGGCCCCGTTCCCATATTTTAACTTTCCGGACGGAATCAAAGCTATTGCAATCACCCATCAATTATGGGTGTGTGCTCCTCTATAGTTATTACCCTCTTCTTCAGAGGAACTTAAGTCTATTTAACGACGTCCGTGACGTTTTGACAATACAAGGTCGAAAACGCATGTATTTATACCTTAGGATCTTCGAAGGACTCAGGCCAATAGGCCTCTATATCCTTATCTTCCTCTCTATCCATTCCATGTTTATCTAGTGTTTGACTTCCGGGTTTGTCGTAGTTTGAGTTATAGTCATATTTTAAATCTAAGTTTGCCCAATGCCGATCAAGTCTGACTTCAAATTCAAAAACCGTTTTTGAATCAATAATTTTCTGAGGCAAACTATTCCAAATGTCTGTAGATCTTCTAATGAATGATTTTTTTCTAAGCTCAAGTCTACTAGGCTGCTTGGCTAATTTCCGGTTTTGTCCCCTTGTTTGATTTTCATTATAGTTGATAAGGCCTACTGCTGCATCTGGATCATAAATGTTCTTACATATTTTGTACATTTCAATCATATCGCCCCTCATCTTCTATATCTTAATGTTGGCATTTTCGATTTCCGAAGTCTTTCTTCGTAATCTAAATTTTTCAGGTTGCTCAGTTGTTTCTTGGCCCTTCTATGTACATTTTCAATAAAGTTAATATCCTTAATCTTGTATGGTGACCATACTGCTGCTGCATATTCCAGAAACGGTCTCACTAATGCTTGGTATAGGCTTTCAAATGTTCCTTCTTCAAGGAATTGAAAAGTTCTACGAATAGGCCTGCAGTTTGATTTGCTTTATTTACTTGGGTTTGTATATGTTTTTAAAAATTCAGGTGGTTGTCTATAATAACTCCTATATCCTTTTATTCTGTCGATCTAGAAGGAATAACCTTATTTCCTGCAGTGTCGTTTAGATGATATTCGGGTAGTGTAATTTCTTCCAATTTCTTAGACAATGTTGATACTGTTAATACTTTGCATTTTTGGGGTGGAATCTTAATAACCATTTATCTGACCAGGACTGCAGCGGTAAGCTTAGATCCTTTTGTAATCTATTACTATCTGATGTTGATTTGATTTTTCTATAATTTTTTGTATCATCTGCAAAGAGGTATGTTGGAGATTCTACGTTATCTGGGAGATCGTTTATATAGATAACGAACAAAATCGGCCCGAGGACACTACCTTGTGGTATCCCACTAGTGACTAGTTTCCAGGATGATTGATTGCCATTTACTATAACCCTTTGTTTCCGATTTGTCAAGAAATCATTTGTCCAATTTAAGATGTCCTCCCTGATGCAGTAACTCTTCATTTTCTGTAGTAATCTTTTATGCGGGACAGTATCAATGGCTTTCATAAAGTCCATGTATATAGTATCTATGCTCTGACCCTCATCCAGTATTTCTGTCAGTTCTTCTAAAACTTTTATTAGTTGTAGTGTTGTTGATCGTCCAGATATAAACCCAAATTGTTTATCAGTGAAAAAGTGTATACCTTCTTCCAATCAGTAACTGAATGAAATATTAATGTTTTCCGATAACAGAGGAATAAATCCGAAACGTTTGGAAACACACCATTGAAAATGTAATTATACCCAATAAACAATCAAAGCAGTCTGATGTATTTTTGGAAGAAGGTATACATGTACGGTCCATTCCGCTTAATACACGCACTCGTTTCGGGTACGACTTCGTAACTTCAAAAGTTGTAAATTGATGCTTCCGGTTCATTATCACGAAAATTGGTGATTTCGCAAAGTCTGCTCGCTTCAAAATCATGACAGCATTGTGCAATTTTATCAATCTAATTATTGCGTCTCCACTGTTAAATTTGTGAATTTCATTTTAATTATCATTTCTAAATAGTTGTTGACAGACAGATAGAAAGTTCTAAAAAGCGAGATGTCGAAAATAAAACAGCCCACTGGCCAAAAACGATTGACAAATGTTGCTGTTGTGAGACTGAAGAAAAGTGGGAAAAGATTCGAAATTGCTTGTTATCCCAATAAAGTTACATCATGGAGAAATAAAGTGTAAACTTAACTTTCTTTTTCTATTTTGAACACCATATTATGAAAATAGGTGCAATCTACAAGCGAACGCAGATGGGGGACATGCCTTGTCTGCAGTCTGGGTTGAATAATGAAAGTATTCCCATGGGAAGCATTCAACGGAACTAGTCTACGTATTTCTTTCTTGGGTAATTCTCAACCAAAAACATGTAATAAAAATAAAAGTGATATAAATTTCAATGGCGACAACAAAAAAACGGTTTCTCGAAGAAATTACAATATGTCACATAAAAATCATTTTCAAAATATCCCATGATTGTTAAGTAAAACTGGCTTATATCTTTGTTGTATAATAGAAGCATTTTTGTTTTCACCCCCCCCCCCCCCTCCTGTAAACACCAAATTAGTTTACAGATACATGTAGCTGTCGATTTACTTGGTCAGTGTGGTCTGTGTAGAAATTGTCAGGGTGTAACTCTTTACCTAACGTTAATAGCAGACAACACTTGTAAAAAAATTATCGTCTAACTAAAAATTCTGTTTTTTTTTTTTGCTTCCAAAACATAGGTTATGACCCCTCATTGGAACGAGCGCGACATGCACCTTCCAATGAGGGGGTCAGAACCTATGTTTTGGAAGCAAAAAATGAAAATATAAAAAAAGATTGAATAGCGATTTTCGTGTATAGCGCTGGCCAATTTTGCCGTTACGTTGGGTAAAGGGTTAAAACTTGGTTACTGATATTTATTTGTTTATTGATTTTGGGGTTTAGTGACTTTTTCGACAGGCAGGGTCATATCGTGTCGGAGACAGTTTTATATGTGGAGAAAGTCAGAATCATCAAAGAGAACTACCAAGCAGAGACGAGTAATTGTCAACTCCTCATTATTCTTACTCCAGTCCACCCATGCTCGTATCAGTTGGTGTTTAAGGGTTCATTAGTGAATTGTAACCGTGAAAGCCTACATGTACAATGTATGTATGGAATTGAGAGTACAGGGAGAAAATAAATCAACAAAGATGAACAGCTGGCAGCTCAAAAACATTCTAGTAGTATAGGTCGTATGAATCAGGCCCTATTTGGGAGATTTTTCGGGGAGCAATTCGGGGGAGCCAGTGTTAAATTCCCATAGAAGGAAGAGGACTACTTTTGGTGGAGCCACCTCTCATGTGAAAACCATGATGTTGAGTTTTCTGCTTGCCTGCCTGCCTACCTGCCTGCCCCCCCCCCCCCCCCCCCCCCACGGGTCCTACCTGCAGGGCCCCGCGGTCGCCCAAAATGTTAATGAGAATAAACCGCTTCCCACCCCACAAACGATATTAACTGCAAAGATGGCGGGGATCGCTGTGATGTCATATTAAATCCAGTAACAGTGTGTTAACTCCATCGGTACTGCCCTTAAAATAGCACTGCAGCTGTGCTAACTGGGAAGGGGTTGGGGAGGTTAAAAACTGTCAAATCTCGGACATTTCAAGCGAAAAATGAACGAAATTTGTGAAACTGATGGATTACAGAAATGGCGCTAATGGGGGTGGGGAGAGAGCTATGACCCCCTGCCCCCTCTCCTACGTCGGAAAACTCTGACATTTTCGTCGGATGACTTTACTAATCTTGTGAGCAAATTCGACAAATGGGAAATACGCATTTCGAACCTTTGCATTCAAGATGTCACTGGGTTCTTTCGGGGCTAGGTTGGACTAACACTAACACCCAGACAGAGGGTTGACAGGGGGCAACGCTGGCAAACACAAATGAGGGGGGGGGGGGGGGGCTCTAGGCCATGTTGGTGTGGACAGGGGCTATGCTTCGACATGTTAGATCACAGATTCAGCATGTCAGAGCGTGAATCGGCATGTCGGCGCCAGAGTAGCCTCCTCCCCTTTATGCCTACCTGCCTGCCCCCCCCCCCCTCCACGGGTCCTACCTGCAGGGCTCTGCTTGCTGCCCTGTGGGTCTTGCCTGCAGGGCCTGCCTGCCTGCATAACCTGAAATGAGTCGAAGAGTCGTTCATGCAGGCAAGCAGGCAGGCAGGTAGGACCTGCAGGGGCAGGCAGGCACTGGAGGCAGTCATTCGAGTCATGTGGAGTCACTCGACCGAGTGACTCCTCGAACGACTCGAATTTGGAGTCGTTCGAGACGTATGTGGAGTCACTCGATCAAGTGACTCCTTGAACGACTCTTCGACTCATTTCAGGTTACTGAGGTTAGGCAGGCAGGCCTATCCAGGCCAGGCAGGCAGGCAGGCAGGCAAGCGAGCCCTGCAGGCAGGACCCCCGGAGACAGACAGGAAGATTAGGCCTGGCCAGAGGCCAGGCAAGCAGGACCCATGGGGGCAGGCAGGACAGGCCTAGCCAGAGGCCAGGGCGAAGTGAAACGAGGAAGTCTAGAGGACAACAAATGCGCTATAGCCTATACTACCTTTCTAATCTATTACGCATATACACAACTTCACAATACTGTTTGGCTTTACACTACATATACCAGTTATAGGATAATACATTGCGTCTGGTAGGTTAATAGTACCAAGGGCTAGATGGGCCTTACATGGTACAGTCGACCCATGCTATACCACCGTACTAAACCACCAAGCATTACCACCACTCCACAATACAGACAGCCACTTTGCACCCTCACCCATTGGGATAGTATACCGTGGCAGAATCAACTTCACGAATGGCACAGTTGATGCTGTCAACGCCTGTTCTGAAACCTCGCTAAGTTTGCTAAACCAGAGATCGAACGCAGGACCTCTGCCAAAATAGACCAGTGCACCAATTTTTGAAAGGGGAGGGGGCTACCCTGGCGCCGACAGGGGCTACGCTCCGACATGTTGAATCTGTGATCGAACATGTCAAAGTGTAGCCCCCTGTCCACGCCAACGTGGCCTAGACCCCCCCCCCCCCTCATTTGTGTTTGCCAGCGTTGCCCCCTGTCAATCCTCTGTCTGGGTGTTAGTGTTAGTCTAACCTAGCCCCGAAAGAACCCAGTGACATCTCCAATACATTTGAATGCAAAGGTTCGGAATGTGTATTTCCCATTTGTCGAATTTGCCCACAAGATTAGTAAAGTCATCCGACGAAAATGCCGGAGTTTTCCGACGTAGGGGAGGGGGCAGGGGGTCATAGCTCCCTCCCCACCCCTATTAGCACCATTTCTGCAATCCATCAGTTTCACAAATTTCGTTCATTTTTTGCTCGAAATGTCCGAGATTTGACAGTTTTCAACCTCCCCAACCCCTTCCCGGTTCGCACAGCTGTAGTGCCATTTTAAGGGTAGTACCGATGGGGTTAACACCCTGCTACTGGATTTAAAATGACATCGCACGACGCAGCCATCCCCGCCATCTTTGCAGTTAATATCGTTTGTGGGGTGGGAAGCGGTTTATTCTCATTAACATTTTGTGAGACCGCGTGTTCCATATCGATGAACAGCGCGGAAATGGGTGATCTGCTACAGAAGGAAAAGGGAGCCTTAGGACAAGTTACTGTTATAACTTAAAATGGAAACACCACATTTTTTCTGATTTATGAAATCACACATGTATTCATAAGAAGTAACTCATAATAGAAATTTGTTCTTTCTATATGTCATTACCAGAAAACAAACAACTTTTTGCCGTCCTTGTATTTTCGCGTTTTCTGCAACTTAGGAGCTCACGGCTCATATACAAAAGTTATTTATTGTTTACGAGTACCCCTATATTGAGCGAGAAGCTAATATTTAGTATTTGGTGCAAAAAATAAATTGCCTTAAAAAATATGGCCCTCTAGTTCACAGAAAAACGATAACTTTATTGTTATTCAAAATAAAATTTCAATGTGATCCGTTACCGCCAATGATACGATACCGCCGCATCAACTGTAGTCATGTCGACCACAAATCATTTTAGTGTTTGAAAGTTATTAGTCAACATTCACCCAAATCAAGTCGCACCTTGTTTTCTAAATCTTGGAGACTTTGTTGCATGGAACTCTTTGCCCCCCCCCCCCCCCCCCCCTACCCCCCCCCCCCCCCCCCCCCCCAAATCAGGAGGCATTTCAACCCAAAAATCAGATGTTTTGCCAGTTGAGTTGAATATCTTGTCCATAACCTGTTTTAATGGTTTCAGTGTTATTGTAGGGGAATTAAAACTGTTCAAGATGACTGGGTTTGAAATGGAGTATGGAGACATCATTAGTCGGGATTCAAAAGGGGTGATGTGTGTGTGTTTGAGGGAGAGGATGCCTCCATCCATGACTTGCAGAAACCACTATTTTTTTCTGTTTTATTAGCACACCTTGATGATTGCTCAACGATTGGCCCACGGTTTTGCACCCCATCCCCACTTTCCATAGTTTATCTCCTTCCCCTCTAATTTAATATTGCTTCTGAACAAGAGCTGGAAGGTTTGGAGTTTTGGGATTTGGTTTTGGTTTCAGGAAAAGAACTTTGGTTTCGGTTCAGTTTTTAGCTTAACTTGACAAAGTCAAGATAAGCTATTGCCATCACACATGCGGAAGTCTGTTCACATTATCTTTAGCACAGGCTACACCCTGTAGTTCTTTTCCGATCATCACGAAATAGCACATGCAGGTTTGAGGTAATGTCTAGATGAGGACGTCACCTTTTGTTTCGCGGTCGGTCAACTGTGACGGCTACACAAGCCCAAAAACCCAAAACTTTTAGCATAGTCTACAGGTCGTATTTCTGAAGGGATTTCATTGTAACTTGGTAGAATGATTCCGTATAATGTCTAGATGAGAACATCACCTTTTTGTCGCCAGCGGTCAGCCATGGCGGGTACTCGAGCCCGAAAACCTTTAGCACAGTCTACAGTCCGTATTTATGAAGGGATTTTATGGTAACTTTGTAGGATGACTGTATAATGTCTAGATGAGAACATCCTATTTTGGTCAGCTTCAGTCAACCATGACAACCGCAGGAGCACATTGCCCAGATTCCTTCAGCACAGTCTGTAGCTTGCATTTATGAACAGATTTCATTGCAAGTTTGTAAGTTGACTCAGTATAATGTCTTGTGAGAATGCCCTATTTTGGCCATGATCAGTCAGCCATGATGGCCGCAAAGGCACGTGACCTGGATTTGTTTTGCACAGTCTACAGTTCATATTTGTGAAGCTATTTCATTGTAAATTGAAAGGATAACCCGGTATGATGTTTAGACGAGACTGTCCAATTTTGGTCACGATTAGTCAGCCGTTACTGCCGCCCGGTCATGTGACCTACATTCCTTTAGCACTGTTTAGAGATTGTTTTTATGAAGGGATTTCATTGTAACTTGGTAGGATAACTTGGTACGATATCTATACTCTCCTATTTTAGTCATGATCTGTCAACTCTGACCGTGAACCGTCGCATGATCTAGATTCCTTTAACAAAGTCTATGAGGTTTTTTTATGAAGGGATTTCATAGTAACCTGGTAGGATGACTCATTTTGGAATGGGCCACATTAATACAGGTCTCAATTCTTTAGTACAGTCTACACCTCAAATTATTCTTATTGAAAATATAGCATATAGGGAACAAAAATGAACCCATTCTCAATTATCACAATTCTTGTCTTATTTCATAATCCTTTCATAAACTTTGAACATTATTCATTTCATCAAACACTACACACAGTCAAGTTGAGCTACAGTGTCATTGACACTTTTATTCTATGTGTTCAGAACATACAGTACGTGGAGAGTGGATTGTAACTAAATCACCTGATAAGCAGATTTATAACCCAAAGTATCACTTTCAAAATCTGTACATGTGGACAAAAAACACAAGCAATTCTTCAGCTAATGGACCTCCGGGTATACCCGAAGGACAATTGACTGGAAATTTCCTTTAAGGCTGTCACGATTAATCGATTGTCGATTGGTCACGGCGAAATCGATTAGTATTTTTCGTTGTCGAATAATCGGTAAATTGTACCCCGTTTTAAACGTTTCATAATTAAAAGAAAATTTGATGAAAAAACTATTGTTTTCTAAAGGTAAAGGGTTAAGAACATCGACATTAAACCTGAAGAAGTCGTTAGAAGCATTTGTCTTTTAGGTACATTCAAAGCTTTGATGTTCTGAACTTTTGAACCATCAGGGTGATAATCAAGACCGGTCAGAAGTTGCGATAGTTTGTCTGTGATGTTCTTCCTCAAAATTTAGAACACTCACCTTTGAAATACCGATAAAGTTCTTTCACTTGTACAACTAAAATATCTAAACTCAATCATTTAAACAGAGACATAACTCCCAATGCTGGAAATGAACAAAATTGACGGGTGCAGTTTTAACTCCCATGAAATCAGAGACAGGAGTAAATTGCACTAGTAAAATGTTAGTATATAAATTTTGAGGGAATACTATCACCAAACACTAGAAATTTTGAATGTATAAGGACCTGCTGAACTATGACAGTAACTTGCCAATGGCCACAGAGTGCAACTTTCTCAAAACAACAGACATTTATATGCCTTCACAGTATATTAGTGCTCCACAATATTTTTCAACAAGTGCATTTTGTAACTCTCGTAAAATGGAAAACAGGGTGCTGACGGGAGCAGTTGCACTCACACCCATCTCATTTCCAGGACTGTAACTCCTGCCCCAACCCTCCTCGCCCGACACAAACACACACACACAGAGTAACTCTTGTTTCCAAGTTTGACTAGATTTGATCTGCAGCACAAATGGCAACCGTATATATCTGTCAATCTTGTAGCGTATCCGCCCCATCTGTGTGGTGTCAGAACATGCACCTACAATACGTAGCCACCTTTGGAGTTACGAAACTTCTTTGAGTTTGTTTTCTGCTTGACCAACAATGTTTCCCAGTATATATTATCTGTGAGGCATTGGTTGTTGCAGAGGAAACCAGTTGAGAGTTCAGGCTTTTTTCTGGTATTGCATACTGGATGGTGTTTTCAATATCTTTAAAATGCATTTTCATTTTCTTCACCCAGAACATTGTTACTTGTTAGTCTTTTGTGATTGTTTTACGCTATGTTTTACACGCCACGAATAACACACTTAATAGGGTAATCACCTGGGCTAACATAAAATATGCAATGTGCTGGAAATGATGCCTGGAGTCCAGCAGGCAATCACATTTTTCGCAAACGAAACGAGGATCGTCTTCGTTGTTTAGTTGAGGTAGGTCAACTGACTTGAACTTCATTTTTAGCGATTTCAGAGAGAGTGGGGTCATTTTGGTACGATTAATTGATTATTATCGATTATTTGCGTTGATTAATTTATTCCTAAATATCATGACAGCCCTACTTTCCCTGTGCTTGTTATGCTTTGCAAGAAATTTGCAATTAATGCTTTGGTGGAATCTCCACTCTGTGGGTGATTTAGTGATAATACACTCTCTGTACTATATAAGACTGCTTAACTTGAAAAAAATCCCCAATAGTTTGTACAACACCATTCACCATAAAAAGTCATGTCAGTAAGTATCTCCATTGCGTTCTGTCTAGCTTCTCTTTGATCATTCTTTGGGGTTCTAGTAGTGTTGAAACAACTAATCGACGCCGACGCAATTTTTGTCAAAAGTCAACAATAAAATCTGTAGTCAACTAATCGGTACGTTTTTTAGACAGGAGGTGTGTTAAGACAGATAACCTAAAATATTGAAACAATGTAACTACACTACATTGGTTTTACGTTTGTCTTCAAAACAAGAGTGTCAGCTATTATACGAGACGATTCCACTTGCACAGTTCACTGTAGGACAGTGCAAGAGAAAGAAATCATCCTTTAGACAAATTTTAAGAAGTTTTCTGAAAAAAGACAAAAGAACCCATCCGCCCCAACCCATTGGGATCCAGGAATAATCTCGACACATCAGATTCGTCCCCTAATGCCAGTGGTCTCACCAGCCACCAAGATTATCATTTTTTTGCTCAACTTTGGCAAAGCCAAATTTGAGATATTGCCATGGCCTGTCGTCCGCCTGTCCGTCCGTGTGTACGGCTCGGGCTAGAGGTCGTATTTATGAACCGATCTTTACGAAACTTCTTGGGTACCTTTGTTATCACTGTGAGACGAGAACAAGTGTTTTTGGGTCCGGTCCGAAATTTAAGACGGCCGCTGGCAGCCATTTTGTACCAAAATTAGGTGCAATTTTTGCGCAGAACTTCCATATGAAAGCTTCGATTTGAATAATTTTTTTGTATGATTGTTTAGTACCATGGGATACATCACATATAATACAGGTTTTTTTCTCGTGCATAAATTATGCCAATTAGACTAACTTTGATCTATTTAATGTTACTTTCAGCACTGTAACTGCAAATACCAATACGGCTCGGGCTAGAGGCCATATTTATGAACCGATCTATACGAAACTTCTTGGGTACCTTTGTTACCACCGTGGGACGAGAACGAGTGTTTTGGGGACCTGTCTGAAATTAAAGATGGAAGCTGGCGGCCATTTTGTACAAAATTAGGTGCAATCAGATTTTTGCACAGAACTTCCATATGAAAGCGCTGATTTGAATAATTTTCTGTGTGAATGTTTAGTACCATGGGAAACATCACATATAATACAGGTTTTTTTCTCGTGCATAAATTATGCCAATTAGACTAACTTTGATCTATTTAATGTTACTTTCAGCACTGTAACTGCAAATGCCAATACGGCTCGGGCTAGAGGCCGTATTTATGAACCAATCTTTACGAAACTTCTTGGGCACCTTTGTTATCACCTTGGGACGAGAACAAGTGTTTTGGGGTGCAGTCCAAAATTCAAGATGGCTGCCAGTGGCCATTTTGTACCAAAATTGGTGCAATCAGTTTTTTGTACAGAACTTTTGTATGAAAGTTCTGATTTGAATAAGTTTTTATAGGAATGTTTAGTAACATGGAATACATCACATATAATACAGGTTTTTCTCTCGTGCAAAAATTATGGAAATTAGATGAACTTTGATGTATTCAGTGCTTATTATACGCAGTAAGTGCACATGTCTATATGGCTCGGGCTAGAGTCTGTATTTATGAACCTATCTTCACGAAACTTCTTGGGTACCTTTGTTATCACCTTGGGATGAGAATGAGTGTTTTGAGGGTGCAGTCCAAAATTCAAGATGGCTGCCAGTGGACATTTTGTACTGAAATTAGGTCCAATCAGTTTTTTGATCACAACTTCTATACGGCTCAGGCTAGAGGCCGTATTAATGAACCAATCTTTATGAAATTCTTGGATACCTTTGTTATCACCGTGGGACGAGAACAAGTGTTTTGGGGGTGCAGTCCAAAATTCAAGATGGCCGCCAGCAACCTTTTTGTACCAAAATTAGTGTCATCAGTTTTTTGTTCAGAACTTCTGTATGAAAGTTCTGATTTGAATAATTTTTTTGTAGGAATGTTTGGTAACATGGAATACATCACATATAATACAGGTTTTTTTCTCGTGCAGAAATTATGCAAATTAGATGAACTTTGATTTGTTCAGTGCTACTTATACACAGTAAGTGCACATGTCAATAGGGCTCGGGCTAGAGTCTGTATTTATGAACTAATTTTCACGAAACTTCTTGGGGTACCTTTGTTATCACCTTGTGACAGAAACGAGTGTTTTTGGGTGCCTTTGTTATCACTGTGCTATGAGAACAAATATTTTTGGGTTCAGTCAGACCCACTCTGGGACTCAAAGATTTCTTTTCTAGTTTGGCATCTAACTGTCACCCACCTTACAATACTTTACCTACACATTTGTTACAGGCTACGGTCAGCATTTATGTACAGACCGTCACAATACTTTACATGTACCCTTGTTATCAGGTCATTACCTAGATGTTTGTCATTGCTGTGTTACATACTATACATGTACATGTCTGAAACAAGTTGAGCTACAGTGTCATTGACACTTTCATTGGTCTTTTTACCTACGCCATAAGTTGTTAGCAGGTGGCAGTCTCGTCAACTGCTCGGAATTCTGTGCCTACCTGCCTAGATATAGTATACTTTGTCCCTCCAGATGGCGCAGATGGTCTCTCGCTCTTTGACAACATAGATTTCTCTGCAGTTATGTCCCGAATCGTCAGCGGTCTCGTCAACTATAAGATTCTGTGAGATGTTTTTCTCCTGGTTTAGGACTTGTCAATATAGTATCATATCGTCACTTCAGAATGTCAAGTAGTCCAATAATATTGGCCTCCGAGTGAGCTCCTTATTTATTATTTTATATAAAAAAAAATAATAAATGAGGGGCACAGTCAGAGGCTAATATTATTGGACTAAATGCAAAGGCTCCGGGATGTTTCATTCCAATACCAGTTCGTCCTGGGATGATTCGTTCAAAATACAATTCGGACTGGGACGATTCGTCTATCAAAGTTCTTTGGGGAGATAAATGCTCATACAAGTATGATTATTTTTAAAAATGAATTATCGCGAAAATCAACATTTTGGGAGGGTAAGTCAAGTGGAAAAATATCACTAAGTGTGAAAAAATAATTCACATCCAGCATATCTTGACAATTAAGAAACACCAAATTATCCTGGCGTTCATAATGAAGGTCTGATATTTCTGTCGTTAATAAAGTGTAAATCATTTCCTGTGATTTACATTTTATTATCGGCCAAATTATTAGGCATTCAGTAGGAAATTACGAATGAAAGAATTAATGATCAAGTGTAATGTTAGCTTGAATCAGGAGCGTAGCTTTGATTTCCTGTTGGGGAGCGGGGCATAATTTTTGGGCAGTCTATTTAACTCCACACAAGCAGGGTTAGCATTGGTTGAAGACAAGTGCACCATCGACGTCCAGCATGCCTCAGTACACAAGGCCACTGTGCCTTCACAAATATTCCTCGGTCTTGGCTGGCGACATTGTTGTCAAAAACAACTTTCTAAGCGATCACTCTTCAGACATGTAATTCAACTCAACTAATGATTAAAAAAAACAGCACGTAACACAAGCAAAAAATGTTACACAAAATAACTTGTACATGTTCATTATCGATGAGTTATGAAGAAACTAAAAAATAATTGATTAAAAAAATTATTAGTAAATGAGTAATCATTCTATAACTATAAACCAAAGTATATATTTTTGCCCAGATACCATGAAAATAAATTTTTTGACCAATCGTCCTGATATTAAAAAAAAAAATTATTTGGGACGAATCGTCGCTATACTCTGAAAGAAAATTGGTGGACGAATCATCCTGATATTTGGGCCGAATTGTCCCGGTTATAATATTGGGACGTAACGTCCCGGACAAATCGTCCTTGTCGAACTGGTTTTGGGACGAAACGTCCCGTAACCAATGCAAACATCCAATAGGGTTGCAGGGTATGAAACACCAAAGTACAGAACGACTGGTAGTCCACTGGCCAATACAAACCGTAAAGATGTGTATAAATGGCCAGGTACCAAATGACCAGGGTATGAAATGCCCACCATCTGTAGTGCGCAGTCTACGGTTATTTCCGTTGTCAAGTGAGCATAATAGTACAGCAAGAAATTATGACTGAAGTCGGAATGCCACGCCATTTGAAACGTTACTCATCAGTTTAATGGACGATTTCAAAAAATTTTTACGTTAAATTTGTTCAGTGAAACTACGTCAAGGTAAACCTATTGTGAGACACAGTTTTATTGATGCCTTTAAGTGTTTCATACAGAAGATCACAGAGTCTGTCAGCAGAAATCTTTATAATAGAAAAGTTATAGTATTATAATGATACAGCATGCTGCCAATTAGTCGACTTCGACTCAATTTTCGGCCGGCGACTAGTCGACTCCAAAATTCAGAAGTCGTTTCCACTCTAGGTTCTTGATCAGTTACTAAGTCTGTTGAGTCAGAAAAAAAATCGACACATTAGGGGAACAAATGAATTAAGTTCTTGTAATCTATGTTGTATTCTCATTGTCATATTTTCTCACTTGACTTGTCAGGTGGACGAATTAATAAGGGAGCAAATGTAACAATGAAGATACTACATATTCGTCTCTTTGCCAGATAGACAAAATGACAAGATTCCATAGAAGCCACTTGTCCAGTTCACTCCTAGTAAGATAGCTTGATCAGTTTAATTGAACACAAACACAGTAAAACCATTTGACTGTTTTTTCCTGGGTCTTGCAGTTCGTTTTTCCAGTTTGCTTCAAAACCTATAACCAAACTGGAAAACAAAAATTTAAAAAAAAATACCCAGCTCTCTTCTGAACCATGCCACCATATTTCACAGGAAAAAATACTGATACCAAACTCAAATTTTAAATAATTCCCATCTCTAGTTTCCTGCAGTAGGGAATGTGGAAGCATCTGTTTTGTGGTGTCAAAAACTTAAGAAGTTGTTGGATTTTGGCCTTCAAGGGTTAACCTGTGATGCAGACACTCTTCAAGGACGTAACTTCACAGGAGTAACTTTTGGCAAGTTTACAAACTTTCCAATTCCTTCCCAACAATAGTAAATTCCCTATTCGGAGGAGCTTTGACCCCCACTCCTTCACCCTCAGTAGTCAGGAAATTCCCCAGAGTTACGCATCTTATTGAAAAGAGAACGATTATGGAGTTTAGTTTAGTTTAGTTGCCTTTTTTCACCCCAGTCCATGGAAGGATATTTTTTTCATCCAGTGATATAGTCTTTCGATTTTGAAAATGGGAGGCGCTCTGTATACTGCTCGATACAATTTGAAGTGAAGTGCACTATTGTTGACTCCCAGGCATCAAGAAAATGTTTTCAAGAAAAACATCAAAGAAACATCTGCACTCTGTTCACTCAGCTGGTGCACAGTGAGTTGGGATTCCAAACCAGGCCTTCAGACTACCCCAGTTTCACACCATTTACAGGTGTGCCCAATTTAGAGAAGGTGTGAAGACATCAAGGAAAATATAAATTCTCTGTGCCTCTTTTACATTTGAGAATAATTTCTATCATAATAGGGTTGGACGATATTTTGGTATACCGATTATATTTGGTAATATTTTCAATACCGTCACCGATACCGACAAATAATTGTTTAATCGGTATACCGAAAACTTGGTTTTCATAGTAAAGTTCAAGATACGTGTGTTTGCAGGTTTCTGCCAAGTCGTTTATATTCTGTGGAGGCATTTAATGAATAGCTGACTGCTGGAACTGAAGCAATTCTGTTTACATTGAATTTGAAACAAGTTGAGGTGGAAGGCACGCACTAAGCATGCGTAGTTAGTCACGTGGACACTTTCGGCCAATGACACTGCCGTCTGATGAAGTTAAATAAAAATAGCCTATTAGGACATTTTCTTTTGGGGAAATACCAGGGGATTCCAAACGAAACTCGCAGTGATTGGCTGCTAGTACACATATTACGTCATTACTGCCTCGTGACTTCAGAAATGTGCTTGCAGGATTATTCAACACAAAAAGGACGAAAGTCTTGTCATTGTTTCAAATAAATAAAAAAGCCCAACTCACTTACATTTTCTACCAAGCAGCATTCGCCCCATACGTTGACCTTTTTATTTGAATGGTGATGTGTAATACTGTTATTATGTCTCCCCTTTCCAGAAGGAAGACATATTGTTTTAGTGCATATTCTTCTTCTTCTTCTGCTCCTTCTTCTTAGTGACCTTCATGTGACCTTGACCTTTGTCCTGAAGGTCAGATTTATGTGTTTTTTTAAGGGAAACATCACACAAACTTTGGGCCATAACTTTTTTGTCTTTTGACCTACACCTTAGATACTTGGCATGTGGATGTATCACCATGAACCGGTGTGCAGTGTACCATAGTGACCTTCATGTGACCTTGACCTTTGACCTGAAGGTCAGATTTATGCACTTTTTTAAGGGAAACTCTCTGGACCAGAACGTTTTTGTATTTCGAGTCAGACTTTAGATATTTGGCATGTGGATGTATCACCATGAGCCGGTGTGTAGCGTACCATTGTGACCTTCATGTGACCTTGACCTTTGATCTGAAGGTCAGATTTGTGCTTTTTTTCAAGGAAACTTTGTCCGGACCAAAACTTGTTTGTCTTTTGAGCCAGGCCTTAGATATTTGGCACGTGGATGTATCACCATGAGGTGGTGTGTCGCATACCATTGTGACCTTCATGTGACCTTGACCTCAAGGTCAAATTTATATACTTCAAGTAGGGAGTAATTGTCCAGACCAGAATTTTTTTGTTTTTTGACCAAGGACTTGGTTATTTGACATGTGGATGTGTCACCATGAGACCGCATGTCGTCTACCTCGATGACCTTCATGTGACCTTGACCTCTGACCTTAAGGTCAAATTTATGTACTTCAAATAGGGAATAATTATCCAGATCAGAACTTTTTTTGTTTTTTGACCTAGGAGTTAGATGATTGACATGTGGATGTATCACAATAAGACCACATGTCATCATGACCTTCATGTGACCTTGACCTCAAGGTCAAATTTATGTACTTTAAATAGGGAGTAATTGTCCAGACCAGAATTTTTTTCTTTTTGACATGTGGATGTGTCACCATGAGCGAACAGGTTTCTGGTGTACGAAGAAGAACTCGATTACAAACTGTAAAAGTCTTCATTGTCAATACAACTCCTGTCTGCAATGTGCTTGCTAATCTTTCTGAAATGGCAGTGTCTGGTGATCACTGGATTGTTTTATCTGTTGGTTCTCAATAAGATCAGGTATTACCCTTTCTATTTTGTTTGTGGATGTATCAACACGTGGCACTGTGGCCACGTAAACCATGGTGACCTTCACATGATCTTGACCTTTGGACCCCAAGGTCAAGTTCAGATATTTTATAGAGTATTATTTGCCGGAGTCTTCATAACTTATTTCTCTTTAGAGCTAGACCTTACATATCTGGTATGATTGTCAATATTTTTATGTATATATCATTTGTAGTGCATAAAATAGAAAGGAAGGGGAGACATACGTTTTAGTGTGCTAAAACACTTCCTAGTTAATTTTAATCAAACATGAAAATTATTGTGATGAACTGTGGCAATCGCATGCCCTTCTGTTGCACACTTCTCTTCTCAATCTCTTGTCACTGGACGATTCTGATTCGAAGAATTATTATCTCTTGGTTAGATTTTATTTTGAATTTGCTTCGATGAACATCAAATGTGCCTTGTTATATACCCCAACTGAACTTTGAGCTTAACTAAAATCATTTGTGACTAAATATTTGAAAAAGTTTTGCTTTTTGACGGCCGTCTTGTGCAAAGCTTCAGGCTCAAATTTTACAGTTTCGACACGTTGAAGTTGCGTTTTTTGTTATTGAGAAGACCCCCCCTTTGATTTTAATCGGTATTTCGGAATACCGCGGTAATATTTTGCGATTACCGGTGTATTTATTTTTCCCAATACCGCCCACCCCTACATCATAATATGATCATAAAAACACAAAGAAAAGCATGGCAATAAAACATAATAGAATGAGGCTGTTATTTCAGGTTTTAATGTGCCCAAATTAGAGCAAAACAGTGTGCCCAAAGTAAATGAATTTAAAGACCTGCAAACATATTAGCTGTTTTTTTTTTTAATAAGCTTTTCAGACAATCAAATTTATATGAGTCCGGTTTATAATGCATGAGAGAAAAGACATCGAGTAGATTTACTGGCATTTGTAGTTTGTCAATTTTTATTGTTTACAGACCAATTCTCTGAAAGTGAAGTTTGATTGTTTGATGTCTCAGAATGTTACAACTTATAATTTATGGTGTATTGTTCACATATTTTTATACTGTACCAATGACCCAGACTTAGCTGGTGCTAACTCTTAAATTCTAGGGCCAAACACAAATTTTGCCCCCTCAACCCCCAAAATTTGCATCAAAATCCCAAAAATAGATGTCCTACGTGGTCCTCCATACTTTTATCCACTGCATATGCACAGTGTCAAGGAAGTCCGAAATTGGAGCAAAATCCTCATTCTTTCTTTGGCCCTTCAATCAGTAACATCTCACTGATATCTGTGCTTATAATCTCAGTTAAAATGATGCCAGACACAAAATCATGAAAGAAATGGTGGATCTAAGGATGAAATAAGAGGATGAGAGGAAGAAACAGTGGAAGGATGTGTTCAGGGCTGTAACTTGTAATTTTTATGCAAAATTATTTCATGTTCCCTAATTTCGGAGCATGGGCCTGATGTTTACATTCTTGTTATGAAATTTCCACAGTTTGTTCAGTGTTTCCTCTCTCCCTTTCCTTTATACCCCCCTTGCTATTCTCCCATGCTTTTGGCATAATTTTTTTACTGAAATTTCTTGGGAGTTTTGGCTTGGTAACAGAATGTTTATTCTGTTTTTCCCCATGGTTACGTCCTCACCCTAGGGTGGTTAAGCGTTTTGGTCATGCATCTACCATCCGATATACTGCAGTTTCTTCTCAGGAAGCCTCTGTTTTACATCGGATAGTGTTAAAATTGGTTACTGATTTTGGGCCATATTTTCAGTGCCTGGAGTCTTATTTCAGTTTTTATTCACTTTTGTTTACATTGACAGCGGTTACTTCTGACAGTGATTCCTTGTTGTCTATTAGTTCTGTTCATAGCCAGATACATTAATATTGTCCGTAAGTGTAACATTAAATTTTAGACATGTTTTAAAATTTTTGTCCACACTTAGGCTTTTTTGGGATCCATTTGGGCTCATCGTTCCCATTGGGAACTTGGGCTCATCTTGAAATTTTTTCAAAAAAATTTTTTTCTTTTGAATTAATTTTCGAAATGTTTGTAATGGATTATTATTATTATGTATCTTTGTTTTCAAGGGTTGGTGCAAGTACGATGACTGTTTAATATTTTTTCAAAATGAAAGAATATTGTTCAATTGTAAATCGAGGAAGTCTCCTTCTGATTCTCATGTTCATTGTATTTGCTGTAGTCTGTGTACTCGCACTAATTCTTGCTCAGTGTGAGCCAATTCGGATGACAAACGTTGGAGTTGTGTGTCACGGTATATTGTTAGTGGTGAGAGGTCCATGCCGGTCCTCTCTCCACAGGGTCACTCTAGTTTTTTCAGTCTCTTTTTCAGAGGAACAAGAACAGGGTGATGTCTTCAAAAGTGTGCTTCCGTCGTTGCAAATAAGAGCTTGCGGCAAAGTGCTCAAAGAAATGCGGCAAGTGCCTAAGAGGTCCCTAGTAGAATCGACGGTCACTTGTCGCCCGCTAGCTCCCCCGGTGAAGCAATCATTCACGAAATGGTTGTGACGCCGGGTTCGTCCGTTGCTGTCCAGGAGAGGAGAAGGGCCCAGATGTTGTATGTAACGTTCGTTAGTCGGAGCATACGTCCACTCCTCCTGCTCGGGATGCTCCGTCGCATAGATAGCCCGACGCGGCTTGTCTATTGGCTTCCTCATCCTCATGTCAGCACACATGACCGCACATTGGCTATGTGACCGCAGATATCCAGCCTGCTTTAACGACCAGGGATTCCACGTCGACCACATCACGGCATCCACTAGCCAAGGACACAAGGCCTTTCCAGTCGGGACGTTCGCATATAAGAAGTATGCAGGAATTAACGTCCCAGGAGCTTCCAGCGGCTAAATTACGTAAGACCGCGGCTCCACAGGCCTCCGTGACGGACTTGCTATCACAGATAGCTCAATTCATCACAGCATCCCAGCAGCCATCAGAAACTTTTTCAGAAAAGAAACTGTCTGAGGAAGCTGGGTCGGTTCTCTCCCCTGCAGAGTCAGAAAGGGACGACCGAGATTCTCATGTGGTCCAGTCGGATGGTGAAAGGGAGTCAGCGGAGCTGAAATTTTCCCTTTCAGAACAACTTAAGAAGGCCGTAGATTTCATCCAGCAACACCTTTCAGAAGTTGTTTCTCCGGACCAAAATGCTGCGTTACCTGATAAGAGACTGATAGCGTCACTGGACACAGACTTATTCGGCCGGAATAGGGACATTGCACCTGAGTTTCCGACCCAGTCCAGAAATGTCACACGGACATTTGAACTTCTTAATGACACTATATTCAAGCTAGCCTCTAAGACTGGCAAATCTGGTTTCTTATCGTCTCATGCTCTACAGCTGCTTTTCATCAATCATAGAAATAGATTTGAAATGGCAGGACAGGGCGTGCCAAGAGTTCCACTGCGTTTAGACAACCAGGCAGATGACTTGAAGTTGTCATTGTCCGCGTCTATGTTGATTTATTCCAGTACGCTGGTGACGACTCTCTCGTCTAACAGAATCAGTTTAGACGCATTATCTTATGCAGATCACCTTACCAGAGCGTTATCATTACGTCTCGAAGGAAAAGAATTCCAGGATGTTAAAAACTTCCTTGAGAGTTCTTTCGAGGGCCATAGCATATTCTACGTGTAACTCTGCCCTTTCAGTGGCAATCTGGAGTTAGTCGGATGTGATGCTGCCTTGGCTGCATCCTCAAGAGTGGATAGTAAGGTGAAAAACTCTCTTCCAGTCTCTCTGGTCTCAGGAGAGCTTCTCTTCGACGGTAAGCTTTCTATAATCTAATCAGATTACTAAGAAAGCTTCGGATTCTCTGCATTAAATCCGCTTTGAAAACGTCAGACTCAGCAGAGAGGAGTAAGGCAGGCTCTTTGGGGTGAATGCGTCCAAGGGAAGTTCCTATAGAGGATTAAGAAAGCCTCTACGTCTTACTCCGAAGACCGTCAGAGTAGCGACTCAGGTAGGGGTCGTAATGCTGGCCGAGATAACCGGTCAGTTGCCCCTAGGTCGACTGGGCGAGGTGCGGGTCGTGGAGGACGTGGTTTCTCCTCCCGCAAGCCTCGCAGGGCCAGAAGGTGATGGTCTAAACCTTTATTGCGTTCCAGTGGGCGGAAGGCTGTCGAGATTCTTAACCAATTGGTTGTCAATTACGGACGACTCATGGGTGCAAGGAGTTATTTCCGATGGTCTAAACCTTTATTGCGTTCCAGTGGGCGGAAGGCTGTCAAGATTCTTAACCAATTGGTTGTCAATTACGGACGACTCATGGGTGCAAGTGGTTATTTCCGAAGGTCTAAAACTGTCCTTCAAGGAAAAACCTCCATTAACTCGAAGTCCACGTTGGACTCACCTTCCGTCAAATGTTCAGAAGAGAGATTCGCTTCTATCAGAAGTTCAATCTCTTCTGGACAAGAACGCTATAGACGTCGTAGAAAACCAGGAACCTCCAGGTTTCTACAGTCACCTGTTCCTGGTTCCAAAACCAGACGGCTTGATTCGTCCAGTTATAGATCTGAGCTGGATAAACAAGCTGATCGTGACTCCAAAATTTTATATGGAGACCATCCGATCGGTCAGAGCGAGCATTCGAGTGAACGTTTATGGTCCGGTCTCAGGAGAGCTTCTCTTCGATGGTAAGCTTTCTATAATCTATGATCAGATTACTAAGAAAGCTTCAGCTTCTCTACTTTAAATCCTCTTTGAAAAAGTCGGACTCAGCAGAGAACTTCTTAAGAGAGGCACTCATTCCATTCCGTTGTTCATTCTAACAGAAAGAATCCTTCTGTTTGTCCTAGAGCATCAAGTTCTTCTGTTGGTCCGTCATATTCTGGGTCGTATGAACGTTCTATAGCGGACTCCCTTTCTCGGAAAGGTTGTATGTTGCCGACAGAATGGACTCTCAACAAACGAGTATTCAATCAGATTTGCTGCCAATGGGATCGTCCTATGATAGACTTATTTGCGACGCTTCTCAACAATCAGTTGCAGACATATGTGTCGCCATACCCAGATCCTCAAATGTTTGCAGTAGACGCCGTCTCAATCTCTTGGGATGGAATGATGGATACGCGTATCCTCCAGCTCCGTTGATTCAACAGATATTGCTAAAAAATCAAGCAATCTCACTGCAACATTCTGTTGGTAGCATCTCTGTCACCCCAGAGACCAGGGATAAATCTACTCAGGTGTCTGTTGGTGGACATTCCGCAGAAGCTTCCTCCATGGGAGGACCTTCTTTCACAGGGGAAATCGCGCACACTGTAACACAACCCGCAAGGTCTCAACCTTCACGTTTTTCCATTGTGCGGTCCTTCTTGCACGGCAAGCATTTTACAGGACAAGCAGTGGGCGCAATTTCTAACTGTAGGAGGACCTCCTCTTCGCTAAATTATGCTGCTAAGTGGAAGGTTTTCTCTCGATGGTGTAGGGTTCATTCTGTTGATTTTTATGATCCCTCCATTCCAGACATTGCTTATTTTCTGGTCTACTTGTTTGACGAGATCAAACTGCAGCCAATAACTATTAAGGGTTATAGGTCTATGCTATCGGATACCTATGCTCATCATGATAGCTTACATATTGGATCTAGTGTCTCTTTATCTAAGTTAGTGAAAAACTTTTCGATAAATAGACCTAGAACCCTTAGGTTAATTCCTAAGTGGAATTTAGCTTGGATTCTTCTGAAGCTAAAAGAAGTGCCATTTGAACCTCTTGATACAGTGGATTTCAGATACTTATCTTATAAGACAGCTTTTCTCTTAGACTTCTCTTCTGCTAGAAGAGTTAGTGAGCTTCATGCACTATCTGTTGATGATTCTCACTATCATAGTGTTGGTAATACTATTACATTGACTACTAATGTTAGATTTTTGGCTAAGAATCAGGCTCCTAATAAGTACCCTGAACCTATTGTTATTAAGGCTCTTCCATCTTCAGATGGTCATAGGCCTTTGCTTTGTCCAGTTAGAGCTATGAGTTTATCAGAAAGGGACGTAAGTGTTTCTTTCTGTCTCTGATGCCTAATAGAAAGGACATTTTGGTCCATTCTATTGCAAATGGATTCAATTAACTATGCATACTGCTTATGAAAAATTATCCTCATCTCAGCAGTCTGTGCTTAAGATTTCGGCGCATGAACTAAGAGTGCTGTCTACATCATGGGCTTATGCTAATAGTGTTGCTATTACCGATTTGATGAAGGCTGCATATTGGTCTCAGCCTTCCACGTTCACAAACTTTTTTCTTGGAAATATTGAGTCCATTTCTGATGACCTGCGTTGTTTAGGTCCATTATCTGTTGCTCAGTTGCAACTATAGTTATGCAGGCTTTCTGTTCTGGCAGTGTCTCTGTCCTGCTGCCCTCTTCATTCTGGGGTATTTGACCCAGAGCAAGGGGAAGGGGGGGGGGGGGGGTGGTGTTCCCTTATATCATCTGCTTTATAGTGAAAAGCAAGGGCATACCTCCTCTGGAGTCAGTAATTCTGAGTTGGTGCCGGGATGGTTTTAAAGTGTAAAGCTAATGTCTATCTCATTTGTGTAATATTTTTAAAGTGTAGCTCGGTGTGAAGCATTTGTATATGTCATGTGTCATACGAGCTTTAATATACAATCCTCAGACACTTTTAAATGAGTATAAAGAGTCTCATTCTCTGGACTATATTTATTGGTTTTCCTTTAATAAATTAGTATAATGGGTTATACTGGATGTTAATAGAGATCATTGATGTTATTGTGCTCAATTACGGAATGGAATTCTCCGGCTGCATCATTTGTATATTACGTGGCACATGCAGTCGATTCATTATTAATGGTTAATCGCTCATTACATGTTGGTGGAATTGGGGTGCACTGTTGTCTTCTCGCAAAAAGTAAAAATGGTAGGTGTGATTGCAGCTCTCCTCAAAATCAAAATACCGAATGATATAAACATTCTTTTTATCATGTTTCTATGTTTTTAGAGAAAAGGATATAGATGAAGTTTTGCAAACACCAGCAGTTTTCACAAATGTATCTAAAGGACAGATGGCCAAAACAGAAGATCTCAAGACGGCATTTGGTACAGATGACCAGAAAGAAATATGCCTACAGGTCAGAAAGTTTTATTACATATACATCTGTCAGTGTTACTACCCAGGGTTGTGGTCACTGTAATTTGTAATTAGTGATCGCTCTGTCCGTGCATCCGTCCGTCCGTAATCTTTCTCTCTTAATAGATAAGGTTTTGATATTTGACATGTGGGTATATTATCTCAAGACGATGTGTCGCGTACCACGGTTGCCATGCTTTGACCTTGAACTTTGACCTCAAGGTCAAATTATTCCAAATTCGGGGTTCTTTTCTGACAAGTTCGTGTCCGGGCTGTAACTTTTTTCCCTTAATAGATAGGGTTTTGATATTTGGTATGTGGGTAGATTATTTCAAGACGATGTGATGCGTACCACGGTTGCCATGCTTTAACCTTAAACTTTGACCTCAAGGTCAAATTATTCCGAATTCGGGGTTCTTTTCTGACAAGTTTTTGCCCGGGCTGTTACTTTTTTCCCTTAATAGATAAGGTTTTGATATTTGGTATGTGGATAGATTATCTCAAGACGACGTGTTGCGTACCACGGTTGCCATGCTTTGACCTTGAACTTTGACCTCAAGGTCAAATTATTCAGATTTTTTTTCTGACAAGTTCGTGTCCGTGCTGTAACTTTTTTCCCTTGATAGATAGGGTTTTGATATTTGCTTTGACCTTGATGTTTGACCTCAAGGTCAAATTATTCCGAATTCGGGGTTCTTTTCTGACAAGTTCGTGTCCGGGCTGTAACTTTTTTCTTTTAGTAGATGGGGTTTTGATATTTGGTATGTGGATAGATTATCTCAAGACGACGTGTCGCGTACCAAGGTTGCCATGCTTTGACCTTGAACTTTGACCTCAAGGTCAAATTATTCAGATTTTTTTTCTGACAAGTTCGTGTCCGGGCTGTAACTTTTTTCCCTTGATAGATAGGGTTTTGATATTTGGTATGTGGGTAGATTATCTCAAGACGATGTGTCGCGTACCATGGTTGCCATGCTTTGACCTTGAACTTTGACCTCAAGGTCAAATTATTCCGAATTCGGGGTTCTTTTCTGACAAGTTCGTGTCCGGGCTGTAACTTTTTTCTCTTAATAGATAGGGTTTTGATATTTGGTATGTGGATAGATTATCTCAAGACGACGTGTTGATGCTGATGTCCGTATCCCAATACACTGTATCACTCCTTTCCTTTTTGTCTGCACCTATCCCTCTATTCACGGCTACTTCTGTTCTGACTACTTGAGCCTTAACATCACATTTCTCTGTCACTGCCTGAAAAATTCAAATCATTGGTCGTTTAGATCTATTCCAGAGTGTTATTCTCACTATTGTTACCTCCCTTTACACCACATTTGGGTTTTTCCACTCAACAATTGAAACAATGGGATGACGTCATTCGATACATCGACTTTGGATGTACCTCTCACCAAAATCAGTATATGCCAATACAAAAGCCCTAGCATTACGTCATCACTCTGCATCTGCCACACTGAGCCGAGATAGTATAGAAGGCTGAGCCACAAGTAGTTACCTTTGCCTCTGACGAGTTCTCCAATCAGAACGAAACTGGTTAGGCGTACCTATCAAACTCATTCACGGGATTTCTATGCACAGGTCCCCTTGAACTCTATTGAGTTGTTTTATTTGTTATATATATTTAGACTTGTTGCAATAGTCATGGCTAGTCCACCTACGGCCACAGCATCCAGTTTGATCAGCACCTTGAGCTTGAGCTCTAGCATTAGTAACACTACCGTTAGAATGTCGGACACAGACGAGCCGAATGCCAAGAGACCATGCACGACTCCGGGCACCATCACGGCTCCGGTCACCTTCATCAGTACGAAAAATAAGGCGATTTACACAACTATCAGAAACCTATGCATCAAACAATTGAAACTTGAACATCAAGCCTCTTTCCTAGAGAAATGTGCGTCCTCCAACCTCTCACCTACTGGACTTCGACCCACAATACCCAGTTCTCGAACCACCCGCGATGATATTACCAAAACGAGACTACAAGATACCCTCATCCAGGCCAGTGGCCAAATACTACAAATCACATTGGAACAGGTCCACACTGACCTCAATACGGTTACCGGCCAAATAGTAGCCGCCCGAGACAGCTTTCCCAGCAGTACTGAACCTGAACAAGCACAGGCTCTGGAATCATTTATCAATACAGTGCTTGAACGTTACCGACAACAACTGCAACGCACCTATGAAAGAAAGATCCTCTTCCTTCAGAATGAGAAACAAAACAAACTTTTTTACATGCTCGATAAGGACTTCAATCTTAACAGATTTACCCGCCCTTTTGGACAATATACCTACCCCAACCAGAGAAGACATCCATCCACTGCACGGGACCAACACCCACCAAGAAACAACTTCAACAACGCCAGGAATCACTACCACGACAACAGAAATAGAAGTCAGCGTCAACAACGTGGCCAGATGCGTGCACCCTATAGGCAGCGCAGAGAAAACACGAAAAGTCCACAGAACAGGGAACTAACATCCTTTGTGGATGCTCTCAGAAATCTTTGTAATCAACACCAACCTGTATCCCACGCTTATGGAAACAATATAAACAACAATGCAGATTATCCCGACTTGGTTATTAATTTGTCCAACCACACACTTAGCCCGGACGAACTCAGTCTCCTTTCCAAGGGCCTTAATTTCTGCCCCACCCCTCCTACTCCAACAAAGGACAATTATCAAAGGATACCAAAGATTTTTTCCGCCGCTTACGGCTCAAATTGTTTTTTCATGACCTAGATGACAATACCGCTACAGAGAGCCTCAAGGAGCGTCTTCAGCGCAAATTCCGACCCAAATCCACATGGTCACCTCCCCCCGGAGAAGACCCTTACCTCGAAGCTCTATACCAAACCAGCAACTACCTCATCCTCACCAACAGAGACAAAACATTCCCCAAGGATAACCTAACTTTTGGCGAACGAAACGCACTTAAGAGTCTTTCTTTAAACAAAGATATTGTAATCAAACGGTTCGATAAGGGCTCCGGTATAGTCCTATGGGATCGCACTGATTACATTAATGAGGCTCATAGGCAACTTAATGACCAGCGCTTTTACATCAAAAAACAAACCAATCTAACGGAACATCACAGTGAACTGATCATTAACTTATTGGACAAACTGGTATCCAAAAACGAAATCACACCTAAAATGAGAGACGGTTTACATTATGAATCTCCACGGACCCCTCAATTATACCTATTACCGAAAGTCCATAAATGTAAAACGAAAGGCCAAGTATCGGGGAGACGGGGAGACCCATCATTAGTGGAACTGGTGGACCTACTGAACTTATCAGCAGTTTTGTTGACGAACACATCAAAGACTTCGTGAAATCCTACCCTAGTTATTTACGTGACACCAGCGATTTATTACTTAAGCTCCAAAACCTACCACCACTACCGGATAATTTTATTTTATGTACAATGGATGTAACATCTCTTTATACAAATATACCGAACCATGAGGGCCTCCTGGCGGTCGCTCGCAGTATACGGAAACATAAACCAAATTGGGAGCTAACACCTACGGGACTATTCAGTTTACTTAAACTTGTCCTCCAATGTAACAATTTCCAATTTAATGAAGAACACTTTCTCCAAATTGGTGGGACTGCTATGGGATCGAGAGTCGCTCCGACTTTTGCAAACATTTTCATGGGGGAACTTGAAACCAAACTTCTTCAAGATTTCTACCTCAAACCTGAACTATACCTTAGGTTTATTGACGATATATTCCTCATTTGGACACATGGAGAAGAGTCCCTGAATGACTTTATCAACCATTTTAACTCTGCACACCCAACTATTAAATTTACTACCGAATATTCCACAACATCTGTCAACTTCCTTGACGTAACCATAAAGAAAAACGGTAACCAAATTGTGACCGACCTATTCACTAAACCAACAGACACACACGCTTACTTAAGGCCTGAATCCTGTCATGCTACCAATCTAATTGACGGCATCCCATACAGCCAACTACTCAGAGTCAAACGTATCCGCAGCCTTAGCACAGACTTTGATTGCCGAGCATCAGAGATGCTTGCGCACTTTAAAAAGCGAGGATACGCTCCCAAAACGCTACAGAGGGCGTTGAATAAGGTAGCCGCAATAGACAGAAATAACATCATAAAAGCTCAGGATACCTCCCCTGATCTCAACAACCCTTGCATTCCGTTTGTGACTAATTATCACCCAGAATGCACAGATGTTTATTCACACAACCGCCGCTATTCTTGCCGGTAGTCAACCTAGCAGAACCTTATATTTTTATACTGTACCAATGACCCAGACATAGCTGGTGCTAAGTCTTAAAATATAGGGCCAAACACAAATTTTGCCCCCCAATCCCCAAAATTTGCATCTAAAACCAAAGAAAACATGTCCTGAATGGCCCTCCACACTTCACCTCCACTGCGCATGCTCAGTGTCAAGGACGTTCCGAAATTGGCGCCATTAATCATTCTAAGTTTGGCCCTTCATCAGTTAACATCTGACTGATCTTTGTGCTTGTAAATCTCAGTTTAAATGATGCCAGACACATAAATATTAGTGAAATGGTGATTCTATGGAGGATAGAGAAGGAGGAGAGGAAAAATGTGTGACAGAATGTTATCAGGGCTGTAACTTAAAATTTTTTAATGAAATTATGTTAAGTTACCTATTTTCGAAGCAGCAACCATTTTGTTGTCATTCTGGTTATTTAGTTACACTGATTTTTTAGTGTTTTCCTCTCTCCCTTTCCTTTAAGTCCCCTCTTGCTATTCTCCCATGCTTTTGGCATAGTTTCTGTAATTATTATTACTAAAAATTCTTGGGAGTTTTAGCTGAATAACAGAATGAATTCTGTTCTTTTCCCCATGTTTACGTCTTCACCTACGGGTGGTTAGGCATTGTGTTCTGCATCTACCATCTGATGTTCTGCAGTTTCTTCCCTGGAAGTCTCTGTTTTGCATCAGATAGTGTATTTTTGGTAACTGATTCCGGGCCTGGGTGCCTGGAGTCTTATTTTAGTGTTTTTACACTCATTGTTTACATTTACAACAGCCCTCTGTGTGAGGGGGGGATTTCTTGAAAATAATATCTTGATGTTATTTTAATCATAACTAGATACATTATTATTGTTCGTAAGTGTTGAATAAATTGTTTAAAATATTTTTAAAATTTTTGTCCACACTTAGGCTTGGGATCCATTGGGGCTCAACGTTACTTTTCAGAAACTTGGGCTTTTCTGAAAAAATATTTTTTCAAAATATTTTGATTTCAATTATTTTTTCTATATTAATGGATCATATTATTATTATGTATTTTGATTGCCAGGGGTTGGTGCGAGTACCAGGACTTTGTTTTCTTTTCACATTGAAAGGATTTTGATCAATTGTAATAAGAGGAAGTCTTCCTCTGACTTTTATAATCATTCTATATGTGGTCAGTGTACTCGCATTAACTCCTGTTCTGTATCGTATGATTTCGATGACAACATGGGAAGCGTATGTCACGGTATGTTAGTGGGGAATTGGACACTCCGGTCCTTTTCCCGCAGGGTCACTCTACTTTATCAATTTCTATTTCAGACGATCAAGATTAGGGTGATGTATCTGTGATGTCTTCCAACAGTGTGCCTCCGTCGTCACAATCAATGAAGGGCTAGCAGAAAAGTGCTCATGTAAATACGCCAATTGCCTAAGAGGACCCTAGTAGGTTCAACGGCCTTTGACGTCCGCTAGCTCGCCCGGTGTAGCGTCCATTCATCGAATGGTTCGGCAGCCGGGTTCATCCGTTGCGGTCTAGAAGGAGTTTTGGGGTGATGCGAGCACTATAAATCAACCAAATGCACACCCAGTGACGGCGGATTAGAGGGAGAACGGAGGAAGCCTTTTAGTCCGGTTCATAGCTCGTTCTGGTCCATCCGGACGGCGAGCGAGAGAGGCCCCTCTCTCGTACAACAACATCTGGCCCCAGATGTTGTGGTACAAAATGTTTCGCATTCGGAGCATACGTCCGTCGCTCGGGACGCTCCGACATATAGGCAGTCCGGAGTAGACTGTCAATAAGGCTTCCTCATTCTCATGGTAGCGCACACGACTGCTCTTGGCTACGTGACCTCGGATATCCAGTCAGCTTCACCAGTCAGAGAATCATCGGCGACCAGGTCACACCATCCGGTAGCCAGGGACACGAGGCCTGCAGACTCCAGATGTTCGCATAGGAATGTGTGCGGGAGTCAACGTACACGGAGCTTCGGGCGGCAATGCATCGTAAGACCGCTACTGCACAGGCCTCGGGAACGGACGTGCTTTCCTAAATAGCACAGCTTATCACAGCATCCCAGCATCAACTGAATCTGTTGCATATTTTTTATCCGACGATGCTGGGTCGGGACACTCCGCGGAAGCGGGTACGGACGTCCGAAAATTTCATCCGGTCCGACGGGATACCGAAAGGGATTCGGAGGATTTCAAGCTTTCCCTTTCGGAACAACATATGCTGTTGTGTATGTCATCTGACTTGATCTTCTACAGCTTCTTCGTCGGACCAGAATGCTGCGATGCCGGATAAGAAACTGATAGCGTCGGTGGACTTAGAAATTTTTGGTTCGGTTCAGGGACATCGTCCCTCAGTTCCGACATAGTCCAATAATGTCACACAAACTTTCGAATTATTGAACGACGCTATGTATATTATTATTATATGCTTGCTATTACCAAGCATTTCTGGTTTCTTGTTCGCAAAGTTACGGAGATGTCTTTCAAAAGTGTGCCTCTGTCGTCATAGTTAATGAAGAGCTAGCGGCAATAAGTGCTCATGGAATATGTCTATCGCCTAAGAGGTCCCTTGTAGGATCGACGAAGTGACATTCGCTAGCTCACCCGGTGTAGCGTACATTCATCGAATGGTTCGGCTGCCGGGTTCGTCCGTTGCGGTCTAGGAAGGAGATTTGGGTGACGCGAGCACTATAATTACTTTAGTACTCACCCAGTGACGGCGGATTGAGGACAGATCGGAGGAAGCCTGTTAGTCCGGTTCCTGGCTTGTCCAGGTCCGTCTGGGCTGTGAGCGAGAGAGGTCCCTCTCTCGTCCAACAACATAGGGGACCACATGTTGTGGTTCAGATATTTTACATTCGGAGCATATATCTGTCGGTCGGGACCCTCCGTTATATTGACAGTCCGAGAGACTGTCGATAATGTTTCCTCTTCCTCACAGCAGAGCACACGACCGCACATTGGCTACGTGACCTCGAGTATCCGATCAGTTTTGTCATTCAGTGATTCCACGGCGAATAGGTCAAGCCATCCGGTAGCCAAGGGACACGAGGCCTATACACTCCGTTCGCTCGCATATTAGTAGTATGCACGGGGTAATGATCACGGAGCTTCTAGCGGCAATGCATTGTAGGACCGCTTCTCCACAGGCCTCAGTGACGGACGTGCTATCCGAGTTAGCACAGTTTTTTCGCAGCATCCCAGCAATCGACAGTTTCTTAGTTGAATCAGGAATTATCTGACGGCGCTGGGTCGGTGCGGTCCGCGGTTGCATCAGGTACGGACGACCGAACACTTTATAGGGTCCGACAGGATGGCGAAAGGGATTCGGAAGATTTCAAGTTTTCCCTTTCGTAGCATCGGAAGCTGCCATTCATATCTTCTGGCATTATCTTCCAGTGATTGTTATTTCGGACTACATTGGTGCGATGTTGGATAAGAGACTTATAGCATCATTGGACACGGAATTTTGGATCGGTTCAGGGACATTGTCCCTGACTTACCGACACAGTCCAATAATGTCATTAGAACATGTGTATTATTTATCGACGCTATATATGCATATAAGCCTGCTACCAAGCATGATAGTTTAGTTTCTTGTCCGCAATGCTCATTTCTGCCTTTTTATCATTTATACGAATAATTTATTTTGGCAGAGCAGGGCATACCGAGAGTTCATATGCGTCTAGACGGTGTGGTTAAAGACTGGAAATATTCTTTTTCGCCGTCTATGTCTTTTCCAACTACAATGTTGGAAACGACAATGATGTCTAGTAGACTTAACTTAGACGCTTTATCATACGTAATCCACCTTACTGAGGCGTTATCTTTACGTCTTCAAGAAAAGAATTACGGGATATTATCCTCAATGTGATTTCTTTTGAGGGCAGTAGTTTGTTCACGTATAACTCCGCCCTTCAGTGGCTGATTGGAGTTGGTTAGACGTGATGCAGCCCTAGCTACATCCACGCGCGTAGATAGTAAGGTGAAGAACTCTCTCAGAGTCGCTTCGTTCTCGGAGAAGCTTCTCTTTGACGGCAACTTTTCAGCAATCCATGAATTGCTCGATTTACACGTTCTCTTGTCTATCTAGTGTTGCAAGAGATTCAGACTGGGGCAAACATTCGGTGGTTGACTCAGAGAGTGCCACTGCAGTTGCCGGATCCGAGTGTTATAATTATGACGGTTACCAGTCAAACAGGTTGGGATATAATATTGATCCCAACGGATTCGAAGTGCCTAGGTTTTTGGGTTCCGCAGTCTCTAAGCAACCACTTATCTTCCGCGGAATAATGTTTTTTAGGCTTGCTTTATGTCATTGGATGAACATTATTCAGAAACGCATGTCCAAATCCTGTCCGTTAATTCGACAGTAGTGGCGTATCTCCGGAACTAGGGAGGCACTCATTCGTTTCCGTTATTCAATTTAATGGAAAGAATCCTTCTGTTTGTTATAGTACACCAAGTTCTGTTTCGGTCCGTCATATTCCGGGTCGTCTGATTGTTTTACCGGATTCCCGTTCACTTATGGGTCGCTTGTTGCCGTCAGAATGGACTCTAGACAAACAAGTATTCAATCAGATTTGCTATCATTGTGAGCGCCCAATGATAATTTATTTACGACACAGCTTGCTAATCAATTGCAGACGTTTGTGTTTGCTTATCCGGATCTCTGAGCTAATGTTGTTAACGCTGTATTGATCTAATAGGGCGGAATGATAGGATATGCGTATCCTCCGGCGCTGTTGTTTCAGCAGGTTTTGCTAAGATAAACAACCACAATACATTTCTGTTGATAGCATCTCTGTCTTCACAGAGACCGTGGGTAATTTTACTCTGATGTCTACTGTGGGACTTATCGCGAAATCTTCCTTAATGTGAGGATCTTTTTTCGCTGGGTCAAATCGTGTCATCTTTATCACAACCCGCAAGGTCACAACCTTCACGTATTCCGTTGTGTGGTGCGTATTGCATTGTTAGCATTGTACTGGACGAGCTTTGGACGCGATTTCTTACTATAGGAGATCCTCTTCTTCGCTATTCTATGCGGCTAAAGTGGAGGCTCTTCCGTCGTTGGTGTAGGGATCACTATGTTCATATTGTTGATCCCTCCATACTACTCATTGCAACTTTTTAGTATACTTGTTTGACAAGATCTACTGCAGCCTGTTATTATTAAGGTTATAGGTTTATGTTACCTCATACCTATGCACTCTATGATAGTTTACAATTGAGTCTTATGTCTCTTTATCTAAGTCAGTTTGTAACTTTTTGATAAATAGACTTAGAATCATTAGATTAAATTCCTATATGGAATTTAACTTCGGTTCTTATTTAGCTAATCAATCATTTGAGCCTCTGGAAACAGTAGTTTTCAAATTCTGACCTTTTAGACAGTAATTCTGTTGGCTTCTCTTTTACTGTAGAGTCAGTGAGTTCCATGCACTATCGGTGGATGATTTTCACTTTCGTAGTTTCGGAATCACTACTTCCTTTACTATTTAGGTTGGATTTTTGCATAAGAGTTAGGCTCCTAATATCCGGAACCTATTGTTATTAAAGGCATAGGCCTTTACTCTGTCCGGTTAGAGTTTATTTATTTATAAACAGATATCTGTTTATTACTACGGGCGTAAACTTCTTCTGTCTTTGATGCCTATTAGAAGGTCGTTACGATCCATTCTATTGCTAATGGATTCAATTAACTATCGATACTGCTTATGGTATATCTTTGACTCAGCAGTTGTGTTTGAGATTTCGGCTCATGAAGTTCTTCTACATCTTGGGCTTACATTAATAGTGTCGCTATTATAGATTTTTGAAGGCTGCTCATTGCGCTCAGCCATCCACATTCATGAATTTTTTTATCTCAGAAATATTGAGTCCATTTCTGGAGGCCTCTATTGTTAGGTCTATTATCTACTGCTCAGAATGTCATTCACTTAACAGTTGCTACTATAGCTAGGTAGGCTGTCTGTTTCGGCAGTGACTCCGTTCTGCTGCCCTCTTCGCTCTGGGCTATTTGACCCAGGGCAAGAAAAAGGGGGGGGGGGAGGGTGTTCCCTTGGGTCACCTGTTTAACTATGAAAACAAGGGGATACCTCCTCCGGAGTTAGTAATTCTGAGCTGCTATTGGGATGGTTGTTTAGTGAGAAGTTTATGTTTTAAAAATTCATTCAAGTCTTAGTTTTTAAAGTATAGCTTTTGAATATAGCACATGTCAACGGACATGATTATGCAATCCTCAGACACTTTTAAGGAGTATAAAGAGTCTCTATTCTCTAGACTTACTTTATTTATTGGCTTACTTTAAAAATTGTTAGTATAAGGATTATACTAGATATTATTAGAGTACATGGATGTATGATGCTCAATTTTGGAAGGTGTTGTATCTTTCTAATTTATCATAAATAAGAAAGATACATGTAAGGCCTAATACTTCTTTTTCCCTACAGGGGATGACTGTATTTTATATTATTGAGCGTATTCCATCTTGCTCTATGTCCTTGGCCCTCCAGCCTTTTTACTATTCAGCTATGTCTGGGTGATTGGTACAGTATAAATATGTTAAAAAATTTATAGTAATTTATATATTTTTTATACTTACCAATGACCCAGACGGGGATGGCCCTCCCAGGAGTTGGGAACTCTTACCTCCCCGCTGAGTACATAGCGCTTACCAGGCACTGGTTATTAGAATGATTAATGGCGCCAATTTCGGAACGTCCTTGACACTGCGCATGCGCAGTGGAGGTGAAGTGTGGAGGGCCATTCAGGACATGTTTTCTTTGGTTTTAGATGCAAATTTTGGGGATTGGGGGGCAAAATTTGGGGCAAAATTTGTGTTTGGCCCTATATTTTAAGAGTTAGCACCAGCTATGTCTGGCTCATTGGTAAGTATAAAAAATATATAAATTACTATAAATTTTTTAACTTTCGTCACCCCCCCTTTTAGCCCGCCGTCGCAACCCCTCCCTCAAAGACCTCCTCACACGAGCTAAATTACCCATGCTCTACCAACACAGTGGTAAAACCATTGCCAACCCACGTACCAAATGTACCAAGGCAAACTGCCAAAATTGTCTAAACATACCAAGCAAATTATGGTTGTAGAGCAAAATTACTAAAAAACGCTTCAAGGGCCCACATAGCACCAAATGCATGACCAGGAATTGCATATACTTAATACACTGTAACCAATGTTGTAAACAATATGTTGGTGAAACAAAGAGACACTTCAACAGCTGCATCCAAGAACATATGGCGGACATTAGACACATATGGGACACACCCATCGCCATTCATTTTAATGGCCCTAATCATTCTTTTTCCGACATTCGCTACCGTATTATACAGGTACTACACTCCGACCCGGAATCTTCTAAAAATACGGACCAGCGCCGATTAAGTGAAGTCCATTGGATATTCACACTCAAAACACTACAACCATTTGGCCTGAACAGAAAGGACTTTTAATTAAGTGGTATATATATATTGATTTCTTTTCTCCACTTTCTGTTCGATTCGCTACCTGCCCGATTCTTTACAAAGGAAAAATTGCACGACACGATTACGTCACAATAAGAGCGACGTAACTACAGTCCTAGCCAAGGGAGGATAGGTTACGTTTTTTCATCAGTAGTGATATGGCCACCTATTTATGCGAGTTTTGTGGTCTTGTATACCAATTTAGACAAGGCCTGGAATGACACATTAACACCACTCACTACCACAAAGGACTGACACGATGCACCAGCTGTAATATTACCTTCAAACGGAAAGAATATCTCCGCAAACACACAGCTCGCAAATGCCACACACTTTACAACATGGGACGAGTGGCATCACCGACTCACCAAAATGATATACTTAGCGAAGCTATGGCGGAAATCGTTGGATTCAGTCATCAAATTCCAATATCACCTGTTCCCGATTCACCAAAATTAAGCTACTGCCAGCTCAGAAAAGCTTTAGCATCGTTAGGATTCACGAGAACCGTGCCAATTTCACCGTTACCGACTTCACCCACTGCCATAACCACAGAGACGCTAACCGATTCATTAGAATCCAACTACAGCCAGCTCAGAAAAGCAATTAATTGCCTTATGGAGCCTGCGCCAACTGACCCAATCTCACCTTTACCGACTTCAGCTATTTCTTTGGCTAATACCACACAAGCGACCCGTGAAACCCGGCTTGCACCGGAAACTAATAAGGCAAGCATCGACGATAGAATCCTATCTCCAACGTTGTTCGAAAATTACATCATCAATCCGGACATTGGCACCCCACACCCTCGGATCTACAGCCATGTGGGGAACACGCCACCTGACACCAGCATCAAAGACCTGTACAACACTGCAAAATTCCTGGAATATGCCGCAGCCACACTTCACTACCAGACCTTCACTGACCAGATCGTTCCGCGTGTCATGCACTTAACTCCATATAACTGAGGCTGATGGAATTATTAAATGATAACATCAACAACAAAGTCAGCATATTTGTTTATTTTATTTTATCTCCACCTCACATCCTCAGTTTCTTGTCCCAAATGCTGATGTCCGTATCCCAATACACTGTATCGCTCCTTTCCTTTTTGTCTGCACCTATCCCTCTATTCACGGCTACTTCTGCTCTGACTACTTGAGCCTTAACATCACATTTCTCTGTCACTGCCTGAAAAATTCAAATCATTGGTCATTTAGATCTATTCCAGAGTGTTATTCCCACTATTGTTACCTCCCTTTACCCCACATTTGTGTTTTTCCACTCAACAATTGAAACAATGGGATAACGTCATTCGATACATCGACTTTGGATGTACCTCTCACCAAAATCAGTATATGCCAATACAAAAGCCCTAGCATTACGTCATCACTCTGCATGCGCCACACTGAGCTGAGATAGTATATAAGGCTGAGCCACAAGTAGTTACCTTTGCCTCTGACGAGTTCTCCAATCAGAACGAAACCGGTTAGGCGTACCTATCAGACTCATTCACGGGATTTCTATGCACAGGTCCCCTTGAACTCTATTGAGTTGTTTTATTTGTTATATATATTTAGACTTGTTGCAATAGTCATGGCTAGTCCACCTATGGCCACAGCATCTAGTTCGATCAGCACCTTGAGCTTGAGCTCTAGCATTAGTAACACTACCGTTAGAATGTCGGACACAGACGAGCCGAATGCCAAGAGACCACGCACGACTCCGGGCACCATCACGGCTCCGGTCACCTTCATCAGTGAGAAAAATAAGGCGATTTACAGAACTATCAGAAACCTATGCATCAAACAATTGAAACTTGAACATCAAGCCTCTTTCCTAGAGAAATGTGCATCCTCCAGCCTCTCACCTACTGGACTTCGACCCACAATACCCAGTTCTCGAACCACCTGCACTGATATTACCAAAACGAGACTACAAGATGCCCTCATCCAGGCCAGCGGCCAAATACTACAAATCACATTGGAACAGGTCCATACTGACCTCAATACGGTTATCGGCCAAATAGTAGCCGCCCGAGACAGCTTTCCCAGCAGTACTGAATCTGAACAAGCACAGGCTCTGGAATCATCTATCAATACAGTGCTTGAACATTACCGACAACAACTACAACGCACCTATGAAAGAAAGATCCTCTTCCTTCAGAATGTGAAACAAAACAAACTTTTTTACATGCTCGATAAGGACTTCAATCTTAACAGATTTACCTGCCCTTCTGGACAATATACCTACCCCAACCAGAGAAGACATCCATCCACTGCACGGGACCAACAGCCACCAAGAAACAACTTCAACAACGCCAGGAATCACTACCACGACAACAGAAATAGAAGTCAGCACCAACAACATGGCCAGATGCGTGCACCCTATAGGCAGCGCAGAGAAAACACGAGAAGTCCACAGAACAGAGAACTAACATCCTTTGTGGATGCTCTCAGAAATCTTTGTAATCAACACCAACCTGTATCCCACGCTTATGGAAACAATATAAACAACAATGCAGATTATCCCGACTTGGTTATTAATTTGTCCAACCACACACTTAACCCGGACGAACTCAGTCTCCTTTCCAAGGGCCTTAATTTCTGCCCCACCCCCTCCTACTCCAACAAAGGACAATTATCAAAGGATACCAAAGATTTTTTCCGCCGCTTACGGCTCAAATTGTTTTTTCATGACCTAGATGACAATACGGCTACATAGAGCCTCAAGGAGCGTCTTCAGCGCAAATTCCGACCCAAATCCACATGGTCACCTCCCCCCGGAGAAGACCCTTGCCTCGAAGCTCTATACCGAACCAGCAACTACCTCATCCTCACCAACAGAGACAAAACATTCCCCAAGGATAACCTAACTTTTGGCGAACGAAACGCACTTAAGAGTCTTTCTTTAAACAAAGATATTGTAATCAAACGGTTCGATAAGGGCTCCGGTATAGTCCTATGGGATCGCACTGATTACATTAATGAGGCTCATAGGCAACTTAATGACCAGCGCTTTTACATCAAAAAACAAACCAATCTAACGGAACATCACATTGAACTGATCATTAACATATTGGACAAACTGGTATCCAAAAACGAAATCACACCTAAAATGAGAGACGGTTTACATTATGAATCTCCACGGACCGCTCAATTATACCTATTACCAACAGTCCATAAATGTAAAACGAAAGGCCAAGTACCGGGGAGACCCATCATTAGTGGAACTGGTGGACCTACTGAACTTATCAGCAGTTTTGTTGACGAACACATCAAAGACTTCGTGAAATCCTACCCTAGTTATTTACGTGACACCAGCGATTTATTACTTAAGCTCCAAAACCTACCACCACTACCGGATAATTTTATTTTATGTACAATGGATGTAACATCTCTTTATACAAATATACCGAACCATGAGGGCCTCCTGGCGGTCGCTCGCAGTATACAGAAACATAAACCAAACTGGGAGCTAACACCTACGGGACTACTCAGTTTACTTAAACTAGTCCTCCAATGTAACAATTTCCAATTTAATGAAGAACACTTTCTCCAAATTGGTGGGACTGCTATGGGCACGAGAGTCGCTCCGACTTTTGCAAACATTTTCATGGGGGAACTTGAAACCAAACTTCTTCAAGATTTCTACCTCAAACCTGAACTATACCTTAGGTTTATTGACGATATATTCCTCATTTGGACACCTGGAGAAGAGTCCCTGAATGACTTTATCAACCATTTAAACTCTGCACACCCAACTATTAAATTTACTACCGAATATTCCACAACATCTGTCAACTTCCTTGACGTAACCATAAAGAAAAACGGTAACCAAATTGTGACCGACCTATTCACTAAACCAACAGACACACACGCTTACTTAAGGCCTGAATCCTGTCATGCTACCAATCTAATTGATGGCATCCCATACAGCCAACTACTCAGAGTCAAACGTATCCGCAGCCTTAGCACAGACTTTGATTGCCGAGCATCAGAGATGCTCGCGCACTTTAAAAAGCGAGGATACGCTCCCAAAACGCTACAGAGGGCGTTGAATAAGGTAGCCGCAATAGACAGAAATAACATCATAAAAGCTCAGGATACCTCCCCTGATCTCAACAACCCTTGCATTTCGTTTGTGACTAATTATCACCCAGAATGCACAGATGTTTATTCACACATCCGCCGCTTATGGCCTATTCTTGCCGGTAGTCAACCCAGCAGAACCTTATTTTCGTCACCCCCCCCCTTTTAGCCCGCCGTCGCAACCCCTCCCTCAAAGACCTCCTCACATGAGCTAAATTACCCATGCTCTACCAAGAGAGTGGTAAAACCATTGCCAACCCACGTACCAAATGTACCAAGGCAAACTGCCAAAATTGCCTAAACATACCAAGCAAATTATGGTTCCAGAGCAAAATTACTAAAAAACGCTTCAAGGGCCCACATAGCACCAAATGCATGACCAGGAATTGCATATACTTAACTGGTAGAGTGCTAAATTATTTTTGGATGTCGCATTTTGTTCACAAGTCTTCGCCTTGCTATAATTTATAGGAGATTGCCTACAGACACTCTCCCATAAATTGTAGCAAAGTGAATCCTCACACACTAAATAATTTCACTTGAAAGATAATATGCACCACAACAATGAAATATGAGGCCTTTGAATCATGGTATCTGCACTTCAGAATAAAGCCCAAATATGGGCTTCCAGCACTCTACCAGTTAATACACTGTAACCAATGTTGTAAACAATATGTTGGTGAAACAGAGAGACACTTCAACATTCGCATCCGAGAACATATGGCGGACATTAGACACATACGGGACACGCCCATCGCCATTCATTTTAATGGCCCTAATCATTCTTTTTCCGACATTCGCTACCGTATTATACAGGTACTACACTCCGACCCGGAATCTTCTAAAAATACGGACCAGCGCCGATTAAGTGAAGTCCATTGGATATTCACACTCAAAACACTACAACCATTTGGCCTGAACAGAAAGGACTTTTAATTAAGTGGTATATATATATTGATTTCTTTTCTCCACTTTCTGTTCGACTCGCTACCTGCCCGATTCTTTACAAAGGAAAAATTGCACGACACGATTACGTCACAATAAGAGCGACGTAACTACAGTCCTAGCCAAGGGAGGATAGATTACGTTTTTTCATCAGTAGTGATATGGCCACCTATTTATGCGAGTTTTGTGGTCTTGTATACCAATTTAGACAAGGCCTGGAACGACACCTTAACACCACTCACTACCACAAAGGACTGACACGATGCACCAGCTGTAATATTACCTTCAAACGGAAAGAATATCTCTGCAAACACACAGCTCGCAAATGCCACACACTTTACAACATGGGACTAGTGGCATCACCGATTCACCAAAATGATATACTTAGCGAAGCTATGACGGAAATCGTTGGATTCAATCATCAAATTCCTATATCACCTGTACCCGATTCACCAAAATTAAGCTACTGCCAGCTCAGAAAAGCTTTAGCATCGTTAGGATTCACGAGAACCGTGCCAATTTCACCGTTACCGACTTCACCCACTGCCATAACCACAGAGACGCTAACCGATTCATTAGAATCCAACTACAGCCAGCTCAGAAAAGCAATTAATTGCCTTATGGAACCTGCGCCAACTGACCCAATCTCACCTTTACCGACTTCAGCTATTTCTTTGGCTAATACCACACAAGCGACCCGTGAAACCAGGCTTGCACCGGAAACTAATAAGGCAAGCATCGACGATAGAATCCTATCTCCAATGTTGTTCGAAAATTACATTGGATGTACCTCTCACCAAAATCAGTATATGCCAATACAAAAGCCCTAGCATTACGTCATCACTCTGCATCCGCCACACTGAGCCGAGATAGTATATAAGGCTGAGCCACAAGTAGTTACCTTTGCCTCTGACGAGTTCTCCAATCAGAACGAAACCGGTTAGGCATACATATCAGACTCATTCACGGGATTTCTATGCACAGGTCCCCTTGAACTCTATTGAGTTGTTTTATCTGTAACTTTTTTCCCTTAATAGATAGGGTTTTGATATTTGGTATGTGGGTAGATTATCTCAAGACGACGTGTCGCGTACCAAGGTTGCCATGCTTTAACCTTGAAGTTTGACCTCTAAGTCAAATTATTCAGAATTTGGGGTTTTTTTCTGACAAGTTCGTGTCCGGGAAGGGATTTTAATCAGATTTTACCTATTGCTTGAAATATTTTAGTATTACAGTTCACATCAGTTAATACCTAACATCGGTTAGTTGCTGCGGGGCCCACAGAGATGGATTCCATCTCCGTGATATCTAGTTGTAGTTACCTTTAATTGATTATAGTTTTGAAATAATTGGAAGTACATGTAATTTGTAATTTTATTTATTTATTGCCAAAGCTTTTTTGTCATAAATGAAATAAAATATTGTTAAAAGAACTTTTGTTTTAGTGATAATCCATTTCCCATGTACTGAATTTGGAGCTTTCAGTAATTTCCATCTGACTGTGGAGCAGCAGTCACATTCTTCTCACCTGTGACTACCTGGCAGCGTCGACCATTAGTTCTTGCTGAGGGTTATTGAATATTCCATAGAAAATTTGAATCAATTATCATTGGTCTCCTTTATCACTTTACACACAAAACACACTGACAATAGCCGTAGGTTACGGCAGGTACTATTCAAACAGGAAAAGGTTTGTTTAACCTTATTTTGGTTAACTCCTAAACCCCTTGGGTAACCAGATTACGTAACCAAGTTGGTTACCATGATGTTTGTCAGGAGAATGACCAGCTTGGTTACCTAGCTGAAATCCTAGGGAACGATGAATGTGTTATGCAAATTCTGAAATGTAAAGGCGTAATATTGAGATTAAAAATTTGATGGTATACAAAAGTGTCAACATAAAGCTTTCTTGCAGCAGATGTATGTGATCTGTAAATGAGAACAGATTTAGTTTCATTTGGTCACAAAGAATTCCAGCTTTGTCTTGAACCATCTTCTAGTCCAAAGGAGAAAAAAGAAATTAGCGGATATTTCTACATTCACTGGTATAAGATAACATAATTATAGGTATTATTTCTTTCATAGAATGTTTCAATCTTTCACCTTACAAATCAGTTGAAGGAATTGAGAATTTAAAAAAAAAAAAATTTAAATTGTCAACAAAATCATACGTGAACCCCTCAATGTTATGAGCTCCTAGGGGTACGGCCTGCATTACGCATTAGCCATAGTTGCATGTTGAGTGCCTGTTCTGAACAGTTGCTGCTGAATGCACACAGATGGATAGACATGGTATGCATCATTGGGGGAGAGCCAGAGAGAGGGATGCGCCCCCAGGAAAATTTGGAAATTTAGTTTCCAAAACTCTCCAAAAGAAGTAGGAATTAGGGGGTTTAGTGTGGCTAGCAAGATGATTGAGTGCTCGCTTGTTAAAATATTCACGAAGACCAAGCCATTCCAGGTCTTGAAATTGTATGGGAATGCCAACCCCTCTCAGACAAAGGTAGGGGAATGACATTCCTTCCAGGAAAGCACCACTTGGTAGGGGTGGTGATTTGGTTTAAAAGTGTCAAAATGCACGAATATGAAATGTTGTGCCATTGTCTTACCTCAGGCTTATGTGATAAAAAGTAATACATGTATATTTAAACGGATGACATTTTTTCAGATTTTAGCTAAAGGGGAGCTACAAGTTTCAGAGAAGGAGCGACATGCCCAGTTAGAATCAACTTTTCGAGATATTGCTACAATAGTTGCTGATAAATGTGTCAATCCTGAGACCAATAGACCTTATACAGTGACACTTATAGAGAGAGCCATGAAAGATTTACATTTCTCCGTGAAGCCAACGAAAAGTTCCAAACAACAGGTGAAGAGAGTTTTTCAGAATTCTTTTTGGTTAGAAATAAAGTGAATCTTTTTTTTTCAACAAATTGGTCAGATTCATCTAGCAATGTCAGAGCATCTGCTACATGTAGGGTGGCTCTGCCACAGTACCAGACTCTTTCCTCCTGCCAGCCTTGCTCCCTAGTTTGTCCTAAATGAAAGTGTGAGCCCATAACTTCAGCCACACAGATTGAAAGTGATCTTCTAAGTAGGGGCCTGCAAATCACATATTTTCGATTCGATTCAAGTCTATTATTTGGAATCGAATTGAACCTTGAATCGAATTGAAGTCCAGACTGATAAAATATTCCAGTTACATCATCAAGCCATACCTTATGGAAGACATGCCTTGAAGATGTAGCTGGATAAGGATTTTTGTTAAAAACAGAAATGGGGGCGAGAATTCTGTGCTGGGCACTGCATATTGCTTGGGAACTTTAAATTTACTTTCAGCAGTGTTAGTGACTAGTGCTACTGGAATTAGTTTGTATGGTAGCATGAGTACAAATTCTTTTTTTTTGGCTCACCAACGATAGTTGTGTGAGCCTATGGCATAGTCCTCATGTTGGCGTCGTCGTCGTTGGCATCTGCGTTGGCGTCCGGATTCATACATTTTGAACTTTTGTGTACAGGTTTTGATATTTTTATACTGTACCAATGACTCAGCAATGTCCTATATGGTCCTCCATACTTTTGTCCAAAGCGTATGCGATGCGTAGTGTCAAGGAAGTACTGAAATTGGCGCAAAATCCTCATTCTTTGTTTGGCCCTTCTATCAATAACATCTCACTGATATCTGTTCTTATAATCTCAGTTAAAATGATGCCAGACACAAAATCATGAAGGAAATGGTGGATCCAAGGATGAAATAAGAGTATGAGAGGAAGAAACAGTGGAAGGATGTGTTCAGGGCTGTAACTTATAATTTTTATGCAAAATTATTTCATGTTCCCTAATTTCGGAGCATGGGCCTGATGTTTTCATTCTTGCTATGAAATCTCCACTGTTTGTTAAGTGTTTCCTCTCTTCCTTTCCTTGATACCCCCTTGCTAATCTCCCATACTTTTGGTATAATTTTTGAAATTTTTTTATTGAAGTTTCTTGGGAGTTTTAGCACAGCTACAAAATCTTTATTCTGTTATCCCCATTGTTACATCCTCACGCTAGGGGTGTTTAGGCGATTTGGTCGTGCATCTACCATCTGACGTATTGCAGCTTCTTCTGTGGAAGATTCTGTTTTACATCGGATAGTGTTTCAAATTGGTTACTGATTTTGGGCCATGCTTTTCAGTGCCTGGAGTCTTGTTTCTGTTTTTTATTGACTTTTGTTTACGTTGACAACGGTTACCTCTGTCAGTGATTCCTTGTCTTCTGTAAGGTTTATTATATAGCCAGATACATTAATATTGTCCGTAAGTGTAACATTAATTTTTAGAAATGTTTAAAATTTTTGTTTTTTTTGGGGATCCATTTAAGCTCATCGTTCCCTTTGGGAACTTGGGCTCATGTCAAAATTTTTTCTTTTGAATTATTTTTGCGAAATTTTTGTTTGTTTGTATTTTCAAGGGTTAGTGCGAGTACTACGGCTGTATAATATTTTTTAAATATGAAAGAATATTGTTGAAATTGTAAATCGAGAAAGTCTTCCTCTGATTCTTATTCTCATTGTATTTGCTATAGTCACTGTACTCGCACTAATTCTTGCTCAGTGTGTGCCAGTTGGGATGAAAAACGTTGGGGACGTGTGTCATGGTATATTGTTAGTGGTGAGAGGTCCATGCCGGTCCTCTCGCCACAGGGTCACTCTAGTTTTTCAGTCTCTTTTTCAGAGGAACAAGAACAGGGTGATGTTTCCGTGATGTCTTCCGGAAGTGTGCTGCCGGCATCGCAAACCAATGAAGAGCTAGCGGCAAAAGTGCTCAAGGAAATTAGACAAGTGCCTAGATCCTTAGAAGGATTGACAACCTTGTCGCCAGCTAGCTCACCTGGCAGATCTATCACCCGTAATGTGGGTGATGTGACGCCGGGTTCATCCGTTGCGGTCCAGGAGAGGAGAAGGGGTGCTGTGAGCACTATAACCTCGGATCACGCACACCCTGCGACAACGGATTGGAGGATGGATCAGATGACGCCAGTTAGTCTGGTAGCTTGCTCATTCAGGTCTACCTGGACTGCGAGCGAGAGAGGCCCCTCTCTCTTACAACAACTTCTGGGGCCAGATGTTGTCGTACATAACATTCGTCAGTCGGAGCATACGTCCACTCCTGCTCGGGACGCCCCGTCGCATAGACAGGCTAGTCTATTGGCGTCCTCTTCCACACGCCAGCACACATGACCGCACATTGGCTACGTGACCTCAGATATCCAGACTGCTTCGCCGACAAAGGATTCCACGTCGACCAGGTCACTCCATCCGGTAGCCAAGGACACGAGGCCTTACCAGTCGGGACGTACGCATTAAAGAATTATGCAAGAGGTACTGTCTCAGGAGCTTCCAGCGGCTAAACAACTTATGACCTCAGCTCCACAGATCTCCATGACGGACTTGCTATCGCAGATAGCGCAACTCATCCCAGCATCCCAGCAACCTTCGGAAACTCTTTCAGATCAGGAACTGTCTGAGGAAGCTGGGTCGGTACGTTCCCCTGCAGTGTCAGATAGGGACGACCGAGCTTCGCATCTGGTCCAGTCGGATGGTGAAAGGGAATCTGCAGAGCTGGATTTTTCCCCTCTGGAACAACATAAGGTGGCTGTAGATTTTATCCGGCAACACCTTCCAGAGGTTGTTCCACCGGACCAGAGAGCTGTGATACCAGATAAGAGACTGATAGCATCACTGGACACAGACTTCTTCGGCCGAACTAGGACGTCGTTCCTGAGTTTCCGGTCCAGTCCAGAAATGTCTCACGGACGTTTGAATTGCTGAATGACGCTATTTTTAGGCTAGCCTCTAAGACTGGCAGATCCAGTTTCTTATCGGAACATGCTCTACATCTGCCATTCGTCAACAGTAGAAGTAAATTTGAAACAACAGGAGAGGGCGTTCCGAGAGTTCCTCTGCATTTAGACAACCAGGCAGAAGACTTGGAGTTGTCATTGTCGGCGTCTATGTCGATTCTCTCCAGTATATTGGAGACGACAATCTCGTCTAACAGAGCCTGTTTAGACGCCTTATCTTATGCAGATCACCTTACCTGAGCATTAGCACAACGTCTCGATGGTAAAGAATTCCTGTTCTTTCTTGGGCAATCGCATTTTCCACGTATAACTCCGCCCTTTCAGTGGCAAATTTGGAGTTCGTCAAACGTGATGCTGCCCTGGCTTCATCCACTAGGGTGGATTCTAAGGTGAAAAACTCTCTTAGAGACGCTCCGGTTTCAGAAGAACTTCTCTTTGATCGATCAGATTACCAAGAAAGCTTCAGACTCTCTGCTCTTTAAGTCCATTTCTAAAAAGACTCGACAGAGAGGAGTAAGTCAGGGACTTCTGGGGCGAGTATGTCAAAGGGAAGCTCCTATAGAGGATCTAAAAAACCTCTACTTCTTACTCCAGAGACCATCAGAGTAGCGACTCAGGTAGGGGCTGTAATGCTGGCCGAGAAACCAGTCAGATGCCCCTAGGTCGATTGGTCGAGGTGCGGGTCGGGGAGGATGTACTTTCTCCTCCCGCAAGCCTTGCAGGTCCAGGAGGTGAAGGTCAGAACCTCTATTGCGCTCCAGTGGGCGGAAGGCTGTCAAGATTCTTAACCAACTGGTTGTCAATTACGGACGACCGATGCATTCAGGAGGTTATTTCGGAAGGTCTAAAACTGCCCTTCAGAGAAAAAAAAACCTCCGTTGACATGAAGTCCACGATGGACTCAGCTTCCGTCAAACCTTCAGAATAGAGATTCGCTTCTCTCAGAGGTGCAATCTCTTCTGGAGAAGAACGCAATAGAGGTCGTAGAAAACCAGGAATCTCCCAGTTTTTACAGTCACCTGTACCTAGTACCAAAACCAGATGGCTCGTTTCGTCCAGTTATAGATGTAAGCTGGATAAACAAGCTGATCGTGGCCCCGAAATTTTATATGGAGACCATTCGATCAGTGAGAGCGAGCATTCGAGTGAATGATTATGCTGCGAGCATAGATCTCAAGGATGTGTACTTTCATGTCATGGTACATTCGACGTTCAGAAAGTACCTTCTCTAGCTAGGAGTCGTTTATCAGTTCCGAGCAATGTGCTTCAGGCTGAATCTAGCGCCTTTGGCCTTCACTCGAATAATGAACTCGGTAATGACTCATTTCCAAGCTCATCCGTCTGCGGTAACGTCGGCCTACTTGGACGACATTCTTCAGAGGTACGGCGACAGATTAACGCTTCAGAATGATGTTCAGAGTCTGCTTCAATTGCTCTGACGTTTCTCTTTCATAGTAAACGAAAAGAAGTCGGATCTAGTTCTGTCCAAGTCATTCATTCACTTGGGAATGAGCTTCGAGACACACAACAATCTGGTTCATCTGCCGTTACCCAGAGTGAAATTAGTCAGTTGTTACGCTCGCTTTTGTCTACACTCAGATGTAGTAACAGCGAGAGAATTTATGAGACTAATAGGTTTGTGTGGAGCCGCTGCGGACCTTATTCTGATGGGGCACCTACGCACTTGTCCACTCCAGATATTTTTCACTCAGAATTGGAGTGTGAAGATTCATTCGCTCGAAATGAACATTGTCTTGTCCAACCAAGTAAACAAGAGATTCAGACTTGGGCAGATATTCAGCGGTTAACTCGGGGAGTTCCACTGCAACTGCTGGATCCGGTTTTTACGATTATGACGGATGTAAGTCAAACAGGTTGGGGCGCGACATTGAGCCCAACAGATTTGAGGTGCCAGGGTCTTTGGGATCCGCAGTTTCTGAACAAGTAGATAAACATCAAAGAGATGATGTCAATTTGGCTTGTGCTACGTTATTGGATGAACATAATTCAGAATTCACATGTTCAAATACTGTCCGACAATTCGACAGTAGTAGCGTACATTCGGTACCAGGGAGGCACTCATTCCATTCCGTTGTTCATCTTAACGGAAAGAATCCTTCTGTTTGTCCATCATATTCCTGGTCATCTAAACGTTCTAGCGGACTCCCTTTCTCGGAGAGGTCGTACGTTGCCGTCAGAATGGACTCTCAACAAGCGAGTATTCAGTCAGATCTGCTACCAATGGGATCGTCCAATGATAGACTTGTTTGCGACGCATCTCAACAATCAGTTGCAGACATATGTGTCGCCATGCCCAGATCCTCGAGCGTTCGCAGTAGACGCTCCCTCGATCTCTTGGGACGGAATGATAGGATACGCGTATCTTCCAGCTCCGTTGATTCAACAGATATTGCTAAAAATCAAGCAATCTCACTGCAAGATTCTGTTGGTAGCATCTCTGTCGCCCCAGAAACCATGGATAAATCTACTCAGGTGTCTGTTATGGGTCATTCCTCGGAAGCTTCCTCCATGGGAGGACCTTCTTTCGCAGGGGAAATCGCACACATTGCATCACAACCCGCAAGGTCTCAACCTTCACGTATTTCCGTTGTGCAGTCCTTCTTGCACAGCAAGCAATTTACAGGACAAGCAGTGGATACAATTTCTAACTGTAGGAGGACCTCTTCTTCACTAAATTATGATGCTAAGTGGAAGGTTTTCTCTCGTTGGTGTAGGGATCATTCAATTGATATCTATGATCCCTCCATTCCAGACATTGCTAATTTTTTGGCCTACTTATTTGACGAGATCAAACTGCAGCCAGCAACTATTAAGGGTTATAGGTCTATGCTATCGGATACTTATGCTCATCATGATAGCTTACAAATTGGATCTAATGTCTCTTTATCAAAGTTAGTTAAAAACTTTTTGATAAATAGACCTAGAACCCTTAGGTTAATTCCTAAGTGGAATTTAGCTTGGGTTATTCTGAAGCTAAAAGAAGCGCCATTTGAACCCCTTGACATGGTAGACTTCAAATACTTATCTTATAAGACAGCTTTTCTCTTAGCCTTCTCATCTGCTAGAAGAGTTAGTGAGCTTCATGCTCTATCTGTTGATGATTCTCACTATCGTAGTGTTTGTAATACTATTGCTTTGACTACCAATGTTGGATTTTTGGCTAAGAATCAGGCTCCTAATAAGTACCCTGAGCCTATAGTTATTATGGCTTTTCCATCCTCGGATGGCCATAGGCCTTTGCTGTGTCCAGTTAGAGCTATGCGTATTTACAAACGTAGATCTGAGTTTATCAGAAAGGGACGGGAACGTTTCTTTCTGTCTCTGCTTACTAATAGAAGGGACATCACGGTCCATTCTATTTCTAGGTGGATTCAGTTGACTATTCGTACTGCTTATGATAGATTATCTTCTACTCAGCAGTCTGTGCTTAAGATTTCAGCGCATAAAGTTAGAGCGCTGTCTACATCTTGGGCTTTGTTTGGGTCCGTTATCTGTTGCTCAGAATGTCGCCCATTAAACAGTTGCAACTATAGTTATGCAGGCTTTCTGTTCCAGCAGTGACTCTGTCCTGCTGCCCTCTTCATTCTGAGGTGATTGACCCAGAGCAAGGGGAAGGGGGTGGGCGGTGGTGTTCCCTTATATCACCTGCTTTATAGTGAAAAGCAAGGGAATACCTCCTCTGGAGTCAGTAATTCCAAGTCGGTGTTGGGATGGTTTTAAAGTGTAAAGCTAATGTCGATCTCATTTATGTAATATTTTTAAAGTGTAGCTCGGTGTGAAGCATTTGTATATGTCACGTGTCATACGAGCGTTAATATACAATCCTCGGACACTTTTAAATGAGTATAAAGAGTCTCATTCTCTGGACTATCTTTATTTATTGGCTTTCCTTTAAGAAATTAGTATAATGGGTTATACTGGATGTTAATAGAGATCATTGATGTTATTGTGCTCACTTACGGATTGGTAATATGTCTCTTATTTTGTATAAACAAGAAAGGTATATGTAAATCCTGTTTCTCCTTTTCTCCTTGAGGGGATCATTCTATATATACTCTCCCAAAAAAGAAAGTGTGCATGCTAAAAAATAACACTGAAAAAAGATATATATCATTTTCATTCATGGAAATTTTATTCAATCACAGATGAATCAATTTGTGATCAACACGAGAAATTTCATTATGCTACGATGAATACTCTTGGTGCCATGTAGAGTCAAAGACATTAAGGGTCAACCACAAAAGTCACACACTCAATATCTGGTATGACCTCCGTCTGCATCGACTACTGCTGTGCATCTACGCCTCATGGAAGCGAACAAGTTAGCATGGAAGTGTTGTGGGATGTTGTTCCATATTCTGATAAGCTGTCTTTGGAGTTCCACAAGCATTGACGGTGCATGGGGAAGCCGGCGTAGCTGACGTTTCATTTCGTCCCATACATGCTCAATGGGTGAGATATCGGGCGAATTTGTGGGCCAGGGAAGAACATCCACTTGTTGTTGCTGCAGATACTGTTGAACAACACGAGCTGTGTGGGGTCGGGCATTGTCCTGCTGTAGAATGACGCCGAGGCCGTGACGTTGCAGAAATGGGACAACAACAGGTGTAAGCACTCTATCACGATATCTGGCTGCATTGAGATTGCCATCAATAATGACCAGCTCAGTTCTGTTACGGGCAGTGATGCCACCCCACACCATGAGAGACCCCATAATGGTTTCGCTCCACGACACATGGATCTGCGTAGCGTTCGTTTCGACGTCTGTACACTCTCTGGCGGCCATCTGATGATGAAAGATGGAAACGACATTCATCTGTGAATAAAACACATCGCCACCAGTGTAAGGGATGCCTGAGATGTTGTCTACACCACTGCAGTCGAGCACAACGATGACGAAACGTCAAAATCGGACGAATTGCAGGTCTTCGAGAACGTAAGCCGTATTCTCTCAGCCGGTTGATTACTGTTTGAGGATGTATCCGTCTCAGGTTAGGGATGTTCCTGGCTGTCGTCGTTGCCGTTTGTTGCCAGTTCTGGAGATGGACGATACAGATATACCGATCTTGTGCAGGGGTGGTAACTCGGGGTCTCCCGGAGCGGGGTCGGTCTCGAACGTCATCATGTTGTGCATGTCGATGGACTACAGTGTTACAGTGGCAGTTCAAATGCTGGGCAACCTCTCTGTGTGTTCTGCCAGCTCTAATCATACCCAGGGCAAGGAGACGTTGATTCATTGTCAATCTTGGCATGCTAATGTGGAGTCGTTTTAACAGCAGCGCAAGTTTGAATGTGAACGATAGGAAGGCCTTACTTTAGTGTTTAAATACCCAAGGATTCACACTGCTGCATGAATTTTCAGACTCTCCGCGTGCAAAACATGCCTTTTCACAAACATGCAGCACGTCATTTAACGTTAATGCAATTTTAACGGGGAAAGCTGTTTTTGTGTTCAATATAACTTATTCATGAACAGGTTAACACTCTTTGCACCTACAAAATTATTTTTTTGGAGATTGATCAATTTCTGCAATGCACACTTTCTTTTTTGGGCGAGTATATGTTATTGAGCCTATTGGATTTTCCTTTATGTCCTAGGCCCGCCAGCCTTTTTTCTATTCAGCTAATTCTGGGTCATTGGTACACTATAAAAATATGAAAAAATTTATAGTAATTTATATATTTTTAGCTTAACTTGACATAGTCCAGATAAGCTATTGCCATCACGTGTTCGGAAGTCTGTGAGTCACTGAGTCTGTGACGTCCATTCACATTTTCCTTTTGCACGGGCTACACCCCGCAGTTCTTGTCTGATCGTCACGAAATTTCATATGCAGGTTTGGGGTCATGTCTAGATGAGAACGTCCCCTTTTGGTTGCGATCGGGCAACCGGTATGGCTGCCCGAGCCCAAAACCCGAAAACCATTAGCACAGTCTACAGGTCGTATTTATGAAGGGATTTCATTGTAACTTGGTAGGATGCCTCTGTATAATGCCTAGATGAGAACGTCTCCTTTTGGGCATGATCTATCAACCGTGATGGCTGCCCTAGCCCGAAACCCAAAAACTTTTAGCACAGTCTGCAGGTCATGTTTAATGTGGAGGGATTTCATTGTAACTTGGTAGGATGACTCCTTATGATGTCTAGATGAGAATTTCCCCATTTGGGCATGATCTGCCAACCATGACGACTGCCCGAGCCCAAAACCCGAAAACCTTTAGCACAGTCTATAGGTCATATTTATTGAGGAATTTCATTGTAACTTTGTGGGTTGACTTCATACAATGTCTAGATGAGAAAGTCCCCTTTTGGATGCGATTGGGCAACTGTGACGGCTACAGTGGCCCGAAGCCTGAAAACCTTTAGCACAGTCTAGAGGTGTTATTTATGAAGGGATTTCATTGTAACTTGGTAGGATGACTCCTAATAATGTCTAGATGAGAACGTCCCATTTTGATCGCGATCATGCAGCCTTGATGTGTGCCCGAGCCCAAAAACCTTTAGCTTAGGCAAAAGGTCATATTTATGGAAGGATTTCATTGTAACCTGTTAGGTTGACTCCATATAATGCCTAGATGATGGCATCCCCTTTTGGTCTTGATTGTCAGTTGTGATGGCTACAAGTGCCCGAAGCCCGAAAACCTTGAGCACAGTCTACAGGTCATATTTATGAAGGGATTTCATTGTAACTTCTTAGGATCACTCCAGATGATGACCAGATGAGATTGTCCCCTATGGTTGCAATCATTCAGCTGTGATGGCTGCCCGAGCCCGAAGCCCAAAAACCTTTAGCACAGTCTACAGGTCATCTTTATGAAGGGATTTCATTGTAACTTGGTAGGTTAACTTCATATAATGTCTAGATGAGAACGTCCCCTTTTGGACATGATTGGGCAACTGTGACGGCTAAAGGTGCCCGAAGCCCGAAAACCTTTAGCACAGTCTACAGGTCATATTTATGAGGGGATTTCATTGTAACTTGGTAGGATGACTCCAAATAATGTCTAGATGAGAACGTCCCATTTTGATCGCGATCATTCAGCCTTGATGGGCGCCCGAGCCCAAAAACCTTTAGTATAGGTAAAAGGTCATATTTATGGAAGGATTTCATTGTAACCTATTAGGTTGGCTCCATATAATGCCTAGATGATGACATCCCCTTTTGGTCGTGATTAGTCAGGTGTGATGGCTACAAGTGCCCGAAGCCCAAAAACCTTGAGCACAGTCTACAGGTCATATTTATGAAGGGATTTCATTGTAACTTTGTAGGATCACTCCAGATGATGCCCAGATAAGATTGTCCCCTTTGGTTGCGATCATTCAACCATGATGGCTGCCCGAGCCCGAAGCCTGAAAACCTTAAGCACAGTCTACAGGTCATATTTATGAAGGGATTTCATTGTAACTTGGTAGGTTGACTTCATATAATGTCTAGATGAGAACGTCCTCTTTTGGACGCGATTGGGCAACTTTGACGGCTAAAGGTGCCCAAAGCCCAAAAACCTTAAGCACAGTCTACAGGTCATATTTATGAAGGGATTTCATTGTAACTTGGTAGGTTGACTTCATATAATGTATAGATGAGAACATCCCCTTTTGGACATGATTGGGCAACTTTGACGGCTAAAGGTGCCCGAAGCCCGAAAACCTTTAGCACTGTCTACAGGTCATATTTATGAAGGGATTTCATTGTAACATGGTAGGATGACTCCAAATAATGTCTAGATGAGAACGTCCCATTTTGGCCGTGATCATTCAGCCTTGATGGGTGCCCGAGCCCAAAAACCTTTAGCATAGGCGAAAGGTTATATTTATAGAAGGATTTCATTGTAACCTGTTAGGTTGACTTCATATAATGCCTAGATGATGACATCCCCTTTTGGTCGTGATTGGTCAACTGTGATGGCTACAGGTGCCCGAAGCCCAAAAACCTTGAGCACAGTCTACAGGTCATATTTATGAAGGGATTTCATTGTAACTTCGCAGGATCACTCCAGATGATGCCCAGATGAGATTGTCCCCTTTGGTTTCGATCATTCAACCATGATGGCTGCCCGAACCCGAAGCCCGAAAACCTTTAGCACAGTCTACAGGTCATATTTATGAAGGGATTTCATTGTAACTTGGTAGGTTGACTTCATATAATGTCTAGATGAGAATGTCCCCTTTTGGACACGATTGGGCAACTGTGATGGCTTCAGGGTCCCAAAGCCGAAAACCTTTAGAACAGTCTACAGGTCATAATTATGAAGGGATTTCATTGTAGCTTGGTAGGATGACTCCAAATAGTGTCCAGATGAGAACGTCCCCTTTTGGTCACGATCATTCAGCCTTGATGGGCTTAAAAACCTTTAGCATGTCTGTAGGTCGTATTTATGGAAGGATTTCATTGTAACTTGTTAGGTTGACTCCATATAATGCCCAGATGATGACATCCCCTTTTGGTCGTGGTTGGTCAACTGTGATGGCTACAGGTGCCTGAAGCCAGAAAATCTTGAGCACAGTCTACAGGTCATATTTATGAAGGGATTTCATTGTAACTTCATAGGATCACTCCAGGTGATGTCCAGATGAGATTGTCCCCTTTTGGTTGCGATCATTCAACCATGATGGCTGCCTAAGCCTAAAGCCCGAAAACCTTTAGCACAGTCTTCAGATCATATTTATGAAGGGACTTCATTGGCCCCTGAATAATTTAGTGTTTGGTATTGGTATCTGGATGAGAACAGCCCCTTTTGGACACCATTAGGCAACTGTGTTGGCTACAGGGGTCCAAACACACAAGTTAGACTACAGTGTCATTGACACTTTCATTTATACTTACCAATGACCCAGACGGGGATGGCCCTCCCATGAGTTGGGAACTCATACCTCCCCACTGATCATATATAACACTTACCAGGCACTGGTTGTAGGAATGAGGATTTGGTGCCAATTTCGGTACTTCCTTGACACTGCGCATGCACAGTGGACAAAAGTATGGAAGACCATATAGGACATGTATTTTTTGGATTTGGATGAAAATTTGGGGGATTGTGGGGGGTGGGGGTGGGGGGCAAAATTTGTGTTTGGCCCTGAATAATTTAGTGTTAGCACCAGCTAAGCCTGGGTCATTGGTCAGTATAAAAAATATATAAATTACTATAAATTTTTCATTTTTAGCTCAACTTGACAAAGTCAAGCTGAGCTATTGCCATCAGTTCTCGTCCGTCGGCATACGTATGTACATACGTACTTAACGTTAGTACATACGTTAGTACGTACGTCCACAATTTCCTTTGGCACACCTCACAGGTCGCATTTATGATCAGATTGCTTTGAAAATTGGTATGCTTGTTTAGGGTGACCTCTAGATGGGAGCTATCGATTTTCTTGAATTTCCGTCAAAAAATGTTGCCGCGGCCAACTTTCTTAGAACTTGGTTTAGTCAAACCTCAATATTTCCCTTTGGCACACCCTGCAGGGCACATTTATGATTGGATTGCTTTGAAACATGGCATGCTTGTTTGGGGTGACCTCTAGATGGGAGCTATTGATTTTCTTCCATTTCCGTCCATCAAAAAATGTTGCCACTGGCAACGATCTTTGAACTTAGTTTAGTCAGGTATCAATATATTCCTTTGGCATGCCATACAGAGCATATTTATAATCAAATCGGTTTGAAACTTGGTATGCTTGTTTGGAGTTTCCTCTAGATGGGAGCTATCGATTTTCTTGAATTTCCGTCAAAAAATGTTGCCGCGGCCAACTTTCTTAGAACTTGGTTTATTCAAACCTCAATATTTCCCTTTGGCACACCCTGCAGGGCACATTTATGATTGGATTGCTTTGAAACATGGCATGCTTGTTTGGGGTGACCTCTAGATGGGAGCTATTGATTTTCTTCCATTTCCGTCCATCAAAAAATGTTGCCACTGGCAACGATCTTTGAACTTAGTTTAGTCAGGTATCAATATATTCCTTTGGCATGCCATACAGGGCATATTTATAATCAAATCGGTTTGAAACTTGGTATGCTTGTTTGGGGTTCCTCTAGATGGGAGCCATCAATTTTCTTCGATTTCCATCAAAAAATGTTGCCACTGGCAATGACCTTCGATGAACTTAGTAAAAACTTAGTGCAGTTAAGCATCAATATTTGCCTTTGACACACCCTGCAGGGCACATTTATGATTGGATCGTTGACAACTTGGTGTTCTTGTGTGGGGTTATATCTGTATGGGAGCTGTCGATTTTCTTCCATTTCTGTCCAAAAATGTTGCCGCTGACCTTTGAACTTAGTTTAGTCAGGCCTCAATATTTCCCTTTAACACACCCTTCAGGGCACATTTATGATCGGATCACTTTGAAACTTGGTATGTGTGTTCGGGGTGACCTCTAGATGTGAGCTATTGCTTTTTTTCATTTCCATAAAACATTATTGTCGTTTTCACCAGCCTTTGAACTTAGTGCATTTGTGCATCAACTTATCCCTTTTGAACTCTCAGCAGGTAATATTTTTATACTGTACCAATGACCCAGACTTAGCTGGTGCTAACTCTTAAATTCTAGGGCCAAACACAAATTTTACCCCCCAATCCCCAAAATTTGCATCTGAAACCGAAAATTACATGTCCTATATGGTCCTCCCAACCTTTCCTCCACTGCGTATGCGCAGTGTTAAGGAGGTCTCGAAATTGGCGCCAAAAGTCATTTCTTTGTTTGGCCCTTCATCAGTTCACATCTGACTGATATTTGTGCTTGTAAATCTCAGTTTAAATGATGCCAGACACATAAATATGAGAGAAATGGTGGATCTAAAGAGGAAATAGAAGGATGAGAGGAAAATTCAGTGGCAGGAAATAATCAGGCTGTAACTTTAAATTTTTTATGAAATTATGTTATGTTCCCTAATTTCGAGGCATGGGCCTGTTGTTATCATTCTTGCTATGAAAGTTCCACTGCTTGATCAGTGTTGCCTCTCTCCCTTTCCTTTATTCCCCCCTTGCTATTCTCCCATGCTTTTGGCATATTTTCTGTAATAATTATTACTAAAATTTCTTGGGAGTTTTGGCTTCGTAACAGAATGAATTTCTGTTCTTTTCCCCATGTTGACGTCCTCACCCTTAGGTGTTTAGGCATTGTGATCTGCATCTACCATCTGATGTTCTGCAGTTTCTTCTATGGAAATCTCTGTTTTGCATCAGATAGTGTTTAAATTGGTAACTGATTTCGGGCCATGTTTATCAGTGACTGGAGTCATGTTTCTGGTTTTTGTACAACTTCTTGTTTTACATTGACAACGGTTACTGCTGATAGTGATTTCTTGTCTTTACATTAGTTTAGACATAGCAAGAAACATTAATATTGTATGCAAGTGTTGCATTAATTTTTTAAAATGTTTTAAAAATTTTTGTCCACACTTAGGCTTTTTGGGGATCCATTTGGGCTGGGTGTTCCCATTGGGAACTTGGGCTCTTCTGAAAAATTTTTTCCAAAAATTTTTTTTGGGAAAATTATTTTCTTTCAAACGTTATAATGGATTATGTTATATTATGTATCTTTATTTCAAGGGATAGTGCGACTAATATGACTGTGTATTTTTTATTGATGAAAAAATATTTTTTATTTATAATGCGAGGATATCTTTCTCTAATTCTCAGGTTCAATGTATTCGCACTAATTCCTGCTCTGTGTGTGTTGATTGAAATGACAACGTTGGAGGCGTGTGTCACGATTTTGTGTTTGCGGGGAGGGGTCCATACCGGTCCTCTCTCCGTAGGGTCACTCTATATTATCATTTTATTTTTCAGAATTCAGAGTGATGTTTTTGTGATGTCTTCAACAAGTGTGTCTCCGTTGTTGCAGTGTTAGGGCTAGCGGCGTAAGTGCTCAGGGTAATACGACAATTGCTGAAGAGGTCCCTAGTAGGATCGAAAGCATTGATCGTCCGCTAGTCCGCCCGGTGTAGCGACCATTCATCGAATGGCTCAGCAGCCGGGTTTGTCCGTTACGGTTCTGGGAAGCAGTGTGGGTGATGCGAGCACTATAAACTTGGAACATGCACACCCAGCAACGACGGATCCGAGGATAGTACGGAGGAATCCTGTCAGTCTGGTAGCTAGCTCATCCAGGTCTATCCGGACCACGAGCGAGAGAGGCCCCCTCTCTTTTACAACTACATTTGAGTCGCAATGTTGTTGTATGTTTGTTTGTTTGTCGGAACATACGTCCAATCCTCCTGTTCGGGACGTTCCGTCACATACACAGTCCGAACTGGCTGTGTTATGGGCTTCCTCATCCTCATGTCAACACACACCACCGCACCTTGGCTTGTGACCACAGAGTTTCAGGGGACGTTCGCATATTATATAAATGCAGGAATGAACGTTCCTAGAGCTCCTGCTTTGCCGACCAGGGAATATTGTCGACCAGGTTACTTCAACTGTTAGCCAAGGATATGAGGTCTTTCCTGATGGGACGTTCGCGTATTATATAAATGCAGGAATGAACGTCCCTGTAGCTGCCAGTGGATATTATATAAGTCACGGCTCCACAGGCCTCATTCAGGAATAAGAATGCGGTGATTTTCTGTGATGTCTTCAAAAAGTGTGCTTCCGTCGTCACAGTCAAATGAAGAGCTAGTGGATAAGTGCTCATGATATTACATCAATTGCCTAAGAGGTCCCAAGTAGGATCGACGGCTTTGGCATCCGCTAGCTCGCCCGGTGTACCGTCCATTCATCGAATGGTTCGGTAACTGGGTTCGTCCGTTGCGGTCCAGGAAGGAGATTTGGGTGATGCGAGCACTATAAAATATACTACGTGCACACCCAGTGACGATGGATACGAGGAGGGTACGGAGGAAGCCTTTAAGTCCGGTTCCTAGCTCGTCCAGGTCCACCCGGGCTGCGAATGAGAGAGATCCCTCTCTCGTACAACAACATCTGAGAACAGATGTTGTGGTACACATGTTTCTCATTCGGAGCATACGTCCACCGCTCGGGACGCTCCGTTATATAGACAGTCCGGAGAGACTGCTCTAATGGCTTCCTCATCCTCACGCAGCGCACATGACCGCACCTTGACTACGTGACCATTGTTATGCAGCCAGTCTCGCCGACCAAGGATTTCACGGCGACCAGGTCATGCCATCCGGTAGTCAGGAATACGAGGCCTATAGACTCCGGACGTTCGCATAAGAAATATGCAGGAGTTAACGTCCAGGGAGCTTTCAGCGGCTAAGTAACGTTAGACCGCTGCTCCACAGGTCTCCGTAACGGACGTGCTATTACAAATAGCACAAATTATCACAGCAGATGACAGAATCTCTGTCGGATCAGGATTTATCCGACGGCGCTGGGTCGGTACACTCCGCTGAAGCATCTGGTATGGACAACCGAGAATTTCAAGTGGTCCGACAGGATGGCAAAGGGATACCGAGGAGTTGGTTTTTTCCCTTCGGAACAACATAAAGTTGCCGTAGATATCCTCTGGCATTATCTTTCAGAAGTTGTTCTGTCAGACCAAAAGGCTGCGATGCCGGATAAGAAACTGTTAGCGTCACTGGACACGGAATAATTCTATCGGTTTAGGGACATCGTCCTTGAGTTTCCGACACAGTCCAATTATGTCACAAGAACATTTGAACTTTTGTAGGACGCTATATATAAGCTTGCTACCAAAATGAGCAAGTCAGGTTTCTTATCGGCGAATGCTCTACATCTGCCTTTCATCAATTCAAGGAATAATTTCGAAACGGCAGGACAGGACATACCGAGAGTTCCTCTGCGTCTAGACGATCAGGCCGAAGATCCAGAATGATCTATACCGTCGTCTTATGTCAATTTCATCCGCGATGTTGGAAACGACAATAATGTCTAACAGAGTTATCTTAGATGCATTATCGTACACAAATCACCTTACTAAAGCGTTTTCCTTACGCCTTGAAGGGAAAGAATTCCAGGATGTACTATCTTCCTTAAGAGTTCTTTCAAGGTCAATAGCTTATTCCACGTATAACTCCGCCCTTTCAGTGGCAAACCTGGAGTTGGTTAGATGTGACACGGCCCTAGCTACATCCACGCGCATGGATGGTAAGGTGAAAAACTCTCTCAGAGTCGCTTCGGTCTCCGGAGAGCTTCTCTTCGACGGCAAGCTTTCAGCAATCTATGATCAGATAACTAAGAAAGCTTCGGATTCTCTGCTATTCAAATCCGCTTCTAAAAAGTCGGATACAGCAGAAAAGAGTAAGACAGGCACCTCTGGGACAAGTACACCCAAGAGAAGTTCCTATAGAGGTTCCTATGCGTCCTCTAGGTCTTATTCTAGAGACCGTCAAGGCAGCGACTCACGTGGGGGACGTTATTCTGTCCGAGATAACCGGTCAGACATCCCTAGGTCGACGGGGCGAGGTGCGGGTCGTGGAGGACGTAGTTTCTCCTTCCGCAAGCCTCGCAGGTCCAGGAGGTGATGGTATGAACCTCTATCGTGTTCCGGTAGGCGGAAGATTGTCGAGTTTTATAAACAATTGGGCGTCAATTACAGACGACCCCTGGGTTCGAGGGGTAATTTCGGAAGGACTAAGAATATCTTTCAAACGAAAGCCTCCATTAACTCGAAGTCCAAATGGACTCAGCTTCCGTCAAATCCGCAGGAAAGAGACGCTCTTCTATCAGAGGTACAGTCTCTTCTGGAGAAGAACGCGGTAGCGATCGTAGAAGACCAGGAATCACCGGGTTTCTACAGCCATCTGTTTCTGGTTCCAAAACCAGACGGCTCGTTCTGTCCAGTCATAGATCTGAGCTGGATAAACAAGCTGATCGTCGCTCCGAAGTTCTATATGGAGACAATTCGATCAGTCAGAGCGAGTATTCGGGTGAACGACTGTGCTACAAGCATCTCTACTTTCACGTCATGGTACATCCGACATTCAGAAAGTATCTACGCTTCGCAGTCCTAGGAGTTGTATATCAGTTCCGAGCAATGTGCTTCGGTTTGAACCTTGCGCCCTGGGCTTTCACTCGAATAATGAACTCGGTAATGATACATTTCCGAGCTCATTCGTCTGCGGTAACGTCGGCCTACCTGGACGACATTCTTCAGAGGTACGACAACGAGTTAACACTTCAGAACGATGTGCAGAATCTGCTTCTATTACTCCGATGTCTCGGTTTTATAATAAGCGAGGAGAAGTCGGATCTGGTGCCGTCCAAGTCATTCACCCACTTAAAAATGAGCTTCGAGACGCACAACAATCTCATTCGTCTGCCGTTAACCAGAGCGAAATTAATCAGTTGTTACGCTCGCTATTGTCTTCACTTAAACAAAGTTACAGCGAGAGAATTCATCAGACTGATAGGGTTGTGTGGAGCTGCCGCTGATTTTATTCCAATGGGGCGGCTACGCACTTGTCCTCTCCAAATCTTTTTGGCTCAAAAAGAACAGAGTTGGAGGGTGAAGATTCTTTCGCTCGTTACGTACATCCTTGAGTAAGTCAAGTGAAACAGATTCAGACTTGGGCAGATATTCAGTGGTTTATTCAGGGAAATAACTTCCACTGCAATTGCCAGATCCAAGTTTTACAGTTTTGACGGATGCCAGTTAAATAGGTTGGGACCCAACATTGAGCCCAACGGTTTTTAAGTGCCAGGGTCCTTGGGATCCGTAGTTCCTAATCAAGCACATAAACATCAGGAATTGATGTTATTTTGGCTTGCGTTACGTCATTGCATGAATGTTATCCAGAATGCCCACAGGCAATTCTGTCCGACAATTCGATGGTATAAGCGTATTTTCGGAACTAGGGAGGTACACATTCCATTCTGTTATTCACTGTAACGGAATGAATCCTTCTGTTGTTACTAGAACATCAAGTTCTCCTATCGGTCCGTCGTATTCCAGGCCGTCTGAATGTATTAGCGGACTCCCTTTCACGGAAGGGCCGCTTGTTGCAGTCAAATGGACTTTTAACAATGAGTATTTATATCAGATTTGCTACCTATGAGAGCGGCCAATGATGGACTTTTTTGCGACGCATCTCAACAATCAGTTGCAAGTGTATGTGTCAACATGTTCGGATCCTCGAGCGTTTGCAGTTGACGCTCTATCCATCTCGTGAGACGGGATAATAGGATATGGGTATCCTCCAGCGCTGTTGATTCAGCAGATATTGCTTAAGTTAAATAATCTCAATGCAATTCTGTTGGTAGCACCTCTGTCTCCACAAAGACCGTGCATTAATCTATTCAGGTGTCTGTTGTGGCTTATGCTGTGGAAGCTTCCTCCACATTTTGGTCCATTCTATAGCTAGATGGATTCTATTAGCTTTCAGTACTGCTTATGATAATATCTTCAACACAGCGGTCTGCGATTAAGATTTTAGCTCTTGAAGTAACAGTTCTTTCTACTTCAGAGGCTTATGCTAATAGCGTTGCTATTACAGTTCTAATGACGGCTGCATATTGGTTTTAGCCTTTCACTTGTACAAATTTATACCTCAGAAATATTGAGTCCATTTCTAGAGACCGGCATTGTTTAGGTTCGTTATCTGTTGCTCAGAACGTCGTCCACTAAACAGTTGCAACTATGGTTGTGTAGGCTTTTGTTTCCGGCAGTGACTCTGTGCTGCCGCCCTCTTCGCTCTGGGGTATTTGACCCAGGGCAAGGGGAAGGGGGGGGGGGGGCAGGTGTTCCCTTAGGTCACCTGCTTTATAGTGAAAAGCAGGGGAATACCTCCCCTAGAGTCAGTAATTCTAGTCGGTACCCGGGATGATTTTTAAAGTGTAAAGATAATTTTTTTTACTCATCCATGTAATATTTTTAAGTGTACCTCGGTGTGTAGAATTTTCATATATGTCACATATCATGCAGACGTTAATATACAATTATCGGTCACTTTTAATGAATTTAAGAGTCTCATTTATCTGGACTACTTTATTTATCGGCTTTCCTTTAAAAATAATTACCATAATGGATTATACTGGAGGTTAATAGACATCCGTGATGTTATTATGCTCAAGTACAGAATGGTGTTGTGTCTTTCTCGTTTTGATGCAGAATAGAAAGATACATGTAAAGCCTATTTCTCCTTTCTCCTTGGGGGGATAATTCTGTATATATATAGTTGAGTTATTGGATTGCTTTATGTCCTAGGCCCTCCAACCTTTTTACTATTCAGCTAAGTCTGGGTCATTGGTACAGTATAAAAATGTTAAAAAAATTTATAGTAATTTATATATTTTTTATACTTACCAATGACCCAGACGGGGATGGCCCTCCCATGAGTTGGGAACTCATACCTCCCCGCTGAGTACATAACGCTTTTCCAGGCACTGCTTGTAAGAATGACTTTTGGCGCCAATTTCGAGACCTCCTTGACACTGCACATGCGCAGTGGAGGAAAGGTATGGAGGACCATATAGGACATGTAATTTTCGGTTTTAGATGCAAATTTTGGGGATTGGGGGGTAAAATTTGTGTTTGGCCCTAGAATTTAAGAGTTAGCACTAGCTAAGTCTGGGTCATTGGTAAGTATAAAAAATATATAAATTACTATAAATTTTTTAACATTTATGAATTTCCATACCCCCCCCCCCCCCCCCCCCCCCCCCCAAAAAAAAAAAAGCATAAAAAAAGACATTGCCACAAGCAATGACCTTCTACTTAATGCATTTGTGCATTAACATCTTCCTTTGGCATGCCTCAGAGGGCACATTCATTAATTATCAGGTTGTTTTGAAACTTTGTATGCTTATGCAGGGTGACAAAGATAGGAGCTATTTGTTAGCAACAATCTTTGAATTTATTGCATTTGTGCATCAACATTCTTTGACATGGCCTACAGGCCACGTTTATCATAGGATTGTTTTTGAACTTGGTGTGCTCATTAGGCAAGGCCTTTAGATACGAGCTATTGATTAGCATTCATTTCTGTGAAAAAGTTGCCATTTACAATAACCTCTGAACAAACTGCATTTGTGTATCAACATTCTTCCTTCAACCAGTCTTACAGTTTACATTTAAAAATGCTTTGATTACTCGTGACGTTGTGCACACACAATGCCAATGCTGTTATGTTGAAATTTCATCAAATAACATTGGTACCAATGATCTTCAATTTTGCCGTTTCATTTATAACTTAACAAGTTCAAGTTTGTCAAGTTGAGCTACAGTGTCATTGACACTTTCATTTTTAGCCCGACTGTTTACAGTGAGGGCTATAGTAATGACTTTTGTCCGTCCATCCGTCTGTCTGTCCGTCTGCCTTTTTCTTTAACATTTAGAGTTTTGGTTAAAGTTTGTGGTTAAAGTTTTTTATTGAAGGTTCAAGTGTTTTTTTGTTTGTTTTTTTTCTTATTCCTGTTTAGTTGACATTTGGAGTTTTGGTTAAAGTTTGTGGTTAAAGTTTTTTATTCAATCTTCAAGTACAAACTATACCCGGTATTTCTTGTCTGATCGTCACGAAATTTCATATGCAGGTTTTAGGTCATGTCTACATGAGAATGTCCCCTTTTGGTTGTAATCGGTCAACCGGTATGGCTGCCCGAGCCCAAAACCCAAAAACCATTAGCACAGTCTACAGGTCGTATTTATGAAGGGATTTCATTGCAACTTCATAGAATGCCTCTGTACAATGCCTAGATGAGAACATCCCCGTTTGGGCATGATCTGTCAACCGTGATGGCTACCCAAGCCCGAAACCCAAAAACTTTTGGCACAGTCTGCAGGTCATGTTTAATATGGACGGATTTCATTGTAACTTGGACCTCCATGCCATGCATTCTGACGTATGTCCGGATAATCCCGATGTTCATTTTCCCTCACTAGATCCAGCATGAGTCGCCTTGCTGGACTTACACCATATAACCAATTAATTTACCTAACATGAAAGCGGATGGCCATTACAAAATAAATTCTCGTATACCGTAACTATTTTTTTTTAATTCTTACTTCAGAAACATAGCTCATTGCCACTCACCTGAATGAGCTCGATGAGCTCGTTCCAATGAGGAGCCATAAGCTATAATTTTGAAGCAAAAATGGAAATATAACAAAATATATATGGTGGTTTTCGTGTACAACACTGATCTTTGGGCAACGGGGTGATTGCAATGCACTTTCTAGGGCAACGGGGCAATTGCAGCCATAGCCTCGCTATTCTGGCGCTGACTGATGCTAACAATGTGGAAAAGGATAAAATGTTGCGGTCAGCAATTCATTGAGTTTGTCAGGTACAGATTGATTTCTTCATTTTTACACATTGGGTTTCTTCACATCAAGATGTTAATTGATTGTTGCTGATAGCATTTTTTATCGTAAGGGAATGCAATCAAAGCAAGATCCAAAACAAGTAATTTGGCGAAATAAGCCTTTGTTTCACTTGTACTTCACAGGAAGAGAAAAATATTCAGTTTTGCGGAGGTGGGGGGGGGGGGAAGGGAAGGGTCTATTTTTTACTTCAAATATTTCTCACAAATTGTGTTTTTGTAACGCAAAGAATGTTGCACAGTGGATGCAATACAACACTTTGTTTTCAATAAACTGTTTATTTTTCACATATTTAGTGTGAGTACTTCCACTCATTATGCTCAATTCATGGCCATAGGCGTAATGGCCGGGGTGAGGATGGGGGGGTGGCACATCTTCTCGCAACTACCTTGGCATTTCGTGGGTATATATATGCGCGGAATCACTTTTTGGGCAAAATATCCAAGCCCCCCACCCACACACACACAAACACCTGAACAGATGGGCCCATACATCTATGACCGTGGTCATTAGTATTTCTTCAAGGATGGTGTTGGTGTAAGAAACCTTTGGTGTGCATTTATATTCAGAGTATGTGTGCATTCCCGACACACAGGCATGCCACATATACTCAGATGGTGATATAAAATCTCCATTTTATCAACAATTGTGTAACAAAAAGCAGCAGATCAACTGAAAATGATATTCACGGGAAAGAAACTTGTGGAGGATGTGTTTGTTCTTGAGGATTTAGCGGCACTTTGTAAGGCCTGGTTCATATCGTGTTGGACAGTTCTTTTCTAAAGTGGGAGATGCAAGTGAGAGATCAAATGTACATATAGCTGTGTATAACTGCCTGGCATTTAGGGAAGTTATACACACACAACATTTTGTGGCCGTTCCAAGTGTTCCGACAGACCGACAGAGTAATAAGTATTAGGGCAGAACACAAGGGTGGAGTATGTGGGACAGGAATCAACGACCCGAGTTGGAGTTTTTCAGGTGTTTCACGAGCGCCGTAGTCGCGCATGAAGCACCTAAAAAACTCCAACAAGGGTCGGCGATTCCTGCCCCTACCCCCGAGTTGTGTTCTGTGATCTGTATTTATACCACAAAAAGACTTCATTTAAGAAGCACTCTGTGGCTCCTTAGTGGACATGTATATAATAAGTTTATACATACCAATGTGCAGTAACTGTTGTTGCCGTGTATCGCCAAACATTATAACACCCGTCCCTAACACAGTTCCTTGAAAATCTCATTGAGGGAGTTTCCCAATGATCAGCGTTGGGGGCAGGTATTATTTCAAGACAAAAAGTAATTTATGCGATATAGGAGCACACCAGCAGGGCTGTCGATGGAATATACGGGCCCTCGTAGGGAGCCCCCCCCCCCCCCCCTCCCACCCCCGAGTTACCGTCGAAGTGGATTCTATAGGAAAGGCTTTAAAAACTGTAAGTAAAAGTTTGTAACTTTGTGCGCTTGCAGTACACCAAGATTGAGGTTTTGTGAATGCACACGTAAAGTGATATATATAGTTTTGAAAACCGGGTCGCAGTGTTATTGGGTGCCCGCCGATTTTCCCTAATTTATGCCCGTTGCCATAAGGCAAGCTTCTCTCACATGCGGGCCCTTCACAAGACGTCAAGTTTGACCTGCAGTGAAGGGTTCACACGTAAGAGAATCCTGTTCTTGGGCAATTAGGTACAATCGGCGGGCCCCCAATAATGCAGGACACTAGTGTTACTACCCCGCACCCCACCCCTCTTGACAGCCCTGCACAAAAGTATCACGGCTTGTATTATTTTAAAACAGAACGTTTAATCAACACCAAGAGAGAATGTCCCTCAATATGGTTTTCAAGGACTTTCCATGTCATTTCCCAACGATGTCCTATGTGTAAACAGTTCAAGCACCGTTAGGATTACACAATAATCCTTATGAATACTGTCAGAATATAGCCAGACACACCAACCCGAAAGAGACAAGAAGAACAAATGTAAAGGATTGATTTCAGGCCCGCCTATACCCGAGGATAAGCAGAACAACAAATGTAAAGAATATGTTTCAGGGTATTGCAATAAATATATCGTTAGCCTCAAACAGCGGCAATGCTAGAGGGGGAGAGGTCCCCAAGGTACAAATGCCCCCCCCCCCCCCCATGACTCACGCATTTATACACCACCTCTCACACACACTGCCTCTCTTTTCTTTATACCAAACACACCCAACTGGTGCTCCTATCCAGTAAAGATCTAAAAGCTCAATTGGAAATACATATCTATATGTGGGATGAGAACCCCCCCCCCACACCTTCCCTCTTGAGGAGAGAAAAGGCAAGCTTCTCCTCCTAGATAAAAATATATTGCCCCCCCCCCCCACCCACCCACCTCACCCTTCGAAAAACACACCCAGCAAATCACCTAAGATAGTCTGTGTCTACAGAATATAATAATGATATGATACATAACGGCCTTCCATATTTATGGCGAGCATCAGGGCCATCCAGATTGGGGGAAGAATTGGTGTTGTAACACCGGGGTCCGTTGTTATTGGGGACCCGCCCATTTTCCCTAATTGCCTAAGAGCAGAATTCTGTTACGTGCGGGTGCTTCACTGCATGTCAAATTTGGAGGGCAGTGAAGGGTCCGCGCTTAAGAGAATCCTGCCTTAAGGCCTATAGGGAAAATAGGCATGTCCCAAATAACGCTTGGCCCCGGTTTACAAAACTAACACTATACCGGTATGTGTGCATTCACAAAGCTGTAATCTCGATGTATTGTTCATCCACGAAGTTACAAAGTTTCGCAATCAGTTTTAGAAGCCTTTTCTGGAATCCTAGTCGAACTTCGAACAGGATTCTAGAAAAGGGTTTCATCATGTAACCCGGGGAGGAGGGGGGGGGAGTGGATATTGACTTGACCGGGGCTCGGATATTCTCTCGGCAGCCCTGGTGAGCATGTTTTATACTCCCCCCCCTCCCTCACTGACGCTATTCTGGCGCCACCATTTCCCTTACCATCAAATGGTCACCTGGGAGTGGGGGGAGGGGGGGGGGGGGGGGTGGTGGAGGGAAGAATTAGGCAGTTAAACAATGGAACAGAAAGAGAATTAGAAGCTATGGTTGTTTTTCCAACAGGGCTCTTGAAAGCTGGCCTTCAAATTTCACTCTTTTGGCTATATTTATCACCCAAAAATAGCGAATAAACAAGTGTATCGCGCTTGTTCCAATGCGAGATACTCACACACCTCGCATTGGACCAAGCACGATGTACTCTTTCTAGACAGTTTGTGGTTTTTGGGAGCCTCAACAACACTTGTAGCTGCCAGGGTCATGTCCTGTCCGGCAGTTTTGTGGGTGGGTGATCCTGCTGCTAAACCTGCTTCTTTCAGTTTAATAAGTTCATTGAAGTTAAAGAGCTTGGTGGATGCTGGACGCTGCTTGGTGGAGGAAGAGAACCATCAAGCAGCAGCGAGCAACCGATAAACTCCCCAATGTACTAACTAACCCGTCAGAGGCAGTGTTTAGCAGTGGCTGAAAACACTCACCATCGATGTGCAGTACGCCTCAATACACAATGCCACCGTGCCCCCACGTAGGCATTTGGGATTAAGTGTGTTGTCTAACGATACAATGCGATGACGCATGTCAGACTCGGATCGTGGACCTTTAGATTACAAGCTCGATGCTCTATCACCACTGAGCCACCCGGCACGCTCCTATGGTGGATAAAGGGTTGCTGTAGCTTTACTGCACTTGCCTGAAAATGCATAATCAGGTCGTCGGATGCAGCTACTGCTCATTGTAGTTACTTGACTCTCTACGTAACGAGTCTGCCGAGTCTGCCAAATCCGCCCGCGTGAAACCAAAATCACATTATAACATCTTTTTTTTTTCTTCAAGACCCTGCTAGACCGCACAGTTTATGATCCCTGATCAGAATGAGCCGCGCTCATTTAGCTTGTTCCAATGAGGGGTCATAAGCTTAGCATTTTAAAGATGAAAGGTTTTCGTAAAATAATGGGTATCTACACCCGGCGTTAGGTAAGAGTTCATGCCAATGTGTGTGAAGTGTTTTAGCAAAAGTCGTTAGCAATTCTGTCTCTTTTTAAAATCCCATCTCTATCGGAAACTTTGCCAACACTTAACACACCACCGTCCTCAACATCATCAAACATGGCTGGTGAATCATCCATAACAGTATTGTCTACATCTTTGATACAAAAGAAGTGCAGAATGCAACAGGCAATGATAGTTTTACAAGCAGTAGTTGGACTAAGGACTTCCAAGTACTGAAGTCGTCTGAATCGACCCTTCAATAGCCCAAAAGCTCATTCTATTACACTTCACGTTGAAGCATGGGCAAAATTGTAATGTTGCTGTACAGTAGTAAGGTGGCCATTGTCTCGATATGGAGTCATAAGCCATGGCTGAAGAAGGTATGCTCCATCCCCCGAAATATGATTCTCACCACATAAGAATGTTGCTCTATCAAATAAACTAGAATTTTGCAATATCCTTGAATCGTGACAACTACCAGGCCAACCAGCAAAACAATGAGAAAATGTCATATCTGGAAGGCACACCGCTTGAAGGACAAGGCTATGATAGCCTTTTCTGTTTACGTATTCTTGAGAGTGCTTACCGGGTGGTGCTTTTATCTCAATGTGAGTGCCATCTAATGCCCCAAGCACGCCTGGAAACATCATTTGCTCTTGAAACTTTGAAATTACGCTCTGCTGTTCGGGCTGCGATGGCCAATGTATGAAATTATCTTGAAGATTATTGAGTAGCGCGGAAACTACCCTATCTCTGCAATCGACGACTGTTGATGTGGATACATTAAAAATGTCTGCTACGACTCGCATATTTCCCTGGTGTCCAAAATACCTCAAAGCTATCAACACTGTTCTTTCCAATGTTACCCGACCACGCCCACCAAGAGATGAGAGCCGAACTTGCATTTCTGGGCACACCGACAAAAGATGACAAAGGTTTGAAAATGCGTGTCGAGACAACCGAAACATTCTCCGGAAGTTGATTTTACTATATTGTTGCACTACATCTTGGACATAATGTTGCACACGTATATGGTTTTCTCTTTGCCTGCTCAAAAAAAAAAAAAAACAATAAATAATTGTTTCATGGACAGTTGGATTACAACATTGAATCAGTGGTGGAGCCAGGATTCTTTTACTGGAGGTCGTAGCCATTTTTTTTTTTGGGGGGGGGGGGAGGGGGGTACCATATTTGGAACGTTGTTGTGGATATTCAGTGGCCCTCCCCTAGTCCTATCTGGGTTTCTCTGGTTGTTTCCCTATCCTCCCACTTCCTTGGGTGAAATGGGAGGATGGGGGTATGACCAGAGGTTTCTAGTTAGGACAGATAAGTAGGAGTGGGGGCAATGACAAGAGGGTCCTAGTTAGGACAAGGCCTCCACGGAGAACATTTTTGCAAAGTTCTTTGCTTTAAGATCGAATCTGGGGCAATTGTATAGTTTGTCTAGCCCCATACTGCTGGAAAGCATTTTGGGGGGACTCTCCGTCATGCGAAACTTGCATTGAGTTAAATTGTTTGGGTTTTTTGTTGGTTTTAAGTTTTGTTGTTGTTGTTGCTTTGGGGGGGGGGGCTGAGGAACCCCCCCTTCCCCCCCTTCCCGGCTACGTCACGGAATAAATTCCCCGTTCAAAATTATTCAAACATTTTGCTAAGCGTTTCTTTGTTGTGTGAATTCATATATCACGAAAATTCGAAACGGGAATGAGTCACAGAGAAAAACGCAAAATTTTCAGGATTGTAAATAAACTTCAGTTTCTCAGACGACATGTTTTCAAACGTACATCACACTTAGTAAAGTGGCACCGATCTGTGACCAGGTCACTGTTTTCCCGTTTCATCATCTTCTAGAAGCTGGTCGACAACAAGTGACAATAATGCCTCCATTTTCGTTCTGTTTATCCTTTGTGGAGATCTCCAGACACATTTGTTTAGTGTGACTACCGGAAGATCTCCTGAAGAGAGCAAAAAAAACACGCCCCTGTACTTTGCAGTCAACATTGGAGAGAAACATCAAGGGAGCTAACTGAATTAAAAAATGAACTTGACAAACTGAAAATGTTGTTACGACAGTCAAGCGTAACAATCATCTGTCGTTGAAAAAAAGAGTGTTTTGGAGTTTTTTCTCATATTTATTCTCATTGTGTCTGGATGCCTGCAACTTGAAATACTACAGATTACCGGCTGAACACATTGTATTTATTTGTTAATGTTATGTACTCAATGCAACATTGTACAGCATCATGAATTCAAGATTGAAGGCCAGTGACTTTGATCAGCTGGGAAATGGTGGTGATCTCATATTTGCAGACGGTAAATCCTGTAATATCTTGGCTCTGCCGATTCTTAAATATTCAGCTATGCACTACATACATTTTGAAAAAGGCAAAGTTCATTGAAATGGCCCGAAATCAAAGAGATTTTTAATAGTCAGTATTAAATATAGAATAATCGGAAACCTGTCATTTTTTAAATGCCAGTTGGTTCCAATTGCTGATTCCAATTATCAGTTCATCACTACAAATTTCTACCGCATTTCTAATATATAGGCAGTGTTAGCACAATAACTTGAACAAACATTATATGCCCCTTGTTTTCAAGCTACAGTTTCTGGCTTGCTGGCGTTGTTGGCACCATAACTTAAACAAATGTTATTCCATTTTTATCAAATTTCATCTGTGAGTTCTATTAAAAAATGTCTTGGATGATTTCAAAAACCAATCCTGTACAAATTATTTTCAGGAGTTATGCCTGTTAGATTGTTTTCTTGTTTGAATTTCCTCTGGTGGGCAGGGTCAGCATGATAACTTTAACAAACGTTATCCGACTTTTACCTAATTTGTTCCATGCCTCTTTGATTATTTCCTAGTTTTAATAGTTTTAGGTGCCAGCTCAGATTAATTTTTTAGCTACCCACATCCCGATCCCAGTGTCTCTGATCTGAAGTTCTTATTTCTTATTGTCTCCAGACAGTTTATAACCTTTCCAAGTTCAGATCTTTGGGAGCAATTCAAAAGTTTGTTTTTTAAAGTGCATCAACTCAGTGCTTTTTAAGGCAATGTGTAGGTGTGGTAAGTATATGAAGAATTTGACTTGAAATATTTAATTTTTATAACAAAATCTCACTCATTCTATTTTCACCATTTCAGTCACTAGAAGCAATCAGACAGTTGAAAGAGTCTGGAACTTTTCAAATCCAGAGAGCTCAGATGCGACTGAGAATTGTATCACCAGGTGAAATATTTTTTTATTTCTATTCTCACACATTACTTTAGTCATTAATATTTAACCCTTAGAGTGAAAGATTACTTTTGCTAGTCAGTGTTTGTTCATAATGAATTGTTTTGTTACAGTTTATTGGAGAGTACCTATAGGCACGGATCATTGCAAAATTGAGCTTGGAGCTTTTCAGTTTTCTGGTTCGGTTCCGGTTTGTTGCGGCAAACTAGAAAACTGAACTGCCAGAGCCAGCAAAAACCGACCAAACCGTTTCCCTGTGTTTGTTCCTAAACTTAACAAACCATTTTACTGGGTAGGAACTGGACTAGTGGAACATATAGACTCTCATTTACTTTCTATCAGGCAAAGGGGCGAATGTATAGTGTTCTCATTGTCACATTTCTCCCTTATTGACTCGTCCACAGACAAGTCAATAAGGGAAAAAAAGTGACATGGAGAACACAACATAGGGTAGATGAACTTTATTCATTTGTTCCCCTAATTTATGGTGTTTTTTTCTGACTCAATAGGTGAAGCAACTGATCTTCTCAAAGAGAAGGTACGCTGAGCCCAGTGGAGATACAGTAGAATCCTCTTAATTGAATATCCATTTTGCCAGTGAAAATTATTCAATTAACAGGAGTATACAATCAACAGGGATTTGGTCAGTTTCCTGTGTTCTGGAGGTAAACTGAGCATTTATTCTATTATATCTTGTTTGACAGAGCTCATAGAGCTCTGTCAAACAAGATATAATAGAATAAATGCCTGTATTGGATGTAGTGAGGCCAAAAAGGTTGATAAATGAGGGGAATTTGGGGCGGCGTGTCACAGTAATTTTTTCGACATATTACAAAAATTTATATACAATTAACAGGAGTTTACTGTACAACCCATATGCAATTAACAGATCTAATTTGTACTGAAGGCATGGTAAATGGTTTTGTGTTTGAAAATTATATTCATTTAACAGGGATATACAGTTAAGAGATATCCAGTTAAGTGGACTTCACTGTACTTACAGACAGGATTTTTTTGTGGCATTTGGTGTCGTACAAACTATTGCGGGGCTTTTTCGAAGTTATGGAGCTTGAATTGTTTTCTATATGACATGAATGTGTCAATGACACTGTAGCTTAACTTGCCTGTGTGTTATGTTTGATGAAAAGGATAATGTTCAATGTTTATGAAAGGATTATGAAATAAGACAAGAATTGTGATAATTGGAAATATGTTAATTTCTGTTCTCTGTATGCTATGTTTTCAATAAAAATAATATGAGGTGAGACTATACTAAAGGGGTGGGTTAATGTGGCCCTCACAGTTAATGTATGTGGCCCTCACAGTTAATGTATATCAACGAAAGTTACCAATTTACTGTGAAATTATTCCAAAACGAGTCATTCTATCAAGTGACAATAAAATCCCTTCATAAATACGGCCTGTAGACTGCTAAAGGTTTTCGGGTTTTGGGCTCGGGCAGCTGTCACAGCTGAACAATCACGACCAAAAGGGGACGTTGTCATCTAGACATTATATGGAGTCAACTTACCAAGTTACAATGAAATCCCTCCATAAATATGACCTGTAGACTGTGCTTAGGGTTTTGGGCTTGGGCAGTTGTCACGGTTGACAGATCGCGACCAAATGGGGAAGTTCGCTTCTAGACATCATCCGGAGTCATTCTATCAAGTTCCAATGAAATCCCTCCATATTAAATATGACCTGTAGACTGTGCTAAAAGTTTAGGGGTTTCAGGCTTGGGCACGGTTGACAGATCATGACCAAAAGGGGACGTTCTCATCTAGACATGACCTCAAACCTGCATATGAAATTTTGTGACGATCGGATAAGAACTACGGGGTGCAGCCTGTTCTAAAGGAAAATGTGAACAGACTCACAGACTTCTGCACACATGATGGCAATAGCTTGTCTTGACTTTGTCAAGTTAAGCTAAAAACAACTGAAACAAAGGTTTTTTAGCTCACCTGAGCGAAGCTCAAGGGGAGCTTTACTAATCACTTTCTGTCCGTCGTCCGTCGTCCGGTGTCCGTCGTCCGTCGTCGTCCGTCCGGCATTAACTTTACATTATCGACTTCTCCTCCTAAACCACTAGCCCAATTTTATTCAAATGTTGGCTAAATGTTTATTACCTAATGCCAATTCAGATTTGTTCAAATGAAGTTGCCCCTCCTCCTGGGTGGTGCCACGCCCCCAAGGGGCACCAAAATCTTTGTAAATCTTCTTCTCATGAACCAGCAGTAGCAGAGACTTGATATTTGGTGTGCAGCTTCCTTTTGAGGTGTAGACTCAGATTTGTTCAAGAGAAGTTTGTGGGGCTATACTTGGCGTTGTTATGAGAGGGGCAAAATTTTTTGCCCCGCCCAAAATTTCTATTTTCCAAACCGAGAGGCTGATTTGAACCAAATTTTATGTGAGGGCTTATTGGGTCATGAATACTTGATTTATGCAAAAAAAAATTTTCCCGCAGCCCCGTGGGAACCGCAGGAGCTAAAAATAGAAAAAATTTAAAACGCCCATATCTCCAAAACTGCACGGCTCTGAGAATTTTTATTTGGTGTGCAGCTTCCTTAGGACCAACAGAAAGGATTGGTAAAAAAAAATTGCCATCGGTTTTATCATAGGGTACAGTTTCGGGACTTTGAAAAAGTGCTGAGTCAGCACTTTTTAACACTGTAGGCAATGGGAAAAACATTAAAAAATCTTCTTCTCCAGATCCAGCAGGCAGAATCTTTTGATATTTGGTATGCAACATTGTAGGGTGGATCTGATTCAAGTTTGTTCAAATCGGCCCCCTGGGTTCATATTTGGGCTCAGTATAGGAGCCCGATTTCGAACTTAGTGCATTTCAGGCAAATTTCTTAAAAAATCTTCTTCTCCAGATCCAGCAGGCAGAATCTTTTGATATTTGGTATGCAACATTGTGGGGTGGATCTGATTCAAGTTTGTTCAAATCGGCCCCCTGGGTGTATATTTGGGCTCAGTATAGGAGCCCAAATTTGAACTTACTGCATTTCAGGCAAATTTCTTTGAAAATCTTCTTCTCCAGATCCAGCAGGCAGAATCTTTTGATATTTGGTATGCAACATTGTAGGGTGGATCTGATTCAAGTTTGTTCAAATCGGCTCCCTAGATTCATATTTGGGCTCACTATAGGAGCTCGAATTCGAATTTAGTGCATTTCAGGCAAATTTCTTAAAAAATCTTCTTCTCCAGATCCAGCAGGCAGAATCTTTTGATATTTGGTATGCAATGTTGCGGGGTAGATCTGATTCAAGTTTGTTCAAATCGGCCCCCTGGATACATATTTGGGCTTACTATAGAAGCCCGAATTCGAACTTAGTGCATTTCAGGCAAATTTCTTAAAAAATCGTCTTCTCCAGATCCAGCAGGCAGAATCTTTTCATATTTGGTAAGCAACATTGTGGGGTGGATCTGATTCAAGATTGTTCAAATAGGCCCCCTGGGTTAATATTTGGGCTCAGTATAGGAGCCCGATTTCGAACTTAGTGCATTTCAGGCAAATTTCTTAAAAAATCTTCTTCTCCAGATCCAGCAGGCAGAATCTTTTGATATTTGGTATGCAACATTGTAGGGTGGATCTGATTCAAGTTTGCTCAAATCGGCCACCTGGGTTCATATTTGGGCTCATATTTGGGCTCAGTATAGGAGCCCAATTTCGAACTTAGTGCATTTAGGCAAATTTCTTAAAAAATCTTCTTCTCCAGATCCAGAAGGCAGAATCTTTTGATATTTGGTAGGCAACATTGTGGGGTGGATCTGATTCAAGTTTGTTCAAATCGGCTTCCTAGATTCATATTTGGGCTCACTATAGAAGCTCGAATTTGAACTTAGTGCATTTCATGCAAATTTCTTAAAAAATCTTCTTCTCCAGATCCAGCAGGCAGAATCTTTTCATATTTGGTAAGCAACATTGTGGGGTGGATCTGATTCAAGTTTGTTCAAATCGGCCCCCTGGGTTTATATTTGGGCTCAGTATAGGAGCCCAAATTTGAACTTAGTGCATTTCAAGCAAATTTATTAAAAAATCTTCTTCTCCAGATCCAGCAGGCAGAATCTTTTGATATTTGGTATGCAACATTGTGGGGTGGATCTGATTCAAGTTTGTTCAAATCGGCTTCCTAGATTCATATTTGGGCTCACTATAGAAGCTCGAATTCGAACTTAGTGCATTTCAGTCAAATTTCTTAAAAAATTTTCTTCTCCAGATCCAGCAGGCAGAATCTTTTGATATTTGGTATGCAACATTGTGGGATGGATCTGATGCAAATTTGTTTAAATCGGCTCCCTAGATTCATATTTGAGCTTACTATAGAAGCTCGAATTCGAACTTAGTGCATTTCAGGCAAATTTCTTAAAAAATCATCTTCTCCAGATCCAGCAGGCAGAATCTTTTGATATTTGGTATGCAACATTGCGGGGTGGATCTGATTCAAGTTTGTTCAAATCGGCCCCCTGGATTCATAATTGGGCTTAATATAGAAGCCTGAATTCGGACTTAGTGCATTTCGGGCAAATTTATTAAAAAATCTTCTTCTCCAGATCCAGCAGGCAGAATCTTTTGATATTTGGTATGCAACATTGTGGGGTGGATCTGATTCAAGTTTGTTCAAATCGGCTTCCTAGATTCATATTTGGGCTCACTATAGAAGCTCGAATTCGAACTTAGTGCATTTCAGTCAAATTTCTTAAAAAATCATCTTCTCCAGATCCAGCAGGCAGAATCTTTTGATATTTGGTATGCAACATTGCGGGGTGGATCTGATTCAAGTTTGTTCAGATCGGCCCCATGGATTCATATTTGGGCTCACTATAGAAGCTCGAATTCAAACTTAGTGCATTTCGGACAAATTTCTTCAAAAATCTTCTTCTCCAGATCCAGCAGGCAGAATCTTTTGATATTTGGTATGCAACATTGCGGGGTGGATCTGATTCAAGTTTGTTCAAATCGGCCCCCTGGATTCATATTTGGGCTTAATATAGAAGCCCGAATTCGCACTTAGTGCATTTCAGGCAAATTTCTTCAAAAATCTTCTTCTCCAGATCCAGCAGGCAGAATCTTTTGATATTTGGTATGCAACATTGCGGTTTGGATCTGATTCAAGTTTGTTCAAATTGGCCCCCTGGATTCATATTTGGGCTTAATATAGAAGCCCGAATTCGCACTTAGTGCATTTCGGGCAAATTTATTAAAAAATCTTCTTCTCCAGATCCAGCAGGCAGAATCTTTTGATATTTGGTATGCAACATTGTGGGGTGGATCTGATTCAAGTTTGTTCAAATCGGCTTCCTAGTTTCATATTTGGGCTCACTATAGAAGCTCGAATTCGAACTTAGTGCATTTCAGGCAAATTTCTTAAAAAATCTTCTTCTCCAGATCCAGCTTCAGAATCTTTTCATATTTGGTAAGCAACATTGTGGGGTGGATCTGATTCAAGTTTGTTCAAATCTGCCCCCTGGGTTTATATTTGGGCTCCGTATAGGAGCCCAAATTTTAACTTAGTGCATTTCAGGCATATTTCTTAAAAAATCTTCTTCTCCAGATCCAGCAGGCAGAATCTTTTGATATTTGGTATGCAACATTGTAGGGTGGATCTGATTGTGATTCATGAACGTATTTATTTGTAAAGTTGATAGAATCTTAGACAAAATTGGCAGAAAAGATCTACTATAGAAGGGGTGGTATCCAGGGTGAACCGTTTACCCAAATCTAGCAGTACTAATGCATTATTCACACAAATCTTCATTCAAATTTTATGACCCCTCATTGGAACACACGCATTCAGCTCATTCCAACAAAGGTCATATGCCATGTTTTCGAGACAAAGGAATAAAAATTTTAGTTATTCATGAAATTTTTAGGCAACTGTTGTCTGTTATTCACATTGCTTCATGAAATTTCAGTACTTTTAGAAGTTACCTCAGTAATCAAGGGTTAATTCCCCTTAATTAAATGTCGCCTCTAAAAAACAACCACTTTGCATATCTTACCTTTTTACCAGCATAACTGCCAAAACTTGTCAGCATTCTTCGCAAAAATTGCTATTCAAATTTTAATTTTTGTCTCTTAAACATACATGTACTTATCGCTTGTAAATACCCCATTGGAATGAGCTTTTTGAGCTCATTCCAATGAGAGGTCGCACACAATGCTTTTTGAGTCAAAAAAGCAATTTTTTTAGTTATTCCAGAATTTCGTACGTAAAACACAGCTTTATGACTTCACATTAAAATGAGCTCTCTAAGCTTGTTCCAATCAACATTCACGCACTATGTCTTTCACACAAAAAATAAAATTTTCCATTTATTCAGGAATTTTGTTTGCAAGAACACTCTTAACCCCCCCCCCCCCCCCCCCCACACACACAAACACACACACACACACACACACACACACAACACACACACACACATCTAAAAGTTCGTCAGCAAAAAAACAGTTACTTCAATTTTTAAATGCATTATAGGAACAACTTGCCTAATCAAATTTAAATACTTTTGCATCATTCTGTATCTAGAACAAACCATTTACCATATCTTTACGCAAAATTCTCCAGCATCATTCACAAAAAAACACCATTATTTATATATTCACATTTCTGTCTCAAAAATATACCTGATCTTCCCATACCCCTATTGGAATAAGCTGTTTGAGCTTGTTCCAATGATGATAAAAAAAAATAAAATTTGTGAAAATTTTTGTTTTCTTGCATGCAAATATATACATGTAGCACATGGAAGATATCCACAGTTGGGGAGAGATGTCCAAGGCTATCTCTTCACATTCCTTGTTTGTGCTTCATGCTAAACCAGTTTGTCTGCAGAGATAAATTTGCTTTATTAAAAATCATTGGAGATTGGCCACACACCAATGATTTTAAATAAAACTAATTTTAGGTAACAAATGTTGAACTTCAAACAAAATCTATCACTCAACCAGTTAATGTTGATGAGGCATGACATGGTGAAGGTGACCTAAAATACTTCTTAGAGTCACTTTGTCAGGTGAGCGATTAAGGCCACGTGGGGCCTCTTGTTCCTGAAACTGATCCAAAACCGAATCGGAAAAATCCAAACCGCCCAGCTCTATTGCAGAACATGTTTCCCCTATTGGTGTCGGGTGGGGAGGGGGATCGGTGTCGTCCTGTCTGGTAAATTTTTAAATTTTGTACTTAATATTCCCCTTCTTATTGATTTTCGACAGTGAATTTCATGGGACTGATAGCCCCAAAAATAGATTATTTACATATTTTGTGAGTATACGTTCACATGTGTACAACTTACAAGGATGTCATTTTCATCAGGGCATTTTATTGATATTTGACTATATATTACAGCATGGAAGCATATAACTTACACATAGCTAAAATGGATTTAACCCTTAAATCCTCAGATTAATTCTTATAACTACCGTATATACATGTGCTCGGCTGCAGATGATGCAACAGTGTTTCTGCTTCATTGTTGGCTGCCATTGTTGACTACACTCACAGCAGAACAGCTTTAACGTCATCATTGGGAGGAATTACCAAGTTGATTGACCTGATGCCATTGTAATCAGATTCAAGTTTTGTTCACATCGGGTCTCTGGGTTAATATTTGGGCTCTCTATTGGAGCCTGAATTTGAACTTAGTGCAATATGAGGAAATTCTTTAATAATCTTCTTCAGAACTGTCAATTAACAGGTTGAGCACTACAATTCTTACTTTGTGCAGTTGAAACATACATATATCCTGTACAAATAACACTAGCATAATAACTTGTCATATTATGACAGGTAAATTACAGGTAAAATATATGAATGAATCAAATAAGTTGTAGGATAACAGGTTTATGGACAAAACTTGTCTTGTTATTTACTGCTAAAAATAGTCCAAAATATCCGGGACAGACATTCGCATGTGCGTTTCAACTTTCATTCTCCGAGTTTACAATTAAAAAACTAAATCATCAAAACAGAATATTCACACAAGAATGCATTGTTTTATTTAACTACGGATGTATTAAAACTGACTAGGGGGTAAAATTATTTCTATCTCTTACAGAACACCCCATTCGAAAATTTTTGACAACAGCAAACAAACTTGGGTCAAGTTGGGGATTTCCCATTTCGTTTTTATGAAAATTTACGTGAAAATTAATCATTTAATTTAGCTTAAGACATACCATTGGTCATTTCCGCATGTGCAGTGTGGTGAACTTACCAGTGGTCAACCGTTTCAAACCGGGCACTATTAATTGTGTTGTATATGTAAATACAAGGGTCAATAAAATCACATTACCGAAAGCCACGATCGTGGCTCCCCACACTTTACAGGAGAGCCACGATCGTGGCTTCCCGCACCCAACCAGTTAAAATCTTTTGATATTTCGTGTACAACATCTCTCGGGGATTCAGATTCAAGTTTGCTCAAACCGACTCCATGGGTTAATATTTGGGCTCCCTATGGGAAGCCCAGATTTTAACTTAGTGCAATATGAGGAAATGTCCTTAAAAATCTTCTTCTCCAGAACCATCAGTTAGAATCTTTTGATATTTGGTATAGAACATCTCTAAGGGGGTCAGATTCAAGTTTGTTCAAATCAAGTCCCTGAGTTAATATTTTATCATAGAAACCCTTCAACTTAGAAACCCATGGTGAGGATACTGGTGGCGTTGCACCTTGTTTCATGGAGTTATCAACCTTAAACTTAGTTTATGATTTTAAAAATCAGTGAATCAGTTTTCCAGAATTTTTTGCCACTTTTCATACTGACACATCTTGTTTTAATTACTTTTTTTCACTAATTTTTCAAATAATTTCAAAAAACCATCTCAGGTGACCGTGTTTCAATGAGGCGGTCACATGATATTGTTTAGTTGAATTTTTTTTTAAATAATTTTTTTTCAACTGCTCAGTTTGTAAATTACGTGGGTGGATGTGGCTGATTTGTTATGTAAAGGGTTAAAGCAACTTCATGTACGAAAACACAACTTCAGTTCATTTCATGTATTTTGTAAGCCCAGAATCTCATCACTGCTATATGTATTTTTATTTCTTTCACAGGAAAAGAAGGAAGGAAGATTCGCACTAAAATACGTACTTTGGCCTCTAAAGTAGAACAAGATAATTTTGACCAAGATTTGGAAATGGTAAATTTTTTCAACTTCTTCATCTCCATAATTTTTTAAATTTCTTAAACTAGTTACCAAATTAAGTGATGGCTGCTGTAAAGCTGCAGTGAATTGACTTCAAAAATAATTTGAGAATTTAACCATTGTTGGTCACGAAGATCCCTTGTCAGACATTAGAACCACAATACAGGGAAAAAGTCTAAGATCTCTCCTCATACATTTCCCCCACCCCTAACCACTGTGTTCCCATGTTAGTTATACAGGTCTTTGGCAGGGTACAATTTACAGACGATCCAGGATAATTTGATTCTTCAACCCTAAAGAGCCTGGAAAATTTTATCTATTGTTTGCTCTCATCAAAAGGTAACACTTTGGCATGGCAGTGGTATCTCGTAGAGTCTTGGCTGCCTTTGTAGGTCAAGACATCACTAGAAACCACAGCCAAGGTACTCTATTCCATCAACAAGATCACTGAGAGGCTGTATGTTAGAACATATGTTCTAAGATAAGAAACCTCATCAGATATGGAGCTATGCTCTTAACTAGTAGAGTGCTGAATTATTTTTGGCCATCAAAATTTGTTTCCCACCTGCTGCAAACACGTTGTGTCCTTGGGCAAGACACTTCACCCCCATTGCCCATGTGGGGGCATGGTGATGTTGTGTACTAAGGCATACTGCACGTCGATGGTGCACTTGTCTTCAACCAGTGCTAACCCTGCTTGTGTGGAGTTAGTATGTTGGGGAGCTGACATTTGCTTGCCATTGCACTGTGGGTCTCTCTGAGTACTCCGGCCCATAAAACTGTCATGGTCATTGTTAGCCATTGTACCAAAATATGTGACCTTAAACACCAAAAAATAAATAAATCAATCAAAATTTGTTCACATGTCTTTCCCTTGATACAATTTATAGGAGAGTGCCTGTGGGCACTCACCTATAAATTGTGATAAGGCAAATCCTAACAGACTACATAATATCACTTCAAAGATAATATGAACCATAGCCACAGAATTTTAAGCCTTTAAGTTGTAGTATCTGCACATCCGAATAAATCCCAAATGTGGGCTTCCAAAACTCTACCAGTTAAGTGTTGAAGATTTAGGCGTTATTGGATGATTCGGACTCTGCATGATTCAGACCTCTGGGTTTAGATAGTTTAGATCTTCCCCGGGGATGATTCAAACCTTGTCAAAGGTCCAAAACATCAAAACCATTCTATGTTCAGGTGAAGTATGAAACATGAGGAAAAGAATGCTCTTCACAATCACACAAGAACTCAAGTTTGCCAGTTTTTCAACTACTGTCCTCTTAAATTCCTGACCAAAATACACATGTGATGACTAGGTGGGTGTTCTTATCCCCTGTATACTTACTTCAAACTTAAGTATCCATTAGCAAATTTGCAGTTCATAGTCCACCAGGTACATTACCCGGGTGGTCATCCATTTATATACTTACTTCAGACTGAAGTATCTATTAACAAGTTTGCAGGTCATGGTCTGCCAGGTGGTTCATGCACTGCAATTTGCTTGCTGGGTCTTTTATCTTTCTACTAGGTAAGTGTACAAGTAATTGTATTCATAGATGATCTCTACCTATGGTAAACAAGCTGTTTTACTGTTAAAATAAGACCCAGTCACCAGTGCTTGAGGTGGAAGCGTGGGGTATAAATGATTGACTAAACTTAATTTTATCTCCTTCTTGCAGTCACGATTAGCTAGTGTGTGGAAATATGTGACATTAAACACCAATTTATAAATAGCTGGTCTCCAAAAGCAGCTGCTGCTTATGGCAGATTTATGAAATGAGTTAGGTAAATTAGGTCTGGTCCGAGTTAACTTTCTAAACAAACTTTGAATATTTTACTGTGAACTAGAGACAAGATGGAAGATACTATTTATCACTTGATATAAAAGCCTGATTGAAGATTCCAAAATGGATCCAGATACAGTGGAGCCCACTTAATTGGATATCTCTTAACTGAATAAACCTGTTAATTGAATATAATTTCCAAACACAAACCATTTACCATACATCCTGTACAATTTTGACATGTTAATTGAATATAGGTGAAAGAGTAAACTTCTGTTAATTGAATAAAAAATCTTGCAACCTGTCAAGAAATTACACTGACTCTCCCTAGTTTTCCTTTGTTTATAGACCTATTTGGCCTCAGTACATCCAATACAGGCATTTAATCTATTATATCTTGTTTGACAGAGCTCATGGAGCTCTGTCAAACAAAATATAGAATAAATACTAAGTTTGTCTCCAGAATGCAGGAAACTGACACAATTTCTGTTAATTGAATACTCCTGTTAATTGAATAATTTTCATTGGCAAAGTCGCTATTTTATTAACAGGGTTCCACTGCACAAACAAACTGCCTTTAAGTCTTCAAATTACTTTGTTAAAAACAATGTGTTGTTTGGCAATGTTCACTTCTTTGTCAGTATGGAAATTTGGACGCAGTGCTACAAAATGTCCCCATTGTCTAGGACCTTGTGAATTGCAAACAAGCTATTTTACTGTTAAAATAAGACCCAGTCACCAGTGCTTGAGGTGGAAGCGTGGGGTATAAATGATTGACTAAACTTAATTTTATCTCCTTCTTGCAGTCACGAAATATTTGTATTCAACGGCGACTCACCTGTGCAAGTCAATCAAAAAGTGGAATATTTCAGGATTGAATCAAAGTAGTTTTGGAAGTGGAGCCTCCTTACAGGTATAGGAGACCTGATGATAGAAGAGTTTAAGAGAAGACACCTGATAGGATTTTGAGAACACGTCCACGATTAAAACATTTCTGAATAGGCATAACTTGAATCAAACCATTGGGATGATTCTGAATCAAATCATATGTTGAAGACTTACAGAGCCCCACCATTGATGTAGTCAAATGAAAGTGAGACATAGAATTTTGTTGAAATTCAAAAGTCATCTTGTTGTTTTGATACATAACCTACGAAATGTAAAAAGATGACCAGAGAGCAGGTTTCAAGTTTTGTGCAAGAATACAACTGTATACCTGGGGCTGCATCCATAATATAATTAAATGATTGTGCCCACTTCACCCCCATCGCCCATGTGGGGGCACGATGACGCCGTGTACTAAGGCGTACTGCACGTCGATGGTACACATGTCTTCAACCAATCTAACCCTGCCTGTGCTGCAGTGCGGAGTTACGATGTTGGGGAGCTGGCAGCTGCTCGTCGTTGCTCGGTGGTTCTCTCCGGGTACTCCGGCTTCCTCCACCCGTAAAACTGTCACGGTCATGATTAGCCATTGTGCATAAATATGTGACCTTAAACATCAATAAATAAATAATGATTGTGCCTTGCTGCTTTCAAAAAATGAGTTTAATGGTCAAAAACGGGTTAGTTAAGGTTATAATTTGCTGTAATGAGAGACATTGTCAGTAAGATCTCAAACCTTCTCAACAGTGTATCATATAATAACATTTCTCCAACTAAAAACTTGGGTACACAAAATGGTAGCTGTGCAAATTTTTCTGTAGCAAGTTACAGGAATGAGCCTATTTCAAAACGCGTAACTGCAAATGATCCCTGGACTGAACAGGACAAACTCGTTCAGCAAACTAAACATTGTGGCTGACCCACTACTTAGTGGGTCAGCCACTATGTTCAGTTTGTTGAACTGAGGGTGAACAGGCACGTCCAAAAACATTTTTATTTTTGCCCTCTTGAAATTGAATTTCCTGGCATCTCAGCTGATACTTTAACAGTTTTACAATTTCTGTCAGTGGTTAGTATTGTTGTGGGTATGTAGGACATGTAATTTGTGGACATAAATGAGACAACATTGAACTGAACTTTTGTGTTTTTTACAATCTCGGGTACATAGATTTTGGACATGGATTGTAGGGCAAGTAGACTTTATGTATTGTTTCACTAAACAGAGGGAATCATCAGCTAAAGATTCAGTTTTGTATTCATTTTCAGTTATTATATTATCCGTTTTGACAGAAATTTGTGCAAGAACAAAATTGTTAGAAATTTTGCTGTCTTCAATATGCGGAATAGGACGACGTGATAAACAGTCTGCAGTAACAGTTGTTGAACCTTGCACACATTCTATTGTAAAATTGTACTCAAGCACACCACCACCCTAATCTTGCACTTGAACGTTAATTTGCACCTGCACTCGAAAAAAGCATGGTAAGAGGTTTGTGATCGCTACGTAATATGAATGAATGTCCCCAAATATATGTTTGCCAATGTTCAACTGCCCACATGACTGCAAGAGCCCCTTTCTCTACTGTAGGGTAGCTGCATTCAGTTTTGTTAGAGTGCGAGAGGCAAAGGCAATTACTTTCTCTTTGTCTTCCTGGAGTTGCAGGAGAACAGATCTAAGATCGTAGTCCCTTGCATCTGTGGTAATAATGGTCTGACAAGTAGGGTCAAAAGCTGATAAAGCTGAACGAGTACTGATGTCTTTTTTTTAATTAAAAAAAAACACTGTTCACTTTCTTCATTTCGGTTTAAGAAATTGCCTTGAGTAGACATTTGGCGTAGCGGAATAACCTTCGAAGCAAAGTTATCAATAAATTTTTGAATAATAGCTGCACAGGCCGAGAAATCTTTTCAATTGCTTTTGAGTTTCAGGTTGTGGTTTATTGAGTATTGCATCTATCAGTAATGGGGTAGGTTTAAGATCATTTGAAGTAAACATGTGACCTAAGTAAGTTACTGAATCTGAACGAAAGTTGCACTTAGATTTGTTCAATTTCAATCCTACGATGTTAAGTACTGTGGCAAGTATTGCATCATGTGGAACTAAGGCATAAGTATATATCAGATTGCCGTCCTGAAAACAGTGTACGTTAGATACATCTTTTTGCAATATGTCGATCATTCGATGAAAAACTGAACTCGAAAAAACCAACCTGAAAGGTAGTCTTGTAAAATGGAATGAAGCATAAAGGTTGGTAGTCTCTACAATCTGGTGTGAGTCGCATCTGATGATAGGCATATGTCATATCTAATTTTGTGAAAATCTTGGCATTTCCAATTGTAGCAAGCTGTTCGTTAACATTTGATAGCATATGTTTATTGACAATAATGTTGTTGACATGTAGATCAATGCACAGGCGGACAGAACCATCAGATTTATGTGCAACAACAATAGGTGAAACCCATTCACCAGTTGTTTTCTCAATAATACCCTGTTGAAGTAAACGACTAAGTTCCTTTGACAGTTCATCTCGAATACTTAAAGGTACATTCCAAACATTGTATGTTTTCTAACAAGCATCAGCTTTAAGTTTAATTTTGAGCTGAAATCTAGGTGCACATCCCAGTTTGTCATTGAATAAATCAGCAAACTTCGGTGAATTTTCAACTGACTCCGAAATATTTAATATATCTGGTTCTATATGAAGAACAGGGTTAGATGTAGGTGATGAGTGAATCTTTAGTCACAGCTGTTTGACTGACTGAAGTAATGCAATCTCAACCCGAATATTGGAGACATAGATTTTAGATCTTGTAGAGCGGTCTTTAAATTTCACTTGTTTCAAAATACCCAAGCGATGAGAGTTGTCGGTCATCATAACATCTCAGAGTAATGTCTGGTTTCAATAACTTTAAATGTTTAAAATCTTTATTGTACAGTTTTGCAGGTAATAAAGTTGTATTGGACCCAGTATCAATAAGCATATTGAGATTCACATTCTCAATCTGAATATTGCAGTAGAGTGCAATGGCTGAATGTGGTTTTACAGTTAGTAAATAATCAGACGTGTCACACAGTAAACTGTCAGTTTCATCATTGGTTACATAATTTACATGTTTGTTTTTGGATTTAAAAACTTTTGAATAATGTCCAGTTTTAGAACATGTGTTACATCTAGCTGTTTTAGCTGGATATTTTGAGTCATTTGCAAGCTGTTCTTTGAAACCACAACAAAAACATAGTGTCTTTGTAGAACTGTATTTGCACTGGTTGAAGAGTTGTACTTATGACGATTCTGTTTTGAATGTCTATTATGCAGAACAGCATTCACAGATGCACTAGCAGTTAACCCTTTACCCAATGCAGACGATTTCAAAATTTATTATTTTACCCCTCTTTGGAACGAGTTCGATGAGCTCGTACCAAAGAGGGGTCACATGATACGGTTTTGTTGAAATGTTTTGAAAAATAATATTTTTTTAGCTGCAGAATTTGCACATTACGTGGGCGGATGCGGGCGATTCGTTGGGTAAAGGGTTAAAGAGTTGTTGAATTGGTTGGAGGGTGCATTTGATTTTGCCTCTTTCATTGCTGTTTTGATTCTTCGCGATAAAGTTACAGCATTTTCTAAAGTTAAGCCTGGCTCCAGTATGTCTTTCATGAATTTGAGTACAGTTTGTTTTTTTCAACAAGTTGGTCTCTGATCGTTTCATCTTGCAAACTTCTGAAATTGCACATTACTACCAACTGACATAGAGCTGCAGCATATTCGTCAACCGTTTCATTTTGTAGTTGGGCTCTTTGACAAAAATGATATCATTCTGCAACAATGTTTACTTTAGGAACGAAATGTCTATGTAAAGTTTTTACACTTTGGGAATATATATCATCATCCCCCCTCTTGAGGTACTAAGACATGTATATAAAAAATTCTTTGACGTTCAGGTCCCAAACAATGCAGCCAAATCGCCTGCTTTCGGTTTGCATTGTACTCTGCACCGCCGATTGCAGTCATATAAGTGTCCAAAGCCAATTTCCATTGTATCCAGTGAATCAGAGGAATACCAGGAGTAGACAGAAAAGTTGGTGGTGGACTCAAATGTGCCATTTCTTAACATATTTTGAGAAAAAAAATTTCATTTGGGTTAACATGTGTAGCACGAAATTGCGCAACTTAAGTGTAAAGCTCTTAATTTTTCTTTAAACTGTTACTTCTACACTGTAACTTGTAATGGATTTGAAAAATACATTGTCTCTTCATCCCGTATCATCGCCAATGTTATGTTGTGAGTATGTAGAACATGTAATTTGTAGTGCTGAAATGGTTGGCCCATTTTTGTAACCGGCTAACCGTCAGGCATAACCAGATTTCAACAGGATATCCATTAATTTCAACTGCTGGTATTATTGTATTGTCTACGATTCAAAATCAGTAATAAATTGCAAGAAAACAGTTCAAAACACTGCCACCTGACCTCCGCAAAAAGTAAACAAACGAAACCATCGGGTGCCAACAGAAATCGTTGATGTGGAAACGATTAACACATCGTAACTGTGGTCACCCTGCATTGTCCCGTCAAAAAACCAGGCCTTGCCATTTGAAAGTCACAGGCATGCAACATGCCGCACACCTGAAACAAAGTTTGCTTGTGCTATTTGTTCCCATGTCTGTGCATTTGAAGTGATGGATGATTGTCAGTGATATTACTTAAGAATTTTCCAACCAGTTTGTAAATTGTTGTTAGGCATAATTAACTGTATTAACAAAGAGCCTTTTACCTTGAGTGGCTTGAATCTGATGTAATCATATCCTCATAGTGTGAATTTGTACTCCTAATTTTTTTAGTATCTTTTTCTGTTTTCTGCTAAAACAAATGTCACCAACAGTTACACGTTTACATCTACTTATTCCTCGCAAAGAAATTCTGGCGGGAATATGTTGCGAGTCATGAAAGGGGTGTGTTAAGAAATTATTATATGTCCCATTGTCTGAAAGGGGAGCTGGACGTTTCGTGCCTGGGCGTTTCAGATTGTTTCGTACACAAACCATTTAGGACGTTTCGTACCCAAGCTAGGACATGTTGTACACTGGGTTATGACTGTCTTGAGCCAAGTAAAGATAACAACCCATGAGTAAAAATAACAAATTTATTGCACTAACATATTTATATAAATACATGAACAAAACATACTGGAATGATACAAATATAAAGTGCTACAAAGATAAGTCTGACTTTGTGCAGTATACAAATAGAACATACTGGAAAATATTTATTATAAGTAGGCCTATGCTAAGGATGGAGCTTAGGACTTTGAATTCCCAAGTCGCCTCCTTAGCACAGGTTGTGACATCCTTACATGACGTCTCAGTAAGTTGTCTTACTTAAACTAGGGGTAAGGCGAGGTGGGGGGGGGGGGGGGGGGGGGGGTGAGGTTCCCGACATGATGATATACTGGGTATTTAGCATTGCAGTAATAAAAAAGTGTTATACATGTACTGAAAATTAATCAATTTAATGTGTTCATGTGCTAATTATGACTCCAATGGAATAACAATGCTGTGATTACATATCATAAGAATTGATCAAAGCTGATTAATCATCACTGAGCTCACATCATAATGTTTTGATATTTTTATACTGTACCAATGACCCAGACATAGCTGGTGCTTACTCTTAAAATATAGGGCCAAACACAAATTTTGCCCCCCAATCCCCAAAATTTGCATCTAAAACCCAAGAAAACATGTCCTGAATGGCCCTCCACACTTCACCTCTACTGCGCATGCACAGTGTCAAGGACGTTCCGAAATTGGCGCCATTAATCATTCTAAGTTTGGCCCTTCATCAGTTAACATCTGACTGATCTTTGTGCTTGTAAATCTCAGTTTAAATGATGCCAGACACATAAATATTAGTGAAATGGTGATTCTAAGGAGGATAGAGAAGGAGGAGAGGAAAAATGTGTGACAGAATATTATCAGGGCTGTAACTTAAAATTTTTTAATGAAATTATGTTAAGTTACCTATTTTCGAGGCAGCAGCCATTTTGTTGTCATTCTGATTATTTAGTTACACTGATTTTTCAGTGTTTTCCTCTCTCCCTGTCCTTTAAGTCCCCCCTTGCTATTCTCCCATGCTTTTGGCATAGTTTCTGTAATTATTATTACTAAATTTTCTTGGGAGTTTTAGCTGAATAACAGAATGAATTCTGTTCTTTTCCCCATGTTTACGTCTTCACCTACGGGTGGTTAGGCGTTGTGTTCTGCATCTACCATCTGATGTTCTGCAGTTTCTTCCCTGGAAGTCTCTGTTTTGCATCAGATAGTGTATTTTTGGTAACTGATTCCGGGCCTGGGTGCCTGGAGTCTTATTTTAGTGTTTTTACATTCTTTGTTTACATTTACAACAGCCCTCTGTGTGAGGGGGGGATTTCTTGAAAATAATATCTTGATGTTATTTTAATCATAACTAGATACATTATTATTGTTTGTAAGTGTTGAATAAATTGTTTAAAATATTTTTAAAATTTTTGTCCACACTTAGGCTTGGGATCCATTGGGGCTCAACGTTACTTTTCAGAATCAGAAACTTGGGCTGTTCTGAAAAAATATTTTTTCAAAATATTTTGATTTCAATTATTTTTTCTATATTAATGGATCATATTATTATTATGTATTTTGATTGCCAGGGGTTGGTGTGAGTACCAGGACTTGTTTTCTTTTCACATTGAAAGTATTTTGATCAATTGTAATAAGAGGAAGTCTTCCTCTGACTTTTATAATCATTCTATATGTGGTCAGTGTACTCGCATTAACTCCTGTTCTGTATCGTATGATTTCGATGACAACATGGGAAGCGTATGTCACGGTATGTTAGTGGGGAATTGGACACTTCGGTCCTTTCCCCGCAGGGTCACTTTACTTTATCAATTTCTATTTCAGACGATCAAGATTAGGGTGATGTATCTGTGATGTCTTCCAACAGTGTGCCTCCGTCGTCACAATTAATGAAGGGCTAGCGGAAAAGTGCTCACGTAAATACGCCAATTGCCTAAGAGGACCCTAGTAGGTTCGACGGCCTTTGACGTCCGCTAGCTCCCCCGGTGTAGCGTCTATTCATCGAATGGTTCGGCAGCCGGGTTCGTCCGTTGCAGTCTAGAAGGAGTTTTGGGGTGATGCGAGCACTATAAATCAACCAAATGCACACCCAGTGACGGCGGATTAGAGGGAGAACGGAGGAAGCCCTTTAGTCCGATTCATAGCTCGTTCTGGTCCATCCGGACGGCGAGCGAGAGAGGCCCCTCTCTCGTACAACAACATCTGGCCCCAGATGTTGTGGTACAAAATGTTTCGCATTCGGAGCATACGTCCGTCGCTCGGGACGCTCCGACATATAGTCAGTCCGGAGTAGACTGTCAATAAGGCTTTCTCATTCTCATGGTAGTGCACACGACCGCTCTTGGCTACGTGACCTCGGATATCCAGTCAGCTTCGCCAGTCAGAGAATCATCGGCGACCAGGTCACACCATCCGGTAGCCAGGGACACGAGGCCTGCAGACTCCGGACGTTCGCATAGGAAAGTGTGCGGGAGTCAACGTACACGGAGCTTCCGGCGGCAATGCATCGTAAGACCGCTACTGCACAGGCCTCGGGAACGGACGTGCTTTCCTAAATAGCACAGTTTATCGCAGCATCCCAGCATCAACTGAATCTGTCGCATATATTTTTATACTGTACCAATGACCCAGACATAGCTGGTGCTAAATCTTAAAATATAGGGCCAAACACAAATTTTGCCCCCCAATCCCCAAAATTTGCATCTAAAACTAAAGAAAACATGTCCTGAAAGGCCCTCCACACTTCGCCCCCACTGCGCATGCGCAGTGTCAAGGACGTTCCAAAATTGGCGCCATTAATCATTCTAAGTTTGGCCCTTCATCAGTTAACATCTGACTGATCTTTGTGCTTATAAATCTCAGTTTAAATGATGCCAGACACATAAATATTAGTGAAATGGTGATTCTAAGGAGGATAGAGAAGGAGGAGAGGAAAAGAATGTGTGACAGAATATTATCAGGGCTGTAACTTAAAATTTTTTAATGAAATTATGTTAAGTTACCTATTTTCAAGGCAGCAGCCATTTTGTTGTCATTCTGATTATTTAGTTACACTGTTTTTTAAGTGTTTTCCTCTCTCCCTGTCCTTTAAGTTCCCCCTTGCTATTCTCCCATGCTTTTGGCATAGTTTTTGTAATTATTATTACTAAATTTTCTTGGGAGTTTTAGCTGAATAACAGAATGAATTCTGTTCTTTCCCCATGTTTACGTCTTCACCTACGGGTGGTTAGGCGTTGTGTTCTGCATCTACCATCTGATGTTCTGCAGTTTCTTCCCTGGAAGTCTCTGTTTTGCATCAGATAGTGTATTTTTGGTAACTGATTTCGGGCCTGGGTGCCTGGAGTCTTATTTTAGTGTTTTTACACTCATTGTTTACATTTACAACAGCCCTCTGTGTGAGGGGGGGATTTCTAAAAAATAATATCTTGATGTTATTTTAATCATAACTAGATACATTATTATTGTTCGTAAGTGTTGAATAAATTGTTTAAAATATTTTTAAAATTTTTGTCCACACTTAGGCTTGGGATCCATTGGGGCTCAACGTTACTTTTCAGAAACTTGGGCTGTTCTGAAAAAATATTTTTTCAAAATATTTTGATTTCAATTATTTTTTCTATATTAATGGATCATATTATTATTATGTATTTTGATTGCCAGGGGTTAGTGCGAGTACCAGGACTTGTTTTCTTTTCACATTGAAAGGATATTGATCAATTGTTTTAAGAGGAAGTCTTCCTCTGACTTTATTATCATTCTATATGTGGTCAGTGTACTCGCATTAACTCCCGTTCTGTATCGTATGATTTCGATGACAATATGGGAAGCGTATGTCACGGTATGTTGTTGGGGATTTGGACACTCCGGTCCTTTCCCCGCAGGGTCACTCTACTTTATCAATTTCTATTTCAGACGATCAAGATTAGGGTGATGTATCTGTGATGTCTTCCAACAGTGTGCCTCCGTCGTCACAATTAATGAAGGGCTAGCGGAAAAGTGCTCATGTAAATACGCCAATTGCCTAAGAGGACCCTAGTAGGTTCGACGGCCTTTGACGTCCGCTAGCTCGCCCGGTGTAATGTCCATTCACCGAATGGTTCGGCAGCCGGGTTCGTCCGTTGCGGTCTAGAAGGAATTTTGGGGTGATGCGAGCACTATAAATTAACCTAATGCACACCCAGTGACGGCGGATCGGAGGGAGAACGCAGGAAGCCTTTTAGTCCGGTTCATAGCTCGTTCCGGTCCATCCGGACGGCAAGCGAGAGAGGCCCCTCTCTCGTTCAACAACATCTGGCCCCAGATGTTGTGGTACAAAATGTGTCGCAAGCGGAGCATACGTCCGTCGCTCGGGACGCTCCGTTGTATAGGCAGTCCGCTGAGACTGCTAAGGCTTCCTCTTCTCGTCAGCGCATACGACCGCACCTTGGCTGCGTGACCGCCGATATATTACCAGCTTCGCCGATCAAGGATTCTTCGGCGACCAGGTCACACCATCCGGTAGCCAGGGACACGAGGCCTGCAGACTCCGGACGTTCGCATAGGAAGTGTGCGGGAGTCAATGTACACGGAGCTTCCGGCGGCAATGCATCGTAAGACCGCTACTGCACAGGCCTCGGGAACGGACGTGCTTTCCTTAATAGCACAGTTTATCGCAGCATCCCAGCATCAACTGAATCTGTCGCATATATTTTATCCGATGATGCTGGGTCGGGACGCTCCGCGGAAGCGGGTACGGACGTCCGAAAGTTTCATCCGGTCCGACGGGATACCGAAAGGGATTCGGAGGATTTCGAGCTTTCCCTTTCGGAACAACATATGCTGTTGTGTATGTCATCTGACTTGGTCTTCTACAGCTTCTTTCGTCGGACCAGAATGCTGCGATGCCGGATAAGAAACTGATAGCGTCGGTGGACTTAGAAATTTTTGGTTCGGTTCAGGGACATCGTCCCTCAGTTCCGACATAGTCCAATAATGTCACACAAACTTTCGAATTATTGAACGACGCTATATATATTATTATTTTATGCTTGCTATCCAAGCATTTCTGGTTTCTTGTTCGAAGAGTTATGGAGATGTCTTTCAAAAGTGTGCCTCTGTCGTCATAGTTAATGAAGAGTTAGCGGCAATAAGTGCTCATGGATTATGTCTATCGCCTACGGAGTGACATTCGCTAGCTCACCCGGTGTAGCGTACATTCATCGAATGGTTCGGCTGCCGGGTTCGTCCGTTGCGGTCTAGGAAGGAGATTTGGGTGATGCGAGCACTTTAATTACTTTAGTACTCACCCAGTGACGGCAGATTGAGGACAGATCGGAGGAAGCCTGTTAGTCCGGTTCCTGGCTTGTCCAGGTCCGTCCGGGCTGTGAGCGAGAGAGGTCCCTCTCTCGTCCAACAACATAGGGGACCGCATGTTGTGGTTCAGATATTTTACATTCGGAGCATATGTCCGTTGGTCGGGACGCTCCATTATATTGACAGTCCGAGAGACTGTCTTTAATGCTTCCTCATCCTCACAGCAGGGCACACGACCGCACATTGGCTACGTGACCTCGAGTATCCGTTCAGTTTCGGCATTCAGTGATTCCACGGCGAATAGGTCACGCCATCCGGTAGCCAAGGGACACGAGGCCTATACACTCCGTTCGCTCGCATATTGGTAGTATGCACGGGGTAACGATCACGGAGCTTCCAGCGGCAATGCATCGTAAGACCGCTTCTCCTCAGGCCTCGGTGACGGACGTGCTATCCGAGTTAGCACAGTTGTTTCGCAGCATCCCAGCAATTGACAGTTTCTCGGTCGAATCAGGAATTATCCGACGGCGCTGGGTCGGTGCGGTCCGCGGTTGCATCAGCTACGGACGACCGAACGCTTTATAGGGTCCGACAGGATGGCGAAAGGGATTCGAAAGATTTCGAGTTTTCCCTTTAGTAGTATCGGAAGATGCCTTTCATATCTTCTGGCATTATCTTCCAGTGATTATTATTTCGGACTTCATTGCTGCGATGTTGGATAAGAGACTTATAGCGTCATTGGACTCGGATTTTTCGATCGGTTCAGGGACATTGTCCCTGACTTACCGACGCAGTCCAATATTGTCATTACAACATGTGTTTTATTTTTCGACGCTATATATATATATATACAAGCCTGCTACTAAGCATGTTAGTTTAGTTTCTTGTCCGCGTTGCTCATTTCTGCCATTTTATCATTTATACAAATAGTTTATTTTGGCAGAGCAGGGCATACCGAGAGTTCATATGCGTCTAGACGGTGTGATTAAAGACTGCATATATTCTTTTTCGCTGTTTATGTCTTTTCCAATTTCAATGTTGGGAACGACATTATGTATAGTAGACTTAACTTAGACGCTTTATTATACGTAATCCGCCTTACTGAGGCGTTATCATTACGTCTTCAAGAAAAGATTTACGGGATATTATTCTCAATGTAATTTCTTTTGGGGGCAGTAGTTTGTTCACGTATAACTCCGCCCTTCAGTGGCTGATTGGAGTTAGTTAGACGTGACGCAGCCCTAGCTACATCCACACGCGTGGATAGTAAGGTTAAGAACTCTCTCAGAGTCGCTTCGTTCTCGGAGGAGCTTCTCTTCGACGGCAACTTTTCGGCAATCCATGAATTGCTCGATTTATACGTTCTCTTGGCTATCTAGTGTTACAAGAGATTCAGACTGGGGCAAACATTCGGTGGTTGACTCAGAGAGTGCCGCCGCAGTTGCCGGACCCGAGTGTGGCTGTTATGACGGTTGCCAGTCAAACAGATTGGGATATAATACTGATCCCTACGGATTTGAAGTGCCAGGGTCTTTGGGTTCCGCAGTCTTTTAGCAATCAGTTTAACTTCCGCGGAATAATGTTTTTTAGGCTTGCTTTATGTCATTGCATGAACATTATTCAGAAACGCATGCCCAAATTCCTGTCCTTTAATTCGACAGTAGTGGCGTATCTCCGGAACCAGGGAGGCACTCTTTCGTTTCCATTATTCAATTTAATGGAAAGAATCCGTCTGTTGGTTTTAGTACACCAAGTTCAGTTTTGGTCCGTCATATTCCGGGTCGTCTGATTGTTTTATCGGACTCCCGTTCTCTTACGGGTCGCTTGTTGCTGTCAGAATGGACTCTCAACAAACAAGTATTCAATCAGATTTGCTATCTATGGGAGCGCCCAGTGATGATTTATTTATGACACAGCTTGCTAATCAATTGCAGACGTATGTGTTGGCTTGTCCAGATCTCTGAGCTAATATTGTTAACGCTCTATTGATCTATAGGACGGAATGATAGGATACGCGTATCCTCCGGCGCTGTTGTTTTAGCAGGTATTGCTAAGATAAACAACCACAATACATTTCTGTTGATAGCATCTCTATCTTCACAGAGATCATGAGTAATTTACTCTCTTGTCTACTGTGGGTCTTAATGTGAAATCTTCCTCTATGTGAGGATCTTTTTCACTGGGTAAATCGTGTCATCTTTATCACAACCAGCAAGGTCGCAACCTTCATGTATTCCATTGTGTGGTCCGTATTGCATTGTAAGCACTGTACTGGACGAGCTTTGGACGCGATTTCTTACTATAGGAGATCCTCTTCTTCGCTATTCTATGCGGCTAAAGTGGAGGCTCTTCCGTCGTGGTGTAGGGATCATTATGTTCATATTGTTGATCCCTCCATACTACTCATTGCTATTTTTTAGTATACTTGTTTGACAAGATCTACTGCAGCCTGTTATTATTTAGGTTATAGGTTTATGTTACCTCATACCTATGCACTCTACGATAGTTTACAATTGAGTCTTTTGTCTCTTTATCTAAGTCAGTTAGTAACTTTTTGATAAATAGACTTAGAATCTTTAGATTAAATTCCTATACGGATTTTAACTTCGGTTCTTATTTATCTAAGTAATCATTTGAGCCTCTGGAAACAGTAGTTTTCAAATTCTGACCTTTTAGACAGTAATTCTGTTGGCTTCTCTTTTACTGAAGAGTCAGTGAGTTTCATGCACTATCGATGGATGATTTTCACTTTCGTAGTTTCGGAATCACTACTTCCTTTACTATTTAGGTTGGATTTTTGCATAAGAGTTAGGCTCCTAATATCCGGAACCTATTGTTATTTAGGTCCTTCCGTCTTCGTATGGGCATAGGCCTTTACTCTGTCCGGTTAGAGTTTATGTATTTATAAACAGATATCTGTTTATTACTACGGGCGTAAGCTTCTTCTGTCTTTGATGCCTAATAGAAGGACGTTACGCTCCATTCTATTGCTAATGGATTCAATTAACTATCGGTACTGCTTATGGTATATCATTGACTCAGCAGTTGTGCTTAAGATTTCGGCTCATGAAGTAAGAGTTCTTCTACATCTTGGGCTTACATTAATAGTGTCGCTATTATAGATTTTTGAAGGCTGCTCATTGCGCTCAGCCATCCACATTCATGAATTTTTATCTCAGAAATATCGAGTCCATTTCTGGAGGCCTCTATTGTTAGGTCTATTATCTACTGCTCAGAATGTCATTCACTTAACAGTTGCTACTATAGCTAGGTAGGCTGTCTGTTTCGGCAGTGACTCCGTTCTGCTGCCCTCTTCGCTCTGGGCTACTTGACCCAGGGCAAGAAAAAGGGGGGGGGAGGGTGTTCCCTTGGGTCACCTGTTTTACTATGAAAACAAGGGGATACCTCCTCCGGAGTTAGTAATTCTGAGCTGTTATTGGGATGGTTGTTTAGTGAGAAATTTATGTTTTAAAAATTCATTCAAGTCTTAGTTTTTAAAGTATAGCTTTTGAAAATAGCACGTGTCAACGGACATGATTATGCAATCCTCAGACACTTTTAAGGAGTATAAGAGTCTCTATTCTCTAGACTTACTTTATTTATTGGCTTACTTTAAAAATTATTAGTATAAGGATTATATTGGATATTAATAGAGTACATGGATGTATCATGCTCAATTTATATTATTGAGCGTATTCCATCTTGCTCTATGTCCTTGGCCCTCCAGCATTTTTACTATTCAGCTATGTGTGGGTCATTGGTACAGTATAAAAATGTTAAAAAATTTATAGTAATTTCTATATTTTTTATACTTACCAATGACCCAGACGGGGATGGCCTTCCCAGGAGTTGGGAACTCTTGCCTCCCCGCTGAGTACATAGCGCTTACCAGGCACAGGTTATTAGAATGATTAATGGCGCCAATTTCGGAACGTCCTTGACACTGCGCATGCGCAGTAGAGGTGAAGTGTGGAGGGCCATTCAGGACATGTTTTCTTTGGTTTTAGATGCAAATTTTGGGGATTGGGGGGCAAAATTTGTGTTTGGCCCTATATTTTAAGAGTTAGCACCAGCTATGTCTGGGTCATTGGTAAGTATAAAAAATATAGAAATTACTATAAATTTTTTAACTTTTCATCAAAGAAAGATGTTTTTACAATCTGCGGTTCATTATATTTCCTAACAATATTTTCAAATGTACGACATATTGTGGTGGTGTTGGACGTATTAAATTCTGTTCCATGATATTTGAAATGTGGATTTTTTTATACTGGATTATAATACCTTTCAAAAGTAAGTAGTCTATCATTTCATATAAAAAATACATAAAAACTCTATAGAATTTGCCTGTGTACGAAACGTCCTTTGATATATGTATGAAACATTTTTGTTTGTATACAAAACAGTCAGTGTACAATACGCCTGTGTACGAAACGACAATAATCCATCCGAGAGCCCCTCGTTGTCTGACATTCATCATTGAAAAACAAATTTTAAAATGAAAGATTTTAAAACAGTTTTTTTTAGCTCACCTACTTCTATTGAAGTGGTGAGCTATTGTCATAACCTCGCGCATCAGCGTCGGCGCCCGGTGTGTCCAATATTGTAAGATTTAATGTTAAGGTTAATTTCTCAAAGATCAGTGGGCTCAGGCCTTTGATATTGCATAAGTAGGTGGTAGGGGACTATCAGAACAGTATTTAACCCTAATACTACTACTTTTTTCCAAATTTCACCTAAAATTTTCTGCCAAAACTTGTAAGAATTTGCGTTTAGGTGTTGTAAGAATTTGCGTTAAAGTCAGCTTTTGTGCAGATTGTGCTGCTTTAACTTCTCATTACTGTTGATTTTCATATTTCAATAACAACTGTAGGTATTAACCCTACTGTATGCAGAAATTTAATGGAAATTTTCTTTTTTTTCAGTCAAAATTTTCATATTTTTCTCGGACTTAGTAAATTTTAAGTTGTAAAACTTTGTAAACTTTGTGTTTAGGTGAGTTGTGTTTCTGTGTGTCTTTCCAGGCAATTAATATTCTACGCTTGGGTTACTGAACTCCATTGCAGTAATATTTAACCCTCATTACATGCATATTTGAGGAATTTGAGGCTGATTTTCTGCCAAAACTTGTAAGAATTAGGGTTTAGGTGTTGTAAGAATTTGCGTTAAAGTCAGCTTTTGTGCAGATTGTGGTGCCTTCACCTCTCATTGCTGTTTATTTTCTCATTTCAGTAACTACTTTAGGTATTAACCCTACTGTATGCAGAAATTTAACTGATTTCTTCTCTTTTTTTTCAGTCACAATGTTCACGTTTTTCTCTGACTTACTCAATTTTAAGTTCTAAAAGTTTGTGTTAAGGTGAGTTCTGTTTCTATGTGTATTTCCAGGCAATTGATATTGTACACATGGGTTACTGAACTACATTGCGGTAGCGTTGCGCCCTCATTACATGCATATTTGAGGAATTTGAGGGGGATTTTTGGGACTTATATTCACTTTCTTTAAAAAAATTTTTTTTTAACTTTTTTTTTTTATTTAATACTTTCTCATACTTGTTACTAGTAACATTAAGGCTTATTTTAGTTGTTGATGTGATGTATTTTTGTTGGGACTTAATAGTCACTTTCTTGAACGCATGTTTTTCCGCAACTCCTCTTTAACCAATGAATGTACTTCAATTACAATTTCAGTGATTCTTCATAACATAATGCCATTTTGCACCTCCTATTTTATTTTTTTTTGATCTGATGTATTTTTATTTTGTAAAAAATAAATTTATGAAAGCCTTTCCTAATTCTTATTTATGATTTAATATCTGGCCTCACGATTCATATTCTTTATCATAAACATTTCTAAAAGAAAAAAATGCTTTTATATCCAATGATTCTATGTTGAATTGATATATAATAAATGCAGAAATATAGACTTTCCAAAGCCATCACATAAACCACATTAATCATTTGATGCCTAGTTAATGATTTATATTAACTAAATATTAGGCATGTTACATTGGAACGACATTATCAAGCGCGAATGTAGGTGAGCGTTGGGATGTAACATCCCTCTTGTTATGTCATACGTTCATACTTTTAAACAGTTCAATAAAATCAAAACATGGTTTTTCTGAAACACGTTGGTAAAGAACCGAACAGTCAATTTATTTTGGAAGCTCCATTACTTGCACTGGGGGATTTTTTCTGCATTATAATCTGCAATTAACAACACCTCATCAAAGAGAAGAATGTCAAATTTGTCTGTAGAAGATTGTTATATTGACAGGCACGTGCTCACTGCTACCCATGCAGAAAACAACCTGCAGTGCACTTGACTGTTGGCAGTTTGTTACAAACACTTATCCTCTGCCTGACAGCCCAAGCGACCGCAATAACTGTTCATTGAACATTCTAACACCTTAACCCTTTCATGTTACATTGAGTACACATCGTTGTAAATCGACAAATGTTTGGCAGCTTTGACAATGCTTGTGTCAGCAAAAGAATTCTAACGTATCACGGTCAGATACTATTTATTTTCCCGACGCTATCCTGTAAACTAAAGGTATAGCGATTATCCGTTTAACAGCTTTCCAACTGGTTTCGCCAATAACCGGTTGCAAACCAGTTATCCGGCTAACCGTTTCAGCACTAGTGATTTGTGGACATAAATAAGACAACATTGAACTGAACTTTTGTGTATTTCACAATCTCGGGTACATAGATTTTGAACATGGATTGTAGGGAAAGTTTGAAATGCGGATATAACAATTGTTTTGGGGAATGACATGAAAAACAGACACTGCATGATAGAAATAATATGTGGGATGTACTGACCAATTGAACTTGTTTATGGAGGCATGCTTTCTACTCCATTGTAAAATATAAAGATAAGAACCCACAATAATAATATAATAATAATAACACTTTGGTCAGCCGCTGATTTGTTGCGGTTCTCGGACGAGAAGGCCATGGTTACTCCCAACTGCCTCCCTATTCCCACGCTTCTCCTCTCCTCCCAACACTCGGAGACGAACTGCGTGATGATATCCCTTGTCCCATTCTTCCCAATCTCTCCAATTAGCATATTAACCCTCTCCTTTGAGTGTCTCCCTAACCGCATGTCCTTCATTCTCCCATCCCACTTCCCCATTATACTCCCAGTGAATCTCATTCTTTTAGACTGATACTTTGGGCATTCTAGAAGAAAGTGTTCCAGGGTCTCCACCATGTCCAAGTTACACATCTGGCACTTCCTTTCACCGTCTTTCCCAATTTTTCCCCTCAGCTCCAGGGATCGCGACCTCAGCTTGAACAACAGTGACCCCCCAAAGGTGCCATCAAGGTACTCTTCAAAACCTGGCTTCTCTTTATCACGAAGGCCACCCAAAGACCTCTTTGATTTGACCCCCTCTCGCCAATTACAGTTACAATCCTCCATGACCCTTTCTCTGACGATTTTTTTACTCTGGTTTGCCCCAACGTCCAGGTCCGAGATCTCCAATGAGTAGTTCTCTACTAGCTCCCTCACTTGGACCATCCACCCCGTTTTGATATTTGAGTTGAAAATTCTCAGGAACATTACTTTACACCATCGGCTGTCAGGGAGATTTACCAAATAATTAAGATAACCAAGCTTCAACAGGTCTATCCTGTCCTTGATCCTCATCCAGCCAAGCTCACCCCTGATTGCTTCTAGCGCTGCGGCATTACTCGACCCCGTTATCCATCGGCCTGCATCGTTCTGCAGGATTTCCAAGCTCTTAACGGCTGTCTGGTTTAGGGGTACCACTTCCGTACCGTATGTTATACTTGGCAGCCCCACCATTTCCCAAATGGTTTTCCCCACGAAAACCTTATTGAAACTGTTTCTCCCTATAAGTTTCATTTGGTTAAGGATTCGCTTCCCCTTCAGAATCAATTTATTTGTGTGGTTCCGGTAGATGCCTCTTCCTGTAATGTTTATATTTACCCCCAAATACTCATAATCACCTGTCTCTCCCACGCTGAGAAGTTTGCTGCTCCCTTCCGGAATGCAGAACTCACCCACTCTCCACCTTTGTGTGGGGTCCACTTTGCGGCCCATAGGTATAACTTTGCTCTTGCTTTCATTAAGTTCGAGTCTCCATTTGCTCCCATATTTCCCAACAATTCCCAGCATTTTCGTTAGCCCCTCTTTGCTTTCTGACACTAGAACCATATCGTCTGCAAAAAATAGCCCAGGGATCTTCAAGTCCCCAACTGCTACCCCCTCCTCGCTACACAGGAGTTCATCTCCTAAACCTTTGATGTACAATGCAAACAGGATTGGCGAAAGGATACACCCCAGTTTTAGGCCTATCTCCATAGGCACACGTTTCGTTGTAATGTTATCCAGGCTAAGTTCACTCTGTACATCTTTATATAATGCTTTTATAATTCCAACAAACTCGCCTCCTAAGCCCATAGCCTCCAGCTTGCGCCACATACCTTCCCTCCATACTCTATCGTATGCCTTTTTGATATCCAAAAAGGCCATAAACATCTTTTTCTTTTTTGCTTTCGCAGATTCTATCATTTGGGATAGTGTGCAAAGATGGTCAGTAACTCTCCTTCCCTTCCTGAAGCCATTCTGGATTTCTCCCAAAAAACCCTTCTCCTCAATCACCTCCTCTAGTCTCCCATACAGGACTCTACAGAAAACCTTTCCAATGTTGCTACTGACAGAGATCCCTTGATAGTTATCCAAACCGTCTTTTTCCCCCTTTTTGTGAATAAAAAGCACTTTACTTTCTCTCCACTCCTTTGGGACCTCTTGATTTTCTATGGCTAGATTGAATAGGGCAGTTAGGCTTTCCACGAGTTCCTCTCCCCCTTTTTTGATAAACTCATTAGGAATTTCATCCACTCCTCCCGCTTTTCCATCCCTTAATTTTGATATCACCTTTCGCATCTCCTGTGTTTTAATTTCACTGCACACGAAGCTCGATAGGTTTTCTTCGACCTGATTCGGACACTCTGGTGGGCTCCCCATGCCCCATCGCTTATCGTTTACCTTTTCCCAGTGCTTGACTAGTTCGGATGCGACTTGATCTTGCTCGTCTGTAACTCTGCCATCTACTTTAATACTCTGTGGGTTACTTCCTTTGTTACGTTTATTCACCCATTTCCAAAATACGTTCGAACTCGACCCCCCTGTCTGTCTTATCGTCCTAATAAGACTGCCATTTCGTACTCTCCGATTATCGTCTTTAATCTTATTTACTTTATTTCGTGCTTGGTGGTATTCTTCCTTAGCAACTGTGGCCTCATTGCTTTCCACCCCCTTAAGTTTTCTACTTTTCCTGTATGCAGCACATTTAGCTTTTCTTCCCTTTATGGCCCTTTTCAGTTCTTCGTTCACTCTGTACCCAAGTTCCCGTGTTGGCACCCTGACCTTTCCTACACTTTCTTTTCCCGCCTCCACCAGGCTCGCAACTATCACGTCAGCCATCTTCTGGACACTGCCCCTCTTGGGTACGGTTGCAAGCTTTGGTTTCAGTTTTTCATTGAACTTCGACCAGTCAGCATCTTTTTTGAGTTCCCAAATCTCCTTAGAGCTTCCTTTGCTTTTTACTAGAGTTTTGGCCCTGATCGTCACTGTAATCAAGTTGTGATCACTATCCACCTCCATTTTACCCTCATCATCCACTTCTACCCCTATCACCTCCCTCCATAAATTAATATCTGTGAGGATGTAGCCGATTATTGATTTTCTGTCGTTCCTCTCCCAGGTCCATTTCCCCATACACCTCGCGTCCCTGTTCAGAATCTTCAGACCGAGCTCGTTTTGAAGTTCAACAGTTTCCTTCCATTCCTGTTGACTTTATTGTCCCCACCCTCTATGCCTTCTTCATCATTACCTATATGGCCATTAAAGTCACCCATCAGAATTATACCGAGCCCCTTGTTTTGTAGTTCGGTGATATTGGACCTTAGTGTTGAGTATATCGAATCATTCCATTCGGGTTTGCTTCCCTCCACCGCACAATACACAACCCCAAGGGCAATACTTTTGTTTTTCAGACTGATCCTTACCCATCCAATTTCTTTCGATACCTCAGCCGGGGTGCTGATGTTTTCCAGGTCTGTGATCAGCGATGGTTTTAAATCCTCTTTAATGTACATGCCTATCCCTCCCCCTTTTTTCTGGCCTTCCGTCCGCCCTACACCTATCCATACGTACCCCCTTACTTGGTCTACCCGTTCCTCATGTCTTACCCACGTTTCGCTTAAGCCGATGACATCAAACTCCTCTGCCTCAATCAATGTAGCAATTTCACTTACTTTCCGGTAGAGACCCTGGATGTTGCTATAACCCACTTTCAGGGTGTCAAGGTTCATTGGCTTCCGCCTACTGGTCCCATTATTATCTAATCCCTGTATGTTTGTATATCCTACTTTGTGTACCTGTGCTTTCCTTGGGAAGCTATTCCTATTGATTTGGATTTTTGGTCCCTTTTCCTTATCCCCCTTGTCCCAATTTTTACACCTATGGTTCATGACACATTTCCTGTGATTATTCCCCCCTTCACTGACTCCCCCCCCCCCCCTCCCTATACCAAAAAAGGCTCCACCACCTGCAACATATTTCTTCCTAAAACCTCTGTACCCCTTGGGCTAAGATGGAGACCATCCCTTCCATATAGGTCATTTCTCCCCCAAAACGACCCCCAATTGTCTACAAAGGGTATCCCAAGTTCCTTACAATACTCCCCAATTCCTCGTTGGTCCCAATGATCCGCGAATTAGCTCGCACCCACCACCTAGTACTGGGAGAAGCCCCGAAACCACTACCTGTGCATTCTTGGCATTCAGTTGAGTTATTAAGTCCTGAATGTAATTACCTGAATATGTGTGAAAGGTACCAATTGAGCTGGAGGTATTTCATGAATTTGTCCCATTTGTCAAGTGACACCAAACCACTTTGCAGCAAGGTGTTCCAGCATGGGACAGGTTGTTCCAATCTATGAAATACGCACAGACTCAGGTATACTCAGAGGGCCAGAGGTATTCAAATGATGTCACTTGAACACCTAGCCTATTGTTCTATCGTGTATTTCAAGTTGCTTGCATACCCCCAAAAGACGATGAAGCCAGGTGTAAGGCCAGGTGTAAGGTGAAATAATGTAATAAGATGAATATAAGCAGCCTCAGCAGTGGTGGGATAATCATCAATAAGGATAAACATGTGCATATTATGTTATGCAGAACAGAAAGTTATATTAAGTGGGAAACGCTACATGTGCAAAGCACTCTGCACATGAAGGAATAATGGATTATTATGCCCCCGACCTTTGAAGGAGGATTCTGGGTATCTAGTGGAGACCTCTATCCACCTCTCCGCACAAACGTTTTGGATTGTAATTTCAAAGCCATCAGATGGATTTGGATCTCCTGTGGTATGCTGATAGACCTGCATGGGGGAACAGATATGCACAAGGAGCAGTTACACAACACACGATATAAAAATGTATTATTGTAATGATTGATTTTTTTATAATTTTTAAAAAAATTCAACAAAACCATATCATGCGACCCCTCATTGGAACGAGCGTGATGAGCTTTGTTTATTTTTATACTATCACTCACTGGCCCAGACTAGCTGTTGCTAACTCAAAAATATCTAGGGCCAAACACATATTTTGACCTCCCCCCCCACCCAATCCCCAAAATTTGCATTCAAAACCGAATATTAAAAGTCCTATCTGGCCCTCCATACATTTACTCTCCACGCATGCAGAGACGTCAGGAATTGACCGGAATTGGCGCCAACATCATTCTTTGTTTGGCCCTCAGTCAGACAACAACAAACTGACATCTGTGCTTTTAAATCTCAGTTTTAATGATGCCAGACACAAATCAATGGTTAATTTGGTGGATCCAAGGACACAACTGGATGAAGGAAGGAAGAAATGGTGGTTTGAAACGTTCAGGGCTGTAACTTTATAATTTTTATAAAAATTATTTCATATTCCCCATTTTCGGGACATGGACCTGATGTCATCATTCTTGCTAATGATTTTTCCCACTGTTAAGTGTTCCTTCCCTATCCTTCCGTGAAGCCCCCCCCCCCCCCCCCCCCCAGTTAAACTTCCAAGCTTTTTTGGCTTGTTTTATTGAATTTTTTCTATAAATTTCTTGGGAGTTTAACATGTTACACAGAATGTTTATTCTGTATATCCCATGGTTACGTCCTCATCCTAGGGGTGTTTAGGCGTTTTGGTCATGCATCATACATCCGATGTATCGTTTTTTCTTCTGATGAAGATCTTGCTTTACATAGGATAGTTTAAAATCTATTACTGACTTCAGGCCGTGTTGCCTGGGGTCTTGTTTCCGGTTTTCATTCTGACGTTGTTTACATTGACAACGCTCTATTTATATATATGTAGTATCCTATTTATTATCTTGGTAGGACTGTTGTAAGATACATTAAATATTCCAGTAGTGTAGCAATTAATTTTTTTGATAATAAAATTTTTTTTATCCACACCTAGGCTCTATCGGGATACATTTGGGCTCATTGTTCCCTTTGGGGCTCTTGTCAAAATTTTTTAAAAAATTTTTTTGTGTAAATTATTTTTCGATTTATAGTTTGAATGTTATTTGTTATGTATCTTTTTCTAATATTTAATGTGGAGTTGGTGGGAATACGATCGACTTTATTTTGCTTCATTATGATAGCATATTGCTCAAATGCAAGGCGAGGAAGCCTTTCCTCTGATTTACATGTTGGTTGCCTTTCTTGTAGTCGATGTACTCCCACTAATTCTTACTCAACATGTGTCGGATAGGATGGCAATCGTTGGAGACAGGTGTCACGGTACGCTGTTAGCAGCGAGAAGCCGCTGCCGGTCTTCTCACCATAGAGTCATTCTCGTTTCTTAGTTGCTATTTCAGAGGAACAAGGACATGGTGACGTGACACCTAGACAGAGTGTGTGGCCGTCGTTGCATTCAGATGATCAAACAGAGCTAGTGGCAAGGTGCTCATGAACATTGGGCAGGGCTATAAGCCACAAACCAGTGATTTCAGTTCCCTATCGCCAGCTAGCTCGATCGGTGAAGCATTACTCCATCCGTGGGTACCGTGACACTGGGTGTGTCCGTTGTGGTCTAAGAGGTGGATTGGGTAGAGCGAGTACCTTATATAAACAGGCTCACCCAGCGATGACGGAACAGAAGAAGAGGCTGGCAAGTTCATTGGGGAACTCGGCGAGTTCTGAAAGGACCGTGAGCTAGATAGCCCCCTCTCTTTTGAAACAACATCTGGAGCCAGATGTGGTGATCGGAACTTGCCTCAGTCAGAGCATACGTCCGCGTCTCCCGTCCGGGACGCTCCGTTCAGTTCACAGCCGGCGCCCACTACAGTTTTGGCTTCTGCATCGGCATCTTCCAAGCACACACGGCCGTACCTTAGCTACACGACTTCAGATATCCAGCCTACATCACGGAGAATGGACCACTCATCATCGGGAAGTCGGACCATCTAGTAGCTAAGGAGACGAGGCCTCATTTATCGGAACATCCAGAGAAAAGAGTCATCTCAGACACACCGTCCCGGGATCAGCAGGCGGCCAGGAAACAGTAGACCGCTGCTCCTCAGGCCTCCTAACGGACTTTCTGTCACAGTTTGCGCAGCTCATTGCAGCATCCCAGCAAGTGCAGAAGCAGCTGACGGCAGTCTCAGAACCTGAGCTGTCGGATGGTGCTGGGTTAGTCCGTCCAGTCATCTGCAAGTTCAGATGCCGCTGATCGTGAATTTCAACTGATTCAGACGGATGGTGAAAGGGATACGGAGGAGGATTACCCTTCCCTTTTGGAACCACACGTGGTTGCGATGGATGCAATCCATCAACACTACCCTGAATTTGTTCCAGCAAATCAGAATGCTGCGACTACTAGGAAGAAACCGCTGGCATCCTTGGATGCTGACTTTATCTGGACAAAGGAGGAGGTCATGTCTTTTCCGGTTCAGTCTAGACAGGTGTCGCAGGCCTGTGGTCATTTAGATAATGCCATATTCAACTTTCCAGTGCGAAGAAGAAAGGCGGTTTCTTGTCATCATCTTCCCTAAATTTACCGTTTGTTGGACTACGTTCATTTAAAACAGTCGGGGAAGATGTATAGAGAGTTCCTCTGCGTTTGGATGAGTAGGCTGAGGACCTAGTCATGGCCTTGCCTTCATCATTCGCATGGACACAATTGAGACGGCAATTTCTTCATTCAGAGCGAATTTAGACACAGTGTCTTATGCAGATCACCTTCAAGAGCTCTGGTGCAATGTCTCAATGGAAAGGAATTTGAGGACGTTCCTACCTCTTTAAGAGTCCTTTCCAGGGCTATTATGTTTATCACGTTTAACTCTGCCTTAACAGTGGCTAATTTGGAGTTAATCAGATGTGACAGAGCCCTTGTGTCGTCATCTTTGATAGATGACAAGGTGAAAAACTCTCTACGGGTCGCTCCGCTATCCAGACACTAAGTTTTTGACAATAAGCTTTCATTGGTTTATGACCAAGCTACAAGCTTTCATTGGTTTATGACCAAGCTACAAAGAAAGCATCAATACTCTGCCCCTTACGTCGGCATCTAATCGACCCGCAGCAGCAGAAAAGAGTAAGGGAGGACGTCCTGGACAGAAATCGTCTAAAAGGGACTCCTCATGTATAGTAAACCCTCCTATAATTACTCGAGGGATCGTCAATACAGCAACCCAGAAAGGGGGGCGTAGGTCTGATCGAGACTACCGGTCAGATGCCCCTAAGTCGGTGGTTCAAGGCTCTTTGCGAGGGGGGACGTGGTTTCTCCTCCTGTAAGCCTTGTAGGTACTACAGGTGATGGTTAGGACCTCTATTGCTTGGTAGTTGGCGGATGGTATCAAAATTCACATCAAACTGGATAACTATTACGGCAGACCAGTAGGCGAGAAGTGTGGTCTCGGACGGCCTATGGCTATCTTTCCAAGAGAAACCACCATTAACCCTTTCAACACTGGGCCCTGGAAGGTATCATTTCAGGCAATACTGTCAACGGCGAAATGGGCGAAACCACCCTGGTTTTTTGGGAGGTTCGGTAATAATTTTATCCATCAGCTCTGTCAAGCTGTTAAATTAAATTATTACCGAACCTCGCTTCACATTTTTTGCTCTGTATATCGTCTGATCGTCCACTACCAATTTTATCTTCACGCAAAAATTTATGCACACCGGGTTGAAAGGGTTAACATGATGTCTGTAAAATACAAAACTTCCGTCAAATCCTTGCATAAGAATCTCTCCAATCGGAGGTAAAGGCTCTCTTGGCAATGGAAGCAATAGAGGTTGTTGAGAACCAAGATTCTCTAGGATTCTACAGTCACCTGTTCCTCGTACTGAAGCCAGACAGCTTGTTCCGACCGGTAATAGACTGGAGCTGGAAAACAAGTTTATCATGGCTCTAGAAGTTTATTTATGGTAATCATTCAGTTGGTAAAAGCGAGCATTCGAGTGATCGAACTAAGGATCCATACTTTCATGTCCTGGTGTATCCAGCATTCAGAAAGAACCTACGGTTCGTCGTTCAAGGGATATTATTTCAGTTCCGAGTGATGTGCTTCGGTCTGAATCTAGCGTCCTGGGTGTTCACTCGAATAATGAACTCGGTAATGTCTCGCTTCCGAGCTCATTCGTCTGCGGTACTGTCGTCTTACTTGGATGACATTCTTCAGAGATACGGCATCAACTACTCTTCAGAAGGGAATGAGCTAGACTCACAATAATCTGGTTCATCTGCCGTTACCCAGAGCGAAATTAGTCAGTTGTTATGCTCGCTTTCGTCTTTGTATTGTTTTAACAGATCTAGTAAACAAAAGGTCCAGATTTGGGTAGATATTCAGTGGTTAACTCAGGGAGTTCCGCTGCAGCTGCTGGATCCGGCTTTCACGATTATGAAGGATGCGAGTCAACAGTTTGGGGCGTGACCCTGAGCCCGACAGACTCGAAATGCCAGGGTCTTTTGGACCCTCGGTTCCTGGAGACACACATAAACATCCAAGAAATGATGTCAATTTGGTTAGCGCTACAACAGAGGATTCATTATAGTGGACGTGCATGTTCAGATATTGTCGTACAACTCGACAGTGGTAGCGGTACATCAGGAACCAGGGCAGCACCCATTCATTTCCGTTATGCCAACTAACGGAGAAGTTTTTTCTATTACGTCATGTATCATCATGTTCATCTTTCTATCTGTCATATACCGGGTCGTCTGAACGTACTAGCAGACTCGCTCCTCGGAAAGGTCGCCTGTTGCAATTGGAATGGACACTCAACAAGCGAGTATTTGGACAGTTTTCCTACCAGTGGGATCTCCCCATGATAGATCAGTTTCTGACGCACCGGAACAATTAGTTTCCTTCGTTTGTGTCACAGTAGACGCTCTGCTGATCTCATGGGGTTAGATGATAGGATAAGCGTATCCTCCAATTCATTGGATTCAGTAGATTATGTTTAATATCAAACAGTCTCGTTGTGAATCTTATTAGTAGCACCTCTGTCGTCACAGAAACCTTGGATCAGTTTTCTCAAGTGTCTGTTATGGGACGCTCCCCAGAAGCTTCCTCCATGAGAGGACCTTCTTTTTCAGGGGATGTTTTTGTTCTTCACATCCTTCTCCCCCCATAGTGGCATAATGGAGTCGTTTAGGCATGAGGGAACCATTGCAGTCCCTATATTATCTGATGAATAACACAGGAAAGATTTTCTTATCAACCTACTCACAATTGTTTACTACAGGCTTGCACTACAGTGGAAGTCCCTAACTCGGATAAAATACTCTCTATTTTTGTCTTTCCCAAGCAAGTTGGGAAAGAAAAGTGGTGCAAAAGCACCAATAAAAATAAGCCAAAACTGGGTCGAGTGCAACCGGCGCAGACCCAGTACGGGACGCTCTCTCCCAAGTAAAACTCCACGACTTCCGTTGCCAGTGTGCATATACCGTCTCTAAAGACTCATTCTTTTTAAAATCCGCTTCGTGTCGAGATGTTTTTGCACGCTTATCAGTGTTCCACCAGCTCGATGTTTGATGATTCCTGATTCATTATACCGCAGTGTATCCTTTGTATTCTCAGGAACAGTGTTTTATATATTCTCTTTTCTATTATATGTCCATAATGTATATTTATTTGCTCTCTCTCGAGTCGCGCGCGAATTTCGCGTGCCACGCGGTTCGGACTTAGATTTTTTCACAATTATTGTTAATGCTTTTTTGCAAAATTTTCTAATTGTGTTAGAGTTAGGTGTCAGCGGGGTACCACTCCTGCAGTGTTTCTTCTTTCTTTTGAGAGTAGTCTTCCTGTTGGGTGGTTCCCGGTCGACCTTCTGGGGTCTTTGTTTCTGTCACCTTTCTCTCTTCTTTGGGGGTGTTCTGTTTTCTCATCTCACCTTCTCTGCTCCTCTCACCTCTTTCATGCCCAGGACAATTCCCTGTGGGCAATGTCTGCTGCCAAAGAATGTGGACGATGTACATTCGTCTTGTTCCTCCTGTAATGGGTGTTCGGCCGAGCGGCCGTGTGGTGTCTGTGGAACATGGTCTTCCACCTTCTGGGCGTCAGTAAACCGTGTCATTCGTTCTCGTGGCCGTGCCTCCCGCTCCCGCGGGAAAGGAGAACGTGGTCGTTCGGGGCCTCCCGAGCCGACTTTGTCTGGTGAGAGTTATTCCTCCTCCATGGGGGATGTGCAGTCTTTTCCTGTGGTGGATACTGCGGGAGCCGTTGAGTGTTCTGGTGTACAGATGCCTGGTTCCGGGACTACGGTCCCCCTCCAGTCGACATCTGAGGCTGTCACTAGGGTTGTGACTCCTCCTTCGGAGCCGAGCCGGTGTGCTCTCTCCACTAATTCACCAGCCTCAACGACTCTCGATGTATCTACTACTGCTGCTGGCCCGTCTGCTTCGTTATCTGTTTCAGCCGGCCTCGGCTTTTCGCTGCAGGGGACTGCAGGACTGTCCGATACTGTAGACATGGGATATCGGCCTCAGCCTTCCCTGACTTCAACTCGGCGAAGTCGGGAGGGGCTGCCGGCCGAGCCCATCGCTGTGGTCTCTTCGCCGTCGAGCACCACAGTTGTGTCTTTGGATTCGGATGTTCGTAGTGGAAACACTATGAACTCCGTGGCGTTTCCGTCTACTCACTCTGGTCACACGACCAGTTTTGGGGGACCAACGCCTTTTGTGCAGCCTGGACCTTCTGCCCCGCAGAGGTCCGCGGTGACTTTCATGAGTTCTCGCAATATTGATCCTCAGGGTGCATCGTACCCCTATACACGTCTGCCTTCAGATGTTTCGGCTGCCGCCCGTCGTCCCGCGTCGGGTGTTTTGGAGGATCGTGACCCTTCGCTGGTTAAGAGGGTCAGAGGTGAAGCCACTTTGCCGGTTCGCTCCCCTGTCGAACCGGTCGGTACAGGCAGTGAGCTTAGGGAGGCCCTCTCCTTACTCACTCAGGTTCTTTCTAAGAGCCTTCCTGTTGCTTCCAGCGAGGCTATGGGTGGTTTCCAGGCGCCTCCTATGGCGCCGCCTCCCGGGATTGGAAACAGGCCGGTTTCCGATTCCTCTGGTGTCCCGACACCATGGGAGGCATCGGCTGGTTTGCCCACGATGGGCTATGTGTCTTCCGACTCTGGGGAGGAGTCCGACATGCTTGAGGTCGAGGGCCAGCAGTCTTCGGACTTGGGGGCGGCTCTTGACTTTGTGTTTGGGTTTCTGCCTGAGCTCAAACCTGCTAACCAGCCGACAGTGTCAGCCTGGCCGCGATCATCGGTAGCGCGCCAACAGCCTATGGAGCAACCTGCTTCTGGGCGCCTTCGACCATGCCAGTCGGTACAGGTGGTTGAGGCTTTTTCAGCATTGGATGCCAAGCTGAATTCCAAGGCTTTGAAGACTTCGTTCTTCACCAGGGTTGACACCTTTTTGCCTCCTGTGCGTTATCGTTCCTACGATTCCGCCAATCCGTCAGTCTGCCAGGCTTTGACGGTTCTGGATCAGGACTCCACTTCCCTCGGGCTTTCCAAGCCCAAGTCTGCCGTCATTCCAATGACGACTCTGGAGTCCACGTTGGGCTTATCTAGAGAGATGCTTGGCATGCTTTCTCTCTCAGATCACATCTTCTCAGCTTTGGCTGCTTATCTGCCTCCAGATAAGTTTGACGAGGTACAGGCTCCTTTGCGTGTGCTGTCCAAGGCGCTTATGCACCTTACTCACACGCATGCCTGTAACACGGCCAATTTGGAATTAGTTCGAAGGGACGCTGTGCTGGACACAGGACGATCCCTTCCCGAGGAGCAGCGTGCTACTCTTCGATCTGCTTCTTTGGCAGGTCCGCAACTTTTCCATGGTTCCGTGTCGACGGTCCGGGATGACGTCCTACGTCATTCCAAAGATCAGCTGCTGTTTCGTCAGCTTGATCAGCCTTCTCGGGGAGGCAAGGGCCATTCCAAGCCTAACAAGTACCCTTCTGCTTCCTCTGTGAAGCAAAAGGCTGGTCCTTCTGCCGCCGCCTCTACTTCTTACTCACGGGGTAAAGGTAGGGGTCGGCAGAATCGAGGGAAGTCTCAGGATTCTTCATTTAGCAGAGGAGGTGGTTTCTCCTCTCGCGGGCCTCGTCGGGGCTCGAAATGAAGGTCCTCACCTCGACTCGTCCCAGGTTGGAGGAAGGATAGCAGAGCTTGCAGACCATTGGACCACCATCACATCCGATCCATGGGTGTTAGATGTTGTTCGGTCCAGGCTGCGCATATCCTTCCGACGGCACCCCACTCTGTCAAGGGTGCCTCTTCCAACCACAGTTCCTTCAGACGTTTTACGTCGGGAACTTTTGTCCACGGAGATTGCCAATCTCCTGGCAAAGGGGGCGATCGAGGTCGTCAAGAACGTTCAGTCAGTGGGTTTCTATTCCCGCCTGTTCTTGGTGCCGAAGTAGGACGGCCGACTCCGACCGGTTATCGATCTGAGTATCCTGAACCAGTCTATCATTGCTCCCAAGTTCAGCATGGAGACTTTCAGGTCGGTCCGCCAATCAATTCACCAGGGAGATTTCGCAGCCAGCATCAACCTGCGAGACGCTTACTTCCACGTTCCGATGCATCGGGCGTCACGGAAGTATCTCAGGTTCGCTTTTCTGGGGCGAGTTTACCAGTTCAAGGCCATGCCTTTCGGCCTCAACCTGGCTCCTTGGGCGTTCACCAGACTGATGTCGCATGTGATAGCGTTCCATCGCACACAGTCCAGGGTGACTACTTCGGCATATCTGGACGATATCCTCCAGAGGCATTCCAATGCTGCCTTACTGGAATCGGATTTCGCCACTCTGTTGAGCTTGCTCACGTCGCTAGGATTCAGAGTCAACGAGGAGAAGTCGGACCTGGTCCCTTCTCAGTCGTTTTGTCATCTGGGGATGTCTTTCCAAACCAAATTCAATTTGGTGGCTGTTCCCCAGGCCAAGGCTGTGATTCTCTCAGCTTTTGCTCTGACTCTGTCCCAGTCCAGGTCCGCGACCGCTCGGAGTTTTCTCCGGCTGATCGGTCTCTGCGGTTCGGTGACGGATCTCATTCCTCTAGGTCGGCTGCGTGTCAGACCTCTCCAACACTTTCTGCTCAGTCGTTGGAGACCGAATGTAGATTCTCTGGATCAGGTGCTTCCGTTTCCGGACTCTCTGTATCCTCACCTTCTTCCCTGGACAGATGTTCAGTGGATTACGCAGGGTGTTCCGCTGGACTTACCCATGTCCGATCGCGTTCTGACGGCAGATGCCAGCGATCTCGGATGGGGTGCGACGTTGGATCCTCTCGGTCTTTCCCTGCACGGGATGTGGGACCAGGATCAAGCAGCTCTACACATCAACCAGAAGGAGCTTCTTGCTCTTCTTCTGAGTTTCAGGCAGTGGATCCCTCACCTGTCGAATCGCCAGGTCCTTCTACTATCCGACAATTCGACAGTGGTTGCTTACATTCGGAACCAGGGCGGCACACACTCGCTTCCGATGTACGAGTTAGCTCGGGATCTTTTACTGCTCGCTCAGGATGTTCACGCCGGAGTGGTTGTTCGTCACATTCCCGGTCGTCTGAACGTCCTAGCCGACTCCCTGTCCTGACAGGGCAGGGTTATTTCCACCGAGTGGATGCTTCACAGGGCAGTGTTCCAGTCGCTTTGCGATCTCTGGGGACGTCCCCACATCGACCTCTTTGCGACTCGTTGGAACCATCAGGTGGACACTTTCGTGTCCCCGTGTCCAGATCCTCTGGCTTTTGCCGTGGACGCTCTGTCACTCGATTGGAACGGTCTAGTCGGCTATGCCTTCCCGCCGGTTCCGATTCTTCCTCAGGTTCTCGCCAAAATTCGAACCTGCAGTTGTCGAATCATTCTGATCGCTCCCCTGTCGCCTCAGCGGGTGTGGATCAATCAGCTCCGCTCGCTGATGGCGGCGGTTCTGGCACGTCTCCCGCTACGTCGCGACCTTCTTTGTCAAGGTCGCCCGAGGAGGTTTCACGTCGACTCGACTTCATTGTGCCTTCACGCATATCTTTTGTCAGGTCCTGTCTCCTCCGTAGAGGTTTTTCGAGACGAGCAGTGGAGTGCATTTCTTCTTCAAGGAGGCACTCCACTGGTTTAGCTTATGCAGCTAAATGGAAGGTCTTCTGTCGATGGTGTGCTGATCACTCTGTTGATTATGCCAATCCTTCGATTTCACAGATTGCGGAGTTTCTGGTATATCTGTTTGATTCTCGGGGTCTCCAGCCTGTTACCATCAAGGGTTACAGGTCTATGCTTTCAGAGACTTTTTCTTATGTGGGGAAGCGTCGTATCGGCACTATTCCTTACCTCTCCAAGCTTGTTCGGCACTTTTCTTTGAAAAGGCCTCGGACTTTGCAGCTTACTCCACGATGGAATCTTTTGTGGGTACTGCTTTGCTTGGGGGGGGGGGGGGGGGGGGGGGGGGCACCGTTCGAACCTTTATCCCAGGTGGATATGCAATTTCTCACATATAAGACGGCTTTTCTGATGGCATTTGCTTCGGCCAGACGGGTTAGTGAGCTTCACGCCCTCTCGGTTGACCTGGCCTTTTTTAGGAGCTCTCCCAACAGTGTTACTTTTACCACTGATTGCTCCTTTTTGGCTAAGAATCAGTTACCAGATACTACTCCTCCTCCTATCTGTATCAGGGCTCTTCCCTCTGTTGAGGGTACTCGCCCTTTGCTCTGTCCGGTCCGTGCTATTCGCATTTATCTTGATCGGACACGCTTCATACGGAAGGGCAGAAAACGTTTTTTTCTGTCTCTCATTCCGGGTCGACAGAAGATCTCTCCTCAATCCATTTCTCGATGGATTTGTCTTGCTATTCGTACGGCTTATAGTCGTTTAGCAGCTGGCGATTGTATTACCAATCGTATTTCTGCCCACGAGGTGCGGGCACTGTCTACCTCTTGGGCTTATTCTAACTCAGTCAAGTTGTCGGATGTTATGCAGGCAGCCTACTGGAGAAATGCTTCTACTTTCTCCACCTTTTATTTGCGCCAGTTGCAGGAGCAGTCGGAGGACCTTTTTGCCCTGGGTCCTCTTTCTTCTGCTCAGGCTGTTGTCTGCCATAGCCATTAGGCTTCTTGAAGGTCAGTTTCAGCCTTGTGCTGTTACTGCCCTTTTTCTGTCTGTGTGTCACACAGGCTCATATGTCTCTTTTCATTGTCCTTTACCAATGATTGTGACATTATGGTTGATAAGCCTTGGGACCTCTTCCTTCTACTTCACGGTTCCAGTGCACTAGGGTTATGTGGGGGTTGGTTATGCGATTCCCTCCAGCCTTTTGTCTATTCAGCCTGTAGTAAACAATTGTGAGTAGGTTGATAAGAAATCTAAATTTTATAGTAAATTTCCTTTCTTATTATACCTACCACAATTGTTTACATGGAGGCCCTCCCGTCTTCTTTACGGGTAAAGAATCTTTCCTCCCCGCTGATCACATAACTCTAACGTTTACGGATTCAAAAAGAATGAGTCTTTAGAGACGGTATATGCGCACTGGCAACGGAAGTCGTGGAGTTGTACTTGGGAGAGAGCGTCCCATACTGGGTCTGCGCCGGTTGCACTCGACCCAGTTTTGGCTTATTTTTATTGGTGCTTTTGCACCACTTTTCTTTCCCAACTTGCTTGGGAAAGACAAAAATAGAGAGTATTTTATCCGAGTTAGGGACTTCCACTGTAGTGCAAGCCTGTAGTAAACAATTGTAGTAGGTATAATAAGAAAGGAAATTTACTATAAAATTTAGATTTCTAATGTGGGTGAGGAGATTTCGATAGTACTTCGAATCCCCCCCCACACACACACACACATACACTGCCAATGTGTTTAGAGGCAATTACCAGGCAAGATGTAGTTTTCTTCCCGCAAGCCTCGTTTAGTTTTATACATACATACTATGCATTTGGGTTGTATTCTATGGCGACCTCATGGGCACATCCGCTTTTCAGTTGGATTAGGGGGCGCGGTGGCTCAGTAGGTAGAGGTGCAGGCTGCAAGCCGAGAGGTCCTCGGTTCGAATCCCACCTGCGGCAACCGCGTTGTGTCCTTGGGCAAGGCACTTCACCCCCATTGCCCATGTGGGGGCACGATGACGCCGTGTACTAAGGCGTACTGCACGTCGATGGTACGCATGTCTTCAACCAATCTAACCCTGCCTGTGCTGCAGTGCGGAGTTACGATGTTGGGGAGCTGGCAGCTGCTCGTCGTTGCTCGGTGGTTCTCTCCGGGTACTCCGGCTTCCTCCACCCGTAAAACTGTCACGGTCATGATTAGCCATTGTGCATAAATATGTGACCTTAAACATCAATAAATAAATATAAATAACAGTTGGATTAGTTTCCTGTGATTATTTGTTGATTTGTTATATACTTGTGCATATTTCATCATAATTAAATTGGTACTCTTTGGATACCTCGGAGGCTGCATAACCAATTTACTGGTATTCAGATGATTACATGCTGGATTTTAACGCTCTCGTGCATTATAATTATTAGGCTGATGCTTTATTGTATTTTATGGACCTTGAAATTATGAACTATTTCGGGGGCGGTCCGGGTCGGAGCCTGTTAATCATACCTACTTCCATTTCTAGATCCAGGTTTCTATTAGGTCAGTACTCAAATCGCCCATTCACACATGTATACGGTCATAGATATCGGATAGTACTTGTTGGAGAGTGTTGTTACTGGAATTTATTGTACACCTAAATGAGGTCGCCTCTGGGTTACCTCGGAAGTGTGTTTTCTCTTCAGAGATCGTTCAGTGTGGCTTGATTGGACATGTGTATGTTATATTTTATATCACCGGGTTTCGACGTATCTGTGTACGCCATCTGCGGTGTACGTTATATAGCAGGCAATATTAATTACCAGGATCGTCGCTATAGCCTCAACTTCTGAAGTGGCGTTAAGCACCATTTATTAATCATGGATTAATACCTGAGTACCTGTTCGACGAGTATTTATATTGTTTTTTGGTACCGCTCTTACTGATTCCAGAGCTCTCCCATCTTTCTTTTGAAGATTCCTTCAAAAGAAGGTGGGGGGGGGGGGTGTGATTTTTACCTCTTCTCTGGCTTGATAGGTTAGGTATGTAACTCTGAAGGAAGCTGTTTTGTCCGTAATTATATCCTGCATACAGCTGGAGTGTTATTGTATGGCGTATGTTTGTGGAGGATTTTCTCTCATTCTCAGATATGCCATCCTAATTTTTGGGGTTTAGTCCGGTCTAGCCTTAAAAATTAGGAACTCGTTACATCCTAATTAGCATAGTCTTCATGCGTAGAATAAGGAATTACTTAAATGGGGCTCCTTATTTAGGATATGACTCCTCTATTACTGTATAGAGAAACATACATATAATTCCTAATTATTCTAATTTTCTTTCATCTTGGATTGCAGGATTGGAACTATGTTGATCTACTATTTCGGAAGTCCTAGGCCCTCCACCTTTTTACAATTCAGCTAGTCTGGGCCATTGGATTATGGTATAAAAATATAAATTCATAGTAATTTGTATATTTTTTATACTTACCGATGGCCCTACCATGAGTGGGCACTCATACCTCCCTGCTGAATTATTATGTAATACTCTCTTTTACAAAGAATGATGTTCGCACTAATTCCGGTAACTTCCTGACCTCTGCGCATGTGCAAAGAGTAAATGTATGGAGGGCCAGATAGGACTTTTAATTTTTGGTTTTTCATGCAAATTTTAGGGATTGGGGGGCAAAATTTGTTTGCCCCTAGATATTTTTGAGTTAGCACCAGCTAGTCTGGGCCATTGGTAAGTATAAAAAGTATTCAAATTACTATGAATTTATAATTTTTGCAAGGAACAGTTCCAACACCACAATTTTTTTTTGCATTCTGGGTACCACAATCACAGAATATATGTGCCAGGCAGTGTGCCAGGTGGCATTTTTGAAATTTGCCCGCAGCCTTAAAGCTTGAATTTAAAAAAATATCTAACATGGTGGGGTGAGAGTTAAAAACTCTAGTTTACCATTCGAATGAACTTGAAACCTAATGCAGTATTCTGCTTTAAAACAATAACAAACTTACAGGTTTTAATTGCTCATTTATTATTTTTATTTTAAAGAATTACTTTTGTTTAATGATAATTAATTCTTCACAATAATAATACGCAAAATTTTTGCATGTCCATTACTACTAGATTGTCATATACTTACAACCAGCATTTCAAAGAAAAAGCATTTGAAACAAAAAGGGTGCTTGCATAATGGAAATTATGGTTTTGACAAATGATCACCTTTTTTCTCCAAGTTAGTGGCTTTCAGAGAAAATGTTTGCATTCGAGCAACCAACAATTTTATTGACAGACATAAAAATTGTCTGTCCAACATGGTGACCCAGCACCCCCTCAAGCTTCAGGCCTGTGTCACTGGTGATAAATTGTGGTGCTCAGTGGTGCTGCCCAGCATGGACACATCCTCGGTCATGCTCATGTCAGAGTAGCAGTTTGACTATGCCAGCAGATCCCCTAATAGTTTGGTTATTATTAATAAAAGATTTGCAGAGTGGAGAAGCATTTATTTCAAGTTTCGTTTTGATTTGTAGGTTGTGCTGGTTGACCCTGGATGTTATAGAGAAATCGATGAATTAGTACGAACAGAAACAAAAGGAAAAGCTCAACTTGAGATGTTAAGTTTAAAAGACATGGAAGAAGGTGATGAGAAGTTGGAATAATGTTGGTGCCATTATATTGTGTTCCCGTTTTATCCTGAGTACAAGTGTTTAACCCTTTACCCAACGTAGACCATATAAAAATTTATTATTTTAAATATTTTCAAATTTAAAAAAAAAATTCGACACAACCATATCATGTGACCCCTCATTGGAATGGGCTTGACGCGTGCGTTCCAGTTAGGAATCAAATGATATGTTTTTGTTGTAATTCATTGAAAAATATTTTTTTCAACTGCTGAATTTACATATAACGGAGGCAGATGTGGCCGATTCGTTAGGTAAAGGGTTGAAGGATCTTCTGCAAACAAACTCTTTTGCATTATGTTTTGAAACTAAATTGCATCTCTAATCCCTTTACTGGTTCAGTGTTATATTGCCCCTATGGGAACACTGGGAAATAGTGCAGTGCTTATTAACTCTGTTAGTCAAGTTCTTTTTCCTTTACATAATAGGACATGGACATTATCCCTCGCCAAACAAAGTTTGTGGGGGAACGATAGTAGCAATATTATTCATCCTTCTGTCTGTCCATCCATCCAAACTTGTATCTTCACAACCGATGACTAGATTTCCATGTAGCTTCACATCTGTACATCCTTTGAAAGTCATTCAGTGCCCAGTGAAAATTGACTTTGTCTGCCCATTCTTCCAAGAGTTATGCCCCTTTGGCTTAAATTTTTTCAAGTAAGTCAGTTTATGACCAAAAGTTGTCCGCTTGTTGGTTTCAACAATTACCAATGGATTTCAAATATTTTTGGTATGTAGTCTCACAAGATGCTTAACTAAAACAACCTTTCATGTCAGCTACGCCTACCCAGTTTTTCAGGAGTTATACCCCTTTGACTTTTATTTTTATTCAAATTGGCATATTTTGAAAGGTTGAGTTTGTTTTGTTTTTTTCCGATGATTACCAACCATTTCAACTTATTTTTGGTGTGTGACCGCACAGGACAATAAAATGAAATGAGTTTGCATACCAGTCTCACCCCATGTATTTTACTGAAATTATCTGCAATTTACTTCAATTTTATTTAATGAAGGGGTCATATGATATGGTTCTCTCGAGATTTTTTGAAAAAAAAGAAGAAAAAATTAAATTGTGTGGGTTAAAGCCAAAACATGGGCTTCCAACATTTTTCAGTGGTGCTCTGGAATAGACTGGTAGTGCTGAACCAGTAAAAAGTGTTTCCTCATAAACAAATGGTGTAAGTGGTTGGGTTATGAGCTTATTAATTGTTTATGTGCTTTTGTTAACAGATTATAATTAATAAAACAAGTTTTATATTCTGAATGTCTTCCTCTGTTCTGAATGAAACTAGCTGCAAACCTGTCCACTGCCATATCCTGCAGCTGCATATTTGAAAAATTATTATTTATTTATTGGTGTTTAAGGTCACATATTTCTGTACTATTTATTTATTGGAGTTTAACGACACTTTTTGATAACCAGGGTCACCTCGTGTCGGACAGTTTTATGGGTGGAGAAAGCCGGAGAGAACCACCCAGCAGTGGTCAGCTTCTCCGACATTCTAACTCCACATAAGCCGGCTTAGCATTAGTTACAGTACACCTCAGTACACAATGCCCCAGTGTGGGCAATTGGGATTAAGTGACTTGCCCAAGGACACAACGCAGTTACCCCCGGCGGAGACTGAACTGCGGACCTCTCGGTTTGAAGTTCAATGCTGTAACCACTGATCCACCACACTACCATATTTCTATAGAATGCCTAATTGTGGCTGCAACATGGATATAAAGTCAAGCCCAGCCATTCGTTTTATACCTATGTTGCCCATCGTAAAGGACTTCCACCCCAGGCATTGCTTACTAGGTTTTATATTTACCAGTAAAATAGAGCTTGTTTTCCATAGTAAACAAACTCTGCTTCACTTCCCTGGGTTCCCACAGAGAGACCCGGCCGATAATGTAAAAATAAATATGGTACACATTATATTTAAGCCCTCAAACTGTATTGTTGTCTGTCAAACTCTGAGCCCTGCAAACCTTCAAAATTCGATTAGATTCAAAATCATCTCAATCATTCGATTAGATTTTAGTTATGCCGATTTGGAAATTTTCAAATCTACCAAGTGTCTCCTCTTGAAGACTTCTGGAGACCTGATGATAGAAGAAGAGTTCAAAGAGGTTCCACTTCCAAAACTGCTTTCATTCTGTTCTAGAATATTTGATTGATATGGCCCAACAGATGAGTCTCCCTTGCATAGAGTACTTGCATGGAGACTGGCAATATTTATGTCTGTATGAAGGTGCAATATCCTAGATATATGGATGGTATTGTACATGGCGAGCATGAGTAATATCGTGAGCTAGTAGAAGTCTTGTAACCTTGTTCAATTCATTTATTTTTTTATTGGTATTTAAGGTCACATATTTCTGCACAATGGCTAGTCGTGACCGCAACATGGATATAAACTCAAGTCCAGCCTGTTGTTTATGCCCCTATTCCCCATTTTAGAGGACTTCGACCCCAGGCATTGGTGACTGCATCCTATCTTACCAGTAAAACAGAGATTGTTTACCACAGTAAACAAGCACTACTTCACTTCCCAGGGTTCCCATGAGGGGACAAGAGTTCAAGAGCACAGAACAAGTCAGAGTCGCTGAGCTTGCATTGTATTGTTGCACAAGACTTTTGACTCCTCTTGTATGTATAGTGGTCCAGTATACAGAGGCAAACGACATAGTGATTGCATATGCCTTTTATCGATGTAAACTCAAGGATTAGAGAATTAGTTCCCTTTTCCTTTGGACAGTGATATTCATAAAAAATTGCCTTTCAAATCTTATTTTCTCAGCAATTTCTGCCCACTCAATTAAAGATCAAGGGAGCCAGAAGCAGAAGGGCAACTTTACCCTGGGGCTAAGGGGGCAGCGCATGCCCTTTTTTGCCAAAACTGCACAAGTGGAAAAAACTTTACTTTCTGATAACTGAGAAACTCTGGAGTATTTGTTTCTAATGTTTTTTATGTGTGGCAATGCCAGTGGGGTGGGGGAGGGGGATGTGTATCAGGTAAAATGAAGGAGCTTGGTTGATAGTCACCAAAGAAGCTAAACAATCGGCAGGGTGATTTCTAATGCTTTATATCATCACTTGATTGGAACAAGGTGCCATCTGCAATGCTAAACACCTTTTTCCTCTCAACGGACGGTATAAATGAGTGTCAAATTACAATTTATGATACATAGTAAAATTCCGATCTTAACTCATATCCAGAGTCGAATGCCCTTTTTGATACCCCTGCCCCTTTTGCTCTCGGTGCCTTTGGGAATCACTTCATTCCAATGAGAGGTCATAAGCTGTGTTTTGAAGGCAATAAATAAAAATTGTTAGCTATTCAAAAATTTTTTATTTTTTGCAAGTGTTCTCTAGTTGTGTTAGGTTTTGAGTTAAGCAGTGATCACGCTGGACTAAAACTGTTTGGTGCCACATTTTTAGCCGTTCTGGATATCTTAGTGCCCCCAGAATTGTTTTCAGGAAATAATGCTAAGGGGAGTTGGGTGCACTTTGCTGTCTGATCCACATAAGTTGATCGAGTTTTGAAAAATGAACTGGCAATTATTTCAAAAGTGCACAGACAATTGGTCACTGAAAAAATCCAACTGAACACGAAAGTTCTGACGAAATCCTCTGTCGGCAAAAATGGCGGTCATCTAAATTACATCTATGCCACTGATTCAATTAATGGTCTGAATGATGTAGTACATATACCTGTTTACTCACTTAGAAAAATGATTAATCGACTAATTACTATTAATCCACTGGGCTTAGCGGTTTTCGAGTCTTCACAGAAGGCAGTATTTCATTAGATAAATACTTCATATCATCTTGAGTGACTTGTATGAAGTATTAATCTAATTTAATGCAGCCTTTCGTGAACGTGATAACCTACAATGTTTTACTGAAGAAAAAAAAATGCCTCATCACCACTCACGGACAATTAATATTTAACTCTTTACCCAACATAACAGGCAAAACCAGCCAGTGCTATTCACAAAAATCAGCAATTAATTTTCAGTATTTTTTTCATTTTTTGTCTCAAAAACATAGGTTATGACCCCTCTTTGAAACTAGCTCGTTCCAAAATTAAAAAAATTAGTTATTCAAGAATTTTGTTTGCAAGTGTCGTCTGCTTTTCATGTTAGGTAAAGGGTTAAAGTTTGTCCAAGCACGACTTCCAACATCTCATTGACAAAAGAAGTAATAATTATGCCCCGTCAACTTTGGCAGAGGCATTAAGTGTTACCCTTGTTCGTCCATCCTGAATATGGTTTCCAGATTAACTTTTGTTTTTTCTGAACGAAATGAAACAAAATTTATACATAGGTTTATAACCACATAATACAGGTTGGGATTGATAGAGGTCTTGGTCCAATATTTTTTGGCACAGTTATGGCCCGTTTCCAACTTAGAAGACATGTTGATATTGGTTTCCGGATGGTAACTCGAGTTATAGGTGTCCAATATCAATCAAACTTGGAATATAGCTTACTGTGGACAATATACCATACAGATTTGATTTTCAGTATGGTGTGATAATTTTTATCTGAGTTATGGCACTTTTTTGGACTTTGTTAACCACTAAATATAGTTTATCATAAAGTGGGAGCATTAGTGTCCCATGGACACTTTTGGTGGCCTGCTGTATTGGTGCTATGGTTTATTTTTTTGTTTGTTTCATCATCAATTGTGCTATTCAAGTGAAAGAAACTTTTTGGTGCCAAAATCTTAGCCAACGGAAAATTTTTAGTGCCAAATCAAATTTTTAGTGCAATTATCCAAATTGGCACCCCCAACAGCGTGAACACTAGGGTTAAGTTTGTTTCATTTTTGTACTTTTGAAAACTATGCAATAAAATTTATTATGGAAGGGTTTTATTCACATTTTTTTGTTGTTATGTAACCCTGAGCCTTTAGTTCCAGGTACATGAATGCAGACAATCTGTTATAATAAGAATTTTTTCTCACGTTCTTTGAGATTCACTCACCATGAATCTCACTCCAGATTCCACCTCAGAGAGGTTGAAACATTCACCATGCTTCACCACAGCATCCACAATTCCACCAACTGCTTAGGGCTGGTCATCGACACCAATGTAACAGGTCGATAGAGAAGTGTGAGAGCCAAGGCTCTAAACGACAACGTCTAGTACACAAAGCAACCGATTTACCACAAGACTAAGAAGAGATCAGGACCAACCAGGCTGGTTAGTGAATGGCCTTTCCTCCTCGACTGCTACACTACTCTCACGTTCTTTGAGATTTACCCACCATGAATCTCACCCCCAGAGTGGTCTAAACATCCACCATGCTTCACCACAGCATCCACAAAGACACTAGCTGCTGAGGGCTTGTCAGTGGTACCAGTGTAACAGATCAAGAGAGAAGTGTGCGAGCCAAGCCAGAACCATCAACCTCTAGCACACAAAGCGACTGATTTACCACGAAACTAAAAGGTCCAGACCAACCAGGCTGGTTGGTAAATGGCATTTCTATCTTGACTTCTACATTACTCTCACGTTCTTTGAGATTTACCCACCCTGACTCTCAACCGATTCCACCTCAGAGTGGTCTAAACATACACCAAGCTTCACAGTATCCACAATGCAACCAACTGCTGAGGACTGGTCAATGGTAACAGATCGAGAGAAGTGTAGGAGCCAAGGTTTCAAACGTCATCCTTTAGCATGAGACCCAGTGTATTCAATCAGATATCTGTGTATCAAGTGGTTTATCAGATTTAAAACCCATTTGAACATCAAATTTTTGTTCTCGTGAAAAAAAATTTAAATAGTTTTATCACAGCAGGAAGAATAGAAACTGGAAAATATGAACGGTATTTGATTGGTGATTAATCATTCAGGATAACAAATCGAAGACAATGGCACAGTGAGCATGGATGTTTCAGGAGAAACTTTGTGTAAACACTCGGTCAAGTCAGGTTTAATGTTTGTATTAGAACAATAACTGCATATTTATGCCCGGACATGTACGTCTGAGTTGAGGCACCGTGTCAGCAATGAAAATGCATGTTTTTTTTATGTTGATCAGGATTATCACATTTGTGGGTACTAGCAGCCCTGTCATCTGAACAAATTTACATTGACAAAATTTCCATAGAAAAATGACTGTGCCCTGGAAAAAAAACATTTTGCTTTGGCAGTATTGAATCAACATTTTAGATTCAAGAATTCATTTGAGCTGCTGATGTTTGTAACGAAACATCTGCAACACAAGCACAAAAGGAATAGCTGGAGATCATCTAATGGGGATGAACCAGCGGTCAGCCCACAGTAGACAATTCAGTGCTGGGGTCGGGTGAATCCGACACTTTTTCATTTTTGACCACTTTATGTACTTCGAATGCAAAGTGCTGTTTTGACCACCATTAATTCTTCACACTGCCAAATTTAGCATCCCAGAGGAGACTCTCTGGTCTGTTATTGTTCAACAATCGAAAAAATTATAGGGCGGATCCAGACGAACACAAGTGAAGTTTATTAATTCACCAAAGGGTCATTCTTCTAAGTCTGATACATTAACCCCACAATGATACTGAGACTTAGTCTGAGTAATACTTTAATCCTTAAACCAAACCTGAATGTTCACTTGACAGCTATGGTGATATTTTATATTTTTTTTTCATCGACAGTCTTTATTTTCCGAAAATTTAATTACTGAACAAATTTTTATTTTACATTCATGATTCATGCCATGATTGTCGCATTGTAAACATTCATATAAATCCAATGCTCAATGGCTGGAAAAACTACTCTTATCTGTAAAGTTAAATAAGTATAAACAATGGTTTCAGTTAATTGGTGTGCTGCCACACTGCTGTCTGCCACTCTCATGCTATGTATTTGTCATTGCGCTGATACACCTCTGAAAACGAAAGCCCTAATATGCTAAAATGTGGATATTTGCTGAACAGTCTTGCAATTTCACACAGTTTTCTGGCATAAGAGTCCTTAATGCCAATAATTGCCTCAATCCATTTTTTTCCTGTCTCTAAAATGTTACATACATTTCAAAAGCAACATTAAGCCAATCTCCATAGTCAACAAGAGGTGGACCACACCTCGGTGCATACCCCCATGGTTCATACTGCCAAACAATGGCAAGAGAAGAAATAAACTGTGATATCGTGAAAGTCTTTCCCATAAACAATCTTCATTCCAAATTTCATTGAGATCCGATCACCCAAACCTGAGATACAAGGCGAACAGACAAAAAATTGGCTATTTTACGAGGTAAACAGCGAACATCCAAAGTTAAAAAGGGGAGGGGGGGGGGGGGGGATGATAAGTCTAGAAAGTGAAATGTAAGAAATATTATTTTTAGAGACTCATTTGAAAGTCTTTCCCATAAACAATCTTTATTCCACATTTCATTGAGATCCGATAACCCAAACCTGAGATACGAGGTGAACAGGCAAAAAATTGGCTTTTTTGTATATTCAAAGGGCCATAACTCACAAGAAAAATATTCCAGCAAAACAGTTAATGCTCCTGAAAGATCTGATGATAGTGAACATGTGTATGAAATTTCATTGAAATCGGAGCAGTAATGTACAAGTTATAACTTGAACAGACATTGAAGGGTGGACGAACAGACGGATGGATGGACAGGTGCAATCCAGTATACCACACGTTTTTAAAAAAAAAAAGTGGCAGTATAATTATTGATACAATTCAACCAACAATGTAAACCTTCAACTCTGGAGTTGTAGGATTAAATTATTACTGAACCTCCCTCCACATGCACAATGGTGTATTCCATTTTGCCATTGACTGTATTGTTTGATTATTGATGTTTAGCAACACTTTCAACAAACAGAGTCAGAAACCCAGAACACCTAAGTAACTATAAAGAGCCAAGTAATTTTATGAATGGCACATGCACCCCATCTCCTCTCAAAATGCTAAGATGGAAATATTTTCAACTCTAGGCATACACACGAGGAATTTATTATCTGATTTACAGCAGAGAAAAATCCAACCCAGTAGAAATTGTGAGATCCATGTACACCTCTTACCAATAGTTTGTGTCAATCAGACAATCATCATGGGAGATGTGAATGTATTGTCTTTGTTTTACAGCAAAAAAATAATTTACACACCGCCCCCCCCCCACTCAGAGGTAACTGTGAAAGCCTGAAATACCTGTTACAGAAATCTAGTGACGACTGGACCATCCACATAAGAGAAAAATAACAAAGACATAATGCCACATGTGGGGAGGTGATTTGCATGTATTTTCTTTGTGTTACTGCAGGGACATGAATCATTTGAACGCATTTCCCATAAACAATCTTTATTCCAAATTTCATTGAAATCTGATAAAATAACCCAAACCTGAGATATGAGGCGAATAGACAGATAAATGGCTATTTCATGAGGCAATCGGCAAATTTTCAAAGTTAAAAAGGGGATAAGTATAGAAAGTTAAATGTAAAAAATATTATTAGAGACTCATTTGAAAGCCTTTCCCATAAACAATCTTCATTCCAAATTTCACTGAGATCTGATAACCCAAACCTGAGATACGAGGCGAAGAGACAAACAATTGCCTATTTTGTATATTCAAAGGGCCATCACTCGCAGAAAAAATATTCCAACAGCAAAACAGCTGATTCTCCTGAAAGATATCATGATAGTGAACATCTGTATGAAATTTCATTGAAATCTGAGCAGTAATGTTCCAAGTTATAACTTGAACAGACATCAGAGGGTGGACAAGCGCAATCCAGTATAGATTAAAAAACTGACTCAAAAATTCTTCCTGTCAGGGCCAAGTGGTTGTAGCATTTTCAGTACCAAGATCCATTTGGTCTGATTGCGACAGTGCTAATCAGTTGCATATGGTGTGTCCGGATTGGGTTGTGATACCTGTATAATGCGGTATCTGAGGTCGGAAATGGTGTGGTTGGTTGAGTAAAACTTTGTCGCTACTGATGTGTCACATTTGTATTTGATGCCTCAGTGTGTTGTAAGATGTGGATTATGAAGTATCTTTTAGTTTCACCAGTATATTGTTTGTGACAATGTTTGCAGGTTAAAAAAAAATGGACGTGATTGCGAGTCATATACAACTGGTTTTGCATGGACCGCGAAAACGTTTATGACTAACACTGCTTGATAAGTAGTGGTTATTTATATTTATTATTTATTTATTGGTGTTTATGGTCACATAATCCCACCTGCGGCAACCGCGTTGTGTCCTTGGGCAAGACACTTCATCTCCATTGCTCGCGTGGGGGCACGATGACGCCGTGTACTAAGGCGCACTGCACGTCCATGGTACGCATGTCTTCAACCAATCTAACCCTGCCTGTGCTACAGTGCGAAGTTACGATGTTGGGGACCTGGCAGCTGCTCGTCGTTGCTCGGTGGTTCTCTCCGGGTACTCCGGCTTCCTCCACCCGTAAAACTGTCGCGGTCATGATTAGCCATTGTGCATAAATATGTGACCTTAAACATCAATAAAACTAAACTATTAAGGTCACATATTTCTGCACAATGGCTAACCATGACCGTGACAGTTTTACGGGTGGAGGAAGCCGGAGTACCCGGAGAGAACCACCAAGCAACGGCGAGCAACTGTCAGCTCCCCAACATACCAACTCCACACAAGCAGGGTTAGCATTGGTTGAAGACAGGTGCACCACCGACGTGCAGTATGCCTTAGTACACAGCGTCACCATGCCCACACGTGCCCAAGGACACAATGCGGTTGTCGCAGGTGGGATTCGAACCGAGGACCTCTCGGCTTGCAGCCTGTACCTCTACCAACTGAGCCACCGCGCCCCATAAGTAGTGGCCTTTAGGGAAATTGGTGCATAATGGCGCATTGTTCTCTGTCACACCTTGTGAGTGGGTGGATTGTGGAGATTCTGACATTTATTTGGTTGATATCAGTTTTTGGCCCGTATTTCATATGGATCTATGATGGGGTGGTCTGAGAGCTAGAGCTGGAACCAAGGCTCAAATCGGTCATGGAGCTCACGGCTGTAGCAGTAGTTGCCACAACAGATACGTCAGGTCTAATGATATGATAAAATATATAACAAACTGACTACTGGAGTCTGAGAGGACCTGGTTGTCCATTATCCCGGATAATAATTTTTCCAGGATAACAGACAACTAGGTCCTCTTGGACTCTAGTAGTCAGTTTCTTATATATTTTATGCAATCCAGTATAGCCCATTTTTTTTTAAAAAGTGGGGGTATATATAACTAGAGGCTCAAGAGAGCCTAAACATGCTCACCTGGACCAAGTTGTCCTAAACTGTAAGGGTTATGGGTATGGAGAAAATGTAATCTGAATGAACCATATGACAGATTCGACAGCAATTTTTTTGTCCAATTGTTTCAACTGCTCAGAAGAAAGCTTCATATCAAATACATAATCTCTAATCCATGCAGTTTGGGAAATATTGGACATTTCATTTTTTTTCTATTTTTAGCACCAGATGTTCTCACGCAAAAAAAATTGGGGGGCAGGAATGAAGTACTTAGGGTAAACTAATGCCACATATAAAATTTGGTTCAAATCGCTCCACTGGTTCTAGAAATAGAAATTTTCAGGCGAGCTAAAAAATGAGCCCATCCCCTGGAGAGCCCAAATATGGACCTATCAACTTTCTTTGAACAACTTTTAATCTTGAACACCAGAGGAAGTTTCATACCAAACATCAAAGCATTCCCACTTGTAGTTCATGAGAAGAAGATTTTTAAAGAATTTCATCATATTTGGGCATAAGACCATATTTGAACAAAACTAAACAGAATACCACCAAGATGATGTGGCCCATATATGTTTCAATTTGGGCCATTGGTTTGTGAGGAGAAGATTGTTTTTCACATTGGCCTCCCAATTCGGGAAATAAAAATTTTGGGTGGGACACAAAATTTGGATCTTCCCGTAGTGAGTTCAAATATTGACCTAGAAACTTTAGTTGGACAAATTGGAATTTTGGGAAGAGGTTGCATATCAAATATCAAAGCACTCTGATCTGTGGTTTAGGAAAATAAGCTGTACAAAAGGAATGCAGGTATTTAGGCATCAGGGATCAGAACACAGAGACAAAAATTTTTTTAGTGTACTTATTGGTGTTTAAGGTCACATATTTATGCACAATCGCTAATCGTGACCACAACATCGAGATAAAGTCAAGTTTTGTAAATCGTTTATACCCATGTTGCCCATTTTAGAGGACTTTCACCCCAAGCATTGGTGACTGGGTCCTATTTTACCAGTGTAACGGAACTTGTTTACCAAAGTAAACAGGCACTGCTGCACTTTGATATCGTCTGAGTTAGATATAGGGTTATTCGAACGTCATGAAGGCATGCTAATTTGTTCCACTGTGATGGCTCTCAAGTTCTGATTGTAGTACATATGTTCAGATATCTTTTTTGAATACCGATACTGGTATTCAGTTTAGAATATCATGCAGCCCTATTTTTGATGCCTGTCGGTATTGACCTGTACAGCAAATTCATTATGTAATTTTTCAAATTCCCCACGGGAACCCCGGGAAGTGAAGCAGTGCCTGTTCGCTGCGGTAAACAGGCTCTGTTTTACTGGTAAAATAGGACCCAGTCACCAATGCTTGGGAGGTGCAAACCCTCTCTGAAATGGGCAACATGGCTTAGGGGGTCAGATTCAAGTTTGTTCAAATCGAGTCCCTGGGTTAATATTTGTGCTCGCTATAGGAGCCTGTATTTTAACTTGGTGCAGTATGAGGAAATTTCTTTAAAAATCTTTTTCTTCAGATCTGCCAGTCAGAATGCTTTCATATTTGGTATACAACATGTCTAGGGGGATAAGATTCAAGTTTGTTCAAATCAAGGCCTGGATTAATATTTGGGCTCTCTATTGGAGCCCAAAGTTTAACTTAGTAAAATATGAGGAAACTTCGTTAAAATTCTTCTTCTTCTGATCTCCCAGTCAAAATCCTCTCATATTTGGTGTACAACATCTTTAGGTGTATCAGTGTCAAGTTTGTTCAGATCAGGTCCCTGAGTTAATATTTGGTCTCTCCATTGGAGCCCTAAGTTTAACTTAGTGCAATATGAGGGAATTTCTTTAAGAATCTTCTTCTTCACATTCACAAGTTAGAATCCTTTCATATTTGGTATACACCATCTCTGGGTGGGTCCGATTGAAGTGTGTTCAAATCGGGTTCCTGGGTTAATGTTTGGGCTCCCTATGGGGGTAAATATGTGGGCTTTTGGGGGGGGGGGAAGGGTGCAGTGACATAGCAACACCTGGAAGTTTGGTAGTGCCTGTCTACAGCTGAGAGAATTGGAAGCAGTCAGGAAGCAGGAAGACCCAGGATAATAATCTGACATGGGCACTAGAGTTATAATTTCATGACTTCTTTCCTCTGCAGTGTTGATGAACCATGACTAACTGAATGTGACCCAAAATACTTGAAACCACTTTGCCGGGTGAGCAATTAAGGCCCCTTGGGGCCCCTTGTTTTTAAAATCCATGAAACGTCAGCTCCGACAGCCATGAATTGCTGATGCAGCCTTACCAGCAAGTTTAACTAATAAATCTGCTTTCGTGTTTGAGTTGTTTCTTAACCCATTCCTTTACACCACCTGGACCAGATCTTAGTCTTAACCAAATAGCCGCGATTAATTTCTAATCAACCATCGTGTTCTGTTTCTAAATCACTACATGTAATTCGTTTTTGGATTTCATCCCGCTGTTGATCATCTTGCGCTTCACTGAGTATTTGCTTTTCATAATTAATGTTTATCTAGCTTATCCATTTCTTATCAACCCACCTTATAATTAATTGTTTACTACAGGCATGCACTACAGTGGAAGACCCTAACTTAGAAAATATACTCTCTATTTTGATCTTTCCCAAGTGATTTGGGAAAAAAAGTGGTGCAAAAGCAACAAGAAAAAATAAGCCAAAACTGGGTCGAGCGCCATCGGCGCACACCCAGTAGGGGACGCTCTTCTCTTAGTACAATTCCACGACTTCCGGAACCAGTGCGCAGGCAGTCACTAATGAATCATTCTTTTTTCGTCCACCGATGTGGCAGGACGTCCATTTTGCATTCAGAAACAGTGATAATTTAACTCGTTGATAATGGTTACCTGTGACTGGAATTATGCATCTGAGGATCATATAATAACAGGACTGTGTTTTATACATTCTTGTTATTATTTTCAACCACATTTTCATTGTATTTTATATATTTTCCATGTCGCGCGCAACTTTCGCGTACCGTGCGGTTTGGACATAAAATTTTTCGGTTGATAAATTTTATTATTATTATTGGAGTTAGGTGTGAATGGGGTACTGTATGGACAGGATTTCTCCTCTCTGTTGAGGACAGAATTTCTGTTTTTTTGGTCCCTGTCAGCCGTCTGGGTTCAGTTGTGTTCTGGCCAGTCCTTTTTCTGCCACCTTTTTAGCTCACCTGGCCTAAAAGGCCATGTGAGCTTTTCTCATCACTTGGCGACCGTTGTCGTCTGTAAACTTTTCACATTTTCATCTTCTCTGTAACCGCTGAGCCGGTGTGAACCAAACTTGGTAGGAATGATCTATGGGAGGTCCTCTAGAAACGATCCTCATTTTGTTCCCGTTGGATGAAAAACATGGCTTCCAGAGGCATTCTTTGATTCTGGTTGGTGGGTTTTCAAAAATCTTCTCCTCTGAAACTGCCAGGCCAAATGTTTCAAAACTTCATATAAATGATGACTGGGTCCCCCTCTACCAACCATCCTCATTTAATGTTGATCGGGTTACAAACATGGCCGCAATTGCGGCTTATAGTTACTGTAGAAACCCTATGGGCAATCATATTTTCCTCTTCTTCTCTGGAAAAACCGAGGCGACGTGAAAACAAACCTGGCAGGGATAGTCTATGGGAGGTCCTCTACAAATGATCGTCATTTTGTTCCCATGGGTTGAAAAACATGGCCGCCAGAGGCATTCTTTGATTCTGATTGGTAGATTTTCAAAAATCTTCTCGTCTGAAACTGCCAGGCAAAATGTTTTGATACTTCACATAAGTAATGACTGGGACTCCCTCTACCAATGATCCTCATTTAATGTTGATTGGGTTGCAAACATTGCCACAATTGCGACTTATAGTTACTATAGAAACCCTATTGGAAATCACATTTTCATCTTCTTCTCTGAAACTACTGAGCCGATGTGAACCACACTTCGCAGGAATGGTCTATGAGAGGATGGAAATATGTGGCCACCAGAGGCTATATTCTAATGCTTAACCCAATGCCTCTCCTGTCTGCACAAAAGATTGGTACTGTCAGCAAAAATACTTGTTTTTTGAGAATCTGGTAAGGGTTGGTTCCAGTTTTCTCCACTGGGAACTGGAAAAAAAAACTCCCAAAATATTGTGTATACAGTACAAGTCAAAATAAGCTGTAGCATAACTGCAATAAACTAAGTAAACTGCTGCTCCTGCCCTGACAAGATCAGAATCTAACATTTTCTGGAAAGCTATCAGTGAGAGCTTTCCAGAAAATGATGTCAGCTCCTGGTCTTATCAGTGATGGTAGAGTAAAAGATACACGGTTTATAGGATTATCCTACAACTTATTTTGCCTTAACTGTAAACTATTGGAACTGTACATGGATGCTGATATATGCTCATTACTCATGTTCTTATCAGATAATCTTGGTTGTTGACAGGTGTTTGGAGAAAACAGAAGATTTTGCTAACATTGTTGCAATCATGTCAGCTTAGATGACAGTAATTATTGTATATCTTTTTAAGATTTGACAAACATTGGAGTAATGTCTTTCCTGTAACCCTTTTACCTATCCAAAGCTATTTTGAAAAGAGAATACTGTCTGCAAAAAGTTGTAATTTTTCAAAAATATTTAACCTTCTTTTACTGATTTTTTTGTTGAAAACAGAATTCATAAATGTGTGCATTTTCAAGAAAATCTTCTTTGAAACTACAAGGCCAAATGGTTTGAAAACTTAGTGTGACTGATGACTGTACCCACCCACCCCCCCCCCCCCCCTCTACCAATGATCCTCATTTTAATCTTCATTGTGTTGCAATTATGGCTGCAATTGTGGCTTATAGTTACTATAGAAACCCCATAGGAAATCACATTTTCATCATCTTCACTGAAAGTACTGAGCCAATGTGAACCAGACTTGGCAGGCATTGTCTATGAGGGGTTCTCTACAACTGTTACTCATATTATTCCTGTTGGGTGAAAAAAACGTGGCCGCCAGAAGCATTCTTTGATTCTGATTGGTCAATTTTGAAAATTCTTCTTCTCTGAAACCACAGGGCCAAATGTTTTGAAACTTTGCATGGTTGATAACTGTGACAACTTCCACCAACGTTCCCATTTTAATGTTGATCGTATTGCAAATATGGCCACAATTGCAGTTTATACTTACTATAGAAAAAAAACTATAGGAAATCACATTTTCATCTTCTCTCTGGAACTACTGCGCTGACATGAACCTAAAACTTGGCAAGAATGGTCTATAGGAGGCCCTCTACAAACGATCCTCTTTTTGTTCCCGTTGGCTGGAAAATATGGCCACCAGAGACATTCTATGATTCTGTTTGATGGATTCAAATGTTTTGAAACTTCACGTGATTGAAGACTGGGACACCTTCTACCAATGATCCTCATGTAATGTTGATGTAATCTTGCAAAACATGGCCACAATTGCAGCTCATACCATAGAAAGAAAGCTATGGGAAATCACATTTTTTATATGTATTTCCAGGTGAGTGATTACAGGCTCTGTGGAGCCTCTAGTTTGGGTTGTTCTTCTACTTTCTACATCTGTCGAGTTCACCTTTTTCTTCTACTGCTCTCACCTTTGTTATGTCCAGTACTGTTCCTTTAGGGCAATGCCTTTTGCCCTAGCTTATGGTGCGTTCTCGTGGCCGTTCCTCCCACACCCGCAGGTTGGGGGGACCGTGTCGTTCGGGGCCTCCCGACACGACCGCATCTGGTGAGAGTTATACCCCCTCCTTGGGGGATGTGCAGTTTTTAACCGTGGTGGATACTGCGGGAGCTGTTGAGTTGTCTGGTGAAGAGATGCCTCAGGTTCCGGGACTATGGTCCCTCCCCAGTTGACATCTGAGGCTGTCACTAAGGTTGTGACTCCTCCTTTGGAGGCCGAGCTTGGTTGCTCTCTCCCCTTTTCCACCAGTTTCAACAGCTCCCGTTCTATCTGCTGCTACTGCTGTTCCGTCTGCAACATCATCGGTTACTGTTTCAGCCAGCCTCGGCTTATCCCTCCAGGGGTCTGCAGCGATGTCTGGTAGTGTGGATGTGGGGTATCGGCCTCAGCCTTCCCTGACTTCACCTCGGCGAAGTTGGAAGTGGCTGCCGACCGAACCCTCTGCTGTGTCCTCTCCGCCATTGAGCACAGCAGTTTTATCCCTGCAGGAGTCTGCAGAGATGTCTGGTAGTGTAGACGTGGGGTATCGGCCTCAGCTTTCCCCGACTTCAACTCGGCGAAGTTAGAAGGGGCTGCCGGCCGAACCCTCTGCTGTGGTCTCTCAGCTGTTGGGCACCGCAGTTTTCTCATTGGATTCGGATGTTCATGGAGGGGCCACCATGAACTCTGTGGCGTTTCCGTCCACGCACTCTGGTCCCATGGCCAGTTTTGCAGGACCAATGCCTTTTGTGCAGCCTGGACCTTCTGTCCCTCAGAGGTCCGCAGCGACTCCCCTGAGTTTCCGCTCTGCAGATCCTCGGGGTATGTCATACCCCTATACACATCTGCCTTCAGATGTTTTAGCTGCCACCCGTCACCCCGCGTTGGGTGTATTTGAGGATCATGACCCATCGCTGGTTAAAAGGGTCAGGAGTGAAGCCACTTTGCCAGTTCATTCCCATGTCGTGAGCTTAGGGAGCCTTCCCGTTGCTTCCAGCGAGGCTACTAGTGGTTTCCAGACGCCCCCCCCCCCCCTGCGGTGCCGCATCCCAGGATCAGAAGCCGGCTGCTTTCTGATCCCTCAGATGTGCCTACACCATGAGAGGCATCAACTGGTTTGCCCGTGATGGGCTATGTGTCTTCAGACTCAGAGGATGAGTCCAACATACCCGACATTGAGAGCCAACAGTCTTCTGACTTGAGTGTCAGCCAGGCTGCGATCATCGGTCATGCGCCTACAGCCTGTGGAGCAACCTGCTTCTGGGCGCCTTTGACCGTGCCAGTCAGTACAGGTGGTTGAAGCGTTTTCAGCTTTGGACTCTAAGCAGAGTTCCAAGGCTATGAAGACTTTGTTCTTCACCAGGGTTGACACTTTTTTGCCTCCAGTGCGTTATCGTTCCAATCTGTCAGTCTGCCAGACTTCGACGGTCTTGGAACAGGACTCCACCTCCCTCGGGCTTTCCAAGCCCAAGTTGGCCGTTATTCCTATGGCAACTCTGGAGTCCCTGTTGGGCTTATCGAGAGAGATGCTTTCTCTCTCGGATCACGTCGTCTCTGCTTTAGCTGCTTATCTGCCGCCAGATAAGTTTGATGATGTACAGGCTCCTTTGCATGTGCTTTCTAAGGCACTCATGCACACGCATGCCTGTAACACGGCTAACTTGGAATTAGTTCGCAGGGACGCTGTGTTGGACACATGCCGTTCCCTTCCTGAGGGCACCCCTTCTACGTACTCACTGGGTAAGGGTAGGCGTCGACAGTCATCACCTCGATTCGTCCCAGGATGAGGCATCCAACTCTGTCGAGAATGCCTCTTCCAACACAAGTTCATTTCGACATTACACGTTGGAACTTTTGAACACGGAGATAGGCAATCTCCTGTCAAAGGGGGCGATCAAGGTCATCAAGAACATTCATTCAGTGGGATTTTTTCCCCCGCCTGTTCTTGGTGCCGAAGAAGAACGGCCGACTCCGACCGGTTATCAATCTGAGTATCCTGAACCAGTCTCCAATTGCTCCTAAGTTCAGCATGGAGACTTTCAGGTCGGTTCGCCGCTCCATTCACCAGGGAGTTTTCACTTCCAACATCGACCTGCGAGATGCTTACTTTCCCGTTCCGATTCATCGGACATCGCGAAAATATCTCAGGTTCGCTTTTCTGGGGCGAGTTTACCAGTTCAAGGCCATGCCCTTCGGCCTCAACCTGGCTCCTTGGGCCTTCACCCGACTGATGTCGCATGTGTTAGCCTTACATCACACACAGTCCAGGGTGACTTCTTCGGTATATCTAGACGATATCCTCCAGAGGCATTTCAATGCTGCCCTTCTGGAGTCAGATGTCGACACGCTATTGTGCCTGCTCACGTCGCTGGGGTTCAGAGTCAATGAGGAGAAGTCGGACCTGGTCCCTTCTCACGGCGTTTTGCCATCTGGGGATGGACTTCCGTACTCAGCTGAATATGGTGGCGGTTCCCAAGGCAAGGGCTGTGATTCTCTCAGCTTTTGCCCTGACTCTGTCTACTTCCGCGACAGCTCGGAGTCTTCTCCGGCTGCTCGGTGACAGATCTCATTCCTCTAGGTCGGCTGCATGTCAGACCTCGCCAACACTTTCTGCTGAGTCGTTGGAGGCCGAATGTCGATCCTATGGATCTGGTGCTTCAGTTACCGGCGTCTCTTCATCGTCACCCCTTCTCCCCTGGACGGATGTTCATTGGATCGTGCATTGAGTTCTGTTGGACTTACCCACGTCCGATCGTGTTCTGATGGCAGTCGCCAGCGATCTCGGATGGGGTGAGACGTTGGATCCTCTAGGTCTTTCCCTTCACAGGTCATGGGACCAGGATCAAGCAGCTCTTCACATCAACCAGGAGGAGCTTGCTCTTCTTCTGAGTTTCCGGCAGTGGATCCCCCACCTTTCGAATCGCCAGGTCCTTCTGTTGCCCGACAATTCGACAGTGGTTGCTTACATTCGGAACAAGGGCGGCACGCACTCTGTTCCCATGTACGAATTGGCTCTGGATCTTCTACTGCTTGCTCAGGATGTCAATGCCGGAGTGGTGGTTCGTCACATTTCCGGTCGTCTGAGTGCCCTAGCCGACTCCCTATCCTGATGGGGCAGGGTCATTTCCACCGAGTGTATGCTCCACAGGGCAGTGTTCCAGTCGCTTTGCGATCTCTGGGGTCATCCCCACATTGATCTCTTTGCGACTCGTTGGAACCATGAGGTGGACACTTTCGTGCCCCTGTGTCCAGATCCTCTGGCTTTCGTCGTGGACGCTCTGTCGCTCGATTGGAACGGTCTTCTAGGCTACGCCTTCCCGCCGGTTCCGATTCTGCCTCAGGTTCTAACCAAGATACGAACCTGCAGTTGTCAAATCATTTTTATTGCTCCCCTGTCACCTCAGTGGGTGTGGATCAATCTGCTCTGCTCTCTGTTGGTGGCGGCTCCGGCACATCTCCCTCTTTGTCACGACCTTCTTTGCCAGGGTCACCTGAGGAGGTTTCATATCAATCAACTCGACTTCATTTTACCTTCACGCATATTTTTTGTCAGGTCCTGTCTCCTCAGTAAGGTTTTTTCGTGACAAGTAGTGGAGTGCATTTCTTCTTTAAGGAGGCACAAAACTGGTTTAGCCTATATGGCTAAGTGGAAGGTCTTCTGTCGATGGTGTGCCGATCACTCTGTTGATTATGCCAATCCTTTGATTTCACAGATTGTGGAGTTTTCTGGTATATCTGTTTGATTCTCAGGTTCTCCAGCCTGTTACCATCAAAGGGTACAGGTCCATGCTTTCAGAGACCTTTTCGTATGTGGGACAGCATCATGTTGGCTCTAATCCATACCTCTCCAAGCTTGTTCGGCACTTTTCCTTGAAAAGGCCTAGGACTTTGCAGCGTATCCCAAGGTGGAATCTTTCTTGGGTGCTGCTTTGCTGGGGGGGGGGGGGGGGGACGGGGGGGGGGGGGGGGGGGGGCGTTGTCGGAACCTTTATCCCAGATGGATATGCGTTTTCTCACATACAAGACAGATTTTCTGATGGCTTTTGCCTCAGACGGGTTAGTGAGCTTCACGCCCTCTCAGTTGACCCGGCCTTTTTCAGGAGCTCTCCCAACGGTGTTACATTTATAACTGATTGCTCCTTTCTGGCCAAGAATCTGATACCAGAAATGACTCCACCTCATATCTGTATCAGGGCTCTTCCTTCTGTTGAGGGTAACCACCCTTTGCTCTGTCTGGTTCGTGCAATTCACATTTATCTCAATCGGACGCAGTTCATTAGGACGGGTAGGAAACGATTTTTTCTGTCTCTTATTCCTGGTTGACAGAAGATCTCTCCTCAATCCATTTCTCGATGGATTTGTCTTGCTATTCGCCCGGCTTACGCTTGTCTAGCGACTGGCGATTGTATTACCAATCATATTTCAGACCACGAGATGCGTGCATTGTCTACCTCTTGGGCTTATACTAACTCCGTCATTTTGTCGGATGTTATGCTGGCAGCCTACTAGATAAATGCTACTTTCTCCACCTATCTGCGTCAGTTGCAGGAGCAGGCAGAGGACCTTTGTACTATGTGCCCTCTTTCTTCTGCTCAGGCTGTTGTCTACCCTAACCATTCAGCTTCTTACAAGGTCAGTTCCAGCTCTGTGATGTTACTGCTCTTTCTGTCTGTGTGTCGCACAGAACCATACTCTCATTGTCTTTTACTAATGTTTGTGATGCTACGGTTTGATAGGCCTAGGGACCTCTTCCTCTGTCCACGGTTCCAGTGCAATTGGGTTATGCGGGGGTCGGTTATGTGATTCCCTCCATCCTATTGTCTATTCAGCCTGTAGTAAACAATTGTAAGGTAGCTTGATAAGAAATTTAAATTTTATAGCAAATTTCCTTTCTTATTATACCTACTGCAATTGTTTACATGGAGGCCCTCCCGTCTTCTTATTCGGGTAAGAATCCTTCCTCCTCGCTGATCACATAACTCCTATGTTGGCGGACTCAAAAGAATGATTAATTAGTGACTGCCTGAGCACTGGTTCCGGAAGTCGCGGAATTGTACTAAGAGAAGAGCATCCCCTACTGGGTGTGCGCCAATGGCGCTCAACCCAGTTTTGGCTTATTTTTTCTTGGTGCTTTTGCACCACTTTTCTTTCCCAAATCACTTGGGAAAGATCAAAATAAAGAGTATATTTTCTGAGTTAAGGTCTTCCACTTTAGTGCAAGCCTGCAGTAAACAATTGTGGTAGGTATAATAAGAAAGGAAATTTACTATAAAATTTAAATTTCTGCAATATTGAGTCTTAAGTTTCCTTGTATAGTCTCTAAGGATTTTTCCAAGCTATATATCTCCCATACTTTTTCTTTGCTGACGCTGGTGGTTCTGTACCAATCAGGGACAGCAGACATATTGAGAGATGGATCATCTGTAAGGACACTATCACTTGCCAAAATTTCTTTTACTGTGGTTTCTGCTGACTGTTCTGCATCTGTAAGGACACTATCGCTTGCCATTTCTGTCACGTGTAGGGCAGTTGGGGTGATCTTTTTAGTACTTACATAATCCACCAACCTAAGATCAGTCTGGATACTTTGTGCTCCTAGATTTCTTATTATAGATGACAATGAAAGAAAATCACCTGTTCTCTTCATAAGGCAAAATGAATTATATCCTTCTATTTTAACATGTAATTTACCATCTTTCATCTCAAATTTACAAATGTCTTTATCACTGGGTATAAGTCCAGTCTTTTCCTCAATATAACCATAGAATCTGTTCATTTCAGCTGTCCTCGTTTCTACTTCAATATTATTATCAAGTAATCAGAAACAATTGGTATCTCTGCATCAGTAAAAGAGGTTTCCATTTCATCATTTTTATCATTGTCTGTGCGACTGGAATCCAATTCAATATTTTCATCTGCCATTTAAAATATATTTTTATAATATAAGAAAATATATTTAAAATGGAATATGGTGAAAAACTTTACTCTTATTTATTTATTTACTGGGGTTTAACGACACTTTTGACTGCCAGGGTCACCTCGTGTCGGACAGTTTTACAGGTGCAGGAAGCCGGAGTACCTGGAGAGAACCACCGAACAACCATCAGACTCCCCAACATACTAACTCCGCACAAGCACAATCAACGTGCAGTACACCTTAGTACACAATGCTACCATGCCCCCATGTTGGCAATTGGGATAAATGTCTTGCCCATGGACACAACGTGGTTGCCGCAGGTGGGATTCGAACTGAGGACCGCTTGCCTTGCCATCTGCATCTCTACTTACTGAGCCACCACACTCCCTTTTACTCTTATTGATCAACACGCAAAGAAATTGGTGTTAAAGGAGATCATACAAAAATCGTTATTACACACAGACCAAATAAGCTGACCCTGAAGACACTGTGTGTGTCGTTTTCCCTGAATTGACATCGTATGCTACTGTGTCCGTATCGGTAAGAGTAGCTTTTAACCCTTTGAACCTGTAAGACCGATTTTTTGGGCTAAGGATTAATTTCGTCCCATTTTTGTCTTGTTATGAGAGGTTTATACACGGGGCATTGATGATAAAATAATAGCTGCAGACTGCTGTTATTATTTTATCCTCCTCTGTATAGTGATATTGGAGTGGCCCATTTGACTGTAAGTGTACACAAAGGTGATACCATTCCAGGAAACGAGGGTTCAAAGGGTTAATAATGAACTCAACAGTAAAGATTCAAACCCCACACTTGCTATTAATGTGGGACATGTGGATGTCAACAACATTACAATGACTTTGGATGGGGCAGACATTTTCAGAAATAGATGATATTGATGTCACAAAATGTTTCAATGATGTCCGAGATGTCCTTCTGCAGTCAATGGGTGTGGGATTTACCAAGGAATAACAATCAACACTACAATGAAATCACGAATCAACAAAAGTCAAGCAGTTGGAGACACAGACATAGCAGACACTTTTGGTAATCGCTTCTGTATACCATTTGAATTAACTGGTCGAGTGCTGGAAGCCACGATCTCGGCTTTCAAAAAATGATACCAGAGCAAAAGCCAACACTTTCCTTGCTTATATTTCACAGTCAAACACAAATAATATTTTGTTTATATAAGTTTGTTTTATTACAAATTATTGGAGAGTGCCTGTGGGCATGTGTAATAAAACAAGTTTTGAATAACAAATTCAGACCACCCCAAATAATCTAGCCCTCAACCAGTTAATTGACCAAAATATTTTCTGTCCATCGACATTGGGTGACAGACTTTGCTTTTCTCCTCCGGGTTCTATGTTAAATTTTTCAAACCCCTCTGGTACCCCCGAAATCAGATCAGTCATATTAATGTTATATACCAAAGATGAAATTATTCTGCCCTGGTGAGTCTGAAGAAGATCTTAGAAGAATATTCCTCGCATTGCACAAAGTTAATATCATACTTTATGCCCATATTAGAGCTGGTAGATTTGATTTGAACAAACTGGAATCTGCTCTCCCCAACTAAGGATGCTCTATAACACACATCAAAATATTTTGACAGGTGAATATGAAGAAGATTTTTAAAGAATATTCCTTATATTGCACTTGGGCTTGCACTAGGAGCCCAAATATGAACCCAGGGACTTGATTTTAACAAACTTGGTTCTGACACAACCCCCCCCCCCCCCCCCCACCCCATGAACAATGTGTGCCAAAAATCAACAGATTTGGATTGGTAGTTCTGAAAACTTGATTTGAATAAACTTGAATTTGGCTCTCGTAACCCACTTCACTCTGATGTCAAAATACCAAAATTTCAGGAAGCTGTTTTTTCCCATAATGCATCTAGAAATTTACCCAATTCAATCTCGTTTGACAGAGCTCAATGAGCTCTGTCAAACGAGATTGAATTGGTTAAATTTCTAGTAGCATTATGGGAAATTTTTTCTGCCTGAAATTTAGATATTTTGACATCAGTGTGCAGGGGGTTAAAGGTGTTGTACATGTATACCAAATATCAAAAGATTTTGACTGGAGATTCTGGAGATTTTTAAAGAATCTTCTTCATATTGCAGAAAGTTAAAATTTGGGCTCTCATAGGGAAACCAAATATGAACCCAGGGACTTGATTTAAACAAACTTGAATGCCTTGATTCTGACTTCCCTAAGGGTGTAGTATACCAAATATCAAAAGATTCTGATTGGTGGTTCTTGAGACTTGATTTGAGTTCGCTTGATTCTGACTCCCCTAAAGGTGTTGTATACCAAATATCAAGAGATTTAGATTTGTGGTTTTGGATAAGAAGATATTTAAACAATATTCCTCATATTGCACTCAGGTAAATTTGGGTCCCATACATTGTAGGGTTCGCACAATCTTGAAAAGCCCTTGAATTCAGCCCATTGTTTTGAAAAGCCCTTAAAATTGGACTCCACCTTGACAAGTACTGGATAATTGACTTGGAGCCTTGGAAAGCCCTTGAATGTAAATAAAATGCTGAATAAGTCTCTATAAATGGCATATCTAGCCATTTTATTCAACAAAGTATTAATAAAATAAAATAAAAAAGTTAAAAAAAAGCCTTAAAGAAAATGTCAATGACACTGCAGCTCAACTTGTCCAAGAAGGGACTGAACAAAGTAGAAATATCCAGTAATGCCAAGCCATTCACTCAAGTTTCTGCAGAAAAGACGTTGCACCAAAGCTACATATGAAATTTGAAAAAGACTGGGTGAGAGGTGCGGCCTGTAGGTTCTGCTAATGGAATTGATGACAATTTGTATGCCAAAACCAAGATGGCCACTGATGCCATGTTTTTCAACAAAATTCAGAAAAATTTGATAGCTCCCATCTAGAAATCACACCAAAGGTACATGTGGAATTTCAAAAAATATGGGGTGAGGGATGTGGCCTGTAGAGTGTGCTAATGTGATTGTTGACAATTTATATGCCAAATCGAAGATGGCTGCTGACAGCCATGTTTTTCAACAAAATTCAGAAAAATTTGATAGCTCCCATCTAGACATCACACCAAAGCTATATATAAAATTAAAAAGGCTCAGGTGAGAGATGCGGCCTGTAGGATGTGCTAATGGAATTGTTGTCAGTTTATATCCAAGATGGCTGCTGGTGGCCTTGTTTTTTAACAAAATTCAGAAATATCCGACAGCTCCAATCTAGACATCACACCAAAGCTACATATGAAATTTGAAAAAGATTGGGTGAGAAATGCAGCCTGTATGGTGTGATAATGGAATTGACAATTTATTTGCCAAATTAATAATGCCGCTGGCATCTATATTTTTTAACGAAATTCGAAAAAATTTGATAGCTCCCATCAGACATTGCCTCAAAGCCACATATGAAATTTGGGACTGATCGGGTGACAGCTGCGGCCTGAAGGGTATGCTAAAGGAATTGTTGGACAATTTATATCCAAATCCAAGATGGCGCTGGTGGCCATGTTTTTCAAGAAAATTCAGAAAAATGTGATAGCTCCCATCTGGACATCACACCATTGTTATATACAAAATTTGAAAAAAGATCAAGTGAGAGATGTGGCCTGTATGGTGTGCTAATGGAATTGTTGACAATTTATATGTCAAATCCCAGATGGCCACTGGTTGCCATGTTTTTCAACGAAATTCAGAAAAATTTGATAGGTCCCATCTCGACATTGCCCCAAAGCTACATATGAAATTTGGGCTTGATCGGGTGAGAGCTGCAGCCTGTAGGGTGTGCTAAAGGAATTGCTGAACAATTTATATCCAAATCAAAGATGGCCACTGATGGTCATGTTTTTCAACGAAAATTTGAAAAAATCTGATAGCTCCCATCTGGACATTGCCCTAAAGCCACATGTGAAGTTTGGAGCTGATCGGGTGAGAGCAGCGGCTTGTAGGGTGCGCTAAAGGAATTGTGGATGAACGGATGAACATAGAGACATAGGGGCAGACGACGGATCACACCCCATCTCAATACCTCATACTTGACCCTGTCAAGTTGATCTAAAAACAAGTCTAAATGAAAGTGTCAATGACACTGTAGCTCAACTTGTCAAGACAAAGACATGTACATGTATAGTATGTGACACAGCAATGACAAACATCTAGGTAATGACCTGATAACAAAGGTACATATAAAGTATTGTAACGGTCTGTACATAAATACTGACCGTTGCCTGTAACAAATGTATAGGTAAAGTATTGTAAAGGTGGGTGACAGTCAGATGCTAAACTAGAAAAGAAATCTTCGAGTCCCAGAGTGGGTCTGACTGAACCCCAAAATATTTGTTCTCATAGCACAGTGATAACAAAGGCACCCCAAAACACACTCATTCCTGTCCCAAGGTGAAAACAAAGGTACTCAAGAAGTTTCGTGAAGATCAGTTCACAAATATGAGCTGTGTAGAAGTTGTGACAAAAAACTGATTGGACCTAATTTCGGTACAAAATGGCCACTGGCAGCCATCTTGAATTTTGGACCGCACCCAGAAACACTCGTTCTCGTCCCAAGGTGATAACAAAGGTACCCAAGAAGTTTTGTGAAGATCGGTTCATAAATACAGTCTGTAGTCCGAGCCGTATTGACATGTGCACTTATAGTGTATAAGTAGCACTGAATAAATCAAAGTTCATCTAATTTGCATAATTTCTGCACGAGAAAAAAACCTGTACTATATGCGATGTATTCCATGTTACTAAACATTCATACAAAAATTTATTCAAATCAGAACTTTCATACAGAAGTTCTGTACAAAAGACTGATTGCACTAATTTTGGTACAAAATGGCTGCTGGTGGCCATGTTGAATTTCGGACCACACCCAAAAACACTCGTTCTCATCCCATGGTGATAACAAAGGTACCCAAGAAGTTTCGTAAAGATCGGTTCATAAATACGGCCTCTAGCCTGAGCCGTATAGAAGTTGTGTACAAAAAAATGATTAGACCTAATTTCGGTACAAAATGGCCATTGGCAGCCATCTTGAATTTTGGACCGCACCCAGAAACACTCGTTCTCGTCCCAAGGTGATAACAAAGGTACCCAAGACGTTTCGTGAAGATCGGTTCATAAATACAGACTCTAGCCCGAGCCGTATTGACATGTGTACTTACTGTGTGTAAGTAGCACTGAAAAAATCGAAGTTCATCTAATTTGCATAATTTCTGCACGAGAAAAAAACCCGTATTATATGTGATGTATCCCATGGTACTAAACATTCACACAAAAAATTATTCAAATCAGTGCTTTCATATGGAAGTTCTGTGCAAAAATCTGATTGCACCAAATTTTGTACAAAATGGCTGCCATCGGCCATCTTGAATTTCGGACCGGACCCCAAAACACTCGTTCTCGTCCCACGGTGATAACAAAGGTACCCATGGAGTTTCATAAAGATCGGTTCATAAATACGGCCTCTAGCCCGAGCCGTATTGGCATTTGCACTTAGAGTGCTGAAAGTAACACCAAAAAACATCAAAGTTAGTCTAATTTGCATAATTTACACATGAGAAAAAAACCTGTATTATATGTGATGTATCCCATGGTACTAAACATTCATACAAAAAATTATTCAAATCAGAGCTTTCATATGGAAGTTCTGTACAAAAAACAGATTTCTGCATCGTCGGTACAAAATGGTGGCTGGCAGCCATCTTGAATTTTGGGCCGCACCCAAAAACACTCGTTCTCGTCCCACGGTCATAACAAAGGTACCCAAGAAGTTTCGTAAAGATCGGTTTAGAAATACAGCCTCTAGCCCGAGCCGTATCCAACTGTTGACGGACAGACAGACAGACGGACGACGGGCCATGGCATAAGCTCAAATTTGGCTTCGCCAAAGTTGAGCTAAAAATTGTGGGCCGAAATCATTAGTGCAATTTTCCCTGTGGTTGTTAGTCTTACATTCTCAATACTTTGGTTTTATGAGCTCTCAAGTCAGTGACGTTGGAGGCTTTTGTACAATGCAAATACACATTTTTTTTTTTGGGGGGGGGGGGGATAATTGACTTTGCACACTTAAATTCATTTTAAGAATGGGGAATGGCGTTTATAATAGTTTGTGGATGCAAACCTATAACTGGTTGAGGAAGAATGAAAAGGATAAATATAAAGCAACGAGCTCCGTTTGCAAAGAAGGATATTGCGTGGTCAAAAATGGGAGAAAGTGCATGGATATCACATCAATGAGGTCAATGGCATATCGAAAGCATGAAAGCTTGTGGAGATGTTCACATTTCAACGGCTAGGAATCTAGTTTTATTAATTGATAACGGTAATGATACTAATCTATCATAGTTGATGCCTACTGATGCTGCCAAAAATAAAAACGGCCCAGCAAACGAAATTAAACATTTTATGAAAAATACAAACAATACACTCAGAGCCGAAATAATTTAGACAATGAACACAATTGTTAACTAACAGTAGTATAATTCAAATACCAACATGGGGAAAATTTTCCATGCAATGTTCTTGGACAGCCAAATTGCATCCCAATTTTCTTGTGCTGAAAGAAAAGCGTAATACTTCTGTGTGTTTGGTTTAGCAACACATTTTAAGGAACTACTGAAGGAGTCAGTGAAGGATCACTACTCCATTTCTTATGATAAAAGCATCAACAAGAAACTGCAAAGCAAACAGATGGACATCCATATTCATTTCTGGGACAACAATAAAATAGTTAGCAGACAGGCGGGATCAGAATTCATGGGTCCTGCCAAGGTCGACAACCTGGTGGATTCATTTTCTTCAATTGTCCTTTCCAGTGAACTTTGTGTAAGTAATTTAGTGCAGATCAGCATGGATGGCCCAAACATTAATTGGAAATTTTTTGATATGAAACAAATCAAAGTGAAGGATGATTATGATCCGACACTTATAAACATTGGTAGCTGTGGATGCAACACAGTGGGCTGTGGATGATGTACTGAAGGGCTTGCATTATTTATTTAAAGACAGTGGCACGATTATTTAAATATATCAAAGTCCTCATTATTGCCTTTAAAATTTGTCAACCTAGGATGGTTGGAGATTATACCAGTATGTGAAAGAGCATTGGCAGTGTGGGACAACATATAATTGTGTGTCAAATAGACTGAACGTAAGGAAATTAGCAAGCTAAAGAATAAATCATATGCAACTTTAAGACAGGCTGTCAAGGATAAGCTCTTCACAGTCATGTTACATTTTTTTAATAGTGCTGCTAACCATTTACAGCCCCATTTATTGAATTATCAAACTGATTGACCTATGACCTGTTTTCTGGATGATGACTTGTCAAGCATTGTGAAAGGGTTAATCCTTTACCTAACATGAAAAGCAAACAAAACTTGTGAACAAAATTCCTGAGTAACTATTTTTTTCATTTTTTGCATCAAAAACATAGCTTATGACCCTCAATGGAATGAGCTCATTGAGCTTGTTCCAATGAGGGGTCATAAGCTCTTTTTTTGTGACAAAAAACGATAAGGCAATGAAAATTGAATGCTGAATTTTGTGAATAGCACTGGCCGATTATGGCCATTATGTTGGGTAAAAGATTGAGATGTTTAATTAAGCCTGAGATTTTGGAACTCACTGCGACGCTGATAGCCTGATAAAGATTGATGTTGAGGAATCGGGTAAATCATTTGCGTTACAAGAAAACTGATGTTGGTCTTTCTGCAGGGAAGCTACTGGGGAATGCAGGTGTCAGCAACAAAGGAATCGGATAATTTAGAAATGAATGTAAAGATTTTTTGATCAAACTATTAAAGAAAGTTCTTAATAAATGTCCACTGTGTTATTCAGTAATGAAATATTTGTCATCTTTAAAACCACGGCAAATGGTGGTCAATGCTGAAGCATCAAGAAGAAAATTTAGAAAACTAATTTCAGTACTGCTTGACCTGAATTTTGTGGAAGTGAATGACTCAGGAGTTGATTGTATAGGAGTATACATCATTTCTTGACTATATTCCAACAACTGGTACAGAAATCTTCTCTAAGTTCAAGCCATATGTTCACAGGGTGGACAAACTTTTTATCACACAAATGGATGTAATTACTTACCCTGAGCTGTTAAACTTCATGAAAACAGTGTTTGTTCTATCAAATGGTCAAGCCTCTATTGAAAGGTTTTCTGTTAAACCTTTACCTAACATGAAAAGCAGATGACACTTGCAAACAAAATTCTTGAATAACTAATTTTTTTCATTGTCTTAAAAACATAGGTTATACCCCTCGTTGGAATGAGTTCGTTCCAACGAGGAGTCATTACCTATGTTTTTGAGACAAAAAATGAAAAAATAATGAAAATTAATTGGCAATTTTTTAAAATAGCACTGGCCGGTTTTGGTCGTTACATTGGTTAAAGGGTTAATAAGGAAGTTGAAATTGAGAATCTGAAGAAAGATTCTCTGGTGGCACAGAGAATAGTTTGTGATTATGTGCAGTCAGTTGGGGAGTTTTGTCTGCATCATTTACAAATAGATTGCTTGTGTCTGCATCCTCATCCCATTTGTGGCATGAACGCGACCTTGAAGAAAAGTGGCAGGAACAAAAGAGTAAGGAACAGAAACTGAAATGCTAACATTTACTGGATGAACTAGAAGAATTAGAGCAAAAGAAACAAAGGCATGATGTTGATTTGCAATCCCTTGAGAAATCGGCTGATGGGTTCCGCGAGAAAGCAGAAAACACTGGCAATTTGACATTTATAAAAGAGAAACAAGAGCAATGCAAAGCATGGCATATGCCCCAGACAGTGTCATAAAAGGGTGGGTAAGACTCTCGGGGGCATAACCAAATCAAAAAGAAGCTGCCTTTAGGCATCAATAATGCATAAAAAAAACTGATTTGAGTCAGAATTCATTCGTTATTGGACGGACACCAAATTCAAGATGGCCACCATGGAAGCCACAATGAATTGGCTACTGGCTCTTGGTTCAGCTGACTGGTCCAAAATTAGTGGTTCTTAGTTCAGCTGACTGGTCCAAAATTGAAAGGAAGCTTCCTCTAGACACCAACAAAGCATAATTAAAAAATAATGAAAGTGTCAATGACACTGTAGCTCAACTTGACAAACTTGAACTTGGTAAGTTATAAATGAAATGGCAAAATTGAAGATCATTGGTACCAATGTCATTTTTTTTGCCACTGGCAACATTTTTTGACAGAAATCGAAGAAAATCGATAGCTCCCATCTAGTGGCCTCCCCAAACAAGCATGCCAGGTTTCAAAGCAATTCGATCATAAATGTGCCCTGTAGGGTGTATAAAAGGGAAATATTGTGGTCTGACTAGACTAAATTCTAAGAACGTTGGCTGCGGCAACATTTTTTGATGGAAATTGAAGAAAATCGATAGCTCCCATCTAGAGGTCACCCCAAACAAGTATGCCAGGTTTCAAAGCAATCCGATCATAAATGTACCCTGTAGGGTGTGCCAAAGGGAAATATTGAGTCTTCTGACTACACTAAGTTCTAAGAACGTTGGCCACGGCAACATTTTTTGACAGAAATTGCAGAAAATCGATAGCTACCATCTAGAGGTCTCCCCAAATAAGCATACCAGGTTTCAAAGCAATCTGATCATAAATGGGCTCTGTAGGGTGTGCCAAAGATAAATATTGAGGTCTGACTAAACTAAGTTCTACGAACGTTGGCCGTGGCAACATTTTTTGCCGGACATTGAAGAAAATCGATAGCTCCCATCTAGAGGTCACCTTAAATAAGCATACCAGGTTTCAAAGCAATCAAATCATAAATGTGCCCTGTAGGGTGTGCCAAAGGGAAATATTGTGGTTTGACTAAACTAAGTTCTAAGAACGTTGGCCGCGGCAACATTTTTTGACGGAAATTGAAGAAAATCGATAGCTCCCATCTAGAGGTCACCCCAAACAAGCATGCCAGGTTTCAAAGCAATCCGATCATAAATGTACCCTGTAGGGTGTGCCAAAGGGAAATATTGAGTCTTCTGACTAAACTAAGTTCTAAGAACGTTGGCCGCGGCAACATTTTTCGACAGAAATTGAAGAAAATCGATAGCACCCATCTAGAGGTCTCCCCAAACAAGCATACCAGGTTTCAAAGCAATCTGATCATAAATGTGCCCTGTAGGGTGTGCCAAAGGGAAATATTGAGGTCTGACTAAACTAAGTTCTACGAACGTTGGCCGTGGCAACATTTTTTGCCGGAAATTGAAGAAAATCGATAGCTCCCATCTAGAGGTCACCCTAAATAAGCATACCAGGTTTCAAAGCAATCAAATCATAAATGTGCCCTGTAGGGTGTGCCAAAGGGAAATATTGTGGTTTGACTAAACTAAGTTCTAAGAACGTTGGCCGCGGCAACATTTTTTGACGGAAATTGAAGAAAATCGATAGCTCCCATCTAGAGGTCACCCCAAACAAGCATGCCAAGTTTCAAAGTAATCTGATCATAAATGCGACCTGTGAGGTGGGCCAAAGGAAATTGTGGACGTACATACTAACGTACGTACGTACGTACGCCGACGGACAAGAAGTGATGGCAATAGCTCAGCTTGACTTTGTCAAGTTGAGCTAAAAATGATTTGAGTCAGCATTCATTAGTTGAACGGAAACCAAATTCAACATGGCCACCATGGCGGCCATACTGAATTGGCTAGCTGGACCAAAATTGAAAGCAAGCCATCTCTAGGCACCGATAACACATAACCAAAAATTGAAAAGGGAAGCTTCCTTTAGACATCAATAATGCATAAAAAAAATTGATTTGAGTCAGTATTTATTAGTTATTGGACGGATACCAAATTCACGATGACCACCATAATGAATATGCCAATGGTGGCCATATTGGATCAGCTAACTGGTCCAAAATCAAAAAGGAAACTTCCTCTAGACACGAACAATGCATAAGTAAACAAGATCAGTCTTGCAGAACTTTAGTTAAAGAGCAGAAACCAATTTCAAGTGTATTTAACATTGGAGGTCACTGTTACCTTGACCTTTGGCACATCATGGTCAAAATAAATAGGCCTCTTCCACTCACCATACCTAACCCACATATGAAGTCTGGCAAAGACCCAGCTGGTAGAACTTTACTTAACTGACAGAATGCAGTGGAAATCAGTTTCAAGTTTATTTAATATTGAAGGTCACAGTGACCTTGCCCTTTGGCAAATCAATATCAAAACCTCACACCATACCTAACCTCCATACTGACTTATATCAAGATCAGTCTTGCAGAACTTTATAGTTATAGTGCGGAAACCAATTTCAAATGTATTTAACATTGGAGGTCACTGTGACCTTGACCTTTGGCACTTCTTCCAATCATCATACCTAACCCACATATGAAGTTTGGTAAAGATCCGGTTGGTAGAACTTTAGTTAATTGAAAAAAAAAAAAAAGTTAACGGATGGACGACGGACATGGTGATAGCATAATGCCCCCTCCTCAAATAGGCCAGGAAAATGAAAAGAACTGTTGGCACAAGTCGATGAGAAAATGCAATCACATCTTGAAGTACTGAAGAGACAATCATGCTATTTGTTGGAGAGTTTGCAAATCATAATAATTTATGAGGTAAACTACCAATAGACCTCCAGTCATACTTTTTCTGGATATCATTGGAACTGGTTTGCTGACTTGTAGTGTACTGTACAGTGTAAATATTACAACAAAAAATTGATTCAGAAATTCTTTACTTCCTTATTCACCACTCTCCGATATGTTGAAAGTGTCAAAAACTTTGAACACCATACTAAACTGCCTTTTGATTAGTGGACTGCGTGTAAAGAAACTTGGAGTGCAGTAATGTATACAGACCTGATGAATATACTTTCTTTGAGGTGAGCTCTTAACTTTTAGAGGGTTGAATATGATTGAATTACATTACCTGTGCTTAAAAACTACCCAAGTTTCTACCTCAAAAGACTATGTTATATATATATACATACATTGCTTTGGTTTATTAGAGGATGCCTACAGGCATTCTCCAGTGAATGAAACATTGTAATATAATCAATACATGTGTAAGTAATTCATAATATATTGCTCCGAGTTCCTGGGCCTTGAATTTGCTCCTTCATTTGTTGTATGAACCCTGCATAGGGAGCCCAAATTTTAGCCCAGGGACTTGATTTGAACAAACTTGAATATGACCCCTCCCCTCTCTCATAAGGATGCTGTGTTCCAAATATCAAAAGATTCTGATTGGTGGTTCAGGAGACTTGATTTAAACAAACTCAAATTTGACTCCCTGAGGGTATTGTATACCAAAAGACTTTGACTGGCGGTTCTGGAGAAGATTTGGAGCTTCAATATGAACTCAAGAGACTTGATTTGAACAAACTTGAATCTGAACACACCCCCCCCCCCCCCCCCCCCCCCCCAAAGAATGCTGTGTGCTTATGGTTCTCACATGATGAAGTATCGAAAGATTTTGATTGGTGGATCTGGAGAAGATTCTTTTAATATAAAAAATAATTTCAGACACCAACAGAGTTATACCCCTTCTGGTGCATGCCTCCTCCCCTCCCCGGCAGGTCTGGAAACTTCAAATTTGGTCCAGTAGTCTTGGAGAAGTCGATAATGTAAAGGCTACGATGGATGGACAAATGCACAACAGACGGATGATGGATGGAAAGTGATCACTAAAGCTCCCCTTGAGCTTTACTCAGGTGAGCTAACAAGTTAGTACTTCACGAAACTTGTTCGCAAGTGGTGGCATCTGCTTTTCACATTCAGTAACATTGTCTGTTTATGTTTATCAGAATACTTCATATACTCACTGCAGGAGTTAACATAATAAGTTATTGTGATGAGCTGATGGTGACATGGTCTGAGTTTTGTGGCTCAGAGCTTATGTTCAATGGAAACGCGAAGCATCGATGTTGAATATATGCTCCGAGCCACAAACCTCAGACCATGTTACCATCAATTTTATATTAATATAAGACCCTACCCAAAGCCCAAAACTCAAATCATGAAATTAACAAGGCAACTTCAATGAACAAGGCAACTTCAATAACAAATTTAGTATATAAACCTCTTGTGTATCCCACAATGTCACTGGACAACAAAAAATCAATAACTTAAAGGTCAAGTTACTCCATCTCAGTTCAAATCATGAACAAGTTATGATTTAAATTGAGATGAAGCAACCTCAACTTTTTTATAAGGGGGTTGAGAGTATACATTCATAGAATGATCACTAGCCTTGAAAAATACAATTTTATAGACCATATGCACTTTGAATTTCCTCGCATTATTATCATCTTTTCAAATATTTCTCTTGGTGACGTCAGACGGTAGCGTATGCCACTGGAGCCATAAACATAGAAAAAACTAAGCAAACTCTCGTCCAATCAGAGGATGAGGATTTTAGTCTTATTAAAACATAAAAAATAGTATATTGCACAGGTCAAAATGGACAGATGAAATAATTTGTCTCATGGACATTTGATTCCATCTGCTCACTCAACCAAATATTTCCTGTATTCAAATTTTACCCACTCTAATCAATTATTATCCCTCCACAGAGAGAGGATATTGTGGAGAGCTCCATCTGATTGTCTATTATTCCATCCATTCAGTTGTTCATACGATAAATTTGGACACAGTTGTTGGATTGCAATAAATTTTGGTGTGATACTTCATTATAACAGTACAGGGCTGTCATTTTAAAAATCCAGGAGGGCCATCACGGTTTGCCTCAAATGGCCATATGAGGGCCATTTTTGGTTTGCCTTAAATTACTCAAGGAGGACCACTTTGGGGTTACAGGGACCATTTTTGTTTCAGCCTGCTGGAAAGGACCAATGATGTGTGATGAACACGCAATTTGACAGAAGACATGATATATTGGATATGGTTGGTACTTGAATGATAGAAATCATTTTTTTGTTTATTATCCTATTGTTACAATAAAAATGGAATAAAAATTAAATTTATACCCAACTGTGTCTGTCTTTTTTACTTCAATGTCTTATTCTCAATGATAAATCCCAATTATTATCCCAAATAAACTAAAAAAAAACAAAAACTTAACTAAATTAACACTTCAGAATTCTGAAAACATCACACATTTTGTGAACAAGAACTGAGGTAGAAATTGTCTGAATAAGTCCCCATCATTTGTGATATCAATCTGAATTACGTTTTGATGATTCAGCTGAATCTTCACCACTATCACAAGACAAGTCAGTGTCGCTGCTAGATTCGCAGTCGGTTTCCATAACGACATCGCTGTCTGAGGATTGATCATCATCAGTGTCTGATAGCTGCTGGCATCTTCTTTTCACTATAAGATCTCTGAGGTCGATGGCACCAGATGTAAGTTGCCTCTTGCGTTTTTTACTCAGGTAAGTTTCAACAGCTTTGCCAATTAAGGAGGCCCTCTCTTTCTCAGTCCACACAGAGTCATTTATTCTAATAATAAGTAACTCCTCCACTGCAGCGAGTTTCAGTGAAAGTCTCTGATCCGATAACATTCGGGTCAAAGAGCTGAACCCTCGTTCAACAGTGCTATTGCTAACTCCGATGCTCATTATTATCTCGATAATAGAACACGTGTTTGGGAACTCCTCTATTCTGTAAGTGAACATTTTTTTCCATAAATCCTTAGTTTTTACGTGATTATAATTATATTTGATGCATCTCTTGAAATCTTTCTATTCAGTCTTGACTTTATCTGTTTCAAATGTGGAATAACCATCTGGTGTGAATTTCAAAGTTTTTTCGAAATGTTTACTGAGAAAAAACAAGGCTCCAATTTCCAATTTTTCTGCAACCCAGTTTGCAGGATTCACAATAAGTCACATGACTTTTTGCAACTTTTCAGAGGTATCATCAGGTTTATTTTGTGAAGAGTTCTACAATTTTTATCCTTTAGTTACTTTGGTTGAACTTGACAGCTCAGAATTATCAGTTTCAGTCGTGGTTTCATCTTTTTCATGAATGTCCTCTGTGAGTTCTGTGGCTAAACGATCTCTCAGCCATTTTTTAAGCACAGGCACAAAGCATTCAGTCAGTGCTTTCATGTGTGTCAAAGCTCTGTCGGGATCAACAAACTGTATCTTGTCATAAGATAATTTCTTAAACTCCCGATTGACAGCCTTCTTCCGTGTGTGTCCAAGTTTTGGGAGGTCACATGTCAAAGTATTTTCGGTAAGACACATGTCGGCTTTGTGCAAGATTACATTGACATCAGTTGCCTCGTCAACAAACTCGGTAATAGATTCCAAAATATCGATGGTCTTTTCAATTGTTGGTTTTACATAAAAAAAAAGCATGGCCTCTTTCTCACATTTCAACGATAATTTTGATAATTCCTGCACTGTCTCTCGGTAAATTACCGCCATTAGCAGGGACTGTAAATTCTTTAGAAACCCGCTCAGTTTAGCATATACTTTCGAGAAAGTCTGACTGGCAATTGAGTTTTCTAGTGTGTGGATGAGGGGCATCCAGTTTTTAATAAGATGATCCACCCCTCGTAATTGGTGGGATACAAATCACGTGCCAAGAACTTTTGGGAATGCATAAGATTGGACTTCCAGTGCCTCCGCAGTCCTGCAAAAGTGGCCCTTGTACTTTCCGCTCTGTTTACAGAATTAATACAGGGATTGCATTAGGTCCTGGGTGTTATTGAAGTTTGAGTCTTTCCTCACACTATCTTTGATGGCAAGTTCTGTATGGTGTGAGACACAGTGAACAGTGGCCAGCCATTCACAGTCTTTTTTTAGGTGAGTTAGCAGGCCTTTGTAGATACCCGTGTTAACTGCCGTACCATCTGCGGTAGATGACACCATCAATTTGATATAAGAGTTTTCATCCATGCATAGCTTCTTTTTGAATGAGTAGTCTATCTAGGTTTTTAGATTCTCACCTGTCGAATCGCTGTATTCATCAATGTCTTCAAGTCCTGCCATGTAATATTTAGGTTCGCCACCACAAACAACCCGTACGAGAATCCGCTCTTTTTCACGGCCTGTTTTCCAAGCTTGTGAGCCATCACTCAATACAGCAAATGCTCGTTTTGTCAGTATAATGGTTTCGATTTTATTTTTGATAGTAGCTGCAAACCCTCTAACAACTTCACATGCATGCCTGTGGTCATCCGTTCCTTTAATCAACCGTGTGCCTGTAGCTTTTTGTGCATGCACAATTGTATGCAAACACGACAACGGCTGCCCATCAACTGCCAATATATAGGCGTCAGTCATAAGAGTCTGATATGCATCATTTGAGGCTTTTTGGAGGCTTACTTTAATATCATAATGTTGACGGATTTGTTGCCTACTATCAGTATCGCTTGGAGTAGATGACTCTGTACCTGATGAGGTATAAGGGCCCTCTTCTGGATTTTCATTTGCTTCCATTTCTTCTGCAAATATATGTGTATTTCCCACCAGGTGTCAGTCAACGTGAGACTTTTTAACGAATGTTGTCCCCATAACGAATGTGTTAACCTCAGAAACTGCCTTCCCACGAATTCTTGGGTCGAGTTAAAGTTTTGCTGCATGTTTGGCACATAATCGGCACCAGACTTTAACATAATCTGTGCCTTTCTCGCAAACAGTCTCATGCCCAATGACACCACTCCTTGTATTCCATGTGGAAAATGTAGATAGTTTTACACGATTTCCTTTTAGCATTCATTGTTATCAGTTAATACACATGTATATCAAAACTGAAAGTACGAAGTGCTCGTGCAGGCTCACTGACGTAATTCTATCTGTGGAAGTCTGCAAATCTATAGATAGCTCGCGTCATTGACAGCTGTTATTGCATTCAATGACAAACAACATTGTCATTGGCAATATTGACGCATTGTGAATAATTAATAATGACTGCTTACATAAACATGAATAACTAAAACAAATGGTACGTGGGCATATCTTTTAAAACTAACAACACAACAGCTCATAACAGGAACCAGGTAACTTATGAGGGGGAGCAAAAAACACAGGGTACGCAGTGTCTACACTCCATAGCACGCATTAATTAATATTCACAAAGATATAAAACTGAAGACTGCAGTGACGAATTAAGGGATATTGTTTTTGAGGAAAAGGTCATGGCAGTTAATTGTTTTCCCTCGTGATGAGCTGTCTATTATATCTTGTGATTTTAAATCAAAATAATAAAATAACACTGTACCCGTGTACAAAAAATGCTTTATTAAAGCTATTGATTTCAGCTCCATCAGTGAGTACCCTAAAGTTTATTCAGTTGTTAATCGCTAAAAATTATAAATATACATGTTATGCATTGTGAATTCGTGAATAGTGTGCAAACTTCATGTGACAGGAATTGTTCTTTGTTACCTCCTTCTATCTGCGAAAATTGCCGTTTGAGACATCTGATTTTGGGTTGCCTTTTATTGAATTTATGGTCCGCGGAAATCAGGGTTAGGCAGACATTTACCATCCACAGAATTTTTACTTTAGACGGTCGACTGCGACCTGGGGCGATCGCCCACCTGAAAATGACAGCCCTGACAGTATATTGAAGAAGTTCAATAACCACTGGTATTTGATGAAAATTAATAAAGTTATTGCCCTTTGATTCTGAATTTTTAATGTTTATGTGATAACTTGAGAAAAGTCATCAGATTTTACTAAATTTTATTGCTTCATATTAAATGGTTGAATGCTACAAGCCACTATCATGGCTCTATTGAAAAGTGTTGGAACTCTTCATACATCAGCTTGTTGTTTGCTCAGCATAATAAAAAGAAATATTTTTATTAGTTTTGTTAAAAATTATTAAAAAGTGCACTCTCCAATAAATTGTAACAAAACATTTATGGACAAATATTGAGCAACTAAGATTCTCCTTGCTGGTAGCATGGTATCTTTAAAAATAATACTTGTGTTTAAATAACCTGTAAAAATAAATTAGAACTCTCCCAGTTAAATGTTTTGTTGGACAAGTTAAAGGAAAGTGTCATTGACACTGTAGCTCAACTTGTGTAAGACATGTGCATGTAGAGTATGTGACACAGCAATGACACACATCTAGGTAATGACTTGATAACAAAGGTACATGTAAAGTATTGTAAAGGTCTGTACATAAATACAGACTGTAGCCTGTAACAAATGTACTGGTAAAGTATTGTAAAGGTGGGCGACAGTTAGATGCCTCTCGCCAGATCCATATTGAAATGTGCACTTACTGTGTATAAGTAGCACTATATAAATCAAAGTTTTCTAATTGGCCACTGGTGGCCATCTTGAAATTTCGGACCGCACCCAAAAACTCTCATCCCAAGGTGATAACAAAGGTAGCCATGAAGTTTCGTTAAGACTGATTCATAAATACAGCCTCTAGCCCGAGTCGTATTGACATGTGTACTAACTGTGTATAAGTAGCACTGAATAAATCAAAGTGCATTGAATTTGCATAATTTATGCACAAGATAAAAACCTGTATTATATGTGATGTATTCCATATTACTAAACCTTCATTCAAAATTTATTCAAATCAGAACATTCATATAGAAGTTCTGTACAAAAAACTGATTGTACCTAATTTCGGTACAAAATGGCCACCGGCAGCCATCTTGAATTTTGGACCGCACCCAAAAACACTCGTTCTCATCCAACAGTAACAACAACGGTACCCAAGAAGTTTCGTAAAGATCAGTTCATAAATACAGCCTCTAGCCCAAGCCGTATTGAATTGCTGATGGACGGACAGATGGGCCATGACATAACCTCAAATTTGACTATGTCAAAGTTCAGCTAAAAATAATGGAGATTTATTGAAAATGGAGAGCTTTGATGCGAGTTGATGCCTGTTGTTGATTCAGTTTTACTGTAAATTTCAATATCTTACAATAACTTGAACAATAAGTAGCAAAATTTAATAATCATTATACTTTCACTTGGCTTATCAAGATGGGTTGGGGGGGGGGGGAAGGTATTTGTCTTGGTTTTTTTCTGTTAATATTATATATTCTGTCATCCCATGTGACGAAATTAATGAGTTTCCAGAAATGCCATGACTGGAACTTACTTTCCAGTGCCACAAATGTATCTTCCATTGCTGTTGAATGGAGAGAGATGCAACTTCCATGTCATATTGTATCCATCTATCTGCCCTCATCCAAATGAACATATCTCCAAATTTTTTCTTTTTGGCTGCTTGAGCAATTCTCCACATCTCAAACATACATTAATCTGTAGCCACATACCTGTCATAATCACTTACAGATTATGTATATCATGAGAACAGACTAATAACATCATTACAGTCTGAGTGTTCCATAATACCCGAGCCACCTATCAATGTTTCCCAGCACTCAAATCCATGAGATACTAACTCAGAGTTCACTTTTTTGATTTTACACTCACCAATATCTACAAAACACAAATAATAAATGTACAAATAGAAAATACTTACAACAAAGTTTGCATGGGCAGAACTCAAATTGGTAAGTCAGTGAAAAGAAACCCAAATTTGAGTTATTAAAAAAAAATACTGGGTTCTCAGGCACCTCCCTTGTCACTGAAAAGCTGCCCCATTACTCCTTTTTTCCTGAAAATCTCTTGCACTTGTAGGATAAAAATTTGACCAACTATGTCTTGTTTGACAGAGCTCGCTGAGAGTGTCAAAGAGATATAGTTGATTGAACTTGCAACCTCACTGTGGGAAATTTTCACTGCTGAAAAAAGTTTTTTTCCATATAATAGTGTAAGTAATTAAATTTCTAATTCCATCTATTTTCAGGACTGTTTGTGGATTAACAAAATTATAAGAAAAATAAAATAAATACAAGAGGCGCAAAGGGGCCTGAGGGCACTCACCTGCTCATGGTAGCCTAAATATCAACCCAGGGAATTGATCTGAACAAGTTGCATCTGCCCCTCCTAAGAAAAGCTTATACCAAATATCAAAATATTCTGACTGTTGGATCTGAAAAAAAAAAGATTTTTAAAGAATATTCCTCATACTGAACTAAGTTATAATTTGGGCACCCACCGGGAGCCCAAATATGAACCCAGGGACTTGGCTTGAACAAACTTGAATCTCACCTCCCTAAGGATACCGTATACCAAATATCAAAAGATTCTGACTACTGGATCTGAAGAAAAATATTTTTAAAGAATACTCCTCATACTGAACTAAGTTATAATTCGGGCTCCCACCAGAAGCCCAAATATGAACCCAGAGACTTGGCTTGAACAAACTTGAATCTCACCCCCCTAAGGATGCTGCGTACCAAATATCAAAAGATTCTGATAGGTGAATTGGAAGAAGAAGATTTTTAAAGAATATTCCTCATATTGCACTAATCTGAACATTTGGGCTCCCATAGAGACCCAGGGATTTCATTTCAAAAAACAGGTGAATGAATCTTCCAAAGATGTTATATGTGAAATATGAATGCCTTTGGAGCAGTGGTATGGGAGAAGATTCTTTAATGTTTTTCCCATTACTCAGTGTTAAAAAATGATGACTCAGCATTTTTTCAAGTGCCTGGAAAAGTACCCTATGATAAAACCAATGGCACTTTTTTGGGACCATTCCTTTCTGCTGTTCCTAAGGAAGCATCACACAAAATAAAAATTCTCAGTACTGTTTAGTTTTGGAGATATGGGTGTTTTAAATTTTTTCTATTATTAGCTCTTGCAGTTCCCATGGGGCGAGGGGAAAAAAGTTTTTGGCATAAATTAGGTGCTTATGACCCAATAAGCCATCATATCAAATTTGGTTCAAATCAGCCTCTCAGTTCAGAAAATAGAAATTGCAGCCCAAATATGAACCCAGGGACTTGGCTTTAACACACTTATATCTCACCTCCTTAAGGATACTGTATACCAAATATCAAAACATTCTGACTGGTAGATGTGAAGAAGATTTTTGAAGAATATTCCTCATATTGAACTAAGTTATAATTTGGGCTCCCATAGGGAGCCCAAATTTTAACACAGGGACTTGGGTTGAACAGACTTGAATCTCACCCCCTAAGGATGCTGCATACCAAATATTAAAAGATTCTGATTGGTGGATCTGAAAAAGATTTTTAAAGAATATTCCTCATATTGCACTAATTTGAACATTTGGGCTCCCATAGAGAGTCCAAATATGGATCCAGGGAATTGATTTAAACAATATGTGAATCAATCTTCTAAAGATGCTATATGTGAAATATGAAAGCTTTTGGAGCAATGGTTTGGGAGACGAAGATTCTTTAATGTTTTTCCCATTACCCACAGTGCTAAAGAGTGATGACTTGGCACTTTTTCAAAGTCCCGGAAAAGTACCCTATAATAAAACCAATGGCAATTGTTTTGGACCATTCCTTTCTGCTGGTCCTAAGGAAGCTTTACACCAAATAAAAATTCTCAGTGCCGTGTAGTTTTGGAGATGACGGGAAACTTTTTTTGGCATAAATTAAGTACTTATGACCCAATAAGCCCTTATATCAAATTTGGTTCAAATCAGCCTCTTGGTTTGGAAAAACAGAAATTTTGGGCAGGGCCAAAATTCTTGCTCCTCCCATAACGACGGCAAATATAGCCCCTCAAACTTTTCTTGAACAAATCCGAGTCTACACCTCAAATGGAAGATGCACACCTAATATCAAGTCTCTGCTACTGCTGGTTCATGAGAAGAAGATTTTTTAAGGTTTAACCAAACTTTTTGGGCGTGGCCCTACCCAAGGTGGGGTGATTTGATTTGAACAAAATCACAATGCGATGTCAAAACAAACAAGCATCTCAAATTTCACTTAAATCGGTTCAGCGTTTTTTTGGAGAAGTTGCAAACACCATGTTCACAGATAACGGACAGCGGACAGATGACAGACGAAGAGTGATCACTAAAGCTCACCCTGACTTTCAGTCAGGTGAGCTAAAAAAGCCTCCGTCCCGAATCACGAAATTGAAAACAAATTGTCTGAGAAACAAGAAAGTTTTTTAATTGGCCTGACTTGATCTTGAATTGGCAACTTCAGAGTCTTCTGAAAGGGTCAGTTTCAAAGAGTCATATGTGTGCAGAACAGGCGAAAAGACTTATGAATATAAGAATTAACTTATGATTTTAAATTCATAGGTTTGAGAAGAAAAAAATAGCCTCCCTTCCTCGTCTTGTTTTCAGATAATTCATTTATTTATTTATTGAGGTTTAACAACACTTTAACAGTCAAGGTCATATCGTGTTGGTGACCGTTTTATGGGTGGAGAAACCCGGAGTACTCGGAGAGAACCACTCAGAAACGACGAGCAGCTGCCAGCTCCTCAACATCATAACTCTGCATAGCAGCACAGGCGGGGTTAGATTGGTTGAAGACATGTGCACCATTGACGTGCAGTACGCCTTAGTACAGAGCATCATTGTGTCCCCATGTGGATAACCGGGGTTAAGTGTATTGCCCAAGGACACAACGCTGGAGTCCGAATCGATCAGTCAGATGGACACCCATCCAAGGACTAATCATCAGGCTCGATGTTGCTTATCTTCAGTGACGAGAACTAGTAACTACACCGCCACCGTGCCCCCTTTTTTCAGCATATCAGGTTTCAATGCAATCTGATCATAAATGTTCCCTGTTGGGTGTGCCAAAGGGAAATATTGAGGTCTGACTAAACTAAGTTCAAAGGTCATTGCCGGCTGCAATATTTTTTGATGGGAATAGAAGAAAATCGACAGCTCCCATCAAGAGGTCACCCCAAACAAGCACACCAAGTTTCAAAGCAATCCAGTCAAAAATGTGCACTGCAGGGTGTGCGAAAGGGAAATATTGATGCATAACTGCACGAAGTTCATCGAAGATTATCGCCAGGGGCAACATTTTTTGACAAAAATTGAAGAAAATCGATAGCTCCCATCTAGAGGTTACCCAAACAAGCATACCAAGTTTCAAACCGATCTGATCATAAATGTGCCCTGTAGGGCATGCCAAAGGAATATATTGATACCTGACTAAACTAAGTTCAAAGGTTGTTGACAGCAGCGAGATTTTTTGACGGAAATGGAAGAAAATCAAGAGCTCCATCTAGTGGCCACCCCCAAACAAGTATACCAAGTTTCAAAGTGATCTGATCATCAATGCGACCTGTGCGGTGTGCCAAAGGAAATTGTGGATGTACGCACGTATGTACGTACACATCCGCAGCTTCAAAGTGCTTTCTTGACATTGGATCTACTGAATCAAGCACAGATGTAGCTGCGCATCTGGTATATAACATCCATCTTGTTTATCTGCCTCATGGTCCAGGTTACAATGATGTTATTGCACCCTATCTTTTTGTTACAAATTGTAAAGATTCCTTGGGAAAATACTCTTCCAGTCGGTTCTCCTTGCATATTTCCTATGGATTCTATTGGAAAGTATTTGCAATATATCTGGGTGCATGAGTGAAATGTAATACCATTGTCAATGAAAGTGTCAATGACACTGTAGCTCAACTTGTCAAGACAAAGACATGCACATGTATAGTATGTGACACAGCAATGACAAACATCTAGGTAATGACCTGATAACAAAGGTACATATAAAGTATTGTAATGGTCTGTACATAAATACTGACCGTTGCCTGTAACAAATGTATAGGTAAAGTATTGTAAAGGTGGGTGACAGTCAGATGCTAAACTAGAAAAGAAAACTTTGAGTCCCAGAGTGGGTCTGACTGAACCCCAAAATATTTGTTCTCATAGCACAGTGATAACAAAGGCACCCCAAAACACACTCGTTCCTGTCCCAAGGTGAAAACAAAGGTACCCAAGAAGTTTTGTGAAGATCAATTCATAAATACGAGCTGTATAGAACTTGTGACAAAAAACTGATTGGACCTAATTTTGGTACAAAATGGCCACTGGCAGCCATCTTGAATTTTGGACCGTACCCAGAAACACTCATTCTCATCCCAAGGTGATAACAAAGGTACCCAAGAAGTTTTGTGAAGATTGGTTCATAAATACAGCCTCTACCCTGAGCCGTATTGACATGTGTGCTCACATTGTGCAAATAGCACTGAATAAGTCAAAGTTCATCTAATTTGCATAATTTCTGCACGAAAAAAAACCCCTTAGAATATGTGATGTATTCCATGTTACTAAACATTCATACAAAAATTTATTCAAATCAGAACTTTCATACAGAAGTTCTGTACAAAAGACTGATTGCACTAATTTTGGTACAAAATGGCTGCAGCGGCCATCTTGAATTTCGGACCACACCCAAAAACACTCGCTCTCATCCCACGGTGATAACAAAGGTACCCAACAAGGTTCGTAAAGATTGGTTCATAAATATGGCCTCTAGTCTGAGCTGTATAGAAGTTGTGTACAAAAAACTGATTAGACCTAATTTCGGTACAAAATGGCCACTGGCAGCCATCTTGAATTTTAGACCGCACCCAGAAACACTCATTCTCGTCCCAAGGTGATAACAAAGGTACCCAAGACATTTCGTGAAGATCAGTTCATAAATACAGACTCAAGTCTGAGCCGTATTGACATGTGTACTTAATGTGTGTAAGTCGCACTGAAATATCAAAGTTCATCTAATTTGCATAATTTCTGCACGAGAAAAAAACGTATTATATGTGATGTATCCCATGGTACTAAACATTCACACAAAAAATTATTCAAATCAGCGCTTTCATATGGAAGTTCTGTGCAAAAATCTGATTGCACCTAGTTTTGTACAAAATGGCTGCCATCGGCCATCTTGAATTTCGGACCGGACCCAAAAACACTCGTTCTCATCCCACGGTGATACCAAAGGTACCCAAGAAGTTTCGTAAAGATCGGTTCATAAATACGGCCTCTAGCCCGAGCCGTATTGGCATTTGCACTTACAGTGCTGAAATTAACACCAAAAAACATCAAAATTAGTCTAATTTGCACAATTTACGCACGAGAAAAATACCCGTATTATATGTGATGTACCCCATGGTACTAAACATTCATACAAAAAATTATTCAAATCAGAGCTTTCATATGGAAGTTCTGTACAAAAAACAGATTTCTGCATCATCGGTACAAAATGGCGGCTGGCAGCCATCTTGAATTTCGGACTGCACCCAAAAACACTCGTTCTCGTCCCACGGTCATAACAAAGGTACCCAAGAAGTTTCGTAAAGATCGGTTCATAAATACGACCTCTAGCCCGAGCCATAGCCAATTGTTGACGTACGGACAGACGGACGGACAGACAGACGGATGACGGGCCATGACAATAGCTCAAATTTGACTTCGTCAAAGTTGAGCTAAAAATTAGATTTCAGTGAAATAATAAAGTAATACAAGAGAAAGCTCCTTGGAATTAGGAGTGGTTCCAAATCAAATTTTTTTTTGAAGTGTAAATCAAATTTTATATATTCAAGCAAATATGTAAGAAATATTCTGCAAGGAAATGAGGAGATTAATGCCCACTTTGTCTGTAAATAGATTTTACACCTCAATGACCATCAATGATTGGGTTCATTCCCACTAGACCGATTCCCTTTAGACCATCTCCCACTAGGCAAATTCCCCTTAGACCAACTGATATGTTTCACTGTTAAAAGAATTTTATATCAATAATTTGATATATTTATAAATATTTAGAAATGTATTTAATGTTATTGATATTTTATAGATATTGGGCTGATTTTTCATAAAAATTGTTATAATAATCATACACTTTCAAAGGATGTGATTCTTTTTATTGTTTTGTGGTTAACAGTTGTTGGGCCGATTTTCATAACACAAGAGGCCCCAGGGGGCCTGAGGGCGCTCACCTGACATGGTAGTCTAAATATCAAACCAAGGACTTGACTTGAATAAGCTGCATTTGCCCCTCCTAAAAAAGGCATATACCAACTAGATGAAGCGATTGTGCCCACACAATACACAGGATTTTCCTTCTATTTTCAGTTCCTGCACTTTTACGTCCCAAAATTGAGATAAACGCATAAAAAACAGATTTTTTTTTATTTTTGTTTGGAAACTTTTGAAGTCCCAAACAAAATAATTTCAGCCCAAATTTTTTTTTTCTTAAAATTTACCAAAACGCATAAAAAAACAAAAAACAAATTTCGAGATTTTGGTCCAACCCGGACCCCAAATTTTCAGTGTAAAAAAAAAAATTTTTTTGTCTTAAAATTGATCGAAACGCATAAAAAATTTTTTTTCCAAAATTTCTAAGTCTGGAACGGGACCCCAAATTTTCAGCCTAAATATGAACCCAGGGACTTGGCTTGAACAAACTTTGAATCTCACCCCACAAAGGATGCTGCATACCAAATATCAAAAGATTCTTATTGGTAGATCTGAAGAAGATTTTTAAAGAATATTCCTCATACTGCACTAATTTAAACATTTGGGCTCCCATAGAGAGCCCAAATATGGACCCAGGGAATTGATTTCAATAAACATGTGAAACAATCTTCCAAAGATGTTATATGTGAAATTTGAAAGCTTTTGGAGCAGTGGTTTGGGTGAAAAGTAGTCTTAAATGTTTTTCCCATTACCCACAGTGTTAAAAAATCCTGACTCAGCACTTTTTCAAAGTCCCAGAAAAGTACCCCATGATAAAACCGATAGCAACTTTTTTTTACCATTTCATTCTGTTGGTCCTAAGGAAGCTTCACACCAAATAAGAATTCTCAGTGCCGTGTAGTTTTGGAGATATGGGCATTGTAATTTTTTTCTATTTTTAGCTCCTGCGGTTCCCATGGGGCGATAGGAAAATTTTTGGGGGCATAAATTAACTACTTATGTCCCAATAAACCCTGATGTCTAATTTGGTTCAAATCAGCCTCTCGGTTTGGAAAATAGAAATTTTGGGTGTGGCAAAAATTCTTGCCCCTCCAATAACGATGGCAAATATAGCCCCTAGAACTTCTCTTGAACAAATCTGAGTCTACACCTCAAAAGGAAGCTGCACACCTAATATCAAGTCTCTGGTACTGCTGGTTCATGAGAAGATTTTTTAAGATTTAGGCTCACTTTTTGGGCATGGCCCTACCAAGGGGCGGGTCAACTTTATTTGAACAAACTTGAATTGACATATGATAGGGAACATTCACACCAGATTTGGTTCAATTTGGTTGAGTAGTTTGTGAGAAGAAGTCGATAATGCCGGACGACGGATGGACAATGGACGGAAAGTGATTAGTAAAGCTCCCCTTGAGCTTTGCTCAAGTGAGCTAAAAACAGAGCACTGTCATGTCTTTGAAAGTGAAGTTTGTCCAATGAAGATGATAAATAAGAGGATGGAGATGAACTCTGGAGTCCTTTGTAATGGCACCTGGACAATAGTGCCTGACAAAGTGTATAGTCTCTGTATGTTGCAATATTAATGATGGTTCTGCACATTCATCTGCCAGCCCAACTGAAAGTTAGCAGGATAAACAATTGTTGTGGCCACAGTCCTCCAAACTCCAGTCTGAGTGAGAGCCCAAACATGAATTGGCAGAAGTGTGTGAATGATTAGGCAATCTATGTCACGTTAACCGATCATGACCAAAATACGAGAGTCTCATCTAGATATCATTCCAAGTTATCCTACCAAGTTACAATGAAATCCCTTCATAAAAACAAGAGGCCCCAGGGGGCCTTAGGCGCTCATCGAATGTTCCATACTGTTAAGACACAAATTTTATCAAAAGCTATTCTTAAGGTTCTACAGAGTAAATCTATACTCTCTGTGGAGCTAAAACATCAACAGGATTGAATGGGACAATGCTGCTGATCAAATATCAAAAGATTCTGCATGATGGTTCTGAAGAAGATTTTTAAAGAATTTTCCTTGAATTGCACAAAGTAAACATTCACGCCCCCATAGTGAGCCCCAATATTGATCAAAAGACTCAATTTGAACAAACATGAATCCAACTCATACCAAGATGCTGCATGCCAAATATCTAAAGATTCTGCCCACTGGTTCTGGTGAAGAAGATTTTTTCTTAAATTGCACCAAGTAAAAGTTCACACCCCCATAGTGATCCCCAATATTGAATGGGGGATTCAATTTGAACAAACTTGAATCAGACCCATACCAAAATGCTGTATACCAAATATCAAAAGATTCTGCCCATCGGTTCCGGAAAAGAAGATTTTTAAAGACATTTGTGTAGAACTTAGTCTTATGTAAATACATGTGCTGCAAATAATGCTCTACTACTACTACTAAATTGCACTAAGTAAAAATTCACACCCCTTTAGTGAGCCCCAATATTGATCGAGGGACTCAATTTGAACAAATTTGAATCAGACCCATACCAAGATGCTGTATACCAAATATCAAAAGATCCTGGCCATTGGTTCTGGAGAAGAAGATTTTTAATTTTTTTTTCTTAAATTGCACTATGTAAAAATTCAGGTCCCCATAGTGAGCCCCAAAATTGATCAAGGGACTCCATTTGAACAAACCTGAATCAGACCCATACCAAGATGCTGTATACCAAATATCAAAAGATTTTGCCCACTGGTTCTGGAGAAGATTTTTCCTTAAATTGCACTAAGGAAAAATCCATGCCCCTATAGGGAGCCACAATATTGATCAAGGGACTCGATTTGAACAAACTTGAATCAGACCCATGCCAAGATGCTGCATACCAAATATCAAAAGATTCTGCCCATTAGTTCTGGAGAAGAAGATTTTTAAAGAATTTTTCTTAAATTGCACTAAGTAAAAATTCATGCCCCCACAGTGAGCCCCAATATTGGTTGAGGGACTCGATTTGAACAAACTTGAATCAGACCCATACCAAGATGTTGCATACCAAGTATCAAAAGATTCTGCCCACTAGTTCTGGAGAAGAAGATTTTTAATAATTTTTCTATAATTCATACTGTGCTATCAGAGTTATGCCCCATACAGAGCCCCCAAGGGACGTGGCCATTCCATTTGAACAAACCTGAATTGCCATATAGTAATGAACATCCACATGAAGTTTCCTGAAAATTGGACCAGTGGTTTTAGAGGAGAAGTCGTTTGAAAAAAGTTCACGATGACGGACGGCAAGTGATAAGTTGAGCTTCCTTCAGTGAGCTGAAAATTCCTCATATTGACTAAGTTATAATTCGGGCTCCCAAAGGGAGCCCAAATATGGACCCAGGGACTTGGCTTTAACAAACTTGAATCTCACCCCCTTAAGGATGCTACACACCACATATCAAAACATTCCGACTGCTGGATCTGAAGAAGAAGATTTTTTAAGAAAATTCCTCATTTCGAACTAAGTTACAATTCAAGCTCCCACAGTGGGCCCAAATATGGACCTAGGGACATGGCTTGAACAAACTTGAATTGCACCCCCTTAAGGATGCTGCATACCAAATATCAAAACATTCCAACTGCTGGATCTGAAGAAGATTTTTTAAGAAAATTCCTCATTTTGAACTAAGTTATCATTCGGGCTCCCACAGTGAGCCCAAATATGGACCTAGGGACATGGCTTGAACTAACTTGAATCTCACCCCCTTAAGGATGCTGCATACCAAATATCAAAACATTCCAACTGCTGGATCTGAAGAAGATTTTTACAGAAAATTCCTCATTTTGAACTAAGTTATAATTCGGGCTACCACAGTGAGCCCAAATATGAACCCAGGGACTTGGTTTGAACAAACTTGAATCTCACCCCCTACGCATGCTGCATACCCAATATCAAAAGATTTTGCCTGCTCGATCTTAAGAAGAAGATTTTTAAAGATATTTGCCTGAAATGCACTAAGTTCAAATTGGGCTCCTATACTGAGCCCAAATATGAACCCAGGGGGCCGATTTGAACAAACTTGAATCAGATCCACCCAACAATGTTGCATACCAAATATCAAAAGATTCTGCCTGCTGGATCTGGAGAAGAAGATTGTTTAAGAAATTTGCCTGAAATGCACTAAATTCGAATTCGAGCTTTTATAGTGAGCCCAAATATGAATCCAGGGGGCCAATTTGAACAAACTTGAATCAGATCCACCCCACAATGTTGCATACCAAATATCAAAAGATTCTGCCTGCTGGATCTGGAGAAGATTTTTTAAGAAATTTGCCTGAAATGCACTAAGTTTGAATTTGGGCTTCTATAGTGAGCCCAAATATGAATCCAGGGGGCCGATTTGAACAAACTTGAATCAGACCCATACCAAGATGCTGCATACCAAGTATCAAAAGATTCTGCCCACTGGTTCTGGAGAAGAAGATTTTTTAATAATTTTTCTATAATTCATATGGTGCTATCAGTGTTATATCCCATACAGAGCCCCCAAGGGGCGTGGCCATTTCATTTGAAGAAACATGAATTGCCATATAGTAATGAACATCCATATGAAGTTTCGTGAAAATCAGACCAGTGGTTTCAGAGGAGAAGTCGTTTGAAAAATGTTCACGACGGACGACGACGACGACGACGACGACGACGGACGACGACGACGACGGATGGCAAGTGATAAGTTAAGCTCCCTTCAGTGAGCTAAAAAAGTAGTAGACATGATGGGGGTATTGATGCATTTTAACCCATATACCTTAAACACATATAGGAAAAAGTATGCAGGGTATTGACACAGTTTTACCTTCAAGGTATAATTTCAAGATATACATTCAAGGCATCAGATAATAGTAACAAGCAAAATGCACGGGAGTAGATTCTTGTGTGATCCATATTGTATAGTTACACTGATAGGCAGGGGGAGAAGGATGTCACATATCCTAACAACTGTTGAGTCCGGCAGTTGCCATAGCATGATTAACAAGTGAAGTTTGAACAAAGTGAGTGGAGAATATGTTTTTTCATTGTATAAATTTTTTATAATACGCTTTTTCAAAATGTGTGACTATTGGACAACAACCAGATACATGGTCATCAACCTCCTTTAGGCCTAACTCACAGATTAAATCTTTACAATCATCTTCTTTATTATGCAAATATGAGCGTAATTCAATTAATATTCTATCATAATTTGTGTATGCAAAACGACAATATTCAGTCTTTCTTTTATATTCCTTAATAGTTAAAATTGTTTCAATCATAATACCAGAACCAGATATAATCCTGAGAACGATGGGATTAAGACTTACAGAACCTGCAATAACACCCGCACTGGTTATGCCTTTTGATGATATATTAAGAAGTATAATACATTTTGAATAATACTTAAAAGCCTTTGTATAACACAGTACTTTTTATGATAATGACTATATAACAATTTTAATTGTCCTATATCTGATTCTTTTAAATCTTTCATTATATACTACTCAAAGTTTGCTAAGCACCAAATATTTGACACATCATTGTGAAATTTGCTTGTGACATATTTGCGATATTTTTGGTGGATATGACTGAGGAATGTATTGAGATGGTCCCCAGTGTTTACATTCTTGACAGGCACACTTTTCAAGACAGTCATGGAAAGCATGTACCCATTCATTTTCATGATGTTTTCATGTACTGTCTACATGTACATGACATGTGTAGGGTATTCAATCTTCACTTCAATACAAACCCTTGTGATTTAATGATTGAATATGGCAAATGCAAATGTAAGAAGACATTTGTCTGAAGCAGAAATGTGGCAGGCTGTAGGGATGATGGAGCAAGGGGCTACCCATCGTCAGGTTGCTGAAGCCCTTGGTGTGCATCATACAGTGATCACCAGAGACTGGGCAAGATTTCAGCAGTATGGCACACCAGTCAGACGGCATGGTGGTGGCAGAGACAGGGCAACATCTGCAGATGAAGACAGGTTTTGAATCATTCAGGCCCGTAGGAACCGCTTTGCCACAGCAACCCAGCTTCACAATGACCTTCAGAATTAATCCAGGGTGAATGTTTCCATGCAGACTATCTGGGCAAGGTTGCACAAAGGTGGACCCCGATCAGGAAGACCATGTATTCGCATTCCACTGTCCCAGAAGCACCGCCAGGCACGATTTAAATGGGCATGGACCATGTTGGATGGACCAGAGAAGATTGGCGCCTGTCCTTTTTACAGGTGAGTCAAGGTACTGCCTAGACCACACAGATAGGCAGTCTAGGGTATGGAGAAGACCAGGAAGCCAGGAAAGCGATTCCATGCAGCCAACATTGCTGAGCATGACCACTATGGTGGAGGGTCAGTCATGGTCTGGGGCAGCATCGTCGCTTTCATTGGAACCCTTCACAACAAGTCAAACTCCCACTCTCACATGAAAATTGCTAGACAACAGTCCCATTCTAAGTATATGACCCCTCTGTAGCATGATGTAACTGATCTTACAACTTGATGGTGACTGGCACAAGACCACGGCACACCGGACAAACAACCACGTGGAGGATTGGCACAATAAGCTGAACAGAGTTGTTGGCAATGCTCAACCTCATATCTATGAACTGGTCGACATACTCAAGAGGGAGGAAACTATTACGAAAGTAAAGTTAATTCAGTTGGGACAATGGTGCTGTGCCAAACATAAAGAAATGGAAATATGTTGTGAAACTGAAAGCTAAGCTAGTAATTGGGGAGGTCAATGCAGAATCATTTCTTGATCAACCTAACTATTTGTGCTCAGTACACTAGTTACATGTATTGCTTTTGTTATAAAGCTATATTTTTTGTATGTTATGAATATACTGAAGGTAAAGTTAGTAGATGTTGGGGGGGGGGGGGGGGGGGGGTGGTTCAATGCACAAACACTCTAAAATCAACTGGGTTCATATTCACTCAACTGGGTTCATATTCACTCAACCAAGTTGATATGTGTTGATTTTTAACCCAAATGCTTTTAGAGCATAATTTACTGATTTTGGTGTTTCAAGGGTTATGGTACAGGTGCATCTTCCTACGTCATGTGTATCAAAGAAATGTCATGTTATAAATCCATATTTTTTGTAGTTGGGAAATTGTGAAATTCCACCCCCCCCTCCCCTCCCCCCAAAAAAATGTATTTGTATTAAATATATATTTTCCTAATTATCCTTAATCAATAACAATAAATGGTTGCTCTAAGGGGAATTGGTCAAACGGTAAAAATTAAAGAAACTTAAAAAATTTATAGTAATTTATATATTTTTTATACTTACCAATGACCCAGACATAGCTGGTGCTAACTCTTAAAAATATAGGGCCAAACACAAATTTTGCCCCCCCAATCCCCAAAATTTGCATCTAAAACCAAAGAAATCATGTCCTGAATGGACCTCCATACTTCACCTCTACTGCGCATGCGCAGTGTCAAGGACGTCCCGAAATTGGCACCATTAATCATTCTTACCAACAGTGCCTGGTAAACACTATGTCCTCAGCGGGGAGGTATGAGTTCCCAACTCCTGGGAGGGCCATCCCCGTCTGGGTCATTGGTAAGTATAAAAAATATATAAATTACTATAAATTTTTTAAGATTTTTATACTGTACCAATGACCCAGACATAGCTGAATAGTAAAAAGGCTGGAGGGCCCAGGACATAGAGGAAAATCCAATAAGCTCAACTATATAAAATAGAGTCATCTCCTGGAGGAGAAAAGGAGAAATAGGCTTCACGTGTATCTTTCTTATTTATGATAAATTAGAAAGACACAATACCTTCTATAATTGAGCATCATAACATCCATGTTCTCTATTAATATCCAGTTTAATTCTTATACTAATTATTTTAAAGTAAGCCAATAAATAAAGTTAGTCCAAAGAATTGAGACTCTTTATGCTCTTTAAAAAGTGTCCGAGGATAGTATAATAACACCCGTTTGACACGTGACATATTCAAATGCTATACTTTAAAACTATGACATGAATGAATTTTAAAACATAACTTTCACTTAAGAAACCATCCCAGTAACAGCTCAGAATTACTGACTCCGGAGGAGGTATCCCCTTGTTTTCATAAAAAAACAGGTGGCCCAAGGGAACACCCTCCCCCCCCCCCCCCCCTTTTTCTTGCCCTGGGTCAAATAGCCCAGAGCGAAGAGGGCAGCAGGACGGAATCACTGCCGGAACATAAAGCCTACATAGCTATAGTTGCAATTGTTAAGTGATCGACATTCTGAGCAGCTGATAATGGACCTAAATAATGCAGGCCTCCAGAAATGGATTCGATATTTCTGAGATAAAAATTCGTGAATGTGGATGGCTGAGACCAATATGCAGCCTACTTTAATCTATAATAGCAATACTATACGTCAGCCCAAGATGTAGAAGAGCTCTTACTTCATGAGCCGAAATCTTAAGCACAGACTGCTGAGTTAAGGATAGATTATCCTAAGCAGTACCGATAGTTAACTGAATGCATTAAGTAATAGAATGGACCGTAATGACCTTTCTATTAGGCATCAGAGCCAGAAGAAGCTTTACGTCCTACTGATAAACTGAGATCTGTTAATAAATACATAAAGGTCTATCCGGACAGAGTAAAGGCCTATGCCCGCTCGAAGATGGAAGGACCTTAAAAACAATAGGTTCCGGATATCATTAGGAGCCTGAATCTTAACCAAAAATACAACATTAGTAGTAAAGGTAATAGAGTTTCCGATACTACGAAAGTGAGAATCGTCCACCGATAGTGCATGAAGCTCACTGACTCTTCAGCAGAAGAGAAGACTTAAGAGAATTGCTGCCTTATAAGGCCAGAATTTGAAACTACTGTCTCAAGGGGTTCAAATGGTTGCTTTAGTAAATAAGAACCCAAGCTAAATTCCGAATAGGAATTAATCTAACGATTCTAGGTCTCTTATCGAAAAGTTTCAAACTAACTTAGATAAAGAGACATTAGGCGCAATTGTAAACTATCATGGTGTGCATAGGTATCAGATAACATAGACCTATAACCTTTAAAAGTAACTGGCTGCAGATGATCTCGTTAAACAAGTATACTAGAAAGTTTGCAATGTCTGGTATGGAGGGATCAAAAATATCAACATAAAGATCCCTACACCAACGACGGAAGACCCTCCACTTTAGCCGCATAGTATAGCGAAGAGGAGGGCCTTCTACAGTTAGGAATCGCGTCCACTACTTGTCCTGTACAATGCTTGCCATGCAAGAAGGACCGCACAATGGAATACGTGAAGGTTGAGACCTTGCGGGTTGTGATAAAGTTGACACGATTTCCCCAGCGAAAAAAGATCCTCTCGTGGAGGAAGTTTCCGCGGTAAGTCCCACAGTAGACATCTAAGTAAATTTATCCACCGTCTCTGTGGAGACAGAGATGCTACCAACAGAATTGTATTGTGAATGAATAATCCTAGCAATACTTGCTGAATCAACAGCACTGGAGGATACGCATATCCTATCATCGCGTCCTACTAGATCGATAGAGCGTTAACTACATATGCTCGGGGATCCGGACACGGTGACACATACATCTACAATTGATTGGAGAGTTGTGTCGCAAATAATTTATCACTGGGTGCTCCCATTGATAGCAAATCTGATTGAATACCTGTTTGTTGAGAGTCCATTCCGACGGCAACAAATGACCCTTACGTGAAAGGGAGTCTGCTAATACGATCCGACGACCGAGAATATGACGAACCGAAACAGAACTTGGTGTTCTATAACAAACAGAAGGATTCTTTCCGTTAAAATCAATAACGGAACTGAATGAGTGCCTCCCTGGTTCCGGATATACGCAACTACTGTCGTATTATCGGACAGGATTGAACATGCGTTTCTGAATAAAATTCATCCAATGACGCAGTGCAAGCCAACATAATATTCTTCCTTGGAAGTTAAGAGCTTGCCTAAAAACTGCGGAACCCAAAGACCCTGGCACTTCGAATCCGTTGGGATCAAAACTGTGCCCCAACCTGTTTGACTGGCATCCGTCATAATAGAAAAACTCGGATCCGGCAACTACAGTGGAACTATCTGAGTCAACCACCGAATGTTTGCCCACGTCTGAATCTCTTGTTACACTTGATTGACAAGAGAACGTGTATATCGAGCAATTCAAAGATTGCTGAAAGGTTGCCGTCGAAGAGAAGCTTCTCCGAGACCGAAGCGACTCTGAAAGAGTTCTTCACCTTACTATCCAGCGCGTGGATGTAGCTAGGGCTGCGTCACGTCTAACCAACTCCAGGTTGCCACTGAAGGGCGGAGTTATACGTGGAAAACTACTGCCCTTGAAAGAAATCTCATTAAGAATCATATCCTGAAATTCTTTCTCTTGAAGACGCAATGATAACGCCTCAGTAAGGTGGTCTACATATGATAAAGCGTCTATGTTAAGTCTATTAGACATCATTGTCATTTCCAACGTCGTGGTTGGAATTGACATAGACGGCGAAAAAGACAATACCCAGTCTTCAGCCTCGTCGTCTAGATGCAGAGGACTCTCAGTATGCCCTGTCCTGCCATTTCAAATTCCTAGAATTGATGAAAGGCAGATTAGAGCATTTGCGGACAAGAAACTAGACTAGTGTGTTTTGGTAGCAAGCTTAAATATATATAGCGTCGTTCAATAATTCGAAGGTTCTAGTGACATTATTGGACTGTGTCGGCAACTCAGGGACGATGTCCCTGAACCGATCAAAAACTCTGCGTCCAATGACGCTATTAGTCTCTTATCCAGCATCGCAGCATTCTAGTCCGACGGAACAACTCTGGAAGATAATGCCGGAAGAACTGTATGGCATCTTCTGTTGTTCCGAAAGGGAAAGCTCGAAATCATCCGAATCCCTTTCGCCATCCTGTCTGACCCTATGAAGTGTTCGGTCGTCCGTACCTGATGCATCAGCGGAGCGAACCGACCCAGCGTCGTTGGATTATTCCTCATCCGACAGAGATTCTGTCGTTTGCTGGGATGCTGCGATAAGCTGTGCTATTTTGGATAGCACGTCCGTCACTGAGGCCTGTGGAGAAGCGGTCTTACGATGCTTTGCCACTGGAAGCTCCGTGTTCGTTACCCCGTGTATACTTCTACTATGCGAGCGACCGGAGTGTACAGGCCTCGTGTCCCTCAGCTACCGGATGGCGTGACCTGTTCGCCGTGGAATCACTGAATGACGAAGCTGGCAGGATAGTCAAGGTCACGTAGCCAAATTGCAGTCGTGTGCGCTGCCGTGAGGATGAGGAAGCATTATCGACAGTCTCTCGGACTGTCTATATAACGGAGCGTCCCGAGTGGCGGACATATGCTCCGAATGCGAAACGTTTGTATCACAACAACCGGTCCCAGATGTTGTTGTACGAGAGAGGGACCTCTCTCGCTCGCAGCTCGGACGGACCTGGACGAGCTAGGAACCAGACTAACAGGCTTCCTCCGATCTCTCCTCTAATCCGTCATCACTGGGTGTGTACTATTGTCTATTATAGTGCTCGCATCACCCAAATCTCCTTCCTGGACCGCAACGGACGAACCCGACCGCCGAACCATTCGATGAATGGACGCTACACCGGGTGAGCTAGCGAATGTCAACTCCGTCGATCCTACTAGGGACCTCTTAGGCGTTTGACGTAATCCATGAGCACTAATTGCCGCTAGCTCTTCATTAACTATGACGACAGAGGCACACCTTTGAAAGACATCTCAGTAATTTTGCGAACAAGAAACCAGACATGCTTGTAAATAGCAAGCATATAAAAAATATATATAGCGTCATCAATAAATCGAAAGTATCAGAGACATTATTGGACTGTGTCGGAACTGAGGGACGATGTCCCTGAACCGAACAAAAAAATTTCTAAGTCCACCGACGCTATCAGTTTCTTATCCGGTATCGCAGCATTCCGGTCCGACGAAGAACCTCTAGAAGATGAAGTCGGATGACACATACAGCCGCTTATGTTGTTCCGAAAGGGAAAGCTCGAAAACCTCCGAATCCCTTTCGGCATCTCGTCGGACCGTATGAAATTTTCGGACGTCCGCACCTGATGCTTCTGCGGAGCGTCTCGACCCAGCGTCGTCGGATATTACATTATGCGACAGAGATTCTGTCGTTGCTGGGATGCTGTGATAAGCTGTGCTATTGGGGATAGCACGTCCGTCACCGAGGCCTGTGCAGAAGCGGTCTTACGATGCTTTGCCGCTGGAAGCTCTGTGTACGTTGACTCCCGCATACTTTCTTATGTGAACGTCTGGAGTCTCCAGGCCTCGTGTCCCTGGCTATCGGATGGCATGACCTGGTCGCCGAGGATTCTCTGATTGGCGAAGTTGACTGGATATCGGAGGTCACGTAGCCAAGGTGCGGTCGTGTGCGCTGCCATGAGAATGAGGAAGCCTTATTGACAGTCTCTCTGAACTGTCTAAATAACGGAGCGTCCCGAGCGGCAGACGTATGCTCCGGATGCGAGACATTTTGTACCACAACATCTGGGGCCAGATGTTGATGTATGAGAGAGGGGCCTCTCTCGCTCGCAACCCGGATGGGCCTGGACGAGCTATGAACCGGACTAAAAGGCTTCCTCCGTTCTCCCCTCTAATCCGCCGTCACTGGGTGTGCACTTGGTTATTTTATAGTGCTCGCATCACCCAAAACTCCTTTCTAGACCGCAACGGACGAACCCGGCTGCCGAACCATTCGATGAATGGACGCTACACCGGGCAAGCTAGCGGACGTCAAAGGCCGTCGAACCTACTAGGGTCCTCTTAGGCAATTGACGTATTACATGAGCACTTTTCCGCTAGCTCTTCATTAATTGTGACGACGGAGGCACACTTTTGGAAGACATCACGGATACATCACCCTGATCATGATCGTCTGAAATAGAGATTGATAAAGTAGAGTGACCCTGCGGGGAAAGGACCGGAATGGCCAATTCCCCACTAACATACCGTATCACACGCTTCCCATGTTGTCATCGAAATTAACACATACAGGACAGGAGTTAGTGCGAGTACACTGACTACATTATACAATGATTATGAAAGTCAGAGGAAGATTTCCTCTTATTACAATTGAACAATATCCTTTCATTGTGAAAAGAAAACAAAGTCCTAGTACTCACACCAACCCCTGACAATCAAAATACATAAGAACAAGATCCATTAACATAGAAAAAATAATTGAATCAAAAAATTTTGAAAAAATATTTTTTCAGAACAGCCCAAGTTTCTGAAAAGTAACGTTGAGCCCCCATGGATCCCAAGCCTAAGTGTGGACAAAAATTCTAAAAATATTTTAAACAATTTATGCAACACTTACGAACAATAATAATGTATCTAGTTATGATTAAATTAACATCAAGATATTATTTTCAAGAAATCCCCCCTCACACAGAGGGCTGTTGGAAATGTAAACAATAAGTGTAAAAACACCAGATCAAGACTCCAGGCACCCTGGCCCGAAATCAGTTACCAATAATACACTATCTGATGCAAAACAGAGACTTCCAGGGAAGAAACTGCAGAACATCAGATGGTAGATGCAGAACACTACGCCTAACCACCCATAGGTGAAGACGTAAACATGGGGAAAAGAACAGAATTCATTCTGTTATCCAGCTAAAACTCCCAAGAAATTTTAGTAATAATATTACAGAAAGTTAAAAAATTTATAGTAATTTATATATTTTTTATACTTACCAATGACCCAGACATAGCTGGTGCTAACTCTTAAAATATAGGGCCAAACACAAATTTTGCCCCCCAATCCCCAAAATTTGCATCTAAAACTAAAGAAAACATGTCCTGAAAGGCCCTCCACACTTTGCCCCTACTGCGCATGCGCAGTGTCAAGGACGTTCCGAAATTGGCGCCATTTATCATTCTAATAACCAGTGCCTGGTAAGCGCTATGTACTCAGCGGGGAGGCAAGAGTTCCCAACTCCTGGGAGGGCCATCCCCGTCTGGGTCATTGGTAAGTATAAAAAATATATAAATTACTATAAATTTTTTAACATTTTTATACTGTACCAATGACCCAGACATAGCTGAATAGTAAAAAGGCTGGAGGGCCAAGGACATAGAGCAAAATGGAATACGCTCAATAAAATAAAATAGAGTCATCCCCTGTAGGAAAAAGAAGTAATAGGCCTTACATGTATCTTTCTTATTTATGATAAATTAGAAAGATACAACACCTTCCAAAAATTGAGCTTCATACATCCATGTACTCTATTAATATCCAATACTCCTTATACTAATAATTTTTAAAGTAAGCCAATAATAAAGTAAGTCTAGAGAATAGAGACTCTTATACTCCTAAAAGTGTGTGAGAATTGCATAATCATGTCCGTTGACATATGCAATATTCAAAAGCTATACTTTAAAAACTAAGACTTGAATGAATTTTATAAACTTAAACTTCTCACTAAACAACCATCCCAATAACAGCTCAGAATTACTAACTCCGGAGGAGGTATCCCCTTGTTTTCATAGTAAAAACAGGTGACCCAAGGGAACACCCTCCCCCCCCCCCCCCTTTTTCTTGCCCTGGGTCAAATAGCCCAGAGCGAAGAGGGCAGCCGAACGGAGACACTGCCGAAACAGACAGCCTACCTAGCTATAGTAGCAACTGTTAAGTGAATGACATTCTGAGCAGTAGATAATAGACCTAACAATAGAGGCCTCCAGCAATGGACTCGATATTTCTGAGATAAAATTCATGAATGGATGGCTGAGCGCAATGAGCAGCCTTCAAAAATCTATAATAGCAACACTATTAATGTAAGCCCAAGAAGTAGAAGAACTCTTACTTCATGAGCCGAAAACTTAAGCACAACTGCTAAGCCAATGATATACCATAAGCAGTACGCTAGTTAATAGAATCGATTAACAATAAAATGGAGCGTAACGTCCTTCTACTAGACATCAAAGACAGAAGAAGCTTACGCCCTTGTAATAAACAGATATCTGTTTATAAATACATAAACTGTACCCGGAAAGAGTAAAGGCCTATGCCCATACGAAGACGGAAGGACCTTAAAATAATAGGTTCCGGATAATAGGAGCCTAACTCTTATGCAACAATCCAACCTAAATAGTAACGGAAGTATTGATTCCGAAACTATGAAAGTGAAAATCATCCATCGATAGTGCATGAAACTCACTGACTCTACAGTAAAAGAGAAACCAACAGAATTACTGTCTAAAAGGTCAGAATTTGAAAACTACTGTTTCCAGAGGCTCAAATGATTACTTAGCTAAATAAGAACCGAAGTTAAAATCCGTATAGGAATTTAATCTAAAGATTCTAAGTCTATTTATCAAAAAGTTACTAACTGACTTAGATAAAGAGACAAAAGACTCAATTGTAAACTATCGTAGAGTGCATAGGTATGAGGTAACATAAACCTATAACCTAAATAACAACAGGCTGCAGTAGATCTTGTGAAACAAGTATACTAAAAAATAGCAATGAGTAGTATGGAGGGATCAACCATATGAACATAATGATCCCTACACCACGACGGAAGAGCCTCCACTTTAGTCGCATAGAATAGCGAAGAAGAGGATCTCCTATAGTAAGAAATCGCGTCCAAAGCTCGTCCAGTACAGTGCTTACAATGCAATACGGACCACACAACGGAAAACATGAAGGTTGCGACCTTGCTGGTTGTGATAAAGATGACACGATTTACCCAGTGAAAAAAGATCCTCACATAGAGGAAGATTTCACGTTAAGATCCACAGTAGACAAGAGAGTAAATTACTCATGATCTCTGTGAAGATAGAGATGCTATCAACAGAAATGTATTGTGGTTGTTTATCTTAGCAATACCTGCTAAAACAACAGCGCCGGAGGATACACGTATCCTATCATTCCGTCCTATAGATCAATAGAGCGTTAACAGTATTAGCTCAGAGATCTGGACAAGCCAACACATACGTCTGCAATTGATTAGCAAGCTGTGTCATAAATAAAACATCATTGGGCGCTCCCATAGATAGCAAATCTGATTGAATACTTGTTTGTTGAGAGTACATTCTGACAGCAACAAGCGACCCGTAAGAGAACGGGAGTGCGATAAAACAATCAGACGACCCAGAATATGACGGACCAAAACTGAACTTGGTGTACTATAACCAACAGACGGATTCTTTCCATTAAATTGAATAACGGAAACAAAAGAGTGCCTCCCTGGTTCCGGAGATACGCCACTACTGTCGAATTAAAGGACAGGAATTTGGGCATGCGTTTCTGAATAATGTTCATGCAATGACATAAAGCAAGCCTAAAAAACATTATTCCGCGGAAGTTAAACTGATAGCTAAAAGACTGCGAAACCCAAAGACCCTGGCACTTCGAATCCGTAGGGATCAGTATATATCCCAATCTGTTTGACTGGCAACCGTCATAACAGCCACACTCGGGTCCGGCAACTGCGGCGGCACTCTCTGAGTCAACCACCGAATGTTTGCCCCAGTCTGAATCTCTTGTAACACTAGATAGACAAGAGAATGTATAAATCAAGCAATTCATGGATTGCCGGAAAGTTGCCGTCGAAGAGAAGCTCCTCCGAGAACGAAGCGACTCTGAGAGAGTTCTTAACCTACTATCCACGCGTGGATGTAGCTAGGGCTGCATCACGTCTAACCAACTCCAATCAGCCACTGAAGGGCGGAGTTATACGTGAACAAACTACTGCCCTCGAAAGAAATTACATTGAGAATAATATCCCGTAAATCTTTTCTTGAAGACGTAATGATAACGCCTCAGTAAGGCCGATTACGTATAATAAAGCGTCTAAGTTAAGTCTACTATACATAATGTCGTTCCCAACATTGAAATTGGAAAAGACATAAACGGCGAAAAAGAATATATGCAGTCTTTAATCACACCGTCTAGACGCATATGAACTCTCGGTATGCCCTGCTCTGCCAAAATAAACTATATGTAAAAAAGATAAAATGGCAGAAATGAGCCACGCGGACAAGAAACTAAACTATCATGCTTAGTAGCAGGCTTGTATATATATATAAATATATAGCGTCGAAAAATAAAACACATGTTGTAATGACAATATTGGACTGCGTCGGTAAGTCAGGGACAAAGTCCCTGTACCGATCGAAAAATCCGAGTCCAATGACGCTATAAGTCTCTTATCCAAGATCGCAGCAATGAAGTCCGAAAAATAATCACTGGAAGAAATGCCAGAAGATATGAAAGGCATCTTCCGATACTACTAAAGGGAAAACTCGAAATCTTTCGAATCCCTTTCGCCATCCTGTCGGACCCTATAAAGCGTTCGGTCGTCCGTAGCTTGATGCAACCGCGGACCGTACCGACCCAGCGCCGTCGGATAATTCCTGATTCGACCGAGAAACCGTCAATTGCTGGGATGCTGCGAAACAACTGTGCTAACTCGGATAGCACGTCCGTCACTGAGGCCTGAGGAGCAGCGGTCTTACGATGCATTGCCGCAGGAAGCTCCGAGATCGTTACCCCGTGCATACTTCCAATATGCGAGCGAACGGAGTGTATAGGCCTCGTGTCCCTTGGCTACCGGATGGCGCGACCTATTCGCTGTGGAATCACTGAATGCCGAAACTGATCGGATACTCGAGGTCACGTAGCCAATGTGCGGTCGTGTGCCCTGCTGTGAGGATGAGGAAGCATTAAAGACAGTCTCTCGGACTGTCAATATAACGGAGCGTCCCGAGCAACGGACATATGCTCCGAATGTAAAATATCTGAACCACAACATGCGGTCCCCTATGTTGTTGGCTTCCTCCGATCTGTCCTCAATCTGCCGTCACTGGGTGAGTACTAAAGTAATTAAAGTGCTCGCATCACCCAAATCTCCTTCCTAGACCGCAACGGACGAACCCGGCAGCCGAACCATTCGATGAATGTACGCTACACCGGGTGAGCTAGCGAATGTCACTCCGTAAGCGATAGACATATTCCATGAGCACTTATTGCCGCTAACTCTTCATAAACTATGACGACAGAGGCACACTTTTGAAAGACATCTCCATAACTCTTCGAACAAGAAACCAGAAATGCTTGGATAGCAAGCATAAAATAATAATATATATAGCGTCGTTCAATAATTCGAAAGTTTGTGTGACATTATTGGACTATGTCGGAACTGAGGGACGATGTCCCTGAACCGAACCAAAAATTTTTAAGTCCACGACGCTATCAGTTTCTTATCCGGCATCGCAGCATATGTTGTTCCGAAAGGGAAAGCTTGAAATCCACCGAATCCCTTTCGGTATCCCGTCGGACCGGATGAAACTTTCGGACGTCCGTACCCGCTTCCGCGGAGCGTCCCGACCCAGCATCGTCGGATAAAATATATGCGACAGATTCAGTTGATGCTGGGATGCTGCGATAAACTGTGCTATTAAGGAAAGCACGTCCGTTCCCGAGGCCTGTGCAGTAGCGGACTTACGATGCATTGCCGCTGGAAGCTCCGTGTACGTTGACTCCCGCACACTTCTAGACCCCGGCTACCGACCCAGCGCTGTCGGATAATTCCCGATCCGACACCGTTTCTGTCGGCTGCTGGGATGCTGCGATAAGCTGTGCTATGTGCACAAGAATGTCCGGCGTCGAGACCTGCGGAGGCGCAGTGTATCGCTGCTTCGCCGAGGGCAGCTCCGCATCAGATGGCTCCCGCATACTTTTCCTATGCAAACGTCCGGAGTCCATCGGTCTCGAATCCCTGGCTGCCGGATGGTGTGACCTGGTCGCCGAAGAATCCTTGATCGGCGAAGCTGGTAATATATCGGCGGTCACGCAGCCAAGGTGCGGTCATGTGCGCTGACGAGAAGAGGAAGCCTTAGCAGTCTCAGCGGACTGCCTATACAACGGAGTGTCCCGAGCGACGGACGTATGCTCCGCTAACGACACATTTGTACCACAACATCTGGGGCCAGATGTTGTTGAACGAGAGAGGGGCCTCTCTCGCTTGCCGTCCGGATGGACCGGAACGAGCTATGAACCGGACTAAAAGGCTTCCTCCGTTCTCCCTCCGATCCGCCGTCACTGGGTGTGCATTAAGTTAATTTTATAGTGCTCGCATCACCCCAAAATTCCTTCTAGACCGCAAGGGATGAACCCGACTGCCGAACCATTCGGTGAATGGACGCTACACCGGGCGAGCTAGCGGACGTCAAAGGCCGTCGAACCTACTAGGGTCCTCTTAGGCAATTGGCGTATTACATGAGCACTTTTCCGCTAGCCCTTCATTAATTGTGACGACGGAGGCACACTGTTGGAAGACATCACAGATACATCACCCTAATCTTGATCGTCTGAAATAGAAATTGATAAAGTAGAGTGACCCTGCGGGGAAAGGACCGGAGTGTCCAAATCCCCAACAACATACCGTGACATACGCTTCCCATATTGTCATCGAAATCATACGATACAGAACAGGAGTTAATGCGAGTACACTGACCACATATAGAATGATAATAAGGTCAGAGGAAGACTTCCTCTTAAAACAATTGATCAATATCCTTTCAATGTGAAAAGAAAACAAGTCCTGGTACTCGCACTAACCCCTGGCAATCAAAATACATAATAATAATATGATCCATTAATATAGAAAAAATAATTGAAATCAAAATATTTTGAAAAAATATTTTTTCAGAACAGCCCAAGTTTCTGAAAAGTAACGTTGAGCCCCAATGGATCCCAAGCCTAAGTGTGGACAAAAATTTTAAAAATATTTTAAACAATTTATTCAACACTTACGAACAATAATAATGTATCTAGTTATGATTAAAATAACATAAAGATATTATTATTTAGAAATCCCCCCTCACACAGAGGGCTGTTGTAAATGTAAACAATGAGTGTAAAAACACTAAAATAAGACTCCAGGCACCCAGGCCCGAAATCAGTTACCAAAAATACACCATCTGATGCAAAACAGAGACTTCCAGGGAAGAAACAGCAGAACATCAGATGGTAGATGCAGAACACAACGCCTAACCACCCGTAGGTGAAGACGTAAACATGGGGAAAGAACAGAATTCATTCTGTTATTCAGCTAAAACTCCCAAGAAATTTTAGTAATAATAATTACAGAAACTATGCCAAAAGCATGGGAGAATAGCAAGGGGGAACTTAAAGGACAGGGAGAGAGGAAAAACACTTGAAAAAACAGTGTAACTAAATAATCAGAATGACAACAAAATGGCTGCTGCCTTGAAAATAGGTAACTTAACATAATTTCATTAAAAAATTTTAAGTTACAGCCCTGATAATATTCTGTCACACATTCTTTTCCTCTCCTCCTTTTCTATCCTCCTTAGAATCACCATTTCACTAATATTTATGTGTCTGGCATCATTTAAACTGAGATTTAAAAGCACAAAGATCAGTCAGATGTTAACTGATGAAGGGCCAAACTTAGAATGATAAATGGCGCCAATTTCGGAACGTCCTTGACACTGCGCATGCGCAGTAGGGGCGAAGTGTGGAGGGCCTTTCAGGACATGTTTTCTTTAGTTTTAGATGCAAATTTTGGGGATTGGGGGGCAAAATTTGTGTTTGGCCCTATATTTTAAGAGTTAGCACCAGCTATGTCTGGGTCATTGGTACAGTATAAAAATATATGCCAAAAGCATGGGAGAATTGCAAGAGGGGACTTAAAGGAAAGGGAGAGAGGAAAACACTGAACAAGCAGTGTAACTTAATAACAAGAATGACCACAACAGGCTGTTGCCTCGAAAATAGGTAACTTAACATAATTTCATTAAAAAATTTTAAGTTACAGCCCTGATTATTTTCTGTCACTCATTTTTCCTCTCCTCCTTCTATATCCTCCTTAGAATCACCATTTTACTAATATTTGTGTGTCTGGCATCATTTAAACTGAGATTTACAAGCACAAAGATCAGTCAGATGTTAACTGATGAAGGGCCAAACAAAGAATGATTAATGGCGCCAATTTCGGGACGTCCTTGACACTGCGCATGCACAGTAGAGGTGAAGTATGGAGGGCCATTCAGGACATGATTTCTTTGGTTTTAGATGCAAATTTTGGGGATTGGGGGGCAAAATTTGTGTTTGGCCCTATATTTTTAAGAGTTAGCACCAGCTATGTCTGGGTCATTGGTACAGTATAAAAATATTGAGAAATTGAAGAAAATTGAAGAAAACTGAGAAATTGAAGTAAGATGGTATATGTATTGATGTTATAAATCAATATTTTTTGTCTTTGGGAAAATGTGAAATTGAAGTAAAATGGTATATGTATTGATGTTTTAAATCTATATTTTTCATATTTGGGAAATTGTGAAATTGAAGTAAACTGTATGTTGTGCGTATAAATATTTTTTATCAAATAAAGTACTTTTCAGTGACTAAATTTCCTAACTATCCTTAATCAACCCTTAATCAATAACAGTAAATAGTTGGTCTAAGGGGAATTGGTCTTTTGGGAATTGGCCCAGTGGGAATTGGTCTAAAGGGAATTAGTCTAGTGGGAAGACACCGATGATTGCACTGGAACTATTTCAGTCTCCATGGTAATAAACAATCTAGCTGTGTTTGTTATTATTGTTGAGAAGCAATAATTAAGCTTGCAAGGGCACGGATTGGGAATGCAACTTGTTGTGGAAAAGGATGATAACAGAAGCTATAGTTACTTTTACATCAATTCATCTTTAGTATCTTATTAATGAAATTAAAACAAATACAAAAGCACTGGCAACTGATGAATGAACGTTTTTTGCAATTAACAGGTGAGAAAAATATATATGGCGGCATCAGAGCTACTGTTTGCACTTTACTGATTATCAAGTGGAATACAAAACTGTTAGTTTGTTACGTGATAACCAATGTTTTGAGGCATAAAGAATTGAGTGAGCATAACCTTTGTCTCACCTCAAAGTTCAAACCAAAACACAAATAAGTTTATTATAGCTGAGCCATTTTAACTCGCACTCTTGAAATAAGCCTAATCCTAATGGACAGTTCGCTGAATATTTGGACATCTTGCCGTATAAAGCTGGATGTTTTGCCAGAACTTTGGACTCTTCGCCCCAAAAAAGACCAGTCATCTTATATTTTTTCATTATGCAGCCCTGTGACTGCATTATTAAACTGATTGAAAGGTTAAACTTTGTTCTTGGATATCTGAAGCACATTTGTCAACGAGTTGTTCTCATGAAATATTATTTTATCAGTTCTGGTAGGAATATGATAGCATACTTTCAGAAACCATTTATGCCTGCCAGTGAAGACAAAGGGCAAAATTATAAAGAATTTGCAACCATTTCTTATCGAACTGTGGGGCATCTTTCATAGTCTTACCAGTATTTACCTTCTGGGAGTAGAGTGAATGCACATCCACCTCCTCCAGCACCTGTCAATTTCGTATGCAGACCATATTTTGCTGTAATTTGACATATGAGATTCAACTGCGAATGGCTGACACCAAGGGCTGACAATATGTGTTGATTCATGTCAATCAGCTCCTATAAAACAGACAATGGGAGAAATCAGCATTTTAACCCTCTTTCCCAGCTTGAGGGCTGACACGATTAAGAAATTTCATGATCAACTTTTGAGGAAGAATAATCGATTAAAGTCAACTTTAATCATACTCTGACCTCTAGAAACAACTATATAGAAAACAATATTTTTGGTCATCAGTTCCTCAGCCTGGATATATTCTTTAGGCAAGCAGGCATGCTGCACGTCTACTGCTCTCAGAGGAAATTTCAGGCACCTGACCACCTCGGGCCTAAACTTGAGCCTAGGTTCAACAGGCTAATAATAGGTGTGTTGTAATTTAAGAAGGCACTTCTTGGCAAACTGAGAAGAGCAATTATTTGTTCTCCCATACTTTCCAGAATGCCACACCTGGTGTCATGTGTTGTACCTTTATACTTCTTTCCCATATCAATTACAATGTATTTTGATACTCTACGGCCTCAAACCCTTCTTACAAGCACTCCGGAGTACATTAAAAACTAATAATTTATCAATAAAGGAATTATGAAAAACCATAATTGGCAACTTTGAAATTGTAATCGATTATGGGTGATTCAGATGATTGGTCAATTTCTCAATTAATCATGACAGACCTACCCAGTACATTCTTGTTTTGGGGGATAGTAGTATGCCACCATGTTCACCAAAGAAAGTTTTTCTGACACACACCAGGATGAGAGTGATCTGCAACTAAATTTGGATGTAGCTAGGGCTGTGTCACGTCTAACCAACTCCAGGTTTGCCACTGAAGGGCGGAGTTATACGTGGAAAAGCTACTGCCCTTGAAAGAAATCTCATTGAGGATCATAACCTGGAATTCTTTTCCTTGAAGACGTAATGATAACGCCTTAGTAAGGTGGTCTGCGTATGATAAAGCGTCTAAGTTAAGACTGTTAGACATTATTGTCGTTTCCAATGTCGTGGTTGGAATTGACATAGACGGCGATATAGACAATTACAAGTCTTCAGCCTCATCGTCTAGCCGCAGAGGAACTCTCGGTATGCCCTGTCCTGCCGTTACAAATTTATTCCTTGAATTGATGAAAGGCAGATTTAGAGCATTTGCGGACAAGAAACCAGACCCTGCCTGTTTTGGTAGCAAGCTTATATATAGCGTCGTTCAATAATTCGAATGTTCTTGTGACATTATTGGACTGTGTCGGCAACTCAGGGACGATGTCCCTGAACCGATCAAAAATAAATTCTGTGTCCAATGACGCTATTAGTTTCTTATCCCGCATTGCAGCATTCTAGTCCGACGGAACAACCTCTGGAAGATAATGCCGGAAGAAATCTATGGCAGCTTCTGTTGTTCCGAAAGGGAAAGCTCGAAATCCTCCGAATCCCTTTCGCCATCCGGTCGGACTCTATGAAGAGCTCGGTCACCCGTACCTGATGCTTCAGCGGAGCGTACTGACGCAGCGTCGTCGGATTATTCCTGATCCGACAGAGATTCTGTCATTTACTGGGATGCTGCGATAAGTTGTGCTATTTTGGATAGCACGTCCGTCACTGAGGCCTGTGGAGAAGCGGTCTTACGTTGCTTTGCCGCTGGAAGCTCCGTGTACATTGACCTGTGCATACTTCTATTATGCGAGTGTCCGGAGTCTACAGGCCTCGTGTCCCTTGGCTACTGGATGGCGTGACCTGTTCGCCGTGGAATCCCTGATTGGCGAAGCTGGCTGGATATCCGTGGTCACGTAGCCAAGGTGCGGTCGTGTGCGCTGATGTGAGGATGAGGAAGCCTTATCGACAGTCTCTCGGACTGTCTATATAACGGAGCGTCCCGAGCGGCGGACGTATGCTCCAAATGCGAAACGTTTTGTACCACAACATCTGGTCCCAGAAGTTGTCATATGAGAGAGGGACCTCTCTCGCTCGCAGCCCGGATGGACCTGGACGAGCTAGGAACCGGACTAATAGGCTTCCTCCGATCTCTCCTCTGATCCGTCGTCACTGGGTGTGCACTTTTGTCTAATTATAGTGCTCGCATCACCCAAATCTCCTTCCTGGACCGCAACGGATGAACCCGGCTGCCCGGCTGCCGAACCATTCGATGAATGGACGCTACACCGGGCGAGCTAGCGGATGTCAATGCCGTCGATCCTACTAGGGACCTCTTAGGCGATTGACATATTTCCATGAGCACTTATTGCCGCTAGCTCTTCATTTAACTATGACGACAGAGGCACACTTGAAAGACATCACGGTAACTTTTGCGAACAAGAAACCAGACTTGCTTGTTTAATAGCAAGCATATATATATATATATATATATATAGCATCGTTCAATAATTCGAAAGTTCCTGTGACATTATTGGACTGTGTCGGAAACTGAGGGACGATGTCCCTGAACCGATCAAAAAATTCTTGTGTCCACCGACGCTATCAGTCTCTTATCTGGCATCGCAGCATTCTGGTCCGACAAAACAACCTCTAGAAGATAAAGCCGGATGACATGTACAGCAGCTTATGTTGTTCCGAAAGGGAAAGCTCGAAATCCTCCGAATCCCTTTCGCCATCCTGTCGGACCCTATGAAGTTTTCGGACGTCCGTACCTGATGCTTCAGCGGAGCGTACCCACCCAGCGCCGTTGGATATTACATGATGCGGCAGAGATTCTGTCGTTGCTGGGATGCTGAGATAAGTTGTGCTATTTGGGATAGCACGTCCGTCACTGAGGCCTGCAGAGTAGCGGTCTTACGATGCTTGCCGCTGGAAGCTCCGTGTACGTTGACTCCTGCATACTTTTCTTATGCGAACGTCCGGAGTCTACAGGCCTCGTGTCCCTGGCTACCGGATGGCGTGACCTGGTCGCCGTGGATTCTCTGACTAGCGAAGTTGGCTGGATACCCGAGGTCACGTAGCCAAGGTGCGGTCGTGTGTGCTGCCATGAGGATGAGGAAGCCTTATTGAGTCTCTCCGGACTGTCTATATAACGGAGCGTTCCGAGCGGCGGACATATATGCTCCGAATGCGAAACAATTTGTACCACAACATCTGGGGCCAGATGTTGTTGTACGAGAGAGGGGCCTCTCTCGCTCGGAGCCCGGATGGACCTGGACGAGCTAGGAACCGGACTAATAGGCTTCCTCCGTTCTCTCCTCTGATCTGCCGTCACTGGGTGTGCACTTGGTTGATTCATAGTGCTCGCATCACCCAAAACTCCTTTCTGGACCGCAACGGACGAACCCGGCTGCCGAACCATTCGATGAAGGACGCTACACTGGGCGAGCTAGCGGACGTCAAAGGCCATCGATCCTACTAGGGACCTCTTAGGCAATTGACTTATTTCCATGAGCACTTTGCCGCAAGCTCTTCATTAATTGTGACGACGGAACCACACTTTTGGAAGACATCACGGATACATCACCCTGTTCTTGTTCGTCTGAAATAGAGATTGATAAACTAGAGTGACCCTGCGGAGAAAGGACCGGCATGGCCATTTCCCCACTAACATACCGTGACACACGCTTCCCATGTTGTCATCGAAATTAACACATACTGAACAGGAGTTAGTGCGAGTACACTGACTACATTTATACAATGATTATGAAAGTCAGAGGAAGATTTCCTCTTATTACAATTGAACAATATCCTTTCATTGTGAAAAGAATACAAAGTCCTAGTACTCGCACCAACCCCTGAAAACAAAAATACATAATAACATGATCCATTAACATAGAAAAAATAATTGAGATAAAAAAAAAAAAATTTTTGGAAAAAATATTTTTTCAGAAAAGCCCAAGTTTCTGAAAAGTAACGTTGAGCCCCAATGGATCCCAAGCCTAAGTGTGGACAAAAATTTTAAAAATATTTTAAAAAATTAATGCAACACTTACGAATAATAATAATGTATCCAGTTATGATTAAACTAACACAAAGACAAGAAATCCCCCTCCACAGAGGCTGTTGTCAATGTAAACAAGAAGTGTAAAAACACCAGAAACATGACTCCAGGCACTGATAACCCTGGCCCGAAATCAGTTACCAATAATACACTATCTGATGCAAAACAGAGACTTCCAGGGAAGAAACTGCAGAACATCAGATGGTAGATGCAGAACACTACGCCTAAACACCCATGGGTGAGGACGTAAACATGGGGAAAAAACAGAATTCATTCTGTTATCCAGCTAAAACTCCCAAGAAATTTTAGTAATAATATTACAGAAAATATGCCAAAAGCATGGGAGAATAGCAAGGGGGGACTTAAAGGAAAGGGAGAGAGGAAAACACTGAACAAGCAGTGTAACTTTATAGCAAGAATGACCACAACAGGCCCATGCCTCGAAAATAGGTAACTTAACATAATTTCATTAAAAAATTTTAAGTTACAGCCCTGATTATTTTCTGTCACTCATTTTTCCTCTCCTCCTTCTATTTCCTCCTTAGATGCACCATTTCTCTAATATTTATGGGTCTGGCATCATTTAAACTGAGATTTACAAGCACAAAGATCAGTCAGATGTGAACTGATGAAGGGCCAAACGAAGAATGATAAATGGCGCCAATTCCGGGACCTCCTTGACACTGCGCATGCGCAGTGGAGGCGAAGTATGGAGGGCCATTCAGGACATGATTTCTTTGGTTTTAGATGCAAATTTTGGGGATTGGGGGGCAAAATTTGTGTTTGGCCCTAGATTTTTAAGAGTTAGCACCAGCTATGTCTGGGTCATTGGTACAGTATAAAAATATAAGCAGTCTGACATTTGTAGAATGAGGTCCCCAGAGGGTTAATTTAATGATGCTATCTCATACAGTGTGCCAGTTTATCCTCTGGGTACCTCTTTCTGTTTAGTTTTGAGACCCTGATTCAGAATGAGATTCACAGAGGGTAAATTTAGTGATGCTACCCTGCTATGCAGGGTAGCATCACTAAATTCACCCTATGGGGACCTCATTTTGCCGATGACAGTCTGCTTAATTTCTGGCTTGTATTCAAGGCTTTTCAAGCTATCCTAAAACATTTTTCAGGATTTCAAAGCCCTGAATAACCGTTATTCCAATTCAAGGCCATTCCTTGAATCCAGGGCCCCACTGGAACCTTGAAATGGTTTCATGAATGAATTTAATCCAGTATACTTGAGTCTATTCGAGAGTGGAAAATTAAGACAGAAAACAATGATGGAAAATTAAGACAGAAAACAATGAGGGTGAAGTATGAGTCACAAGAATTGAAGACCCCAGTTGAAGTTTTTCAGGTGTTTCATTTCATCATAGACACAAGTGAAATATTGAGAAAACTCCCAACAAGGGTAACTGATTCCAGTCCCAAACCCAAAGCTAGGGAGGGGTGGGGGAATCTATACCTCATTACCATGTCTGTTTGAAAATTTTTGTTATCTGTAATGATGAGGCAATTAATCGGTATACAATTGGCCATCAATCGATAAGCACCCATCGGTTGACATTTGGTAGTCAGGGGTGTGGGATCAGCCCTCGCCGATGGTCACATGTAAAACAATTGTTGAGATTTCCTCAATTCATCATCCAGATTTAAGACATTTTTTACTGAAATGACTCTTGAATGATTTGTAGTTCCCTTTGAATGCGTCAAATTTTGCTGAGCTAAGAAAATATGTGTGACTAGCAATGTTAAATTCCTGGGGTTAATAGTGCGTTAAAGCTGGAATTTCTGGTGTAACCATCGCAGAAATACAATAGCCTTCATTTGGACTTGCGTACTTAAAAACACTAAGCGTGTCACCAGGGATGACATGTTATGGGAATGTGCATTTTCACATCAAAGAAATCCAAAAACGACAGCAGGAAATTGCATGAACTTGCTTGTGACATTATGTATATTACCTTTGATGCATTTTGGCGATGACTTCCATAAAAGATAAACTGTGGTGTTCAGGTTTATGTTTGTTTTGTTCGTCTTTTTCTGCCGTGATTCTGGTTTATCAATTAAAGCTTTCAACACTGTTACCGAACACTACTAAATCCGTTGTTGGGATTGGAGGTTTACATGATGCATTTCCATTAATTAAACCTAAAACACTGACTTCTGGCATCGGCATCGACAATCAGGGGATTTCACATCCAAAACGGTGGCATTTGGGTCATTTATCTTATCAGCTCATCACTAGTTGTCCATCTGAAAGCCACTTATTTGAAAAACACAATTTTCATGATGCAAAATTATCCTAAAATTTCAAATATCCTTTGTATGAAAGTGCTCAATGAAAGTATTTGACACTCGTGGAGGCAAACTTTTGTGTATTATTATCATTTTAAAGAATTACTTGCATTCAACGAAAGTAATTCTTTAAAATAATAGACAAATGTTTACCAACCTGTTTCGTTTATCATTATTTTAAAGAAGTATATTGAATTAGGTTTCAAATTCATATTCCCTGTCAATGACCCCTGAAGACTATTGGAAAATTTTAACTCTAGCCCCACCATGCCGGAAAATTTTGAGATCCTAGCTTTGGGCCTGCTTGTCCCCATATTCTGCCTAGGTTGTGTATTTATATCACTGTTAAACTTGAATTAAGTCAATGAAGCCTTTAAAGAAGATTATCACCTCATGCAGTCTGTTTATTTTCTTCAATCTTGCAAAACACTCTTGTTTTGTGTTGAAGCACTTCATAGTCTCAAAGTACAGTACACTCTCCATGGACTTGTCGTAATCCATGCGTGGGCAGTGATGTCCATGCAACACATTTACCAGGTATTAAAAATTATCATCAGCAAAATTTTAATTAATGAAGCACCAGGTTCTACCAGGTGCTTCATTAATTAAATTTTTGATGATTATTCCTGTAATTAGAGTTTGGAATCTAATATTATTGCATCCATGGAAATATTGCCGACCTGTGGTAAGTGACCATTATTTATTTATTATTTATTTACTAGTGTTTAAGGTCACATATTTTTGCACAATGACTAATCATGACCACAACATGAGTATCAACTCAAGACCAGGAGTGAGCGTTAATAAGCCATGTTGCCCATTTTAGACAGAGTTTGCACCCCTCAAGCATTGGTGACTGGGTCCTATTTTACCAGTAAAATAGAACTGTTTACCACAGTGAATAGGCAATGCTTCACTTCCAAAGGTTCCCGTGGGGAGGTAAGTGACCAGTCCATGTGAATACATGCATCAGTGGGAATACCCACTGATTCATAACAACCAATCAGATGCATTCTAACATGCTGTTAGCCGGAGTACACCTGTGGTTTTCCAAACACATTTTTCAATCCCTGTATTCTATCGGATTTATTAATTTATTGGAGTTTAATGACACTTTCAAAAGCCTGGGTCACCTTGTGTCAGACAGTTTTATGGGAGGAAGCCGGAGAACCCAGAGAGAACCACTGGGCAGTGGTAAGCACACAAGCAGGGTTAGCAGTGGTTGAAGACAAGTGCACCATCAACGTGCAGTACACAGTACCACCGTACCACCAAGTGGGCTATTGGGATTAATTGCCCTGCTCAAGGAAGCAATGCAATAACCCCTGGCAGGGATTAAACTGTGGCCCTTTTGGTTTGAAGCCCAATGTTGCAACCACTAAGCCACCACGCTCCCTAGTCTATTGGATAATGATGAATACACACAACACTCCTCGATTCCTTGTATAAAAGTGTTTTGAATATAACTGACATATTATCATTTCCAAAACATAAACTTTACAACCATTAATTCTTTATCTAACATAAGAATAATGAAAGTGTCAATGACGCTGTTGCTCAACTTGACCAAAGAAGGTTATATACCAAATCCAAGATGGCCACTAGTGGTCTTGTTTTTCACCGAAATCAGAAAAATTTGATGGCTCCCATCAAGACATCACACCAAAGCTACATATGCAATTTGAAAAAGATCAGGCCGAGATTTGATCTGCACAGTGTAGTAAATAAATTGTGGGTGGACATAGGTGCAGACCTATGGATGTACAGATGGACGATGGATCACAATCTATCCCAATAGCTCATAGCTGAGCTAAAAACAAGCCAAATCTTTTTTTTTCTTTATTGGGGTTTAATGACACTTTCAACAGCCAGTGTCACAAAAGTCTGACCTGTTCTATGGATGGAGGAAGCCAGAGAGAACCACTGAGCAGTGGCAAGTAACTGTTATTCTCCAACTTACTAACCCAGCACAAGCAGAGTTAGCAACGGTTGAAGGCAAGTGAACCATCAACATACAGTACATCTTGGTACATGGTGGCACTACACCCCCCTTCCCCCATGGGCAACCAGGATTAAGTGTATTACATAAGACTCAGTGCAGGTTTCACAGGTCAAGATCAAACCATCAACATCTGAGTTTAAAGTCTATTACTCTAACAAATAAGCCACTATGCTCCCAATCCAGTTCTTCACTGTCATTATTTTTATGTAGCTTTCAAGTTGCCATCACTTAATTTGATAACTAATTTAAATCTTAAACACGATCAGGCAGATAGCCAGGATTCTATAATAGGGGGTGCCCTAGCCAGATTGGGGCGGGGGGAGGGGAGATATTTGAAAGGCTATTGTGTAGGGTTTCGGGGGCCTTCCCAAGTCCTAACAAAGACCCCTCCAGTCATTGCCCTCACTTCCCTTCTGAGAAGTGGGAGGAGGGCAATGTCAGAGCAGCCTAGACATTACTAGCCCCCTCACAATCCCTCGCTGAGAAGCTTCTGCAAAGTCTAGTGCTCTAAGAACGAATCTGAGACATTTGTAGTTTGTGTAGCCCCTATATTGGAGACCATTTAGGGACCCTATGTTGTGTGAAACTTGCATTGGGCACCAGGTCCACCCCCACCACCACCATTTTCTGCCTAAAAAATAGCTTATGACACCTCATCTAGGGCCTTATGAATCATGCCTTTTGGATTTGTTTGGAATCTCAAATCGAATTAGGTCTATTATCCGAATTCAAATTGAACCTCAAATCAAATCAGGGGTATCATGAAGATGACCATTTGGGGAGGGAATGGGGACTGTAAACCTGATTTGTTGCGACTGTGATTGCTCAAGTCCCAACTGATAAAATATTCCAACTACATCATTAAGGTATGACCCTGACAATGGCATTCCTTGATGATGTAGTTGGAATATCAGCCAGTAAGGGTTATAGTTCAAAAACGAATGAGGGAGGTACCGGTACTAGGCACTACACCGAGCTAGCCACAAGCAACAGGTCATCATTGATATTGTTCCGAAACTTTATATTTGAATTTAACTGTGCTAAGTACTAGAGGTGTTGCAATTAGCATGGGTGGTGACCAGGGTACAGATGCTATTTATGTTAATATGGCAGAAATTATATTCAGTCTTTATATTTTTAAATATTTATGCACAATTTTCATCTGAACAATGTTTTGTGAGATGACCGATACCAAGCTATATTCGTCAGAAAAGATTCAAAACAAATCAGGCAGCTGATTTCCCATTGAACAAAACAGCAATATAAGATTCGAAACTGAATCAAATCTCGAAGCTACAAGGTGCCCTAACCTCTCCAAAATGAGCTCAACAAGCTCATTCCAATGTGGCATAATCTATCTTTTTGAGGCAAAAAATTCTATTTGTCATCTTCTATTTGTGTTAACTAAAGGGTTAAGCCAAGAGAATATCTGGTGATACAATGAAGATAATAAACAAAATTCGGAATTAGTGAATATTCATCTTATTTGAATATTTTTTTGCTGATAATTTGACTATTTGGAATTCCTGTGCACCTTCAACTGAGAGCCATATCTGAACCTTCCTTGCATGTCTTAATGGTTAGATGCGATAGAAATCATTCATTAACCCTTTACTCAATGCAAACAATATCAATCAAAACCTGTTCTTTTATTTCTTTTAAAATTTGTTAAATTAAAAAAAAGTTAAAAAATTTATAGTAATTTATATATTTTTATACTTACCAATGACCCAGACATAGCTAGCTGGTGCTAATTCTCAAAATCTAGGGCCAAACACAAATTTTGCCCCCCAATCCCCAAAATTTGCATCTATAACCGAAAATAACATGTCCTAAATGGTCCTCCATACTTTTCCTCCACTGCGCATGCGCAGTGTCAAGGAGATCTCGAAATTGGCGCAATTATCATTCTTACAAGCAGTGCCTGGTCAGCGCTATGTACTCAGCGGTGAGGTACGAGTTCCCAACTCCTGGGAGGGCCATCCCCGTCTGGGTCATTGGTAAGTATAAACAAGAGGCCCCACGGGGCCTGAGGGCGCTCACCTGATACTGGCCGAGTCATATCACCAAAATAGCAAGGGATTCTGCCTTGTGGTTATTATCAGTTTTTCAACATAAAAGTGTTTTCTCTACTTAGTAACCCAGAGTGTTCATATGTTAGATCCCCATATTGGGTACTCAATAATTTATCTATTTATTTATTGGAATTTAAGGTCACTTTCTAAGGCTACATCATTACAGAGGCATAATTATAATATCAGGTTTGGTCAATCGTTTATGCCTATTACTGCCCACTTTACAGGGCTTTCAACGCAGGAATTGGTTACTGGGCCCAATTTTATCAATAAACCAGAACTTGAACAAATTTCAATTTGCCGCTTCTAAGAAAACTAAAAATCAAATATCAAAAGATTCTGAGAGGAGTATCAGAAAAAAAAGATTTTTTAAGAATATTTCTCATACTGAACTAAGTTATACATGGGCTCCCATAGGGAGGCCAAAAATAAAAGCTTCTGAAGCAGTGTTTTGGGAGAAGAAGATTCTTCAACGTTATTCCCATTAGCTACACTGTTAAAAAATGATGACTCGGCACTTTTAGTCCTAGAAAAGAACCTTATGATAAAATTTTTACCATTTTTTTCTTCCGGTCCTAAGGAAGCTTCACACCATATAAAAATTCTCAGTGCCATGTAGTTCTGGAGATATGGGCATTTGAAAAGAAAAAAATTTTTTAGCTCCTGCAGTTCCCGTGGGGGACAGGAAAACAATTTTCGGCATAAATTAGGTACTTATGACCCAATAAGCCCTCATATCAAATTTGGTTCAAATCGACTTTTTGGTTTGGAAAATAAAAATTTTGGTATAATTTGGGCTCCCACAGTGAGCCCAAATATGAACCCAGGTACTTGGCTTTACCAAACTTCACTCTCAGCCCCTAAGAATGCTGTACATCAAATATCAAAACATTTTGACTGGTGGATCTGAAAAAAAAATTTTTTTTAAAGAATATTCCTCATATTGAACTAAGTTATAATTTGGGCTCCCACAGGGAGACCAAATATGAGCCGAAGGACTTGACTTGAACAAACTTGAATCTCACCTCCCTAAGCATACTGTATACCAAATATCAAAAGATTCTGACCGGTGGATGCGAAGAAGAAGATTTTAAAAGAATATACCTCGTATTGCACTAAGTTACAATTTGGGTTCCCAAAGGGAGTCCAAATATGAACTCAGGGACTTGGCTTGAACAAACATCAATCTCACCCCCCTAAGGATGATGCATAGCAAATATCAAAAGATTCTGATTTGTGGATCCGAAGAAGAAGATTTTTAAAATATATCCCTCATATTGCACTAATTTGAACATTTGGGTTCCCATAGGGAACCCAAATATGGACCGAGGAATTTGATTTCTACAAATATGTGAATCAATGTTCCAAAGATGTTATATGTAAAATATGAAAGCTTTTAGAGCAGTGGTTTGGAAGAAAACAATTCTTTATTTTTTTCCCATTGCCTACTGTGTTAAAAAATACTGACTCAGCACTTTTTCAGAGTCCCGAAAAAGTACCCTATGATAAAACCGATAGCAATTTTTTTTTACCAATCCTTTCTGTTGGTCCCAAGAAAGCTTCACACCAAATAAAAATTCTCACTGCCGTGCAGTTTTTGAGATATAGGCGTTTTAATTTTTTTCTATTTTTAGCTCCTGTGGTTCCCACGGGGCTACAGGAAAAAAAATTTCTGCATAAATTAGGTACTTATGACCCAATAAGCCCTCACATAAAATTTGGTTCAAATTGGCCTCTCGGTTTAAAAAATAGAAATTTGGGGTGGGGCCAAAATTTTTGCTCCTCCCATAACATCGCCAAGTATAGACCTACAAACTTCTCTTGAACAAACTTGAGTCTACACCTCAAAAGGAAGCTGCATACCAAATATCAAGTCTCTGCTATTGCTGGTTCTTGAGAAGAAGATTTTTTAAGAATTGGAGCATTTTTGCCCCACCCCTCTGCTCAATATGAGCCGAAACCTAATTTGCCCAAAAATCAAAATGCCGCTATATAACCCCTACTCACATGAAATTTCATTAACATGCGGCCAGTGGTTTGGAAGAAAAAGACCCAAACACCACCTTCACGCCGGACGACGGACGACGGACGAAAAGTGATCAGAAAAGCTCACCCTGACTTTCAGTCAGGTGAGCTAAAAATATATAAATTACTATAAATTTTTTAACATTTTTATACTGTACCAATGGCCCAGACATAGCTGAATAGAAAAAAGGCTGGAGGGCCTAGGACATAGAGGAAAATCCAATAAGCTCAACTATATATAATAGAGTTATCCCCTCGAGGAGAAAAGGAGGATTAGGCTTTACATGTATCTTTCTTATTTATGACAAATTAGAAAGACACAACACCTTTCATAATTGAGCATAATAACATCCATGTTCTCTATTAACATCCAGTATAACCCTTTATACTAATTATTTTTAAAGTAAGCCAATAAATAAAGTAAGTCCAGAGAACTGAGACTCTTTATAATCATTAAAAGTGTCCGAGGATTGTATATTAATACCCGTTTGACATGTGACATATACAAATGCTTCACACCGAGCTACACTTTAAAAATATGACATGAATGAATTTAAACATTAGCTTTACACTTAAAAACCATCCCTGTACCGACTCAGAATTACTGACTCCGGAGGAGGTATTCCCTTGCTTTTCACTATAAAGCAGGTGACCTAAGGGAACACCCTCCCCCCCCCCCCCCCACCCCCCCCCCCCCCCCCCCTTCCCCTTGCTCTGGGTCAAATACCCCAGAGCGAAGAGGGCAGCAGGACAGAGTCACTGCCGGAACAGAAAACCTGCATAACTATAGTTGCAACTGTTTAGTGGACGACATTCTGAGCAACAGATAACGGACCTATACAATGCAGGTCTCCAGAAATGGACTCAATATTTCTGAGATAAAAATTTGTGAATGTGGATGGCTGAGACCAATATGTAGCCTTCATTAAATCTGTAATAGCAACACTATTTGCGTAAGCCCAAGATGTAGAAAGAGCTCTTACTTCATGAGCCGAAATCTTAAGCACAGACTGCTGATTTGAAGATAGATTATCATAAGCAGTACGGATAGTTAATTGAATCCATCTAGCAATAGAATGGACCGTAATGTCCTTTCTATTAGGCATAAGAGACAGGAAGAAGCGTTTTCGTCCCTTTCTGATAAACTGAGATCTTCGTTTATAAATACGTAAAGCTCTAACCGGACAGAGTAAAGGCCTATGCCCGTCTGAATAGAACAATAGGTTCCGGATATTTATTAGGAGCCTGATTCTTAGCCAAAAATCCAACATTAGTAGTAAAGGTAATAGTGTTCCCGACACTACGATAGTGAGAATCGTCCACAGATAGTGCATGAAGCTCACTGACTCTTCTAGCAGAAGAGAAAGCTAAGAGAAATGCTGTCTTATAAGATAAGAATTTGAAGTCCACTGTCTCAAGAGGCTCAAATGGCTTTTCTTTTAGTTTAAGAAGAACCCAAACTAAATTCCATTTAGGAATTAATCTAAGGGTTCTAACTAATTTAGATAAAGAGACATTAGATCCAAATTGTAAACTATCATGGTGTGCATAGGTATCAGATAACATAGACCTATAACCTTTAATAGTAACAGGCTGCAGTTTGATCTCATCAAACAAGTATACTAGAAAGTTTGCAATGTCTGGAATGGAGGGATCAAAAATGTCAACAGAATGATCCCTACACCAATGACAAAAGACCTTCCACTTAGCCGCATAGTTTAGCGAAGAAGAGGTCCTCCTACAGTTAGAAATTGCATCCTCTGCTCGTCCTGTAAAATGCTTGCCGTGCAAGAAGGACCGCACACTGGAAATACGTGACGGTTGAGACCTTGCGGGTTGTGATGTAGTTGACGCGATTTCCCCTGCGAAAGAAGATCCTCTCGTGGAGGAAGCTTCCACGGTATATCCCACAGCAGACACCTGAGTAGATTTATCCACGGTCTCTGTGGAGACAGAGATGCTACCAACAGAATTTTGCATTGAGATTGTTTTATCTTTAGCAATATCTGCTGAATCAACGGCGCTGGAGGATACGCATATCCTATCATTCCGTCCCACGAGATCGATAGAGCGTCTACTGCATATGCTTGAGGATCCGGACATGGTGACACATACGTCTGCAACTGATTGTTGAGCTGTGTCGCAAATAAGTCTATCATTGGCCGCTCCCATTGGTAGCAAATCTGATTGAATACCTGTTTGTTGAGAGTCCATTCTGACGGCAACAAGCAACCCTTCCATGAAAGGGAGTCTGCTAATACATTCAGACGACCCGGAATATGACGGACCGAAAGTAGAACTTGGTGTTCTAGTACAAACAGAAGGATTCTTTCCGTTAAATTGAATAACGGAACGGAATGAGTGCCTCCCTGGTTCCGAATATACGCTACTACTGTCGTATTGTCGGACAGGATTTGGACATGTGCTTTCTGAATAATGTTCATCCAATGATGTAGTGCAAGCCAAATTGACATCATTTCTTTGATGTTTATGTGCTTGCCTAGAAACTGCGGATCCCAAACACCCTGGCACTTCGAATCCGTTGGGATCAATGTTGCACCCCAACCTGTTTGACTGGCATCCGTCATAATAGTAAAACTCGGATCCGGCAACTGCAGTGGAACTCCCCGAGTCAACCACTGAATGTTTGCCCAAGTCTGAATCTCTTGTTTCACTTGATTTGACAAGAGAATGTCTATATCGAGCGAATGAATCTTTACTCTCCAATTCTGAGTCAAGAAAATTTGGAGTGGATGAGTGCGTAACCGCCCCATCGGAATGAGATCCGCAGCGGCTCCGCACAGACCTATCAGTCTCATGAATTCTCTCGCTGTGACTTTGTCTGAGTGAAGACAATAGCGAGCGTAACAACTGATTAATTTCGCTCTGGTTAACAGCAGACGAACGAGATTGTTGTGCGTCTCGAAGCTCATTCTCAAGTGGGTGAATGACTTGGACGGCACCAGATCCGACTTCTCCTCGTTTATTATAAAACCGAGATGTCGGAGTAATAGAAGCAGATTCTGCACATCGTTCTGAGGCATTAACTCGTTGCCATACCTCTGAAGAATGTCGTCCAGGTAGGCCGACGTTACCGCAGACGAATGAGCTCGGAAATGTATCATTACCGAGTTCATTATTCAAGTGAAATCCCAGGGTGCTAGGTTCAAACCGAAGCACATCGCTCGGAACTGAAATACAACTCCTAGGACTGCGAAGCGTAGATACTTTTTGAATGTCAAATGTACCATGACGTGAAAGTACGCATCCTTGAGATCTATGCTTGTAGCATAGTCGTTCACCCGAATACTCGCTCTGACTGATCGAATTGTCTCCATATAGAACTTCGGAGCGACGATCAGCTTGTTTATCCAGCTCAGATCTATGACTGGACGGAACGAGCCGTCTGGTTTCGGAACCAGAAACAGATGGCTGTAGAAACCTGGTGATTCCTTGTCTTCTACGACCTCTACCGCATTCTTCTCCAGCTTCTGATAGAAGAGCGGCTCTTTTCTGCGGAGGATTTGACGGAAGCTGAGTCCATTTTGGTCTTCGAGTTAATGGAGGCTTTCGTTTGAAGGATATTCGTAGTCTTTCCGAAATTACCCCTCGAACCCAGGGGTCATCCGTAATTGACGCCCAATTGTTAAAAAAATCGACAATCTTCCGCCTACTGGAACATGATAGAGGTTCATACCATCACCTCTTGGACCTGCGAGGCTTGCAGAAGGAGAAACTACGTCCTCCATGACCTGCACCTCGCCCCGTCGACCTAGGGACGTCTGACCAGTTATCACGGCCAGAATAACGTCCCCTACGTGAGACGCTGCCTTGACGGTCTCTAGAATAAGACCTAGAGGACGCATAGGAACCTCTATAGGAACTTCCCTTGGGCGTACTTGTCCCAGAAGTGCCTGTCTTACTCTTTTCTGCTGTATCCGACTTTTTAGAAGCAGATTTGAATAGCAGAGAACCCGAAGCTTTCTTGGTTATCTGATCATAGATTGCTGAAAGCTTGCCGTCGAAGAGAAGCTCTCCGGAGACCGAAGCGACTCTGAGAGAGTTTTTCACCTTACCATCCACGTGCGTGGATGTAGCTAGGGCCGCGTCATGTCTAACCAACTCCAGGTTTGCCACTGAAAGGGCGGAGTTATATGTGGAATAAGCTATTGCCCTTGAAAGAACTCTTAATGAGGATTGTATATCCTGGAATTCTTTCCCTTGAAGACGTAATGATAACGCTTTAGTAAGGTGATCTGCGTATGATAAAGCATCTAAGTTAACTCTATTAGACATAATTGTCGTTTCCAACGTCGTGGGTGGAATTGACATAGACGACGGTATAGACAATTCTAGGTCTTCAGCCTGGTCGTCTAGACGCAGAGGAACTCTCGGTATGCCCTGTCCTGCCATTTCGAATTTATTTCTTGAATTGATGAAAGGCAGATGTAGAGCATTTGTGGACAAGAAACCATACTTGCTCGTTTTGATAGCAAGCTTATATATAGCGTCATTCAATAATTCAAATGTTCTTGTGACATTATTGGACTGTGTCGGAAACTCAGGGACGATGTCCCTAAACCGATCAAAAAATTTTGTGTCCAGTGACGCTATCAGTCTCTTATCCAACATCGCAGCATTCTGGTCCGACGGAACAACCTCTGGAAGATAATGTCGGATAAAATCTACGGCAGCTTTATGTTGTTCCGAAAGGGAAAGCTCCAGATCCTCTGAATCCCTTTCGCCATCCTGTCGGACCCTATGAAGTTCTCGGTCGTCCGTAACTGATGCTTCAGCGGAGCGTACTGTCCCAGCGACGTCGGATAATTCCTGATCTGACAGAGATTCTGTCGTCTGCTGGGATGCTGCGATAAGTTGTGCTATTTGTGATAGCACGTCCGTCACTGAGGCCTGTGGAGCAGCGGTCTTACATTGCTTTGCCGCTGGAAGCTCCCTGGATGTTGACTCCTGCATACTTCTTTTATGCGAACGTCCAGAGTCTACAGGCCTCGTGTTCCTGGCTACCGGATGGCGTGACCTGGTCGCCGTGGAATCCCTGAAGCTGGCTGGATATCCGTGGTCACGTAGCCAAGGTGTGGTCGTGTGCACTGCTGTGAGGATGAGGAAGCCATATTGACAGTCTCTCCGGACTGTCTATATAACAGAGCGTCCTGAGTGGCGGACGTATGCTCCGAATGCGAAACGTTTTGTACCACAACATCTGGTCCCAGATGTTGTTGTATGAGAGAGGGACCTCTCTCGCTCGCAGTCCGGATGGACCTGGACGAGATAGGAACTGGACTAATAGGCTTCTTCCGTTCTATCCTCTGATCCGTCGTCACTGGGTGTGCACTTTGTCTTATTATAGTGCTCGCATCACCCAAATCTCCTTCCTGGACCGCAACGGACGAACCCGGCTGCCGAGCCATTCAATGAATGGTCACTACACTGGGCGAGCTAGCGGATGCCAATGCCGTCGATCCTACTAGGGACCTCTTAGGCAATTGACGTATTTCCATGAGCACTTTTGCCGCTAGCTCTTCATTTAACTGTGACGACGGAGGCACACTTTTGGAAGACATCACGGAAACATTACCCTGTTCTTGTTCCTCTGAAAAAGAGATTGAAAAACTAGAGTGACCCTGCGGAGAAAGGACCGGCATGGCCTTTTCCCCGCTAACAACATACCGTGCACACGTTTCCAATGTTTGTCATCCCAATTGACACACACTGAGCAGGAGTTAGTGCGAGTACACTGACTACAATTAATACAATGATTATGAAAGTCAGAGGAAGATTTCCTCTTATTACAATTTGAACAATATCCTTTCATTGTGAAGAGAACATAAACAGTCCTAGTACTCACACCAACCCCTGAAAACAAAGATACATAATAACATGATCCATTAACATATAGAAAAAATAATTGAAATCAAAAAATTTTTTTGAAAAAATATTTTTTCAGAAAAACCCAAGTTTCTGAAAGTAACGTTGAGCCCCAATGGATCCCAAAAAAGCCTAAGTGTGGACAAAAATTTTAAAAATATTTCAAAAAAATTAATGCAACACTTACCTATAATAATAATGTATCTTGTTATGATTAAACTAATACAAAGACAAGAAGTCACTCTCAACAGAAACCGTTGTCAATGTAAACAAGAAGTGTATAAAAACCGGAAACATGACTCCAGGCACTGATAAACATGGCCCGAAATCAGTTACAAATTACAACACTATCTGATGCAAAACAGAGACTTCCCAGGAAGAAACTGCAGAACATCAGATGGTAGATGCAGAACACAATGCCTAAACACCCATGGGTGAGGACGTAAACATGGGGAAAAAACAGAATTCATTCTGTTACCAAGCCAAAACTCCCAAGAAATTTTAGTAATAATATTACAGAAAATATGCCAAAAGCCTGGGAGAATAGCAAGGGGGGACTAAAGGAAAGGGAGAGAGGAAACACTGAACAAGCAGTGTAACTTTATAGCAAGAATGACAACAACAGGCCCATGCCTTGAAATTAGGTAACATAACATAATTTCATAAAAAAAATTTAAGTTACAGCCCTGATTATTTCCTGTCACTAATTTTTCCTCTCCTCCTTCTATTTCCTCTTTAGATCCACCATTTCTCTAATATTTATGTGTCTGGCATCATTTAAACTGAGATTTACAAGCACAAATATCAGTCAGATGTGAACTGATGAAGGGCCAAACAAAGAATGATAATTGGTGCCAATTTCGAGACCTCCTTGACACTGCGCATGCGCAGTGAAAGAAAAGTATGGAGGACCATTTAGGACATGTTATTTTCGGTTTTAGATGCAAATTTTGGGGATTGGGGGGCAAAATTTGTGTTTGGCCCTAGATTTTGAGAATTAGCACCAGCTATGTCTGGGTCATTGGTACAGTATAAAAATATAAAAAAATTTTTAATGATGATAAAAAAGCTCATTCCAATGAGGGGTCACATGATATGGGTTTTTTCAAATTGACAGAAATTTTTTTTGTAGCCCTTTGAACTCCAGAGGCTGTTTTTCCGGGCAGGTCACAAGCTACGTCATAATGGCATTAAGGGGGGTGGCCTGCAAGGTAAATGTGTGGTGTAGACCAATCAATATTTTCAACGTGCAGCCCTATATTTATTGGTCTACCCTCAAATAATAAATATGGACTCTTCCTATTGCTACCATGGAACTGACATGGGGGATACCACCAGGGTTCAAAGGGTTAAGTGATCAATTTATAAAGTGTGCAGATGGATGCACCAGTTCATTAGGTTAAGGGTTATTTCACAATAAAATAGATTTCCCTGTCATCTCCAATCAAAAAAATGTCTCAAACCTCCATCATGATATGTCGCTCATCAGCAGAGGCATCAGCTTTCAGCAGACTTTGAAATGCTTCAGTTATTTCTTCAATACTATCTAAAAGAGGTTGAATAATTCTGGGAAACTGGAATGTAGCAAATCTCACTATATTAGTTTAAACAATATTTATTTCAGAAAAATATGAACAGTAGCATTACAAATAGCACATAGAGTTGTGGATTCAGTAGTAAGCTTATAAGCTTATAGTAATTGTCTCTCACTATATTACAAGACGAAGCCTCTTTCTCAATTAAACCCTTGAGACCTGAATTGAGGGATTCATTTGGGTGTCTACGGGGGCTCAATATGGGACCCTAAGTCCTCAAATAAAAATTTAATTCTTCTTTAACTCCTAAAGCCTAATTTTGTCTTTAATCACTTTTTACTGCAACAGAACAGGTGCCTGAACATGCATTTGCAAGTTACATCCCAAGAACCTTGTCAGTTGTTTCTAGGCAAGTCTTGGCTGCCTATATAGGCAGCCTTGACTTGCCTTGACACTACTGCAAAGTCACAGAATGTAGACTGTTGAAGTGTAGCAAAAACCAAAAATATCTTCATCGTTTAACAGTATAAGAACAATTTATTTAATAGAGATTACAGAGACTGATCATTATTCCATGTGCATTTATTTATTTATTTATTGGTGTTTAAGGTCACATATTTCTGCACAATGGCTAATCATGACCATGACAGTTTTACGGGTGAAGGAAGCCAGAGTACCCAGAGAGACCCACAGTGCAATGGCAAGCAACTGTCAGCTCCCCAACATACTAACTCCACACAAGCAGGGTTAGCACTGGTTGAAGACAAGTGCACCATCGACGTGCAGTATGCCTTAGTACACAACGTCACCATGCCCCCACATGGGCAATGGGGGTGAAGTGTCTTGCCCAAGGACACAACGCCGTTGCCGCAGGTGGGATTCAAACAAGGACCTCTCGGCTTGCAGCCTGCACCTCTACCTACTGAGCCACAGCGCCCCACGGTTATTTCATGTGACTGTTTTCGATAAATCTTACTGCATGTACTGTACTTGTAGTAGCTTCTGTATTAATGTTCTCAGTTCAATATGAAGATAACTTTTCTTATTCTTTGTGTGTTTCTTCTCCCAAACAAATTCCCAATTGCAGCCTTCATGACACGAATTTTCCCAACTGCATTGGCCCTGGGCCCTTTCCCAAAGAGGGCATAAAAATCCCTGCAAACTTAAAACTTTTGAAGTTCAGAACTATTTAACATATTACTACAAAAATGCCCGAATTCATTCCCAACTGCATTGGCCCTGGACCCTTTCCCAAAGAGGGCATAAAAATCCCTGCGAACTTAAAACGTTTGAGGTTCAGAACTATTTAACGTATCACTACAAAAACACCCAAATTCATTCAAAGCTAACACAAAAACAATGTTCCGATATTACTTTTTCCTATTTTTCTAAATCAAAGCGTTTGACCTCACAACGGAATTATCAACGAATCTATGGAAGTCTTTAGAAAGAAGATCAAGGGCACTGGTACTCAACCAGGGGGGGGGGGGGGGGGGGGGGGGGGGGGGCAGGGGAATAAAAAAAAAGCTGGGAGTCTACAACATATAAATCATAATGTGACACTCAATAGTACTGACATTACCCGGTATATACATATCATCCCTTGAATGCAACAAGGCACCATATGCAATGTTTTTGCATTGCATATGGTGCCTTGCTGCACTCAAGGGGTGATATAAAGCTTTAGAACACAGTCAACACACACCGCCAATTCTATAGTTTCTTGGTTTGATGATTATCAACAAGCCTCCATCTGTATGGTTGACCCCACCACCCCCACCCACCATTGCCATTGGCACATGTAAAATACTTTAGAAGTGAGTAATAAACAGTTTCTCAGTTATGGTTCTCAGAAAGTAACCTCTTTTTCACCACTGCACTTCTGGCGAGGACACATGCTGCCCCCTTCAGATGCCAACCCCCTGCTTCCTTCTTGTGGCACCCTTGTAGAAGATGATAAGAACTGAATGGCAACCCCTTTATAGAATCAATAAATGCAATGACTACAAGCTTTTGGTCTTCTTGAAGCCCGTTTCAAGGGCAAAGATAATTCTGCTAGTGTAAAGACTAATGTTGGAGTGTAAATCAATGGGAACTCATAAAAGAACCTATTTATTTAATGCTCAGGCATCAATTCATGCTGAAAAATTAAGTCATATTCCCCTGTCGGTCGGCAAAACGAAATATCAAAATGATATTTAGAAATCGATATTTCATCGTAGGTTCGGATGACGAATCACATGTACTTTAAACGAGTCAGCACATCAGTAATGAATTCCAGAGTCCCAAATACAAACGAATTCGAATAATTGATAGTGACAGTGACTAAATCAATTCATTAAATCAGCGGTTTCAAAGTTTGACTTTCTCATTCACCTTCCAGCGAAAAGCCGAAATCACTTTCAAATTTCTTCAGTTCAACTTCACACGTCTTCAGTGCACTGAGTTCAAAAAAAATAAAATGACGTGTCTTGTTATTGAAAATAAGAAAGTGGTGTTTTTTGTTATTGTTCAATTTCTTCGAAACACATTGCGATTATTTCAATTCGCCAGCCTTGGTAAATCGTAAAGTTAGGGGAGAAATAAGACGGGACTACTTTTTGTGCGGATATTCACACATTCCAATGGTTGGAGTTTGGTTGTTGTAATTTTTGTATGGACGCCGGTTCGGCACATAAATTTTGCGCCTTAATGGCAAATAAAGGCCCCAAATTGGAGAGTTTGTAGTCGTAGAGCATTAAATAAAAAGAAAATTCACGAAAATTTGATGCGTCACTCGTGAAGATCCTCATATTTCTTTGTAGCCACTCACGAGATATTTTCGGTATTCATCAAATTTTCGTGAATATCCTCTATCTTTTAAGTAACCTTTTAAAAATTCTTTAGCAAGACAAATGAAAAGATAATATTGATAAGTTTACACTTAACAGTGAAAAAAGATGAGACTGGAAACGTACAACACTTTTGCTTATTTTACATGATTTTTTCATTAACCCTTTACGCAACGAATCGCCCGCATCCGCCGCATAATATGCAAATTCAGCAGTTGAAAAAATATTATTTTTCAAAAGATTTCAACAAAACCATATCATGTGACCCCTCGTTGGAACGAGCTCGTCGAGCTCGTTCCAACGAGGGGTCACATGATATGGTTTTGTTGAAATTTTTTGATAACTGTGAAAAAATGATATTTAAAATAATAAATTTTGATATCGTCTGCATTGGGTAAAGGGTTAAGCCAATGTTCTGTACTGTACAGTACAACTACCATGGACAGGTCATAATCCACGTGTGGGCAGTGATGTCCACGCATTCGTTTACCAGGTAATAAAAAACATCATCATCAAAATTTTAATTAATGAAGCACCGGGTTGTACACGGTACTTCATTAATTAAATTTTTGGATGATTATTCCTATAATTAGTGTTTGAATCTAATATTATTGCATCCATGGAAATATTGCCCACCCGTGGAAAGTGACCAGTCCATGGCAGCTGTACTGTAATACACTGTTGGAAAGGGGTCACAGAGCAGCATTTCAAAGGACACTAACATCACAGTTCTGAAAGAATAAAAACAAAGTGAGCAGGGGCTCACGAGAAATACCCCTCCTTTCCCATTCAGCCAGCTGAAGGAAATTCAATTAACCATTTATCAAACGAAATGGACAAAGCCAGCCAGCATTATTATACAGAAATCTCTATTCAATTTCAAATTTTATTATGTTTTCAATTTTTGTCTCAAAAACAAGCTTAAGAATTCTCATTAGAATGAGCTCATTGAGGGGTAATAAGCTATGTTTTTCTGACCAATTTTTTTTTTTTTATAGTTACTCAAGAATTTATTTTCCAAGTGCCATTTGCTATCCGTATTGGGTGAAGGGATATCAGATTGTTGGAGTCCTGTTAACTGAATAACCACTTTGCCAGTAAAAATTATTCCATTAACAGGAGTATTCAATTAACAGAGATTAGTCATATTTCTATATTTTAGAGACAAACTGAACTTTTATTCTATTGTATCTGGTTTGACAGAGTTCCTTGAGCTCTGTCAAACCAGACATATTAGATTAAATACCAGTATTTGATTTACTGAGGCAAAATTGATTTATAAACAAGGGGATTTTGGTGATTGTCAGGGTAATTTCTTGATATATCGCAGCTTTATTTATTCATTTAACAGGAGTATACCCTATAATGCTTATGCAATTAACAGGTCAAATCTGTACTGAAGGTATGGCACATGGTTTTGTGTTTGGAAATTATATTCAACAAGTTAGCCCTCTACCAAATTTGATTACTATCAATTCATCCAAACTCAAAGATAAAATTTGAACAACACAAAAAACATGTTTTCTAAGTCAAAAAAGGACCATCATTCTGGTGAAAATCAATGGACCATGTCCATTTTCAAACTTAACCTGCATTACCTCCTAAGTAAGCCATACATCAAATTTGGTTATGATGAATTCACCCAAACTCAATTTGAAATTCAGCTGCCAAAGTGTTTTGGATGGACGGACGTTTCGATGCATGAATGAGGCATCTCAATGCATGATCGGACAGATGCATGAATGGACAGATGGACACCACTCATTAAGATAAAAGAAAACTAAATTTACTGCATGGAAACCAAAAATCTATTTATAGTAACAGTGACCTTGACCTTTGACCTACTGACCCCAAATGCAATCTCAATGATCGACACCTCAAATGCAATCACAATATCAAGCTATACCTTTGTACATAAAAGAAAACCAAAGTTATTGCATGGAAACCAAAAATCTATGAAAATCTATTTATAGTAACAGTGACCTTGACCTCTAATCTACTGACCCCAAATGCAATCCAATGATCGACACCTCAAATGCAATCACAATATGAAGTTCTAGCTTCATACACACAAGAAAACTAAAGTTATTGCACGGAAATAGAAAATCTATTTATAGTAACAGTGACCGTGACCTTTGACCCCAAATGCAATCCCAATGGTCAATACCTCAAATGCAATCAAAATATGAAGTTATAGCTTCATACACAAAAGAAAACTAAAGTTATTGCACGAAAACCAAAAATCTATTTATAGTAACAGTAATTTTGACCTTTGACCTATTGACCCCAATTGCAATCCCAACAATCGACACCTCAAGTGCAATCACAATATGAAGATATAGCTTCGTACACAAAAGAAAACTAAAGTTATTGCACGGAAACCAAAAATCTATTTATAGTAACAGTGACCTTCACCTTTCACCTACAGATTCCAAAAGCAATCCCAATCATCATCCCATTACAAGCAGCCTACCTGTAAAGTATGGGAATTGTGCAACCAACGGAACAAAAGTTGTTGCCCGGAAACGAGTGTGATGGACGGACAGATAGGTGGATGAATGGATGGACGGAAGGATGGATGGATGGAAGGATGAACAGACAAAGTGATTATTATATACCCCCCTTTTATAAAAGGGAGGGGGGGTATAAATAATAATGGGTATTGGGGCTATAAATCTCCCAATTTTCAGCAACTCGCCAGTATTTTGGATTAAATGCAAGACAGTTTTTTAACCCTTTATCCAATGTAACGGCTAAAACCAGCCAGCACTATTCACAAAAATTGCAAATTAATTTTCATTATTTTTTTAAAATTTTTTTGTCACAAAAACATAGGTTATTACCCTTCTTTGGAATAAGCTTGTCGAGCTCGTTCCAAAGTGGGGGCATACCTATGTTTTTGGGACGAAAAAATGAAAAAACTTAAAAAATTTATAGTAATTTATATATTATTTATACTTACCAATGACCCAGACATAGCTGGTGCTAACTCCTAAAAATATAGGGCCAAACACAAATTTTGCCCCCCCAATCCCCAAAATTTGCATCTAAAACCAAAGAAAACATGTCCTGAATGGCCCTCCATACTTCACCTCTACTGCGCATGCGCAGTGTCAAGGACGTCCCGAAATTGGCGCCATTAATCATTCTTACCAACAGTGCCTGGTAAGCGCTATGTCCTCAGCGGGGAGGTATGAGTTCCCAACTCCTGGGAGGGCCATCCCCGTCTGGGTCATTGGTAAGTATAAAAAATATATAAATTACTATAAATTTTTTAAGATTTTTATACTGTACCAATGACCCAGACATAGCTGAATAGTAAAAAGGCTGGAGGGCCCAGGACATAGAGGAAAATCCAATAAGCTCAACTATATAAAATAGAGTCATCTCCTGGAGGAGAAAAGGAGAAATAGGCTTCACGTGTATCTTTCTTATTTATGACAAATTAGAAAGACACAATACCTTCTATAATTGAGGATCATAACATCCATGTTCTCTATTAATATGCAGTATAATTCTTATACTAATTATTTTTAAAGTAAGCCAATAAATAAAGTTAGTCCAAAGAATTGAGACTCTTTATACTCTTTTAAAAGTGTCCGAGGATAGTATAATAACATCCGTTTGACACATGACATATTCAAATGCTATACTTTAAAACTATGACATGAATGAATTTAAAAACATAACTTTCACTTAAGAAACCATCCCAGAAACAGCTCAGAATTACTAACTCTGGAGGAGGTATCCCCTTGTTTTCATAATAAAACAGGTGACCCAAGGGAACACCCTCCCACCCCCCCCCCCCCCTTTTTCTTGCCCTGGGTCAAATAGCCCAGAGCAAAGAGGGCAGCAGGACGGAGTCACTGCCGGAAAATAAAGCCTACATAGCTATAGTTGCAATTGTTAAGTGATCGACTTTCTGAGCAGCTGATAATGGACGTAAATAATGCAGGTCTCCAGAAATGGATACAATATTTCTGAGATAAAAATTTGTGAATGTGGATGGCTGAGACCAATATGCAGCCTACTTAATCTATAATAGCAAAACTATACGTCAGCCCAAGATGTAGAAGAGCTCTTACTTCATGAGCCGAAATCTTAAGCACAGACTGCTGAGTTAAGGATAGATTATCCAAAGCAGTACCGACAGTTAACTGAATGCATTAAGTAATAGAATGGACTGTAATGACCCTTCTATTAGGCATCAGAGCCAGAAGAAGCTTTACGTCCAACTGATAAACTGAGATCTGTTAATAAATACATAAAGGTCTATCCGGACAGAGTAAAGGCCTATGCTCGCTCGAAGGCGGAAGGACCTTAAGAACAATAGGTTCCGGATATCATTAGGAGCCTGATTCTTAACCAAAAATACAACATTAGTAGTAAAGGTAATAGAGTTCCCGATACTACGAAAGTGAGAATCGTCCACCGATAGTGCATGAAGCTCACTGACTCTTCAGCAGAAGAGAAGACTAAGAGAATCGCTGCCTTAAAAGGCCAGAATTTGAAACTGCTGTCTCAAGGGGTTCAAATAGTTGCTTTAATTAATAAGAACCCAAGCTAAATTCCGAATAGGAATTAATCTAACGATTCTAGGTCTCTTATCGAAAAGTTTCAAACTAACTTAGATAAAGAGACATTAGGCTCCACTGTACACTATCATGGTGTGCATAGGTATCAGATAACACTGACCTATAACCTTTAAAAGTAACTGGCTGCAGATGATCTCGTTAAACAAGTATACTAGAAAGTTTGCAATGTCTGGTATGGAGGGATCAAAAATATCAACATAAAGATCCCTACACCAACGACGGAAGACCCTCCACTTTAGCCGCATAGTATAGCGAAGAGGAGGTCCTTCTACAGTTAGGAATCGCGTCCACTGCTCGTCCTGTACAATGCTTGCCATGCAAGAAGGACCGCACAATGGAATACGTGAAGGTTGAGACCTTGCGGGTTGTGATAGAGTTGACACGATTTCCCCAGCGAAAAAAAGATCCTCTCGTGGAGGAAGTTTCCGCGGTAAGTCCCACAGTAGACATCTAAGTAAATATATCCACCGTCTCTGTGGAGACAGAGATGCTACCAATATAATTGTATTGTGAATGAATAATCCTAGCAATACTTGCAGAATCAACAGCACTGGAGGATACGCATATCCTATCATCGCGTCCTACTAGATTGATAGAGCGTTAACTACATATGCTCAGGGATCCGGACACGGTGACACATACGTCTACAATTGATTGGAGAGTTGTGTCGCAAATAAATTATCACTGGGCGCTCCCATTGATAGCAAATCTGATTGAATACTTGTTTGCTGATAGTCCATTCCGACGGCAACAAACGACCCTTACGTGAAAGGGAGTCTGCTAATACGATCCGACGACCGAGAATATGACGAACCCAAACAGAACTTAGTGTTCTATAACAAACAGAAGGATTCTTTCCGTTAAAATCAATAACGGAAACGAATGAGTGGCTCCCTGGTTCCGGATATACGCAACTACTGTCGTATTATCGGACAGAACTGAACATGCGTTTCTGAATAAAATTCATCCAATGACGTAGTGCAAGCCAACATAATATTCTTCCTTGGAAGTAGGGAGCTTGCCTAAAAACTGCGGAACCCAAAGACCCTGGCACTTCGAATCCGTTGGGATCAAAATTGTGTCCCAACCTGTTTGACTGACATCCGTCATAATCAAAAAACTCGGATCCGGCAACTACAGTGGAACTCTCTGAGTCAACCACCGAATGTTTGCCCACGTCTGAATCTCTTGTTACACTTGATAGACAAGAGAACGTGTATATCGAGCAATTCAAGATTGCTGAAAGGTTGCCGTCGAAGAGAAGCTTCTCGGAGACCGAAGTGACTCTGAGAGAGTTCTTCACCTTACTATCCAAGCGCATGGATGTAGCTAGGGCTGCGTCACGTCTAACCAACTCCAGGTTGCCACTGAAGGGCGGAGTTATACGTGGAAAAACTACTGCCCCTGAAAGAAATCTCATTGACGATCAAATCCTGGAATTCTTTCTCTTGAAGACGTAATGATAAACGTCTCAGTAAGGTGGTGTACGTATGATAAAGCGTCTAAGTTAAGTCTATTATACATCATTGTCGTTTCCAACATCGTGGTTGGAATTGACATAGACGGCGAAAAAGATAATTGCAGTCTTCAGTCTCGCCGTCTTAGACGCAAAGGAACTCTCGGTAAGCCCAGTTCTGCCAATAAACAATTATTTCCTAGAATTCACGAAAGGCAGAATAGAGCATTGCGGACAAGAAACTATACTAGCATGTTGATAGCAAGCTTATATATATATAGCGTTGTTCAATAATTCGAAGGTTCTAGTGACATTATTGGACTGCGTCGGCAACTCAGGGACAATGTCCCTGAACCGATCCAAAACTCCGTGTCCAATGACGCTATTAGTCTCTTATCCAGCATCGCAGCAATGTAGTCCGACGGAACAACCTCTGGAAGATAATGCCGGAAGAAATGTATGGCAGCTTCTGTTGTTCCGAAAGGGAAAGCTCGAAATCATCCGAATCCCTTTCGCCATCCTGTCGGACCCTATGAAATATACGGTCGTCCGTACCTGATGCAACAGCGGAGCATACCAACCCAGCGCTGTCGGATTATTCCTGATCCGACCGAGAATCTGTCGTTTGCTGGGATGCTACGATAAGCTGTGCTATTTTGGATAGCACGTCCGTCAATGAGGCCTGTGGAGAAGCGGTCTTACGATGCATTGCCGCTGGAAGCTCCGTGTTCGTTACCCCGTGCATACTTCTATTATGCGAACGACCGGAGTGTGCAGGCCTCGTGTCCCTTGGCTACCGGATGGCGTGACCTGTTCGCCATGGAATCACTGAATGCCGAAGCTGGCCGGATATTCACGGTCACGTAGCCAATGTGCGGTCGTGTGCGCTGCTGTGAGGATGAGGAAGCATTATCGACAGTCACTCGGACTGTCTATATAACGGAGCGTCCCGAGTGGCAGGCATACGCTCCGAAGGTGAAATGTCTGTACCACAACATCCGGTCCCATATGTTGTTGCACAAGAGAGGGACCTCTCTCGCTCGCCGCCCGGACGGACCGGACGAGCTAGGAACCGGACTAACAGGCTTCCTCCGATCTCTCCTCTAATCTGTCATCACTGGGTGTGTACTAAAGTCTATTATAGTGCTCGCATCACCCAAATCTCCATCCTAGACCGCAACGGACGAACCCGACTGCCGAACCATTCGATGAATGGACGCTACACCGGGTGAGCTAGCGAATGTCAACTCCGTCAATCCTACTAGGGACCTCTTAGGGGATTGACGTAATCCATGAGCACTAATTGCCGCTAGCTCTTCATTAACTATGACGACAGAGGCACACTTTTGAAAGACATCTCAGTAATTTTGCGAACAAGAAACCAGATATGCTTGTACATAGCAAGCATATAAAAAATATATATAGCGTCGTTCAAAAAATCGAATGTATCTGAGACATTATTGGACTGTGTCGGAACTGAGGGACGATGTCCCTGAACCGAACCAAAAAATTCTTGTGTCCACCGACGCTATCAGTTTCTTATCCGGTATCACAGCATTCTGGTCCGACGAAGATCCTCTAGAAGATGAAGTCGGATGACATATACAGCAGCTTATGTTGTTCCGAAAAGGAAAGCTCGAAAACCTCCGAATCATTTTCGGCATCCCGTCGGACCGAATGAAATTTTCGGACGTCCGCACCTGATGCTTCCGCGGAGCGTCCCGGCCCAGCATCGTCGGATATTATATAATGCGACAGAGATTCTGTCGTTGCTGGGATGCTGCGATAAGTTGTGCTATTTGGGATAGCACGTCCATCACCGAGGCCTGTGCAGAAGCGGTCTTACGATGCTTTGCCGCTGGAAGCTCCGTGTACGTTGACTCCCGCATACTTTCCTATGCGAACGTCCGGAGTCTCCAGGCCTCGTGTCCCTGGCTATCGGATGGCGTGACCTGGTCGCCGAGGATTCTCTGATTGGCGAAGTTGACTGGATATCGGAGGTCACGTAGCCAAGGTGCGGTCGTGTGCGCTGCCATGAGAATGAGGAAGCCTTATTGACAGTCTCTCCGGACTGTCTATATAACGGAGCGTCCCGAGCGGCGGACGTATGCTCTGAATGCGAGACATTTTGTACCACAATATCTGGGGCCAGATGTTGATGTACGAGAGAGGGGCCTCTCTCGCTCGCAGCCCGGATGGGCCTGGACGAGCTATGAACCGGACTAAAAGGCTTCCTCCGTTCTCCCCTCTAATCCGCCGTCACTGGGTGTGCACATGGATATTTTATAGTGCTCGCATCACCCAAAACTCCTTTCTAGACCTCAACGTACGAACCCGGCTGCCGAACCATTCGATGAATGGACGCTACACCGGGCGAGCTAGCGGATGTCAAAGGCCGTCGAACCTACTAGGGTCCTCTTAGGCAATTGACGTATTACATGAGCACTTTTCCGCTAGCTCTTCATTAATTGTGACGACGGAGGCACACTTTTTGGAAGGCATCACGGATACATCACCCTGATCATGATCGTCTGAAATAGAGATTGATAAAGTAGAGTGACCCTGCGGGGAAAGGACCGGAATGGCCAATTCCCCACTTACATACCGTGACACACGCTTCCCATGTTGTCATCGTAATCAACACATATAGAACAGGAGTTAGTGCGAGTACACTGACTACATTATACAATGATTATGAAAGTCAGAGGAAGATTTCCTCTTATTACAATTGAACAATATCCTTTCAATGTGAAAAGAAAACAAAGTCCTAGTACTCGCACCAACCCCTGACAATCAAAATACATAATGATAAGATCCATTAACATAGAAAAAATAATTGAATCAAAAACTTTTGAAAAAATATTTTTTCAGAACAGCCCAAGTTTCTGAAAAGTAACGTTGAGCCCCCATGGATCCCAAGCCTAAGTGTGGACAAAAATTCTAAAAATATTTTAAACAATTTATGCAACACTTACGAACAATAATAATGTGTCTAGTTATGATTAAATTAACATCAAGATATTATTTTCAAGAAATCCCCCCTCACACAGAGGGCTGTTGGAAATGTAAACAATAAGTGTAAAAACACTAGATCAAGACTCCAGGCACCCTGGCCCAAAATCAGTTACCAATAATACACTATCTGATGCAAAACAGAGACTTCCAGGGAAGAAACTGCAGAACATCAGATGGTAGATGCAGAACACTACGCCTAACCACCCATAGGTGAAGACGTAAACATGGGGAAAAGAACAGAATTCATTCTGTTATCCAGCTAAAACTCCCAAGAAATTTTAGTAATAATATTACAAAAAATATGCCAAAAGCATGGGAGAATAGCAAGAGGGGACTTAAAGGAAAGGGAGAGAGGAAAACACTGAATAAGCAGTGTAATCTTGATAACAAGAATGACCACAACAGGCTGTTGTCTCGAAAATAGGTAACTTAACATAATTTCATCAAAAAATTTTAAGTTACAGCCCTGATTATTTTCTGTCACTCATTTTTCCTCTCCTCCTTCTATATCCTCCTTAGAATCACCATTTCACTAATATTTATGTGTCTGGCATCATTTAAACTGAGATTTACAAGCACAAAGATCAGTCAGATGTTAACTGATGAAGGGCCAAACAAAGAATGATTAATGGCGCCAATTTTGGGACGTCCTTGACACTGCGCATGCGCAGTAGAGGTGAAGTATGGAGGGCCATTCAGGACATGTTTTCTTTGGTTTTAGATGCAAATTTTGGGGATTGGGGGGCAAAATTTGTGTTTGGCCCTCTATATTTAAGAGTCAGCACCAGCTATGTCTGGGTCATTGGTACAGTATAAAAATATTAAGTTATTCAAGAATTTTGTTTGCAAGTGTCGTCTTTTTTTCATGTTAGGTAAAGGGTTAAAACTTGATGTTTGCTTTTCAAGTTATCAAATAAACATTAAAAATTCAAGTAAAATGAAAGCAACAAAGGGAATTAACTTAATTTTCAAGAAATCATCAAATTTTTTCAAGTTGTACCTGACATTATTAAGGGCAGGATATCAAAATTGACTGAAATCGGATGTGTATAGTTCCAAGTTATAGCATGAACAATGCAGTTTGAAGCAAAATTCAACAAAGGGCAATAACTCTCTCAATGTTTTTAGATATCACTGTGGTTCTTGAACCTGTCCAAGACAATGTTATTACAAAGCACTTTCAAATTTTATTGAAATATGAGGTTTACTGTTCAAGTTATTGCATAGATAATGAAATTTTACCAAAAACATTGCCTGAGAAACAGAAGATCTACTTTGTGGGGCTTACCACACTTGTCCAGGAAACTGTTGATATGAAGTAGCACACCAAAATTAACTGAAATCTATTAATTATTATTAAATTTATTGCATAAACAAACTTCTGGATGGCAGTATGGAAAGATGAAGTTCTTTACTATATCACTTCCCTCAGGCAGATAATAAATGAACACAATTCAGGTAAACTTACGCATTGGCTAAGTCTGAGTTCTAATAATTTTGGCAAATGAAAAATCGGTTGCTCAATTGGTGCAGACCTGATTTCATAAATATATTATTGGATAGACTGAAAAAATGGTTATTATGCATCAAAATTATGACAAAAATGCTACGCCAGCAGAATTTACCTTCATATACCGCTTCTTTACATTCTCCACCAAAACCTTTGTACTTCTTGGAACTTTTGTGTTTGTAAGTAGGATTCTCAGTTTCGGCATGCTGTAAATAGAGGCATAATTTTATCTACCCGATGAATTTGGCCGACTGGGAGTGTAGCCATCCTTGACTTTCACCCTTGACACCACCCTTGATATTTGTAATAGCACTCAAACTAGTGAGCACTCTATTAAGAACTATGGGTACCACACTAAGGGATTTATATTTCATGGATGTCCTCTAGTTTGAAATAAACAACATTTTGACTATATATAGTGGAACCCACTTAATGGCATAGCTCTCAGTTAAATAACCTGATAATTGAATATAATTTCCAAACACAAACAATATACGATACCTCACTACATACAATACAAGCAATTAATCTATTACATGAGCTTTGTCAAACAAGATAGAAGTAAATACTGAAATAATCTCTAGAATACAGGAAAGTGACCAAATCCTTGCTACTTAAATACTCCTGTTAACTGACTAGTTCTCACAGGCAAAGTGGCTATTCAATTAACAGAGTTCCACTGTATCTATAACAATTTACTGCAATATGTTGGAACAATTATTGATCAGTATCTTCTGACTACTAAAAGGAATGTTAGACAAGAAATGTTAAACAAGTTAGAGAAGAAATAATGGGTTTAATAACGAAAAACAACAGTTAACAATGCAACTTACAAGCCTCTCCTAACTTTAGTTCTTCCAAATCAGGGAAGAATTCAAGGATGGATGGTGGCTGGGCCAGGGATGTACAAATTGAATAACCCCGAGTTAAGATCCTCCAAAGGTTATCCAAAATTTTCCAGCATGACCTTTTCTCTCTCCTCTAAATCACACAGTTCAAATTAGTTTAAAAGAAATGCTTTCATTTGCTTTTCGGATGTTGCGCATGTAAGACCCAAGTTTTACCCCTGACATGTTATATACTTGTCAAATGAAAGTTGAAGGGGCAGGTGATGGATACATCACAATGTACCGGCAGAAAAATTATCAACTTGACAAAGCTAGAGGTAAATATGTTATTTTTGTGTTCATTACTGGCAGAGTGATAGAATCCCAAAATTTGATCTTTATTCTCAAGTGCAGGTGCCACAACTTAAAGGCTTCATATTCTGTAGATGTACTTCATATTATCTTTGAAGTGAAATTATTAAGTTTTGTGGATTTGCCTTGTCTCAATTTATGGGACAGTGCTTAAGCACTCTCTCATAAATTGTAACAAGTCAAAGACAAGTTTGAAAAGATCACATTTTTGATAGTGTGAGCTTGTAATTGATATCCCCACACTGACATCAATTCAGTGCTGGTGCTTACCACTAGTCAATCAGAATTATCATCATGGTGGCTCAATGGTTAGAGCACTGGACTTTAAACTGAAAGGCTGATGGTTTGATCTTGACTACACTGTCTGTGCTGCATCCTTGACAACAAACTTAATTTTGATTGCCCATGTGGGGGCACAGTGGCACTGTGTACTAAGGTGCATTGCAGGTTGATGATGCATTTGTCTTCAACTGCTGCTAACTCTGCTTGTCTTGGGTTAGTAAATTGGAGAGTCTGACAGTTGCTCGCGGCTGCTCAATGGTCCTCTCCAGGTTCCTTCAACCATAAAACTGCCCAGCACGATATGACCCCAATAAATAAACAAGCAAACAGGATCAACATACTCAAATGGCGTAAGCTAAATCATCATCTTGCATCTAACCTATACAGTTTCACACCATCTTATTAGAATTCCCTGTATGCAAGATTTTCAGACCTATTTCCTCAAAAAGAAAACAAAATGCTTTACCAGTGTATGTTTTTCCTATCATTAGTGTCATTTCATCTATCATCATCTCAGGATGGAAGCCAAAACAATTTTTTGGAGAACATGAGCTGGTTCATACACCTTTTTCTGAATGAAATTTGAGAACTTTTCCTTTACTAAATGATGAAATTTCCAGAACTTTTCAGTTGCATATGAATGTTATGCTGAACACCAGTAAAATACCATATTTATTACATATGATTTTCTTTCCCAGAATTGCCCATTATCAGGCATGACAGATATGACTTCAAACTTGACAGATAGGACGCCAATCTTAACCGATATGAACCACGCTAGAGTTGTCCGCATTGATTTGTTACATGAAGGAAACAGTTTGTTTACTTTGAAATATTTCCCTGTTTTTGCCAAACATAATCAGGAAAAACAAGAGAGGGCCACGCCCCTGGCATATCCCCATGCTGCATACCGCCAAACAATGACAAGAGAAGAAATGATCCATGATACCGGGAAAGGTATCCCATAAACAATCTTCATTCCAAATTTCATTGAGAGCCGCGAACCCCAAACCAGAGATATAAGGCGAACAGACAAAAGATTGGCGATTTTATGAGACAAACAGCAAAATTATTGTCTTTGTTTTACAGCAAGGTAATTGTAAAGGCTAGAAACACCTGTTACTGAAGTCTAGTGATGATCGGAAACTTCCACATAAGAGATGTAGAACAAAGACATAATGCCATAGATGGTGAGGTGATTTGCAAGTATTTTCTTTGTTTTACTGCAAGGATCTGACTCACTTAAAAGCCTTTCCCATAAACAATCTTCATTCCAAATTTCAATGAAATCTGATAACCCAAACTTTATAAAACAAAGACATACTGCCACATGTGGGGAGGTGATTTGTATGTATTTTCTTTGTTTTACTGCAAGGACATTACTCATTTGAAAGCCATTCCCAGAGACAATATTCATTCCAAATTTCAGTGAAATCTGATAACTCAAACCTGAAATATGAGACAAACAGACAAAAAATTGGCTATTTTACGAGACAAACAGACATTTTTCAAAGTTTAAAAGGGGGGCTACGTCTAAAAAGTGAAAAGTAAAAAATATTATTAGAGACTCATTTGAAAGCCTTTCCCATAAACAATTTTCATTCCAGATTTCACTGATATCCAATAAGCCAAACCTGAGATACGACGCGAACAGACAAAAATAGCTTATTTTTGTATATGCAAAGGGCCATAACTCACAGAAAAAATATTTCAACAGCAAAATGGCTCATGCTGCTTCAAGGTCTCATGATAGTGAATATCTCGATGAAATTTCATGGAAATCTGAGCAGTAATGTTGAAGTTATAATGTGAACAGACATCTGAGTTCAGACGAACAGATGTACGAACAGATGTACGAACAGATGTACGGGCGGATGCACGAACGCACGGATGCATGGACTCACGGACAGGTGCAATCCAGTATACTCCACTTTTTTAAAAAAAGTGGGGGGATAATTATGTGACTTGGAATAATGGATTGACCTGAAGTTCAGTTTTTGTATGATGAGGAATTAAAGATGGCAATAAGTAATTATTAGGTGGATGAAGAGAGTTGTACAGAAAATTCAACACAAACTATGTTTCCGAGTCATAAAAAGAGATTTGTCAAAGTGAGAGAAGAGGTAGTTCAGCTCTTCCCAGTGGGAAGACGAGACGTTCAGACTTCAGATAGCTCAACTAGAAGAGGAAACTTGGAACTTGGTGAAAAGTAAAAGAAACAAAAACACTGTCAGAAAACTATAAAAGATCCAAGAACATTTTTTATTACTTTACAAAGTGTGATTTGCTGGGATTTCCGGGTTTGATTATAAATGTTAACTTCACAAGTGAATTATGCAATCAACAATTGTGTCATGTATCTGTGCGCGCAAAAGAAGACGCTTTGCCATGGGTGTAATGTGGATTTCATTGTTTTTTTCACCTAACATGAAAAGCAGACGACACTTGTAAAAAAAAATTCTTGAATAACTATTATTTTCATTTTTTTCTCCAAAACATAGGTTATGAGCCCTCATTGGAATGAGCTTGATGAGCTCGTTCCAATGAGGGGTCATAACCTATGTTTTAGAGACAAAAAATGAAAATTAATTGACCATTTTTCTTAGAATAGCGCTGGCCGGTTTTGGCCGTTATGTTAGGTAATGGGTTAAATAATATAGTTATCATTAATAATGAAAAGTAATAAACAGAGTAATCGCTTGACTGGACTGGTTACGTGAAATAATTCATTCGAGGCGAGGAACTATATTGTAAAACACTCGTGTGCATTCACACACTCGTGTTTGTACAACGTCCCTTACCACTCATTAATTATTTCACGTAACCAGTCCTGTCAAACGATTACTCTGTATGTAATTATTTGTTTTGGGTTAAATAAATAAAGAGGTTATTACTTGGTTAGTCTCATATCAACTGAAATATCAGCCCTCAGTAACATTATATCAGCTTGAGATCGAATGGTTGACCAAAAGTGAAAGGCTGATGTGAAGTCACCGAGTGATGATATCTCGGCTGATATGAAACTAACCAAGTAATAACCTCTAAATATTATGATATAAATGCAAACTGTACATCTCAACTGACAACGATTAGTCTAAACTTGGATGGCAAGGCTGTAAAATAAATATTTTTTTTTGTGTGGTGCGTCCTTAATACAAACTAGAGGGGGGTATCAGTACCCCGTGGCTCACCAACAGGTGGCCAATGTAAAGGGGTGGCTGGAGTAAAAAAAAAAAGTTCAAAACTTGCACACAGAAGTCCAAAATTAAAGAAAATAAGCAGCTAAAGGGTTAAATAATATAATAATAACCCCTAAGAAGCATGCTAACATAAAATAGGAACCATGGCAATATGCTACAAGGTAAGTCTCCACTTTGAAAAAAAGAAAGACTAACCTCAAAACCTGCACATAAAAGTAAAAAAAGTATCACATTTGTTTCAAAGGGTTAAAATTTAGAAAAATACCCTGAAAATATTACAATAACCAGCGTGGCAATATGCCAGTGAGATAAAACTCCACTTAAAAAAAAATATCAAAACCTGCACAAAAAATATCAAAACCTGCACACAAAAGTACAAAACCTGCACAGAAAAGTCCAAAATTAAAGTAAATAAGCAGCTAAAGGGTTAAATAATATAAAAATAGCCCAAGAAGCATCCTAACGTAAAATAGGAACCATGGCAATATGCTACAAGGTAAGTCACCACTTGGAAGAAAAGAAAGACAAACCTCAAAACCTGCACATAGAAGTAAAAAAAAAAGTATCACATTTGTTTCAAGGGGTTAAAATTGAGAAAAATACCCTGTCACAGTAACCAGTAAGGTGAAAGTCTACTTGAAAAATATCCACTTGGAAGAAAAGAAAGACAAACCTCAAAACCTGCACATAAAAGTATCACATTTGTTTCCAAGGGTTAAAATTTAGAAAAATACCCTGAAAATGTTACAGTAACCACCATGGTAATATGCCAGTGAGGTAAAACTCCACTTAAAAAAAAATATCAAAACCTGCACACAAAAGTACAAAACCTGCACACAAAAGTCCAAAATTAAAGTAAATAAGCAGCTAAAGGGTTAAATAATATAATAATAGCCCCAAGAAGCATCCTAACATAAAATAGGAACCATGGCAATATTCTACAAGGTAAGTTGCCACTTGGAAGAGAAGAAAGACAAACCTCAAAACCTGCACATAAAAGTAAAAAAAACATCAAAACCTGCACACAAACGTCAAAATAAGTCCAAAATTTGATTCAAAGGGTTAAAATTAAGATGAAATACCCTGGAAAAGAGTTAAATGTTATCGTGAACCCCCACAGCAATATGCAAAGAAGAAAAAATTTTTTTTAAAAGCACAAAAATCCAAACCTGTAAACAAAAGAAGTCCAAAATTGAAGTAATTAAGCAGGGAAAGGGTTAAAGAATACAACGTAGCCCTAAGATGCATGTTTACATACAATAGAAAGCATGGACATATGCTACAAGGTAAATCTACACTTGGAAGAAAGTAAAAAAAAAACCCATGAAAACCTGCAGGCAAACGTCAAAATAAGTCTAAAATACTATTCAAAGGTTTAAAAAAATTTTAAAAATGCACTGGAAAGATATCAATGTTATAATAACCACCACTGCAATATGCAGTGAGGTCAACCTCACTTGAAATTGTTTTTTTTATCGCAACCTGTACATAAAAGTAAGAAACTGTAAGCCTAAGTCCAAAAGCTGTACATAAAAGTCCAAAAATGAAGTAATTCAGCAGGAAAAGGGTTAAATAATACAAACATAGCCCTAAGATGCATGTTTACATACAATAGAAAGCATGGACATATGCTGCAAGGTAAATCTCCACTTGGAAGAAAGGAAAAAAAACCCATCAAAACCTGCACGCAAACATCAAAATAAGTCTAAAATTTGATTCAAAGGGTTAAAATTAAGACAAAATACCCTGGAAAAGAGTTAAATGTTATAGTGAACCACCATAGCAATATGCAGAAACTGTACACTTGGAAGAAAGGGGAAAAAAAAACCCCCATGAAAACCTACACGCAAACGTCAAAATAAGTCTAAAAATCTATTGAAGGGGTTAAAAAAATTTTAAAAATGTACTGGAAAGATATCAATGTTATAATAACCACCACTGCAATATGCAGTGAGGTCAACCTCACTTGAAATTGTTTTTTTTTATCACAACCTGTACATAAAAGTAAGAAGCTGTAAGCCTAAGTCCAAAAGCTGTACATAAAAGTCCAAAATTGAGGTAATTCATCAGGAAAAGGGTTAAATAATACAAACATAGCCCTAAGATGCATGTTTACATACAATAGAAAGCATGGACATATGCTGCAAGGTAAATCTCCACTTGAAAGAAAGGAAAAAAAACCCATCAAAACCTGCACGCAAACATCAAAATAAGTCTAAAATTTGATTCAAAGGGTTAAAATTACGACAAAATACCCTGGAAAAGAGTTAAATGTTATAGTGAACCACTATAGCAATATGCTGAAACTAAAAAAAAATTTGAAAAGCCAAAAAATCAAAACCTGTACACAAAAGTTCAAAATATTTAAGAGCGGACGCCGACGCCAACGCCGACATGAGGGCTATGCCATAGGCTCACACAACTAACGTTGGTAAGCCAAAAACTATTTTACAACCTTAAGCTTACCATCCAAGTTTGGACTCATGGCAGATTGGTGGCTACTAGCATTAACCATGCATAAATTTGGTTCCTGTGAAAATTTGATTCGAAAGTCAATATTCAATTTGATTCGATTCGAAATTGGAAATTCGAATATTTTCTAATATACTTCGGCCATAACCGTTAATGTCTGCAGATTGTAATTGATCACATTATTTTATATTGAACATTGTTCTGAATGGAAATGAAACTGACTTATAACGGTAACAGTGTTTGTAGCGATGTAGCTACAACTGTACAACAGTTGTAGCTACATTGATACAAACACTGTTACCGCTACAACTGTTCGTTTTAAATGACCAGTGACCATTTATAAAAATTTAAAGTTTCGACCTTTGAAAAGTTATTCAGCTGTTCCACAACATGCTCACATTATTTTATATTGAGTATTGTTCTGTTTGATCACATTTATTGGATACATCGCCAAAAGCATCCAGTTTTTCTAAAGAATACCCCAGATTATTATATAAACAGAGGCTTTAATTTATGAGCAGTTCAACTCCATTCGGCATTGAATTAACGTTTCGTTTGAGACATTCTGCATTTTTATTTAAAACAAAGGGCTTTATGACCGAATGAATCAATCTGATTTGAATCAAAGTATTTTTCCAAGAAAACATGTGATAAAAGTGAGGTATCAGCCCTATCAGCCAGGTTCGTTTAAAATGTTTATTGCTTGAGTTTCAAAGCTACAAAGTCAACAATTCGAATAGTTTCAATCAATAGCTAGTATATTGGTTTATATCTCAGTTTATAGCTTGGGAAGTGGTGAGTCGAAAAATAGACTCTACATAACTGTGTGTCTTCTAATAATTGGGGGTATTATTTAAAAAAAAACTTTTGACGATGTATCCATTAACTGTGATTTGATTCGAATTCTGATTAGAAATTTGATTTGTTTTCTCCAATTCGATTAAATATTCGATTCAAAATCAGCAATTCGCAGGTCCCTAGCATACATCCTCATTTATCTAATGACGAATGTTGGAAAATGCTCTCCGAATGATGACAGCATACTTTTACCCACTACTATTCAATTTGAATATCTGTTTGCTTCAGTGTAGTATTTCATGACACTGTTCATTAACTGTGTTCATCAGAAGAGGATGATGCAAAGTGTCATTCTAAATGTGCACAGCACACATCTGGTGGTACCAAAATAATGCACCAGGACTTAAAATTCATGTGTAAAGCAGAGTTGATTCTCAAAGATGATTCTTGCAAGTAAAACAATGTGAATAAACTTTGATTCTCACAAAATGTTCATTTGATCCTTGTCATAGATTCTGAAAGTGTTCTTGAAGGCCTGGAGAATTCCAATTATTTTTTACACTTTCACTTACAAGTGGTGTCTCGTGAAGTCTTGGCTACCTATACAGATAGAGGATATCTAGTGTTTTTGAGTGGATACACAAAATTATCTCATGAGTGACCGAGACAAATGTCTATTTTTCGCGAGCGTTTGTGCGAGTGAAAATAACCATTTGTCTCGGTTACAAGTGATATAATTCTCGGTATCCATTCAAAAACACTCAATTTTCTTTTTATTATACGCTTTTTATAATAATCGGATAATTCCACTCGTTTCAACCTTGAATTGATGCATGAATGTAAACAGCACATTGAATCATTGATGTGCCTTAGTGATTTGATTGATACTCGGAACAGATAGCACTTTGCAATCTAATTCAGATGGTGGGTTTCTAGTTCAAACATGGCCTGAAAGTCCGTAATATAAGTGTTTGGTTTGGTACATCCTTTCAAAGGTCGTACCAAACCAAAACTTATATTACAGACTTTCAGGCCATGTATGGACTAACAGGTTTCATGCATCAATTCAAGGTGAATATGTGTTGGATTATTGCTGAAAATGATCGGTGTCCACTCAAACACTAGATTCATTTTTCATTATGTTTTTAGAACAACTCGTATTCACCTTGAAGTGATGCTTTGAAAGCTGCCATTTTCATTGATACAGTGATAATTTCTATATCTTCACAGTGGGAGATACGATTTCTATCTTTCCGCAATTTGTTTGATAATCTATCGTTTATCACTCTCAACTTGTCAACGTATTTTAACTTCAATCAGCAAGACCACCAAAATTCTGTATGTTGGAACATTTGTCCTACTTGTATACATGGGGCAAGAAACTCACCAAAATTGGCACCAGGCCCCTAAGGGCTAAACTCTAGTAAATTTATTTGTTTATTGAAGTTTAATGACACTTTTAACAACCAGGGTCACCTTATGTCAGACAGTTTCACGGGTGGAAGCCAGAGTATGGCAAGGAACTGTCAGACTTCCTAACATACTAGCTCCACACAAGCAGGATTAACAATGGTTGAAGACAGGTGCATCATCGATGTGCAGTACATGGGAAATCGTGATTAAGTGCCCTGCTCAAGGATGCAATGCAATTACCCTTGGATGGGATCGAACTGTGGACCTCTTGATTTGAAGTTCATGCCGTAAGCACTGAGCCACCATGCTCCCGATTCTATTAAATGTATAACGTTTGTTTTTAACTGTGGAATATGTACTGGTTGCACTCACAAGGTTATAACAGTTCTCTTTCTAAATTATTTATGAACGAAAACCGATTCTTGCAGCAGGAGTTTCCAAGAATTGCAACTGATTCTCATGAATCAGGACAAATTCAAAATGAAATTTTAAGGTTTGTGCCCTGTTGTCTAAAATTTTCCAGTACCATAGAAAACACTTCATTTTTCTAGGAGTTTCTAGGATCTGGAAACCATTTTGTTATTTTCCAGTTTCCAGAAGCAGCACAGAAAACTAGGCATGCCCCCAGCCCCCACCCCCAACCCAACTCACATATTTCAGATCTCATGATTCCCCACTCCAACACAAAAAAGTAGATACACCCCTAATTAAGCTCCCCATGAATGCTATAAAACTGAAATGAGCCAAGAATTTTTTACACTTCATAATACTCACTTCTCTAATGTATTGATTTGTCCTGACTGAAATCGAAGTACTCCACCTGTAAACAATACAAATTTACTTGCTATAATAGTTAGTATAATTGAAGACTGTGGCCAATCTCAGAGAGAATATTCCATGAATCAATGTCAGGCCTAATATTATCATAGAGAAAATGTTTTAACTGACAACAAATGCATGTTTTTGAAGAACACTTATGTTTTGTGTCTTTAGGATTGAAGGATACTTTCAGCATCGATTGCTATATCTAACTGTTTAGTCTCCACCTCCTGCTAAGAGAGTGTCATCTCCTAACCTAGCAAGAAGATGCTATAAAAAATGGATATTTAGAAGATCAAATTTAAATTTTTTTAACTGTCAAGGCCCTGTTTCCAACTTTGATAACTTTTTACTGCAATAGATCAGGTGCCCCAATATGTTAAGTTTGGAAAAACTTGCTTGTTAAATTCTATATACCTTGGCAGTTGTTCCTAGACAAGTCTTGGCTGCCTATATTGGCAGCCAAGACTTACCTAGAAACTCAACTTCAACGCCATATTATGTAGACCGTGAGAATATTGCAAAATCTATCAAAATCTCCAGACACTTTCGACAGCCAGGGTCACCTTGTGTCAGACAGTTTTATGGGTGGAAGAAGCCGAAGTACCTGAAGAGAACCACTGAGCAGTAACAGGCAACTGTAAGACTCCCCAACGTACTAACTCCACACAAGCAGGGTTAGTATTGGTTGAAGGCAAGTGCACCATCATCGTGCAGTAAGCTTAGTACACAGTGTCACTGTGCCCCCACATGGGCAACTGGGATTAAGTGCCTTGCCCAAGGACACAGCACAGTTACCCCTGGCAGGAATTGAACTGTGGACCTTTTGGTTTGAAGTCCAATGCCGTACCCACTGAGTCCAGGCCTGTTAGAGTTAAACAAATTTCTTTAGGGCCTAAACAAATTTGAATTGCTGTTGCAAACTCGGGATTGTATTTGTGACAAAACTGCTGAATGTTGATAAGAAACAATTTGAATATCAATTATGGAAAGACAGTATCTGAAGATTAAAGTGAAATTTTAACAATTGTTAGTTATAGTTTAACTCGTTCCCTATAAAACAAACATCAGTGACAGCTGTCAAGGAAGCAAAAGTAACCTAAACACACAATTTGCTAGCATGTGTCTATATGTATCATTCTCCATTGATTAATCTGTAAACATTTTTGAACTCGCACTCTCTGCTGCGTATCCCTTGCGACGTTTCCATTACACAACCGTGCTGGGGAACATGTATTTGTGAGAATTTCCCTACCATTTCAATGCACAACATATATTTTTTTAAATCCAATAAACCACAAGTTAAAACCCTGAAGTCCATTGGCTGAAATATTAATTCTCCTTTGAGGAAGTGAGAGAGGCCATTCTGTCTTCTGCATACACAGAAGCAGAGAGTGAATATCAACAAAGTTGCAGCCTAATAAAAAATCTGTCCACCTTCCATATAAGAGTAATGCCTCACCTGTTGATTATAAAATATGTGGTCACTGGTTCTTGTAACATGCATTATCAACTTTTCTAGATTCAGCTTTGATTCCACTTTCTTTGCATTTAAAATTCCCAACCACAGATTGGACTATGACAGAATCTGATCAACTAAAAATTTATCACTTGGCTTTTAAAAACACATTGAACAGCCACGGTCATACCATTTTAGACAGTTTTACAGGTGTAGGAAGTGGGAAAGAACCACCAAGAATCAGTGAGTAACTGGCCGACTCACCAACTTAATAAGCCAACTAAAGTAGCTTTAGCATTAGTTGAAGACAAGTGTATCAGTGACATGCTGTAAGCCTTAGCACGCAGCACTACCATGCTTCCACTTGGCCAATCAGGATTAAACCTTTACCCAACGCAGACGATATCAAAATTTATTATTTTAAATATAATTTTTTTTAATTTTTCAAAAAATTTCAAAATAACCATATTATATGAATCCTCATTGGAATGAGCTCAATGAGCTCGTTCCAATGAGGGGTCACATGATATGGTTTTGTTGAAATATTCTGAAAAATTTAATTTTTTCAACTGCTCAGTTTGCATATTACGCGTGCGGATGCGGGCGATCCATTAGGTAAAGGGTTAAGTGTTTTGCTGAAGGACATGAGGCAGATAACACATGTCAGGATCAAACCATCAACCTTTTGACCTGATGTTGTGTCAATGAACCACCGCCCTCACCCACATGCAATGGCCAATTATAGTTTCACTCTTTCCTATTCAATCAGCTGCATCCACCAATACAATTTACAAAATTGAACGGTTGATAAGAAAACAAGAGGTGCACATCGGAGATGTAGGCGTCGAGTTGTGGTGGCAGTCAGAGAGTGTTGCATGTCCATAACCCAGTTATCAATCATATGCAGGTTGGAAAATCTGGAACCTTTGTTCAAATTATAATACTAATAAGTGCAAAATTTGCAATTTAAATTTAAATTATTTTAAGGCCCATAATTCTGTAACGATAAATCATGCTGGGCTTTTTTTAACCTGCTTAAAAAATTATTGCAAAAAGACAAGCATGGCAAATGCTAGTCAAATCAGAGAACGTTTGGTCAAGTTATTGCGCTAACGAGCCCAAAATTCATAAATATCAGCTAATCAATGCCCAGAACTCTGTAACAAAAAATCGGGTCTGTATGGCAAACCTTAGTCAAATCGGAGAATGTTTGTTCAAGTTATTGCACTAAACAGCGCAAAATTTTTAAAAATCAACTAATTAAGGCCCATAACTCTGTAACGAAAAGTTAAAAAATTTATAGTAATTTATATAATTTTTATACTTACCAATGACCCAGACTTAGCTGGTGCTAACTCTAACAAAACCAGGGCCAAACACAAATTTTGCCCCCCAATCCCCAAAATTTGCATCCAAAACAAAAAGAAATCATGTCCTAAAGGACCTCCATACCACGCCTCTACTGCGCATGCGCAGTGACGCAGACGTCCCGAAATTGGCGCCAAATATCATTCTTACTGGCAGTGCCTGGTCAGCGCTATGTACTCAGCGGGGAGGCAAGAGTTCCCAACTCCAGGGAGGGCCATCCCCGTCTGGGTCATTGGTAAGTATAAAAAATATATAAATTACTATAAATTTTTTAACATTTTTATACTGTACCAATGACCCAGACTTAGCTGAATAGTAAACAGGCTGGAGGGCCTAGGACATAGAGGAAAATCCAATAAGCTCAACTATATAGTAAAGAGGTAACCCCTTAAGGAGAAAAGGAGTATTAGGCTTTACATGTATCTTTCTTATTTAATATTAAATTAGAAAGATACACTACCCTTAATAATTGAGCACAATAACATTCATGTTCTCTATTAACATCCAGTATATCCCTTATACTAATTATTTTTAAAGTAAGCCAATAAATAAAGTAGTCCAGAGAATTGAGACTCTTTATAGTCATTTAAAAGTGTCCGAGTATTGTATATTAAAGCCTGTTTGACACTTGACATATACAAATGCTTCACACCGAGCTACACTTTAAAAATATGACATGAATGAATTTTAACATTAATATTACACTTTAAAACCATCCCGGAAGCGACTCAGAAATACTGACTTGGAGGAGGCATTCCCTTGCTTTTCACTATAAAGCAGGTGACCTAAGGGAACACCCCCCCCCCCCCCTTCCCCTTGCCCTGGGTCAAATAGCCCAGAGCGAAGAGGGCAGTCGGACGGAGTCACTGCCGGAACAGAAAGCCTGCATAACTATAGTTGCAACTGTTTAATGGACGACATTCTGAGCAACAGATAACGGACCTAAACAATGCAGGTCTCCAGAAATGGACTCAATATTTCTGAGATAAAAATTCGTAAATGTGGATGGCTGAGACCAATAAGCAGCCTTCATTAAATCTGTAATAGCAACACTATTAGCATAAGCCCAGGAAGTAGAAAGAGCTCTTACTTCATGAGCGGAAATCTTAAGCACAGACTGCTGAGAAGAAGATAAACTCTCATAAGCAGTACGGATAGCTAATTGAATCCATCTAGCAATAGAATGGACCGAAATGTCCCTTCTATTAGGCATCAAAGACAGAAAGAAACGTTTCCGTCCCTTTCTGATAAACTGAGATTTTTGTTTATAGATACGTAACGCTCTAACAGGACAGAGTAAAGGCCTACGCCCGTCTGAAGACGGAAGAGCCTTAATAACAATAGGTTCCGGATATTTATTAGGAGCCTGATTCTTAGCTAAAAAACCCACATTAGTAGTGAAGGTGATAGTGTTCCCGACACTACGATAATGAGAATCATCCACCGATAGTGCATGAAGCTCACTGACTCTTCTAGCAGAAGAGAAAGCTAAGAGAAAAGCTGTCTTATAAGATAAGAATTTGAAATCTACTGTCCCAAGAGGTTCAAATGGCTTTTCCTTCAATTTAAGAAGAACCCAAGCTAAATTCCACTTAGGAATTAATCTAAGAGTTCTGGGTCTATTTATCGAAAAGTTTCTAACCAACTTAGATAAAGAGACATTAGATCCAATTTGTAAACTATCATGATGTACATAGGTATCAGATAACATAGACCTATAACCCTTTATAGTAACAGGCTGCAGTTTGATTTCGTCAAACTAGTATACTAGAAAGTTTGCAATGTCTGGTATAGAGGGATCGAATATATCTACAGAATGATCCCTACACCAACGACGAAAAACCTTCCACTTAGCCACATAGTTTAGCGAAGAGGAGGTCCTCCTACAGTTAGAAATTGCGTCCACTGCTCGTCCTGTAAAGTGTTTGCCATGCAAGAAGGACCGCACAACGGAAAAACGTGAAGGTTGAGACCTTGCGGGTTGTGATGGAGTTGGCGCGATTTCCCCTGCGAAAGAAGATCCTCCCGTGGAGGAAGCTTTTGCGGTAGGTCCCACAACAGACACCTGAGCAGATTTATCCACGGTCTCTGTGGTGACAGAGATGCTACCAACAGAATCTTGCATTGAGATTGTTTTATCTTTAGCAATACTTGTTGAATTAACGGCGCTGGAGGATACGCATATCCTATCATTCCGTCCCAAGGGATCGACAGAGCGTCTACTGCAAATGCTCTTGGATCCGGACACGGAGACACATAAGTCTGCAACTGATTGTTGAGATGTGTTGCAAATAAGTCTATCATTGGCCGTTCCCATTGGTAGCAAATCTGATTGAATACTTGTTTGTTGAGAGTCCATTCCGACGGCAACAAGCGACCCTTTCGTGAAAGGGAGTCTGCTAGCACATTCAGACGACCCGGTATGTGACGGACCGAAAGAAGAACGTGATGTTCTAGCGCAAACAGAAGGATTCTTTCCGTTAGATTGAACAACGGAACTGAATGAGTGCCTCCCTGATTCCGTATATACGCCACTACTGTCGTATTGTCGGATAGGATTTGGACATGAGCATCGTGAATAATGTCCATCCAGTGACGTAACGCAAGCCAAATTGACATCATTTCTTTGATGTTTATGTGCTTGCACAGGAATTGCGGATCCCAAAGACCCTGGCATCTCGAATCCGTTGGGATTAATGATGCACCCCAACCTGTTTGACTGGCATCCGTCATAATGGTAAAACTTGGATCCGGCAACTGCAGCGGAACTCCCTGAGTTAACCACTGAATGTTTGCCCAAGTCTGAATCTCTTGTTTCACTTGATCTGACAAGAGAACGTCTACGTCGAGCGAATGAATTTTCACACTCCAATTCTGAGTCAAGAAAATTTGAAGAGGACGTGTGTGTAACCGCCCGATCGGAATGAGATCCGCAGCGGCTCCGCACAGACCTATCAGTCTCATAAATTCTCTCGCTGTGACTTTGTCTGCGTGCAGACAATAGCGAGCGTAACAACTGACTAATTTCGCTCTGGTTAACAGCAGACGAACGAGATTGTTGTGCGTCTCGAAGCTCATTCCCAGATGAGTGAATGACTTGGACGGCACCAGATCCGACTTCTCCTCGTTTACTATAAAACCGAGACGTCGGAGCAAAAGAAGAAGATTCTGAACATCGTTCTGAAGCGTTAACTCGCTGCCGTACCTCTGAAGAATGTCGTCCAGGTAGGCCGACGTTACCGCAGACGAATGAGCTCGGAAATAGATCATTACCGAGTTCATTACCCGAGTGAAAGCCCAGGGTGCTAGATTCAATCCGAAGCACATCGCCCGGAATTGATACACCACTCCTAGGACTGCGAAGCGTAGGTACTTTCGGAATGTCGGATGTACCATGACGTGAAAGTACGCATCTTTGAGATCTATGCTTGATGCATAATCGTTCACCCGAATACTCGCTCTGACCGACTGAATCGTCTCCATATAAAACTTCGGAACGACGATCAGCTTGTTTATCCAGCTCAAATCTATGACTGGACGGAACGAGCCGTCTGGTTTCGGAACCAGAAACAGATGGCTGTAGAATCCCGGAGATTCCTGGTTTTCTATGACCTCTACCGCGTTCTTCATTAAAAGAGACTGCACCTCTGATAACAGAGCGTCTCTTTTCTGCGGATTTGACGGAAGTTGAGTCCACTTTGGACTTCGAGTTAATGGAGGCTTTCGTTTGAAGGATATCTTTAGACCTTCCGAAGTCACTCCTCTCACCCAAGGGTCGTCCGTAATCGACGCCCATTCTTGTGAAAAGCTCGACAACCTTCCGCCAACCGGTACGCGATAGAGGTTTAAGCCATCACCTCCTGGACCTGCGAGGCCTGCGGTAGGAGAAACCACGTCCTCCACGACCCGCACCTCGCCCCGTCGACCTCGGGGCGTCCGACCGGTTGTCCCGGCCCGAAGGACGTCCCGAACGAGAGTCGCTACCCTGACGGTCTCTCGAATAAGACCAAGAGGACGCACCGGAACCTCTATAGGAACCTCTCTTGGGCGCATTAGACCCAGAAGTGCCTGTCTTATTCTTGTCTGCTGTATCCGACTTCTTAGAAGCAGATTTGAACAACAGAGAATCCGAAGCTTTCTTTGTAATTTTATCATAAATAGCCGAAAGCTTGCCGTCAAAGAGAAGTTCTCCGGAGACCGAAGCGACTCTAAGAGAGTTCTTCACCTTAGTATCCACTAGTGTGGATGTAGCTAGGGCTGCGTCACGTCTAACCAACTCCAGATTTGCCACTGAAAGGGCGGAGTTACACGTGGAATAAGCTACTGCCCTTGAAAGAAGTCTTAAAGAGGATTGTATATCCTGAAACTCTTTCCCTTGAAGGCGCAGTGATAACGCCTTAGTAAGGTGATCTGCGTAAGATAAGGCATCTAAATTGGCTCTGTTAGACACAATAGCTGTTTCCAACACCGCGGTTGGAATAGAAGCCGACGACGGTAATGTTAGCTCTAAGTCTCCCGCCTCGTCGTCCATACGCAGAGGAACTCTCGAGATACCCTGTCCTGCCGTATCGAATTTATTCCTTGCATTAATGAAAGGCAGGTTGAGAGTATTAGCGGACAAGAAACCTGCTTTCCCCGTCTTGGAAGCAAGTTTGAAAATAGCGTCGTTCAATAATTCAAATGTTCTTGCAACATTATTGGACTGCGACGGAAACTCGGGAGCGATGTCCCTGAACCGCTCAAAAAATTCATAGTCCAATGACGCTATGATCCTCTTGTCCGGAACCGCAGCAGTCTGGCCCGACGGAACAACTTGAGGGAGAAAGTGCCGGATGAAGTCCACGGCAGCTTTATGTTGTTCCGAAAGGGATAGCTCCAAATCATCCGTATCCCTTTCACCATCCGGTCGGACCTCATGATGTTTCCGGTCGTCCGCCCCCGATGCTTCGGCGGAGCGTACCGACCCAGCGCCGTCGGATAATTCTCGATCCGACACCGTTTCTGTCGGCTGCTGGGATGCTGCGATAAGCTGTGCTATCTGCACAAGAATGTCCGGCGTCGAGACCTGCGGAGGCGCAGTCTTTCGCTGCTTCGCCGAGGGCAGCTCCGCATCAGATGGCTCCCGCATACTTTTCCTATGCGAACGTCCGGAGTCCATCGGTCTCGAATCCCTGGCTGCCGGATGGTGTGACCTGGTCGCCGAAGAATCCTTGATCGGCGAAGCTGGTAATATATCGGCGGTCACGCAGCCAAGGTGCGGTCGTGTGCGCTTACGAGAAGAGGAAGCCTTAGCAGTCTCCGCGGACTGCCTATACAACGGAGCGTCCTGAGCGACGGACGTATGCTCCGCTAACGACACATTTTGTACCACAACATCTGGTCCCAGATGTTGTTGTACGAGAGAGGGGCCTCTCTCGCTCGCGGCCCGGCTGGACCTGGACGAGCTAGGAACCGGACTCAAAGGCTTCCCCCGTTCTCGCTTACTATCCGCCGTCACTGGGTGTGCATCTATTATGTTTATAGTGCTCGCATCACCCAAAATTTCCTCCTGGACCGCATCAGACGAACCCGGCTGCCGAACCATTCAGTGAATGGACGCTACACCGGGCGAGCTAGCAGACGACATTTGTCTCATCTCCATGAGCACTTTTGCCGCTAGCTCTGAATTCATTTGTGACGACGGACGCACACTTGTAGAAGATAACATGGAAACATCACCCTGTTCTTGTTCCTCTGAAATAGAAACTGAGAGAGTAGAGTGACCTTGCGGAGAAAGAGCCGGCATAGCCCTTTCTCCAGAAACAACATATCGTGACACACGTTTCCAATGTTTCTCATCCCAATATTCACATATAGGACAGGGATTAATGCGAGAACACTGACTACAATTAATACAATGATCATGAAAGTCAGAGGAAGTCCCTTCATTGTGAAAGAACAACAACAAGTCCTAGTTACTCGCAAAAACCCCTGACACAAAGATACATAATAACATGATCCATTAATAAATGAAAAAACAATTACATATCAAAATAATTTTGAAAAAATATTTTTTCAGCGAAGCCCAAGTTGCTGAAAAGTAACGTTGAGCCCCGATGGATCGGATGGCAAAGTGTGGTCAAAAATTTTAAATTTATATTAAATAATTAATGAGACACTTACGGATAATATAAATGTATCTTATAATGAGATAAACTACAGCAAAGGCAAACAGCCCCCCTCAAAAAAGGCTGTTGCCAATGAAAACAAACAGTGTAAAACACCAGAAAACATGACTCCAGGCACTGCAAAAACTGGCCCGGAATCAGTCATCAAAATTACACTCTATCTGATGCAAAACAGAGACTCCCAGGGGAGAATCTGCAGAACATCAGATGGAAGATGCAGAACACAAACGTTATACACCCATGGGTGAAAACGTAACTATGGAGAAAATAACAGAAAACATTCTGTAACCAAGCAACTCTCCCAGGAAATTTTAGAAATGAACTTTCTCAAAAATATGCCAAAAGCATGGGAGAATTGCAAGGGGGGACTTTAGAAGGCTAGGGGAGAGGAAACACTGAATAAGCAGTGCAACATTTAGCAAGAATGACAACAAGAGGCCCATGCCTCGAAAATAGGCAACTTAACATAATTTCATCAAAAAATTTTAAGTACAGCCCTGATTATTTTTTGTCACTTCTTTTTCCTCTCCTCCTTCTATCCTCCTTAGAATCACATTTTCTCCAAAAATTACGTGTCTGGCATCCTTTAAACTGAGATTTACAAGCACAAAGATCAGTGAGATGTTGACTGATGAAGGGCCAAACAGAGAATGATATTTGGCGCCAATTTCGGGACGTCTGCGTCACTGCGCATGCGCAGTAGAGGCGCAGTATGGAGGTCCTTTAGGACATGATTTCTTTTTGTTTTGGATGCAAATTTTGGGGATTGGGGGGCAAAATTTGTGTTTGGCCCTGGTTTTGTTAGAGTTAGCACCAGCTAAGTCTGGGTCATTGGTACAGTATAAAAATATTGGCCCAGGCCAGTCTCGAACCTGCTTGAGATATTCTTGCAAAAGACCTGTATGACAAATAAAAGTCAAATCGTAGAACATTTGTTCAAGTTTTTGTGCTAACGAGCTCAAAATTCATAAAAATTTACTAATTAAGCCCCATAAGTCTGTAACAAAACAACATAGCGGGTCAGTTTCGAACTCACTTGAAATATGCATGGCAAATGTTAGTCAAATCGGTGAATGTTTGTTCAAGTTATTGTGCTAACAGTGCAAGGATCCTGGACCCCCGCCTGCCCGCCCAGACGCACGCTGACTGTCGCCAAACCATGGATCTCAGTTCTTAACACAACTCAACCAAAAATTCTAACAAACCCACATCATTCGAACACCCCATATGAAAGGAGCTTGGCAGGTTCATTCTAGGGAGGGTGTCACATGATATGGCCTTGTTTGAACCTTGTGATAAAATAAAAAAAAAATTTAAAAAAAACAATTCTGAAACCATGTGCAATGGATAAAGGGATGACTCTTTACCTGCTACAGACAAATTTTTTGATAGTACAAATATACTCTATCACCAACACAGGTGTGTTCCTGGCTCTTGTAAACAATATATACACTGAATGTCATGATGTGTGAATGTGTTTGTGAATTCGGCGTGAGTGCCAGCACAGAAGGATTTAACAAGAGGTGCAGTCTTGAGTTCTATCCTTCCGCAACGACATGAGTGCTGTATTGATGATCACATTCACACATCGTGACATTCTGTTTTTTACGCGCCATAGAATCCATTAATTTAAAAATTTGGTCTTATTTGTTGACAGTTCTGACTGCTTGAAATAAAAACAAAAACAAAACTCAGGTGTGAACATGTGTGACAGATCGATACATAATCAGAAAAATATAAATGAAAATTGTATCCAAATATGTTATTTATTCGTATTTTCAAGAAGTTAGCCACCATTATCTGAGAGATATTAGCTTCATAGTCAGAACTTGAGTGTTATAAATCACACCCAATTTATAGAATAAGTTTAATTTCATTAATTTAAGTGGATCTGAACAAAAACTTTTCCCAATTGACATTTGATTTAGGGGCTGTTACCACAGCTTCGGAATTGATCGAGGTCAGAATGCGACATTTCAAATTGGCCAAAGATGAATATGGTGGAGTTTAGTTCCTTTGATGGATTCATAATGTCAGGTAGAAAACTGGTCTATCAATGGAAATCTGTATGGAACATGTGTTCCAAACAGATTTGTAAATATAGAACCACTAGCACAGAGGGGAGAGTAAAGGGGCAACTGCCCCGTGATTTTTGGTGTTTTAAAAAAGTGCAGATTGACCTGTCGATACGTCTGAGTTTAAAATCATGGGCAGCTTTTGATACAGGCCTCCGACTCTGGTGGAGGTGGTAAGAGTACTTAGTTGTATTACTGGCCAGTTCAGATTCATATAAAAAAATACCCCACTTGTTCCAGTTTGTTGGTTTCCCACCAGTCTTTCCTGCATTGTGGTGGTCACGATTAATTTTGGAGAAAAAATGCACCATAAACATAGACATACAGGTAATAAAGTGCCCAAATTGTAAGGAAATAATTCAGTAGATATTGTCAAGAAAATTCAGGAGAATGCTTCTCCTAGCACTGATTTAAAAAACATTTCTGGGAGAGGATCCCCAGGTCCCCGATTATCGCTTCGTGCCTCAGCAGCCCTGTATGGAACTGGAGGAAAAGTAATAGACATATAATTAACAACTATAAATAGGGGTAGTCCTCTTATCATTGATTTCTTGATGCCAATTATTATTGAATTTTTTCATCAAATCACAATGGGGTCGTCTCACTTTGCCGGTCGCTATTGTTTCGAGAAAATGTGTGAAGATTAGGTAGATCAAAGGGATAAGGATTATAGTCGGTCTCCAGTAAGTTTGTTCATTTAACGCAGGTTGACTTTATTACTGACAGCCAGCCAGGGATATGAGGCTAACCAAATTAACCCACAGGTGCTAAAAACTCAAAAGATGACTTTTAATAACTATTTTATGATCGACCCTTTTCGCCCCCTCAAAAAATATAAATGAATATATTTTTTGAGGGGGCGAAGAGGGTTGATCTTAAAATAGTTATCATTAGTTATAATTAACCAACAGGTACTTGACAAAGGATGGAATCTCGGAAAAGTGACATTTGATAACGATTTTAAATACGAGGATCGGTCAGAAAATAGTTAGCAAATGTCATTTTTTTTCAAGATTTCAGCTTGTGCCGAGTACCTCTTGATACACATGTACTAAAATTTACGAACACATATATTGAATTTATTTGCGATACACAGACAGATTAAAATGCAGAACTGTGCGAAACAGAGTCTAAGTACTGGAGTAATCCCATTTCACCAGCTTGAAATACTCTTTTACAATGTCCAAGTGAATTGTCAATTTTCCTGTATTTTTGTTTTTCTGGGTGCCAATTTTCCTCCTGCACTCAGCTGCAGTATCGTTGATTCCTGGAATGACTGTTCTTTCTTAAGGAAGTCTATCATTTTGAATAAGTTGGGATGTGAACCGATGATAAATAGACTCAACTTACTGTGCCACCCCTCATTGTGGTTTGTCGTATGCGGCCAAATTGTGTCAAAATGGTTCCATATGAACCACCCGGGGTCACCTTCCACCCAATAAGTGGTCACATAATCAGTAAATTGTTCAACACTGGAATTGACTGTAGCCTCCTCAAGAGTTAAAAACCAAGCATCACTAACAAGATGAACAGGCACTAACGGAAGAGCAATAGACATCCGCACCACACATTGAACTTCTGCGTTATCCTGGTACAATGTTTTTAAACCACTTTTCTGCGCGTACTTCCAAACAGCTTGTCCAAAATGAAAAAAACATCCTTTCAGAGTCACAGTGGGAAAAGTTATCTGAATCGCGTTTTGAGCTGCAGTTTCATAATCCGTAAAAACTTGTCTGGGTGCGAGGTTAATTCCAAATTGTCCAGTTCTCTGTACCACAAGTCGAAAAAATCTTTCGTATGTTTGCTAGGTTTTATTGGGCAATAGCCCAAACACTAAAGGAAACATCTTATTTTCGACAAACGCATGAATGCTATACATCTAAAAAAAACACGTTATGGCACTTATTGAATGTTCCGTCAGAGAAATAAATTTCCACGAATGATAGATGTTGAAGGTTGTTTTCAGTTCCAAAGATAAGTATCTTGTTGTTGTCACCATCACATGCTATCAGAAAATCCTCTCCAGCAGCTGTCTTTGTGTAAATTTCAGGAAGATCTATATCAGAACATTGGCGTGGTAATGACGGCCTTGTTTTTGCATGGGAACGGTATAGTGCTGATCTCACACTGTAGAATGTGGGTATCTTGGAGATAAACTCTGGATCAAACTCTGCTCTACAGAGGCCTGTAAAAAGAAAATAGGTTATTTTAAACAGAAATTATTTAGAATACATTTTATGGAGGCCTGTAAAAAGAAAATTGGTTATTTTAAAAAAATAATAACTCTTTGTTGCAGAAGGCTTCAACCACCCCTCTCCCCTCCTCCCAACATTCCGATATAAGCAGTTTAATATTTTCCCTCACTTCCTTTTTGTCTGTCTCCCCCTCCCTCCCCCTCCCACACATCCCACCTCTTATATCTGATATGTATACTTACTTCCAATTTCTTCTTGGTAGATAGATGAAACTGTATTCGATCCTTCTTTCATTTTAATTTTTAGCTTGGCTAAATACGCATCTACTGCTACTTGTTCAATATCTGCTTCATAGTTATGGTGGTTGTTGTAGGTCGTTACAATGTCATTCATCGTGTTGATGGTCCCTCCACAGCCTGCCTGGCAGCATCGCCAATGTGTCCGTTCATTGTTTCCAGACTTTATTCTGTACTTGAACCCTTTGAATATCAGATGTCCTCCACCACGATTGTTGGGAATAAAATTAACATTCACTTGAGCATTAGCCATGTTGAAGTGAGGATACTAAATAATGCTGCATATTTATACACTGAAAATTCAGCGAGTACAAAAAAAAAGAACTCACTTTAAAATAAACATCGGTCCTTTTAAAAACTGATAATTCACCGAGTACAAGAAAGAACTCATTTTAAAATAACATCGGTCCTTATAAAAGGAGTTAGTAAAATAAACCTCGGTCTTTGTAAAAATAGTTAGTTGAAAAAACCTTGGTCATTGTAAAAGGAGTTATTAATATAAACTTGGCCTGTGTAAAAGGAGTTGATGTGATGAGTGTCAATGCAAAATCACAACACTTGTGATCAACCATCAAAACAGACAACCACAGACAAACTTGTATGAAACAAACTATAGTTTGTTTTCTTTGCATTCTAGCTGTTAATTACTTCCAGTTGACCGGCAAAATGAGAGTAACCCATCACAATAGGCCCCACAAAGTAGATCTTCTGTAGTGTTGAAACGATTAGCCGACTAATCGATGTCGACGCGATTATTAAATTAGTCGATCCCTAAATCTGCTAGTCGATTAGTCGGAACATCTGCCCCAACCATACACAATCCCCTTAAATTCACCCAACATTGTTGCGAACGTCACAAGTAAACTCCCGAAATCAAAAAACAACCCACGGAAATAACGTGTTTGATGTTTCCGACTGCATGAATAACAACCCTAGTTGGCCAACTGACCAGAGATTGAATAAGACCAGGGGTGCGTGAAGTAAACAGGGAAAAATATATGGGTGAGCTTATTCTCGAGGGAGCAGCCTGCAGGAAAATTAGGACCCAAAGTTGACATGAAATTAGGCCACCTACGGACATCAATTTGTTCACCAGGTACTGGTAAGTTCGAAATGTCTTACAGAAACATCAAAGAGAAATTATGGAAGAACACATACCAGTTCGTATTTGGAACAATTTGTTATCACTAAAGAACCAATTACAAAATCCATGTGCTTTTTATTTTCATTTTGTAAATACATGCGGACAAATTCCTGGAAATCTGCGAGTTTCCAGGAAATTGAAAGTGAAACTAGCTTTTCCTCGAACTGCAACTGAGTTAACTTAAGAGGAAACCCAATCAGGTCAGGTGATGATTTTCAAAGCAGACAATATGGAAATTAGTAGGCGTGTTCGATGTATGCATAATTATGGACAGATAAGAGGTTAAGTCATAATACGAGAAGTTGTGTGGGAGTGTTCGGTGTACAATTGTTGACAGACTGATGACTGCTGTGGGCGTTAACTGTGCTTAATTTTCGACAGGGGATGTACATCACGCATGCGTAAAGAGCACTTCCTTTTGTTAACATTCAATGGGATGGAACGAATAATATAAAAAAACCTGAATAATGATTTATTTTATTAAAATATCAGTGACTATATTGAGAAAAAATTATTTTAAACAGAAGCTACCAACATTAATTCTCTCTCGAAACTGAAAGAGGTTTTGAGGACTTTGAAAGCTTCACTTGCCATTGTTTCATTGCAAGTATTACTGTTAGTTTTAACCAGGGAAGAACGGCGGTACACGTGTTTGATAACAATAACATGGGGGCTTCGACTAGTCGATTAGTAATCGATTACTGCTGGCGACTAGTCGATTCCTGAAAATCACTAATCGTTTCAACACTAATCTTCTGTTTCAAAAGCCATTTTTGTAAATGTGGGCGGAAGGTTTTTCATTTTATTTTTTATTTTTGTAATTATTTCTTTGCCACCAAAAGTCCATGTTCTTGGTTTGTTGTATGTTTTATGCCTCATAATCTACAGAATAGCATTGATGGTGGGGTATTTTGACCCTTGAGCTAAAGCATTGCAAAGCCTTGTTGCACTCAAGGGACAAATTTATCAATTTTATTAATTTGGGTAAAACATCAAACATAAAACATTTAATTTATATTTTTTTAAGTTTGCATTGGTTATAAAAGAGAGAATGCAGCAGCCAAAAGGACCATGCAGCAGGGCCGGAGAAACATATTTTAAACTTTTTTAGGCCATAAATGCCCATTCTGTGCAGGCCTGATTTCATAAGTATCTCTTTGGATAGATTGAAAACATGAAGGACGCCAAGGCCCTATAGCTCACCAACATTCCTCTTTGAAAGTAACTTTGGCAAACACAAAGCTTACCTAAACACAACCTCTTAAAAGTAAAACACAGAAACTGACATAAACACTAAGTTAAACATGAAATTCTGAGCTAAACAGAAAACTAAACGCAACTAAAAATGTCAAGAAAAATGTTTACAAGAGGCCCCAGGGGGCCTGAGGGCACTCACCTGACATGGTAGCCTAAATATCAACCCAGAGAATTGATTTCCACAAGTTGCATCTGCTCCTCCTAAGAAAAGCTGAAACCAAATATCCAAATATTCTGACCAGTGGATCTAAAAAAAGATTTTTAAAGAATATTCCTCATACTGAACTAAGTCATAATTCGGGCTCCCACAGGGAGCCCATATATGAACCCAGGGACTTGGCTTTAACAAACCTGAATCTCACACCCCTAAGGATTCTGCACACCAAATATCAAAACATTCCGACCGCTGGATCTGAAGAAGAAGATTTTTAAAGAAAATTCCTCATTTTGAACCAAGTTACAATTCGAGCTCCCACAATCAGCCCAAATATGGACCTAGGGACATGGCTTGAACAAACTTGAATCTTACCCCCCTAAGGATGCTGCATAAAAAATATCAAAAGCATTCATCTGCTGGATCTGAAGATTTTTAAAGAAAATTCCTCATTTTGAACTAAGTTGTCATTCAGGCTCCCATACTGAGCCCAAATATGAACCAAGGGACTTGGCTTGAACAAACTTGAATCACAGCCCCCAAGGTTGCTCCATGCCAAATATCAAAACATTCCAACTGCTGAATCTGAAGAAGAAGATTTTTAAAGAAAAATTCCTCATATTGACTAAGTTATAATTTGGGCTCCCACAGGGAGCCCACATATGGACCCATGGACTTGGCTTTAACACACTTGAATCCCCCCCCTCCCCCCCAAGGATGCTACTCACCACATATCAAACCATTCGGACTGCTGGATCTGAAGAAGAAGATTTTTTAAGAAAATTCCTCATTTCGAACAAAGTTACAATTCAAGCTCCCACAGTGAGCCCAAATATGGACCTAGGGACATGGCTTGAACAAACTTGAATCTCACCCCCCTAAGGATGCTGCATACCAAATATCACAAGATTCTGCCTGCTGGATCTTGAGAAGAAGATTTTCAAAGAAATTTGCCTGAAATGCACTAAGTTCGAATTTGGGCTTCTATCGTGAGCCCAAATATGAATCCAGGTGGCTGATTTGAACAAACTGGAATCAGATCCACCCCACAATGTTGCATACCAAATATCAAAGGATTCTGCCTGCAGGATCTGGAGAAGAAGATTTTTGAAGAAATTTGCCTGAAATGCACTAAGTTCAATTCGAGCTTCTATAGTGAGCCCAAATATGAATCTAGGGAGCCGATTTGAACAAAATAGAATCAGATCCACCCCACAATGTTGCATACCAAATATCAAAAGATTCTGCCTGCTGGATCTGGAGAAGAAGATTTTTTAAGAAATTTGCCTGAAAAGCACTAAGTTCAAATTTGGGCTCCTATACTGAGCCCAAATATAAACCCAGGGAGCCGATTTGAACAAACTTGAATCAGATCCACCCCACAATGTTGCATACCCAATATCAAAAGATTCTGCCTGCTGGATCTTGAGAAGAAGATTTTCAAAGAAATTTGCCTGAAATGCACTAAGTTCAAATTTGGGCTGCTATACTGAGCCCAAATATAAACCCAAGGGGCCGATTTGAACAAACTTGAATCAGATCCACCCCACAATGTTGCATACCAAATATCAAAAGATTCTGCCTGCTGGATCTGGAGAAGAAGATTTTCAAAGAAATTTGCCTGAAATGCAGTAAGTTCAAATTTGGGCTCCTATACTGAGCCGAAATATAAACCCAGGGGGCCGATTTGAACAAACTTGAATCAGATCCACCCCACAATGTTGCATACCAAATATCAAAAGATTCTGCCTGCTGGATCTGGAGAAGAAGATTTTTTAAGAAATTTGCCTGAAATGCACTAAGTTCGAAATCGGGCTCCAATACTGAGCCCAAATATGAACCCAGGGGGCCGATTTGAACAAACTTGAATCAGATCCACCCTCCAATGTTGCATACCAAATATCAAAAGATTCTGCCTGCTGGATCTGGAGAAGAAGATTTTTTAATGTTTTTCCCATTGCCTACAGTGTTAAAAAGTGCTGACTCAGCACTTTTTCAAAGTCCCGAAACTGTACCCTATGATAAAACCGATGGCAATTTTTTTTTACCAATTCTTTCTGTTGGTCCTAAGGAAGCTTCACACCAAATAAAAATTTTCGGTGCCGTGCAGTTTTGGAGATATGGGTGTTTTAATTTTTTTCTATTTTTAGCTCCTGCGGTTTCCATGGGGCTACGGGAAAAAAAAAATCAGCATAAATTAGGTACTTATGACCCAATAAGCCCTCACATAAAATTTGGTTCAAATCAGCCTCTCAGTTTGGAAAATAGAAATTTCTGGCAGGGCCAAAAATTTTGCCCCTCCCATAACAACGCCACGTATAGCCCCACAAACTTCTCTTGAACAAATCTGAGTCTACACCTCAAAAGGAAGCTGCACACCAAATATCAAGTCTCTGCTACTGCTGGTTCATGAGAAGAAGATTTTTTAAGATTTCAGCTCACTTTTTGGGTGTGGCCCTACCCACGGGCGGGGCAACTTGATTTGAACAAAATCAAATTGCGATGTCATAACAAACTATTATCTCAAATATCAATTAAATTGGTTCAGCGGTTTGGGAGGAGAAGACGCAAACATCATGTTCACGGACGACGGACGCCAGACGACGGACGACAGACGGTGAGTGATCACTATAGCTCTCCTGACTGAAAGTCAGGTGAGCTAAAAATGCAGGGTATGAGGGGTTAATCATGGAACAATGATACTGAGGAACATGTATGATGAATATAAGTGCCATAGGAAGAGAAGGAGCACAGCAGCTGACCAAAACACTTAGTTAAACATGAAATTCTGAGCTAAACAGAAAACTAAAGGCAACTAAAAATGTGAAGAAAAACGTTAAAATGCAGGGTATGAGGGGTTAATCATGGAAGAATGATACTGAGGAACATGTATAATGAATATAAGTGCCATGGGAAGAGAAGGAGCACAGCAGCTGACCTAAATATGAAGTTAAACATGAAATTCCGAACTAAACAGAAAACTAAACGCAAATAAAAATGTCAAGAAAAATGTTTAAAATGCAGGGTATGAGGGGTTAATCATGGAAGAATGATACTGAGGAACATGTATGATGAATATCAGTGCCATGGGAAGAGAAGGACCACAGCAGCTGACCTAAACACTTAGTTAAACATGAAATTCCAAGCGAAACAGAAAACTAAACGCAACTAAAACTGTCAAGAAAAATGTTTAAAATGCAGAGTATGAGGGGTTAATCATGAAACAATGATACTGAGGAACATGTATGATGAATATAAGTGCCATGGGAAGAGAAGGAGCACAGCAGCTGACCTAAACACTAAGTTAAACATGAAATTCCGAGTGAAACAGAAAACTAAACGCAACTAAAAATGTCAAGAAAAAATGTTTAAAATGTAGGGTATGAGGGTTAATCTTGGAACAATGATACTGAGGAACATGTATGATGAATATAAGTGCCATGGGAAGAGAAGGAGCACAGCAGCTGACCTAAACACTTAGTTAAACAGGAAATTCTGAGATATTTATCTATTTATTTATTTATTGATGTTTAAGGTCACATATTTATGCACAATGGCTAATCATGACCGTGACAGTTTTACGGGTGGAGGAAGCCGGAGTACCTGGAGAGAACCACCTAGCAACGACGAGCAGCTGCCAGCTCCCCAACATCGTAACTCCGCACTGCAGCACAGGCAGGGTTAGATTGGTTGAAGACATGCATACCAGCGACGTGCAGTACGCCTTAGTACACGGCGTCATCGTGCCCCCACGCGGGCAATAGAGATGAAGTGTCTTGCCCAAGGATACAACACGGTTGCCGCAGGTGGGATTCAAACCGAAGATCTCTCGGCTTGCAGCCTGCACCTCTACCAACTGAGCCACCGCACTCCCAAATTCTGAGATAAACAGAAAACTAAACGCAACTAAAAATGTCAAGAAAAATGTTTAAAATGCAGGGTATGAGGGGTTAATCATGGAACAATGATACTGCGGAACATGTATGATGAATATAAGTGCCATTGGAAGAGAAGGAGCACAGCAGCTGACCTAAACACTTAGTTAAACATGAAATTCTGAGCTAAACAGAAAACTAAACGCAACTAAAAATGACAAGAAAAATGTCTAAAATGTAGGGTATGAGGGGTTAAATCATGGTAAAATGATAATAATCATCATATAGCAGCATTATAAAAGCCATGATATGGCAATAGGGCGAATAAGTGACCTAAACAGAAACTTTAACATTATTGGACACGTACGCTGACGCCGATGCCGACCGATCGAGCCATGCTATAAGCTCACACAACTAAAGTTGGTGAGCTAAAAATGGTTATTCTGCATCATAACTATGAAACAAGTTCTACACCAGCAATATAAACTTTCATCTGCCACTTCATTGCATCCTCTTTAACAGTAGCCATGACTTTATTTCATGAAGAATACTAAGAAAAGTTAATACTCACCAAATGTACTAACAGAATTGTCTATTCCTGATGGTTGGCCATGAATTATTTTTTCACCAATAAATGCCCATTTATTTATCAAGTTTTTATCATCTTTGGTCCAGGACATTGCACCATTTGTATCTTTTGAGTCTGGCTTCTGTAGAATACCATGTAATCTGAGCAGTGCTGCCGACAAACATGTACAATAACCAGCAGAGGATCCCAGGCCTGCACTAACTGGCATTAGAGATTTTACCTGAACAGTTATTGCTGGTAGTGGCCTGTAAAAATCAATTGTTAGAATTTTAAAATAAAATAATATTAAAACATTTACTCAAATTTGTGGAGATCAACAACACTACTCTCTTCATACAGATGACATTCTGATGTGCACGTACCTGATAGACTTTTAGAAAAAATATTTTGGCCTAAAAAAAATAAAAATGTTTCTCAGGCCCTCCCCCATGATCCCCTTTTTATATAACCAATGCAAACTTGAAAAAATGAAAGAACCTTAGTGAGCACGCTCACATACCCCACGCACCCCGATATTTCAAGCTCTAATCATTTTTTAAAAATAAACATAGATTCTAGGAATACTGCAGAAAACAGTGTTCTGTAGTTTCAACGGTATTGAAAGAATTCAAGCAGAGAAAAAGCCCGGAAAACTGTAATTTTGATGAACTTTTCAAAGTCTATGGGGCCGTAATTTTGGTAAAAATCAGTGGAGCGGAACAAAACCCAAACTTGTTCTGTAGGCCACCATGTTAAACTAACATATCAAAAATCAGCTCAATATCTGGAAGCGTGTAGAAAAAAAGTCCGGAAAACTGTAATTTTAATGCATTTTTCAGAGTCCAAAGGTCGTAATTTCGGTAAAAATCAGTGGAGCGGAACAAAACGCAAACTTGTTCTGTAGGCCACCATGATAGACTAACATACCAAAAATCATCTCAATATCTGGAAGCGTGTAGGAAAAAAGTCTGCAAAACTGTAATTTTGATGAATTTTTCAGAGTCCAAGGGCCGTAATTTCGGTAAAAATCAGTGGAGCGGAACAAAATGCAAACTTGATCTGTAGGCCACCATGTTAGACTAACATACCAAAAATCAGCTCAATATCTGGAAGCATGTAGAAAAAAAGTCTGGAAAGTTAAAAAATTTATAGTAATTTATATATTTTTTATACTTACCAATGACCCAGACATAGCTGGTGCTAACTCTTAAAAATCTAGGGCCAAACACAAATTTTGCCCCCCAATCCCCAAAATTTGCATCTAAAACCAAAGAAATCATGTCCTGAATGGCCCTCCATACTTCGCCTCTACTGCACATGCACAGTGTCAAGGACGTCCCGAAATTGGCACCATTAATCATTCTTACAATCAGTGCCTGGTAAGCGCTATGTACTCCGCGGGGAGGTATGAGTTCCCAACTCCTGGGAGGGCCATCCCCGTCTGGGTCATTGGTAAGTATAAAAAATATATAAATTACTATAAATTTTTTAACATTTTTATACTGCACCAATGACCCAGACATAGCTGAATAGTAAAAAGGCTGGAGGGCCTAGGACATAGAGGAAAATCCAATAAGCTCAACTATATAAAATAGAGTCATCCCCTCGAGGAGAAAAGGAGTATTAGGCTTTACATGTATCTTTCTTATTTATGATAAATGAGAAAGACACAACACCTTCCATAATTGAGCATCATAACATCCATGTTCTCTATTAACATCCAGTATAATCCTTATACTAATTATTTTTAAAGTAAGCCAATAAATAAAGTTAGTCCAGAGAATTGAGACTCTTTATACTCTTTAAAAGTGTCCGAGGATTGTATATTAACGCCCGTTTGACACGTGACATATTCAAATGCTATACTTTAAAACTATGACATGAATGAATTTTTAAAACATAAACTTCACTTTAAAACCATCCCAGTAACAGCTTAGAATTACTGACTCCGGAGGAGGTATCCCCTTGTTTTCATAATAAAACAGGTGACCCAAGGGAACACCCTCCCCCCCCCCTTCCCCTTGCCCTGGGTCAAATAACCCAGAGCGAAGAGGGCAGCAGGACGGAGTCACTGCCGGAACAGAAAGCCTACATAACTATAGTTGCAACTGTTAAGTGAACGACATTCTGAGCAGCAGATAATGGACCTAAACAATGCAGGCCTCCAGAAATGGACTCAATATTTCTGAGATAAAAATTTGTGAATGTGGATGGCTGAGACCAATATGCAGCCTTCATTAAATCTATAATAGCAACACTATTTGCGTAAGCCCAAGATGTAGAAAGAGCTCTTACTTCATGAGCCGAAATCTTAAGCACAGACTGCTGAGTTAAAGATAGATTATCATAAGCAGTACCGATAGTTAATTGAATCCATTTTGCAATAGAATGGACCGTAATGTCCTTTCTATTAGGCATCAGAGACAGAAGCTTTACGTCCTTACTGATAAACTGAGATCTGTTTATAAATACATAAAGCTCTAACCGGACAGAGTAAAGGCCTATGCCCGTTCGAAGACGGAAGGACCTTAATAACAATAGGTTCCGGATATCTATTAGGAGCCTGATTCTTAACCAAAAATCCAACATTAGTAGTAAAGGTAATAGTGTTTCCGATACTACGAAAGTGAGAATCGTCCACCGATAGTGCATGAAGCTCACTGACTCTTCAGCAGAAGAGAAGACTTAAGAGAATTGCTGTCTTAAAAGGCCAGAATTTGAAATCTACTGTCTCAAAAGGCTCAAATGGTTACTTTAGTTTAATAAGAACCCAAGCTGAATTCTGTATAGGAATTAATCTAAGGATTCTAGGTCTATTTATCGAAAAGTTTCTAACTAACTTAGATAAAGAGACATTAGACTCAATTGTAAACTATCATGGAGTGCATAGGTATCAGATAACATAGACCTATAACCTTTAAAAGTAACAGGCTGCAGTTGATCTCGTCAAACAAGTACACTAGAAAGTTTGCAATGTCTGGTATGGAGGGATCAAAAATATCAAAATAATGATCCCTACACCAACGACGGAAGACCCTCCACTTTAGCCGCATAGTATAGCAAAGAGGAGGTCCTCCTACAGTTAGAAATCGCGTCCACTGCTCGTCCTGTACAATGCTTGCCGTGCAAGAAGGACCACACAATTGAATATGTGAAGGTTGAGACCCTGCGGGTTGCGATGAAGTTGACACGATTTCCCCAGCGAAAGAAGATCCTCTCATGGAGGAAGTTTTCGCGGTAAGTCCCACAGCAGACACCTGAGTAAATTTATCCACGGTCTCTGTGGAGACAGAGATGCTACCAACAGAACTGTATTGAGAATGTTTTATCTTAGCAATACTTGCTGAATCAACAGCGCTGGAGGATACGCATATCCTATCATTCCGTCCTACTAGATCGATAGAGCGCTAACTACATATGCTCGGGGATCCGGACATGGTGACACATACGTCTGCAATTGATTGGTGAGTTGTGTCGCAAATAAATTTATCATTGGGCGCTCCCATTGGTAGCAAATCTGATTGAATACCTGTTTGTTGAGAGTCCATTCTGACGGCAACAAGCGACCCTTACGTGGAAGGGAGTCTGCAAATACAATCAGACGACCCGGAATATGACTGACCGAAACAGAACTTGGTGTTCTAGAACAAACAGAAGGATTCTTTCCGTGAAATTGAATAACAGAACCGAATGAGTGCCTCCCTGGTTCCGGATATACACAACTACTGTTGTACTATCGGACAGGATTTGGACATGCGTTTCTGAATAATGTTCATCCAATGACGTAGTGCAAGCCAAAATAACATCATTTCTTGGAAGTTAAGTGCTTGCCTAGAAACTGCGGAACCCAATGACCCTGGCACTTCGAATCCGTTGGGCTCAATATTGTACCCCAACCTGTTTGACTGGCATCCGTCATAATCATAAAACTCGGATCCGGCAACTGCAGTGGAACTCTCTGAGTCAACCACCAAATGTTTGCCCAAGTCTGAATCTCTTGTTACACTTGATTGACAAGAGAACGTGTATATCGAGCAATTCATAGATTGCTGAAAGGTTGCCGTCGAAGAGAAGCTTCTCCGAGACTGAAGCGACTCTGAGAGAGTTCTTCACCTTACTATCCATGCGCGTGGATGTAGCTTGGGCTGCGTCACGTCTAACCAACTCCAGGCTGCCACTGAAGGGCGGAGTTATACGTGGAAAAACTACTGCCCTTGAGAGAAATCTCATTAAGGATCATATCCTGGAATTCTTTCTCTTGAAGACGTAATGATAATGCCTCAGTAAGGTGGTCTACGTATGATAAAGCGTCGAAGTTAATTCTATTAGACATCACTGTCGTTTCCAACGTCGTGGTTGGAATTGACATAGACGGCAAAAAAGACAATTCACAGTCTTCAGCCTCATCGTCTAGACGCAGAGGAACTCTCAGTATGCCCTGTCCTGCCATTTCAAAATATTCCTAGAATTGATGAAAGGCCGATTTAGAGCATTTGCGGACAAGAAACTAGACTAGCGTGTTTTGGTAGCAAGCTTATATATAGCGTCGTTCAATAGTTCGAATGTTCTAGTGACATTATTGGACTGTGTCGGCAACTCAGGGACGATGTCCCTGAACCGATCAAAAACTCTGTGTCCAATGACGCTATTAGTCTCTTATCTAGCATCGCAGCATTCTAGTCCGACGGAACAACCTCTGGAAGATAACACCGGAAGAAATGTATGGCAGCTTCTGTTGTTCCGAAAGGGAAAGCTCGAAATCGTCCGAATCTCTTTCGCCATCCTGTCGGACCCTATGAAGTGTTCGGTCGTCCGTACCTGATGCATCAGCGGAGCGAACCGGTCCTGCTTTGTCGGATTATTCCTGATCCGACAGAGATTCTGTCGTTTGCTTGGATGCTGCGATAAGCTGTGCTATTTTGGATAGCACGTCCGTCACTGAGGCCTGTGGAGAAGCGGTCTTCTGATGCTTTGCCGCTGGAAGCTCCATGTTCATTACCCTGTGCATACTTCTATTATGCGAGCAACCGGAGTGTACAGGCCTCGTGTCCCTTGGCTACCGGATGGCGTGATCTGTACGCCGTGGAATCACTGAATGACGAAGCTGGCAGGATACTCGAGGTCACGTAGCCAAGGTGCGGTCGTGTGCGCTGCCATGAGGATGAGGAAGCATTATCGACAGTCTCTCGGACTGTCTATATAACGGAGCGTCCCGAGCGGCGGACATATGCTCCGAATGCGAAACATTTGTACCGCAACATCCGGTCCCAGATGTTGTTGTACGAGAGAGGGACCTCTCTTGCTCGCAGCCCGGACGGACCTGGACGAGCTAGGAACCGGACTAACAGGCTTCCTCCGATCTCTCCTCTAATCCGTCGTCACTGGGTGTGTACTATTGTCTATTATAGTGCTCGCATCACCCAAATCTCCTTCCTAGACCGCAACGGACGAACCCGGCTGCCGAACCATTCGATGAATGGATGCTACACCGGGTGAGCTAGCTAATGTCAATGCCGTCGAACCTACTAGGGACCTCTTAGGCGATTGACGTATTTCCATGAGCACTTATTGCCGCTAGCTCTTCATTTAACTATGACGACAGAGGCACACATTTGAAAGACATCTCAGTAACTCTGCGAACAAGAAACCAGACTTGCTTGTTAATAGCAAGCATATATATATATAGCGTCGTTCAATAATTCGAAAGTTCCTGTGACATTATTGGACTGTGTCGGAACTGAGGGACGATGTCCCTGAACCGATCCAAAAATTCTTGTGTCCACCGACGCTACCAGTCTCTTATCCGGCATCGCAGCATTCTGGTCCGACGAAACAACCTCAAGAAGATAAAGCCGGATGACATATACAGCAGCTTATGTTGTTCCAAAAGGGAAAGCTCGAAATCCTCCGAATCCCTTTCGCCATCCTGTCGGACCCTATGAAGTTTTCAGACGTCCGTACTTGATGCTTCAGCGGAGCGTCCCGACCCAGCGTCGTCGGATATTACATGATGCGACAGAGATTCTGTCGTTGCTGGGATGCTGCGATAAGTTGTGCTATTTGGGATAGCACGTCCGTCACTGAGGCCTGTGCAGTAGCGGTCTTACAATGCTTTGCCGCTGGAAGCTCCGTGTTCATTAACTCCTGCATACTTTTCTTATGCGAACGTCCGGAGTCTACAGGCATCGTGTCCCTGGCTACCAGATGGCGTGACCTGGTCGCTGTGGATTCTCTGATTGGCGAAGTTGACTGGATATCCGAGGTCACGTAGCCAAGGTGCGGTCGTGTGCGCTGCCACGAGGATGAGGAAGCCTTATTGACAGTCTCTCCGGACTGTCTATATAACGGAGAGTCCCGAGCGGCGGACATATGCTCCGAATGCGAAACATTTTGTACCACAACATCTGGGGCCAGATGTTGTTGTACGAGAGAGGGGCCTCTCTCGCTCGCAGCCCGGATGGACCTGGATGAGCTAGGAACCGGACTAATAGGCTTCCTCCATTCTCTCCTCTAATCCGCCGTCACTGGGTGTGCACTTGGTTGATTTATAGTGCTCGCATCACCCAAAACTACTTTCTGGACCGCAACGGACGAACCTGGCTGCCGAACCATTCGATGAATGGACGCTACACCGGGCGAGCTAGCGGACGTCAAAGGCCATTGATCCTACTAGGGACCTCTTAGGCAATTGACGTATTTCCATGAGCACTTTTCCGCTAGCTCTTCCTTAATTGTGACGACGGAGGCACACTTTTGGAAGACATCACGGATACATCACCCTGTTCTTGATCGTCTGAAATAGAGATTGATAAACTAGAGTGACCCTGCGGGGAAAGGACCGGCGTGGCCATTTCTCCGCTAACATACCGTGACACACGCTTCCCATGTTGTCATCGAAATTAACACATACTGAACAGGAGTTAGTGCGAGTACACTGACTACATTAATAGAATGATTATGAAAGTCAGAGGAAGATTTCCTCTTATTACAATTGAACAATATCCTTTCATTGTGAAAAGAATACAAAGTCCTAGTACTCGCACCAACCCCTGAAAATCAAAATACATAATAACATGATCCATTAACATAGAAAAAATAATTGAAATCAAAAAAAATTTTTTGAAAAAATATTTTTTCAGAAAAGCCAAAGTTTCTGAAAAGTAACGTTGAGCCCCAATGGATCCCAAGCCTAAGTGTGGACAAAAATTTTAAAAATATTTAAAAAAATTAATGCAACACTTACAAATAATAATAATGTATCTAGTTATGATTAAACTAACACCAAGACAAGAAATCCCCCTCGCACAGAGGCTGTTGTCAATGTAAACAAGAAGTGTAAAAACACCAGAAACATGACTCCAGGCACTGATAACCCTGGCCCGAAATCAGTTACCAATAATACACTATCTGATGTAAAACAGAGACTTCCAGGGAAGAAACTACAGAACATCAGATGGTAGATGCAGAACACTACGCCTAAACACCCATGGGTGAAGACGTAAACATGGGGAAAAGAACAGAATTCATTCTGTTATCCAGCTAAAACTCCCAAGAAATTTTAGTAATAATATTACAGAAAATATGCCAAAAGCATGGGAGAATAGCAAGGGGGGACTTAAAGGAAAGGGAGAGAGGAAAACACTGAACAAGCAGTGTAACTTATAGCAAGAATGACCACAACAGGCCCTTGCCTCGAAAATAGGTAACTTAACATAATTTCATTAAAAAATTTTAAGTTACAGCCCTGATTATTTTCTGTCACTCATTTTTCCTCTCCTCCTTCTATTTCCTCCTTAGAACCACCATTTCTCTAATATTTATGTGTCTGGCATCATTTAAACTGAGATTTACAAGCACAAAGATGCGTCAGATGTTAACTGATGAAGGGCCAAACAAAGAATGATTAATGGCGCCAATTTCGGGACGTCCTTGACACTGCGCATGCGCAGTAGAGGCGAAGTATGGAGGGCCATTCAGGACATGATTTCTTTGGTTTTAGATGCAAATTTTGGGGATTGGGGGGCAAAATTTGTGTTTGGGCCTAGATTTTTAAGAGTTAGCACCAGCTATGTCTGGGTCATTGGTACTGTAATTTTGATGAATTTTTCAGAGTCCAAGGGACATAATTTCGGTAAAAATCAGTGGAGCGGAAAAAAATGCAAACTTGATCTGTAGGCCACCATGTTAGACTCACATACCAAAAATCAGCTCAATATCTGGAAGCGTGTAGAAAAAAAGTCTGGAAAACTGTAATTTTGATGAATTTTTCAGAGTCCAAGGGCCGTAATTTCGGTAATAATCAGTGGAGCGGAAAAAAATGCAAACTTGGTCTGTAGGCCACCATGTTAGACTCACATACCAAAAATCAGCTCAATATCTGGAAGCGTGTAGAAAAAAAGTCCAGAAAACTGTAATTTTGATGAATTTTTCAGAGTCCAAGGGCCGTAATTTTGGTAAAAATCAGTGGAGCAGAAAAAAATGCAAACTTGATCTGTAGGCCACCATGTTAGACTCACATACCAAAAATCAGCTCAATATCTTGAAGCGTGTAGAAAAAAAGTCCGGAAAACAAGTAGGACTGACGGACTGATGGACTGACAGACGGACCAGTCAAAAACATTATACCCCAGCAACTTCATTGCATGGGGTATATTAATGAAAGTGTCAATGACACTGTAGCTCAACTTGTTAAGACATGTACATGTATAGTATGTGACACAGCAATGGCAAACATCTAGGTAATGACCTGATAACAAAAGTACATATAAAGTATTGTAAAGGTCTATACATAAATACTGACCGTAGCCTGTAACAAATGTATAGGTAAAGTATTGTAAAGGTGGGCGACAGTCAGATGCTAAACTAGAAAAGAAATATTTGAGTCCCAGAGTGGGTCTGACTGAACCCCAAAATATTTGTTCTCATAGCACAGTGATAACAAAGGCACCCCAAAACACTCGTCCCTGCCCCAGGGTTATAACAAAGGTACCCTAGAAGTTTCGTGAAGATCAGTTCATAAATATGAACTGTATAGAAGTTGTGACAAAAAACTGATTGGACCTAATTTCAGTACAAAATGGCCACTGGCAGCCATCTTTAATTTTGGACCGCACCCAGAAACACTCGTTCTCGTCCCAAGGTGATAACAAAGGTACCCAAGAAGTTTCATGAAGATCGGTTCATAATTACAGCCTCTAGCCACAACCGTATTGACATGTGCACTTACTGTGTATAAGTAGCACTGAATAAATCAAAGTTCATCTAATTTGCATAATTTTTGCATGAGAAAAAAACCCGTATTATATGTGATGTATTCCACGTTACTAAACATTCATTCAAAAATTTATTCAAATCAGAACCTTCATACAGAAGTTCTGTACCAAAAACTGATTGTACCTAATTTTGGGACAAAATGGCTGCCGGCAGCCATCTTGAATTTTGGACTGCACCCAAAAACACTTGTTCTTGCCCCGAGGTGATAACAAAGGTACCCAAGAAGTTTCATGAAGATCAGTTCATAAATACAGCCTCCAGCCCTAGCCGTACTGACATGTGCACTTACAGTGTATAAGTAGCCCTGAATAAATCAAAGTTCATCTAATTTGCATAATTTCTGCATGAGAAGAAAACCCGTATTATATGTGATGTATCCCATGGTACTAAACATTCATACAAAAAATTATTCAAATCAGAGCTTTCATATGGAAGTTCTGTGCAAAAATCTGATTGCACCTAATTTTGTACAAAGTTGCTGCCAGTGGCCATCTTGAATTTCGGACCGGACCCCAAAACACTCGTTCTCGTCCCATGGTGATAACAAAGGTATCCCAGAAGTTTCATAAAGATCGGTTCATAAATATGGCCTCTAGTCTGAGCCGTGTTGAGGGCGTGACAGATGGACAGACGGACGACGGCAATACCTCAAATTTGGCTTTGCCAAAGTTGAGCTAAAAATTAAATGGTTTATGTCGGATATTTCACTCAAGTTAATAAGATTGATAAATTTGTTCCTTGAGTGCAACAAGGCTTTGCTATGCCCCCCCCCCCCCCCCCCCCACACTGCCAAGCATGAGTTTCTAGTCATTTGTCTTCAATGATATTGAATTAATAAATAGCTTATCTTATCTTATCTCCATTAAACCATACCACCAACAAAGCATGCCACCATACGTGTCCATGGGACACTAATGACCCAGCTTCGTGAACAACTATATTTTAGTGGTTAAAAAAGTCCCAAAAGGGGCCATCATTCAGAAAAAATTATCGCACCAAACTTAAAATCAAACACGTCTGGTTTGATTGAAATCAAACACCTCTAACTCAAGTTACCATCCTGAAACCAATACCAACATGTCTTCTAAGTCAGAAAAGGGCCATAACTCTGTCAAAAAATATCAAGACCAAGACCACTATCAAACCCAACCTGTATTATGTGGTTATAAACCTTTGTATAAAAGTTTGTTTCATTTCATACAGTCACACTAAAGTTATTGTCTGGAAACCATTTAGGCAGACAGATGGACAGGGTGGCGGCTATATGCTCCCTTTAATTTTTTGGGGGAGCATAAAAATAAAATTAAAAACTGCCAGCCCACATGTAATTTTACAAATGAAAGCGTCAATGATACTGTAGCTTAACTTGTGTGTTGTGTTTGATGAAAAGGATAACGTTCAATGTTTATGAAAGGATTATGAAATAAGACAAGAATTGTGATAATTGGGAATATGTTCATTTCTGTTCCCTGTATGTTATGTTTTTGATAAAAGTAATATGAGGTGTACACTGTACTAAAGAGGGATGGGTTAATATGATCTCACAGTTAATGTATGTGGCCCTCACAGTTAGCGTATATCAACAGAAGTTACCAAGTTACAGTGAAATTATTCCAAAACGAGTCATCGTATCAAGTTACATTAAAATCCCCTCATAAATATGGCCTGTAGACTGTGCTAAAGGTTTTCGGGCTTTGGGCCCCTGTAGCCGTCAGTTTCCCAATTTCGTCCAAGGGGGACGTTCTCATCTAGACATTATATGAAGTCAATCTACCAAGTTACAATGAAATCCCTTAATAAATATGACCTGTACACTGTGCTAAAGGTTTTTGGGCTTTGGGCTCTGGCAGCCATCATGGTTGAATGATCGCAACCAAAAGGGGACATTCTCATCTGGACACTATTTGGAGTCATCCTACCAAGCTACAATGAAATCCCTTCATAATTATGACCTGTAGACTGTTCTAAAGGTTTTTGGGCTTTGGGCCCCTGAAGCCATCACAGTTGCCCAGTCGTGTCCAAAAGGGGACGTTCTCATCTAGACATTATATGAAGTCAACCTACCAAGTAACAATGAAATCCCTTCATAAATATGACCTGTAGACTGTGCTAAAGGTTTTCGGGCTTCGGGCTCGGGCAGCCATCATGGTTGAATGATCGCAACCAAAGGGGACAATCTCATCTGGGCATCATCTGGAGTGATCCTGCAAAGTTACAATGAAATCCCTTCATAAATATGACCTGTAGACTGTACTCAAGGTTTTCGGGCTTCGGGCACCTGTAGCCCTCACAGTTGACCAATCACTACCAAAAGGGGATGTCATCATCTAGGCATTATATGGAGTCAACCTTACAGGTTACAATGAAATCCTTCTATAAATATAACCTTTTGCCTATGCTAAAGGTTTTTGGGCTCGGGCACCCATCAAGGCTGAATGATCATGGAAAAAATGGGACGTTCTCATCTAGACTTTATTTGGAGTCATCCTACCAAGTTACAATGAAATCCCCTCATAAATATGACCTGCAGACTGTGCTGAAGCTTTTCGGGCTTCGGGTACCTTTAGCCGTCACAGTAGCCCAATCATGTCCAAAAGGGGACGTTCTCATCTAGACATTATATGAAGTTAACCTACCAAGTTACAATGAAATCCCTTAATAAATATGACCTGCAGACTGTGCTAAAGGTTTTCGGGCTTCGGGCTCGGGCAGCCATCATGGCTGAATGATCGCAACCATAGGGGACAATCTCATCTGGGCATCATCTGGAGTGATCCTAAGAAGTTACAATGAAATCCCTTCATAAATCATGACCTGTAGACTGTGCTCAAGGTTTTCGGGCTTCGGGCACTAGTAGCCATCACAACTGACCAATCATGACCAAAAGGGGATGTCATCATCTAGGCATTACATGGAGTCAACATAACAGGTTACAATGAAATCCTTCCATAAATATGACCTTTTGCCTATGCTAAAGGTTTTTGGGCTCGGGCACCCATCAAGGCTGCATGATCGCGATCAGAATGGGACGTTCTCATCTAGACATTATTTGGAGTCATCCTACCAAGTTACAATGAAATCCCTTCATAAATATGACCTCAAGGCTGTGCTAAAGGTTTTTTGGGCTTTGGGCCCCTGTAGCCATCACAGTTGCCCAATCACGTCCAAAAGGGGACTTTCTCATCTAGACATTGTATGAAGTCAACCCACCAAGTTACAATGAAATTCCTCAATAAATATGACCTGTAGACTGTGCTAAAGGTTTTCGGTTTTTGGGCTCGGGCAGTCGACACGGTTGGCAGATCATGCCCAAATGGGGAAATTCTCATCTAGACATCATGAGGAGTCATCCTACAAAGTTACAATGAAATCCCTCCACATTAAACATGACCTGCAGACAGTGCTAAAAGTTTTTTGGGTTTCGGGCTTGGGCAGCCATTATGGTTGATAGATCATGCCCAAAAGGGGACGTTCTCATCTAGGCATTATACAGAGGCATCCTACCAAGTTACAATGAAATCCCTTCATAAATACGACCTGTAGACTGTGCTAATGGTTTTCGGGTTTTGGGCTCGGTCAGCCATACCGGTTGCCCGATTGCGACCAAAAGGGGACGTTCTCATCTAGACATGACCCCAAACCTGCATATGAAATTTGGTGACGATCAGACAAGAACTGCGGGTGTAGCCTGTGCTAAAGGAAAATGTGAACAGATGTCAGACTGACAGACTAACAGACTTCCGCACGCGTGATGGCAATAGCTTATCTTGACTATGTCAAGTTAAGCTAAAAATGGCCTGAGAAGGAGATCTACTTTGAGGGGTCTTATATTTTGAACTTTTGATCACTGCCTCCACATTTTTATAAAAAAAAAAAAGCTATAAAAAAGCTACTCTTCCCTCTTTTTGGAGACACTCCAATATATATGAAACTGGTCGTTTGTGAACAAAAAAACAATAGAAAAACAGGACTTGGGATTGGTAGAACAGCCTGCTCATTGTAAATGAACCAACCTTTCCTCTCCTACACTCACAGATTTCATAAAATATCAATGTGCTAAAAGCAAGCAAATTTTACAATAAAATTGTTCTCACCTGTTGTGAAAAATTGAAGTATAAAGGTACAGAAAGGCCACAGGAGCTAAATCTCTTGGCTCCAACCCATCTTCTTCTAAACTTAGAAAGTGCTTCAGTTCCTTAATTTCTTTATCTTCAGCTGGCATTGGATTAAAAAGGTCTCCTACAATACAAAACAAAATTTTGTCCATTTGTGTTGGTATATGTGATACGTTTCATGGAAACATTTTTGTTACTTCCTTTAGAATTTTTTATCATTCATCTATATGTTTTTATTCCTTGTGGTCACAGACCACATTTGCTCATTCTACAATGTACATCTGGCCTTACCAATGATTTATAGAGCTTGGTAAAAAAAATTCTTAATCTCACTAGCTGGACTTCTTCCTTTACCTGCCCTTTAATCTCAATATCTGGAGTTCCTCCTTTACCTCCAGCTTAACTCTCTGCACACTGATGTGCTGATGTTAAAAGACAAAATTTTCAAGCAACAAATTTCTTCAATGATGCAAATAGGAATTTAACTAATTCAGTCTTGTTTGACAGAGCTGTGCTCTGTCAAACATGATTGAATTGGTTAAATATCTTGTTTCCTTATGGGAAAAAATGAAGGTTGAAATTTGATATGTTGCCATCAGTGTTCTCTTGGTTTATTTTTTGGTATTTAAGGTCATATATTTCTGCACAATGGCTAATCGTGATCACAACATGGATATAAAGTCAAGAACAGCCAATCATTTATACCCATGTTGCCCAATTTAGAGGACTTCAACCCCATTGGTTATCAGGCCCAGTTTTACCAGTAAAACATAGCTTGTTTACCACTGTAAACAAGCACTGCTTCACTTACCAGGATTCACACAGGAAGCACATTGGGTTAAAGTACCTTGTATGGAATACCTTTTTGTGTTTTTATGCATGGGATCTTCAGAGGTCCGAGGTTTCTCTGTGATATTTTTTTTTTTTGAGATCCTACGTGACTCAATCTTAATACTTTACCCCATGTAAAGACAGTATCTAACACCGCTATTCACAAAAGGTGACAATCAAATTATAGTCGTTTTTTTTTAAATTTTGGCTTCTAAAATACAGCTTATGATCATTAACCCCTCTGGTAGTGCTACAAAATTTTATAGGAGTCAAATTTTTTTCTGCAGGTAGTCACTCTAAATCCTTCAAAATGCATTTTGGAGCAAAGAAAAATGAAAGTGTCAATGACACTGTAGCTCAACTTGTGTAAGACATGTACATGTACAGTATGTGACATAGCAATGACACACATCTAGGTAATGACCTGATAACAAAGGTACATGTAAAGTATTGTAAAGGTCTGTACATAAATACTGACCGTAGCCTGCAACAAATGTGCAGGTAAAGTATTGTAAAAGAGGTGGGTGACAGTTAGATGCTAAACTAGAAAAGAAATCTCCATGGGGTTAATGTTACAATAGGGATCCTTGTATAGTACGCCATAAGCCAAATGTTAGCAATTGTTTTGGCCTGTTTGCGTCAAACCCTTCTAAGGTTGATTCATACTAATTAATATTTGTCCAGTCTTTCTTAAAAAATAGGCATTTGAATTTTTTATCTTTAGCTCATAGTTCCCACAGGTGAGGAGCTTTTATTTTTTTCATTGGAAATAGAACATCAGGTTGTGCTAATAATGTTTACCCTCCCCAAACAACACCAAATATTAACACAGGAACCTGGATTCAACACACTTGAATATACACATCCTAGGGATGCTGAATTCAAATTTTGGGAAAAGATTTTTAATTATCTCCTTTTTTGAGTCCCGGAGTGGGTCTGACTGAACCCCAAAATATTTGTTCTCATATCACAGTGATAACAAAGACACCCAATAAATTTATAGCAAACATTACTGACACAGAAAAATCTTCTTTACACGTTCTGTACAAAAAATGTAATACACACAATTCCAGTAAATATGACTGCCGACAGGAATTTTGTATTTTGGGCCGAGCCCAAAAGCACTCGTTACATGATGATAACAAAAGTAGTCCTAGAAGTTCTGTACAAAAAACTGATTGCCATATAAAATGGCTGCCGGAAGCCATCTTGAATTTTGGACCACACCCCAAAACACATGTTCTCGTCCCAAGGTGATAACAAAGGTACCCAAGAAGTTTCATGAAGACCAGTTCATAAATACAGCCTCTAGCCCAAGCCGTATTGACATGTGCACTTACTGTGTATAAGTAGCACTGAATAAATCAAAGTTCATCTAATTTTCATAATTTCTGCAGGAGAAAAAACCTGTATTATATGTGATGTATTCCATGTTATTAAACATTCATACAAAAATTTATTAAAATCAGAACTTTCATACAGAAGTTCTGTACAAAAAACTGATTGGACTAATTTCAGTACAAAATGGCTGCCAGTAGCCATTTTGAATTTTGGACTGCACCCCAAAACACTTGTTCTCATCCCACGGTGATAACAAAGGTACCCAAGAAGTTTTGTAAAGATCAGTTCATAAATACAGCCTCTATCCCGAGCCGTATTGGATTGCTGACAGACGGACAGATGGAAAACGGGCCATGACAAAACCTCAAATTTGACTACATCAAAGCTGAGCTGAAAATTGCCTAATTTGCACCGGGGGGTGGGGGGTGGGGGGGATTAACTCTGACAATTTTATTTGAATAATGGTGGTCATCAAACTTGAGGTAGACCTTGTTCCCAAAGAGTTATATACCCAAAAAATTGATATTTGGTTACTAATGTTTAAGTTATTCTATAAAACAAGGGCAATACTCTCATAATTTTCATCGAATAACTCTGGTCATCGAACTTGACATAGACATTGTTGCTATAGAGACATATATCAAAAAGAAATGAAATCTTGTTTTTATTGTTAAAGCTATACCATAAAGAAGCATTACACTATATTTTTTATTAAACAAAGGGCTATAACTCCAACAATTTTCATTGGATATCGCTGGTCATCAAACTTGATGTAGACATCATTGCTATAGAGACATTTAACAAAAAGAACTGAAATTTGTTAACTCTTGCTCAAGTTATACCACAAACAAGCATTACACAATATTTTTTATTAAACAAAGGGCAATAACTCCCATCATTTTCAAGAGACATCAATGATCATTAAACCTGATGTAGACATTGTTGATATAGAGACATATACCAAAAAGAACTGAAATCTGTTAACTATTGTTCAAGTTATGCCGTAAACAATATTAACAGAATATTTTTATAACAAAGGGCAATAACTCCAATAATTTTCTAGAGATATTGGTGGTCACTGAACCTGACATAGACATCGTAGCTATAGAGACATATGCCAAAAAGAATTGAAATCTGTTAACTAATGTTCAAGTTATGTCATAAAAAAAAGTTTGGATGGACGGACAGGGCTCTATTCTATATCCCTTCCTTGCATTAATAAACAAACGTTTCTAACATGTTTCATTTATTACTGTTTTAAAGAACCATACTGAGTTAGGTTTCAAGTTTATACACCTGGGAACACAATTGGAATATTTTAACTCTCCTTCTGCCATGTCAAAAAATTTCGAGATCCTAGCTTCGGGTCTGGATATTATTTTCTAAAGGACAGCATACCTTGGACAGGCTTAGTAATTTTTTGTATGTCTGACAAGATCCATATTTTGTGCATTCCTATGCTGGGGAGTTTCAGCTCTGTTATATCATCTTGTCTCTCTGTCAGCATCACATAGTTTCTAAGATTCAAACTGGTTGCAATGGCAGCCTAGAATTAGACATTTACATAAAAACAGTCTACAGACACAAGTGCATTACACTCAAAAGGTAATAGTAATGCCAAAATGAAACAAAATTTTGAGTATCATCCCAGCCCACCGCTAATTATGAGGTGCAGCCAATTATTGTTGCAGGCCAGTATACCAATTAATATGTCTAATCCGGGCTTAGAAAGTATTTTGTACTTGGGGAGGGGGATGAGCCTCACTCACAGAAGGGCACCCACACACTGATATATATCAGTGACCTTTGTAACTTATAGAGCTGGGTGATTTAGATTTTCAGATTCGGTTTTGGTTCATTTGTAGAGAAAAATCTCTGTTTTGGTTTGGTTTTTCTATGTGACAAGAGCATGTAGTAAATAACACATCAGATTTCTTAACTTGGAAAAAATCTGCTATAGTTTGTACAACACCACTCACAACAAAAAGCCATGTCTCTAAGTATCTCCATTGGGCTCAGCCTAACTTCACTTTGGTAATTCTTCAGGGTTCTTGAGGACCAGTTGCTTAGCCTGTTGAGTCCAAAAAAAAAAAAAAAAAATTAGGGAAGAAATTCAATAAAGTTCATCTAATCTTTCTTGTGTTCTCTTTGATACATTCTCTCCCTTACTGACTCATCTGGTGGACAAGTCAATTTAGGGAGAAAATGTAACAATGAGAAAACGACATATTCGCCCCTTTGCCGGATACACTAAGTGATGGGAGTCCATAGTGGTCAATAGTAAAGTTCACTCCCAGTAAAATAGTTTGATTAGTTTATGCACGAACACAGTAAAAACCCCCAGCCATTTTTTGCTGGGTCTTGCATTTGGGTTTTCCGGTTTGCTGCAAAAAACTGAAACTGGAACTGAACCGGAAAACCAAACAAGTGGCTTCAGGGGACCTGAAGGTGCTCACCTGACATGGTAGCCTAAATATCCACCCAGGGAATTGATTTGAACAAGTTGCATCTGCCCGTCCTAAGAAAAGCTTATATCAAATATCCAAAGATTCTGACTGGTGGATCCAAAAAAAAGAAGATTTTTAAAGAATATTCCTCATATTGAACTAAGTTATAATTCGCGCTCCCACAGGGAGCCCAAATATGAACCCAGGGACTTGGCTTGAACAAACTTGAATCTCACCCCCTTAAGGATGCAGCATACCAAATATCAAAAGATTCTGACTGGTGGATCGGAAGAAGAAGATTTTTAAAGACTACTCCTCATATTGCACTAATCTGAACATATGGGCTCCCATAGAGAGCCCAAATATGGACCCTGGGATTTGATTTCAACAAACATGTGAAAGAATCTTCCAAAAATGTTATACGTGAAAAATGAAAGTCTTTGGAGCAGTGGTTTGGGGGGGTGGGGGGGGGGGAAGAAGATTCTTTAACGTTTTTCCCATTCCTCACAGTGTTAAAAAATGATGACTCAGCATTTTTTCAAAATCCTGGAACAGTACCTATGATAAAACCGATGGCCATTTTTTTTTGGACCATTCCTTTCTGCTGTACCTAAGGAAGCTTCACACAAAACAAGCAAATTCAGTGAATTCATGTCTCCCGCTGGGCAGCAGTTTCAAGGGGAATTAATGCATCCAGTGGAATATAGTTGAGTTGCAAGTGGAAGTTATTTAGAAGAGACAGAACAGACAGTGCTTCAGACAGTGGTTATCAGATTTATTTTCATGGAGGTCACTGTCAAAGCAAGTAAAGCGATGTGGAGTATAACTGTGAGAATCACTAAAAATTAAGACTGTATGATAAGACATATTACATTAAACTGATGTGAAAAGTAATCCATAAATAAAATTTCATTGAAATCGGTTGACTCTAAGGAAAGTTAAAATCTGGAAACCATCAGCCAATCAAATTTAAGCAACCTAATTAAATATGCACAGAAAATGCCCATGTTCGAACTTGGACCCACAATTGATGAAAGTGATCTACTACCCAAATTTCATCGAAATCGACTGACTGTAAGAAAATTTAGAGTCTGGAAACGAAAAACACGGAAGGTGTGCACTTACTGTGTATTAGTAGTAGCACTGAATAAATCAAAGTTTCCCTACTTTGCATATTTTTGCACAAGAACAAAACCTGTATAATATGTGATGTATTGCATGTTACTAAACATTTTACAAAAATTTATTCAAATCTGAACTTTTATATAGAAGTTCTATACAAAAAACTGATTACACCCAATTTTGGAACAAAATAGCCACTGGTGGCCATCTTGAATTTTGGACCACACCCCAAAACACATATTCTGGTCTCACAATGATAACAAAGATACCCAAGAAGTTTCGTGAAGATCAGTTCATAAATAAGGCTTTTAGTCCAAAGTGTGTTGATGCACAGGGCAGACAGACAGGCAGACAGACAGATTTTTGGTACAAAATTTCCCACATTCGAACCTGACCTAGGTATTGATAAAAGTAATCCATATATGAAATTTCATTGAAATCGGATGATTTTAAGGAAAGTTAGAGTCTGGAAACCGTCAGCCAATCATATTTCAGCAACCTAATTAAATATGCGCAGAAATGCCCATATTCGAACTTGGACCCACAATTGATTAAAGTGATCTATTACCCAAATTTCATCGAAATCCGGTCACTGTAAGGAAAGTTAGAGTCTGTAAACGAAAAACACAGAAGGATGGAAGGACACCCTGAATTTAATATCTTCCATTTTTTTTAAAAAGCGGGAGACAATAAAAATTCTCAGTGCCATGTAGTTTTGGAGATATGGGGTTTTAAATTTTTTCTATTTTTAGGTCTTGCGGTTCCCATGGAGCAACAGGAAAAATTTTTGGGGGGTATTAATTAGGTACTTATTACCCAATAAGCCCTCATATCAAATTTGGTTCAAATCGGCCTCTCAGTTCGGAAAATAGAAATTTTGGTACAATTCGAGCTCCCACAGGAAGCCCAAATATGAACCCAGGGACTTGGCTTTTACAAACTTATATCTCACCTCCCTAAGGATAGTGTATAGCAAATATCAAAAGATTCTTACGGGTGGATGTGAAGAAGATTTTTGAAGAATATTCCTCATATTGAACTAAGTTATAATTTGGGCTCCCACAGGAAGCCCAAATATGAACCCAGAGACTTGGCTTGAACACACTTGAATCTCACCCACCTAAGGATGTTGTATACCAAATATCACAACATTCCGACTGCTGGATCTGAAGAAGATTTTTAAAGAAAATTCCTCACTTTGTTTGAACTAAGTTATTATTCGGGCTCCCACTGTGAGCCCAAATATGAACCCAGGGACTTGGCTTGAACAAGCCTGAATATCACCCATCCAAGCATGCTGCATACCAAATATCAAAGATTCTGATTGGTGCATCTGAAGAAGATTTTTAAAGAATATTCCTCATACTGCACAAGTTTAAAAATATGGGCTCCCATAGAGATCCCAAATATGGACACAGGGATTTGATTTCAATATACATGTGAAACAATCTTCCAAAGATGTTATATGTGAAATTTGAAAGGTTTTGGAGCAGTGGTTTGAGAGAAGAAGAGTATTAACAAAGGTACATATAAAGTATTGTAACAGTCTGTACATAAATACTGGCCGTAGCCTGTAACAAATGTACAGGTAAGTATTGTAAAGGTGGGTGACAGTCAGATGCTAAACTAGAAAAGAAATCTTTGAGTCCCAGAGTGGGTCTGACTGAACCCCAAAATATTTCTTCTCATAGCACAGTGATAAGAAAGGCACCCCAAAACACACTCAATCCTGTCCCAAGGTGAAAACCAAGGTACCCAAGAAGTTTCGTGAAGATCAGTTCATAAATACGAGCTGTATAGAAGTTGTGACAAAAAACTGATTGGACTTAATTTTGGTACAAAATGGCCACTGGCAGCCATCTTGAATTTTGGACCGCACTCAGAAACACTCGTTCTCATCCCAAGGTGATAACAAAGGTACCCAAGAAGTTTCGTGAAGATCAGTTGATAAATACAGCCTCTAGCGCGAGCCGTATTGACATGTGCACTTACAGTGTATAAGTAGCACTAAATAAATCAAAATACATCTAATTTGCATAATTTCTGCACGAGAAAAAAACCTGTACTATATGTGATGTATTCCATGTTACAAAACATTCATACAAAAATTTATTCAAATCAGAACTTTCATACAGAAGTTCTGTACAAAAGAATGATTGCACTAATTTTGGTACAAAATGGCTGCTGGTGGCCATCTTGAATTTCGGACCACACCCAAAAACACTCGTTCTCATCCCACGGTGATAACAAAGGTACCCAAGAAGTTTCATAAAGATCGGTTCATAAATACAGCCTCTAGCCTGAGCTAGTTGTGTACAAAAGACTGATTAGACCTAATTTTGGCACAAAATGGCCACTGGCAGCCATCTTGAATTTTGGACCGCACTCAGAAACTCTCATTCTCATCCCAAGGTGATAAGAGAGGTACCCAAGGAGTTTTGTGAAGATCGGTTCATAAATACAGCCTCTAGCCCGAGCCGTATTGACATGTGTACTTACTGTGTGTAAATAGCACTGAAAAAAATCAAAGTTCATCTAATTTGCGTAATTTCTGCACGAGAAAAAACCCGTATTATATGTGATGTATCCCATGGTACTAAACATTCACACAAAAAATTATTCAAATCAGTGCTTTCATATGGAAGTTCTGTGCAAAAATCTGATTGCACCTAATTTTGTACAAAATGACTGCCATCGGCCATCTTGAATTTCGGACCGCACCCAAAAACACTCGTTCTCGTCCCACGGTGATAGCAAAGGTACCCAAAAAGTTTCGTAAAGATCGGTTCATAAATGCGGCCTCTAGCCCGAGCCATAATGGCATTTGCACTGACAGCGCTGAAAGTAACACTAAATAAATCAAAGTTAGTCTAATTTGCATAATTTAAGCACGAGAAAAAAACCTGTATGATATGTGATGTATCTCATGGTACTAAACATTCATACAAAAAATTATTCAAATCAGAGCTTTCATATGGAAGTTCTGTACAAAAAACAGATTTCTGCATCGTCTGTACAAAATGGCAGCTGGCAGCCATCTTGAATTTTGGACTGCTCCCAAAAACACTCGTTCTTGTCCCACAGTCATAACAAAGGTACCCAAGAAGTTTCGTAAAGATCGGTTCATAAATACGGCCTCTAGCCCGAGCCATATCCAATTGTTGACGTACAGACAGACGGACGACGGGCCATGACAAAAGCTCAAATTTGGCTTCGCCAAAGTTGAGCTAAAAATGCTGACTCAGCACTTTTTCAAAGTCCTGGAAAAGTACCCTATGATAAAACCGATGGTAATTTTTTTTTGACCATTCCTTCCTGCTGTCCCTAAGGAAGCTTTCCCCAAAGTAAAAATTCTCAGTGCCGTGTAGTTTTGAAAATATTGGCATTTTAATTTTTTTCTATTTTTAGGGTTTTTTTTTGTAGTTCCCATGGGGCAACGGGAAAAAATGTTTTGACATAAATTAGATATTTATGACCCAATGAATAAGCCCTCATATCAAATTTGGTTCAAATCGGCCTCTCAGTTCGGAAAATAGAAATTTTGGTATAATTTGGGCTCCCACAGGAAGCCTAAATATGAACCCAGCGACTTGGCTTTAACACACTTACATCTCACCTCCCTAAGGATACTGTATACCAAATATCAAAAGATTCTGACTGGTGGATGTGAAGAAGATTTTTGAAATTTTTTTCTCATATTGAACTAAGTTATAATTCGGGCTCCCACAGGGAGCCCAAATAAGAACCCAGAGACTTGGCTTTAACAAACTTGAATCTCACCCCCTAAGGATACTGCATACCAAATGTCAAAACATCCCGACTGCTGTATCTGAAGAAGATTTTTAAAAAAATTCCTCATTTTGAACTAAGTTATAATTCAGGCTCCCACAGTGAGCCCAAATAAGAACCCAGGGACTTGGCTTGAACAAAGATGAATCCTCCCCCCCCCCCCCCCCACACCAAGGATGCTGCATACCAAATATCAAAAGATTCTGATTGGTGGATCTGAAGAAGATTTTTAAAGAATATTCCTCATACTGCACTAATTTAAACATTTGGGCTCCCACAGAGAGCCCAAACATGGACCGACAGATTTGATTTCAATAAACCTGTGAAACAATCTTCCAAAGATGTTATATGTGAAATTTGACATCTTTTGGAGCAGTGGATGGGGAGTAGAGTCTTAAATGTTTTTCCCATTACCCAGTGTTAAAAAATGCTGACTCAGCACTTTTTCAAAGTCCCGAAAAAGTACCATATGATAAAACCAATGGCAATTTTTTTTTATCATTCCATTCTGTTAATACTATGAAAGCTTCACACCAAATAAGAATTCTCAGTGCCATTTAGTTTTGAAAATATGGGCGTTTTAAATTTTTTTATTTTCAGCTCCTGCGGTTCCCATGAGGTGACGGGAAATTTTTTTTTAGCATAAATTAAGTACTTATGACCCAATAAGCCCTCACATCAAATTTGGTTCAAATCAGCCTCTTGGTTTGGAAAATAGATATTTTGGGTGGGACGAAAATCTAACTTTTATAGTAAATTTCCTTTCTTATTATACCTACCACAATTGTTTACTACAGGCTTGCACTACAGTGGAAGTCCCTAACTTGGATAAAATACTCTCTATTTTTGTCTTACCCAAGCAATTTGGGAAAGAAAAGTGGTGCAAAAGCACCAAGAAAAAATAAGCCAAAACTGGGTCAAGAGCAACCGGCGCAGACCCAGGACGGGACTCTCTCTCCCAAGTACAACTCCACGACTTCCGTTGCCAGTGCACATATACGTCTCTAAAGACTCATTCTTTTTGAATCCGTCAACGTTAGAGTTATGTGATCAGAGGGGGGGGGAGGAAGGATTCTTTACCCGTAAAGAAGATGGGAGGGCTTCCATGTAAACAACTGTGGTAGGTATAATAAGAAAGGAAATTTACTATAAAATTTAGATTTCTTATCAACCTACTCACAATTGTTTACTACAGGCTGAATAGACAATAGGCTGGAGGGAATCACATAAGCAACCCACACATAACCCCAGTGCACTGGAACCGTGAAGCAGAAGGAAGAGGTCCCGAGGCTTATCAACCATAACGTCGCAATCATTGGTAAAGGACAATAAAAGGAGACATATGGGCCTGTGTGAGGCACAGACAGAAAAGGGCAGTAACAGCGCAAGGCTGAAACTGACCTTCAAGAAGCCTAATGGCTAGGGCAGACAACAGCCTGAGCAGAAGAAAGAGGACCCAAGGCAAAAAGGTCCTCCGACTGCTCCTGCAACTGGCGCAGATAGAAGGTGGAGAAAGTAGAGGCATTTCTCCAGTAGGCTGCCTGCATAACATCCGACAACTTATAAGCCCAAGAGGTGGACAATGCCCGCACCTCGTGGGCAGAAATACGATTGGTAATACAATCGTCAGCTTCTGAACGACCGTAAGCCGTACGAATAGCAAGACAAATCCATCAAAAAATGGATTGAGGAGAGATCTTCTGTCGACCTGGAGAAAGAAAAAAACATTTCCTGCCGTTTCCTGCCTTTCCGTATGAAACGATCGAGATAAATGCAAATAGCACGGACCGGACAGAGCAAAGGGCGATTACCCTCAACAGAAGGAAGAGCCCTGATACAGATAGGAGGAGGAGTAGTATCTGGTAACTGATTCTTGGCCAGAAAAGAGCAATCAGTGGTAAAAGTAACACTGTTGGGAGAGCTCCTAAAAAAGGCCGGGTCAACCGAGAGGGCGTGAAGCTCACTAACCTGTCTGGCAGAAGCAAATGCCATCAGAAACGCCGTCTTGTATGTGAGAAAATGCATATCCACCTGGGATAGAGGTTCGAACGGCGCCCCCCCCCCTCCCCCTCCCCCAGGCAAAGCAACACCCACGAAAGATTCCATCGTAGGGTAAGCTGCAAAGTCTGAGGCCTTTTCAAAGAAAAGTGCCGAACAAGCTTGGAGAGGTAAGGATTAGTGCCGATACGACGCTTCCCCACATAAGAAAAAGTCTCTGGAAGCATGGACCTGTAACCCTTGATGGTAACAGGCTGGAGACCCCGTGAATCAAACAGATATACAAGAAACTCCGCAATCTGTAAAATCGAAGGATTGGCATAACAGAGTGATCAGCACACCATCGACAGAAGACCTTCCATTTAGCCGCATAAGCTAAACCAGTGGAGTGCCTCCTTGAAGAAGAAATGCACTCCACTTCTCGTCTCGAAAAACCTCTACGGAGGAGACAGGACCTGACAAAAAGATATGCGTGAAGGCACAATGAAGTAGTGTCGACGTGAAACCTCCTAGGGCGACCTTGACAAAGAAGGTAGCGACGTAGTGGGAGACGTGCCGGAACCGCCGCCATCAGCGAGCGGAGCTGATTGATCCACACCTGTTGAGGCGACAGGAGAGCGATCAGAATGATTCAACAACTGCAGGTTCGAATTTTGGCTAGAACCTGAGGCAGAATCGGAACCGGCGGGAAGGCGTAGCCGACTAGACTGTTCCAATCGAGTGACAGAGCGTCCACGGCAAAAGCCAGAGGATCTGGACACGGGGACATGGGGACACGAAAGTGTCCACCTGATGGTTCCAACAAGTCGCAAAGAGATCGATGTGGGGACGTCACCAGAGATCGCAAAGCGACTGGAACACTGCCATGTGGAGCATCCACTCGCTAGAAAAAACCCTGCCCTGTCGGGACAGGGAGTCGGCTAGGACATTCAGACGACCGGGAATGTGACGAACAACCACTCCGGAGTGAACATCCTGAGCGAGCAGTAGAAGATCCCGAGCCAATTTGTACATCGGAACCGAGTGCGTGCCGCCCTGGTTCCGAATGTACGCAACCACTGTCGAATTGTCAGACAGCAGAAGGACCTGGCGATTCGACAGGTGAGGGATCCACTGCTTGAAACTCAGAAGAAGAGCAAGAAGCTCCTTCTGGTTGATGTGTAGAGCTGCTTGATCCTGGTCCCACATCCCGTGTAGGGAAAGACCGAAAGGATCCAACGTCGCACCCCATCCGAGATCGGTGGCATCTGCCGTCAGAACGCGATCGGACGTGGGTAAGTCCAATGGAACACCCTGCATAATCCACTGAACATCTGTCCAGAGAAGAAGGTGAGGATAAAGAGATTCCGGAAATGGAAGCACCAGATCCAGAGAATCTACATTCGGTCTCCAATGACTGAGCAAAAAGTGTTGGAGAGGTCTGACATGCAGCCGACCTAGAAGAATGAGATCCGTCACCGAACCACAGAGACCGATCAGTCGAAGAAAACTCCGAGCGGTCGCGGACGTGGACTGGGACAGAGTCAGAGCAAAAGCTAAGAGAATCACAGCCTTGGCCTGGGGAACCGCTACCAAATTGAATTGGGTTAGGAAAGCCATCCCCAGATGACAAAACGACTGAGAAGGGACCAGATCCGACTTCTCCTCGTTGACTCTGAATCCTAGCGACGTGAGCAAGCTCAACAGAGTGGCAACATCTGACTCCAGTAAGGCAGCATTGGAATGCCTCTGGAGGATATCGTCCAGATATGCCGAAGTAGTCACCCTGGCCTGTGTGCGATGGAACGCTATCACGTGCAACATCAGTCTGGTGAAGGCCCAAAGAGCCAGGTTGAGGCCGAAAGGCATGGCCTTGAACTGGTAAACTCGCCCCAGAAAAGCGAACTGGAGATACTTCCGTGACGCCCGATGCATCAGAACGTGGAAGTAAGCATCTCGCAGGTCGATGCTGGCAGCGAAATCTCCCTGGTGAATTGAATGGCGGACCGACCTGGAAGTCTCCATGCTGAACTTAGGAGCAATGATAGACTGGTTCAGGATACTCAGATCGATAACCAGTCGGAGTCGGCCCTCCTTCTTCGGTACCAAGAACAGGCGGAAATAGAAACCCACTGACTGAATGTTCTTGACGACCTCGATCGCCCCCTTTGCCAGGAGACTGCCAGTCTCCGTGGACAAAAGTTCCTGACGTAAAACATCTGAAGGAACTATGGTTGGAAGAGGCACCCTTGACAGAGTGGGGTGCCGTCGGAAGGATATTCGCAGCCCGGACCGAACAACATCTAACACCCACGGATCGGATGTGATGGTGGCCCAATGGTCTGTGAACTCTGCTATCCTTCCTCCAACCTGGGACGAGTCGAGGTGAGGACCTTCATTTCGAGCCCCGACGAAGCCCGTGAGAGGAGAAACCACCTCCTCTACTAAATGAAGAATCATGAGACTTCCCTCGATTCTGCCGACCTTTACCCTTACCCCTTGAGTAAGAAGTAGAAGCGGCGGCAGAAGGATCAGCCTTTTGCTTCGCAGAGGAAGCAGAAGGGTACTTGTTAGGCTAGGAACGGCCCCTGCCTCCCCTAGAAGGCTGATCAAGCTGACGAAACAGAAGCTGATCTTTGGAATGATGTAGGACGTCATCCCGGACCGTCGACACGGAACCATGGAAAAGTTGAGGACCTGCCAAAGAAGCAGATCGAAGAGCAGTGCGCTGCTCCTCGGGAAGGGATCGTACTGTGTCCAGCACAGCGTCCCTTCGAACTAATTCCAGATTAGCCGTGTTACAGGCATGCGTGTGAATAAGATGCATGAGCGCCTTGGACAGCACATGCAAAGGAGCCTGTACCTCGTCAAACTTATCTGGAGGCAGATAAGCAGCTAAAGCTGAAACGTGATCTGAGAGAGAAAGCATGCCAAGCATCTCTCTAGATAAGCCCAACGTGGACTCCAGAGTCGTCATTGGAATGACGGCAGACTTGGGCTTGGAAAGCCCGAGGGAAGTGGAGTCCTGATCCAGAACCGTCAAAGTCTGGCAGACCGACAGATTGTCAGAATCGTAGGAACGATAATGCACAGGAGGCAAAAAGGTGTCAACCCTGGTGAAGAACGGAGTCTTCAGAGCCTTGGAACTCAGCTTGGAGTCCAATGCTGAAAATGCTTCAACCACCTGTACCGACTGGCACGGTCGAAGGTGCCCAGAAGCAGGTTGCTCCATAGGCTGTAGGCGCACGACCGATGATCGCGGCCTGGCTGACACTGTCGGCTGGTTAGCTGGTTTGAGATCAGGCAGAAACACAAAGTCAAGAGCTGCCCCCAAGTCCAAAGACTGCTGGCCCTCGACATCAAGCATGTCGGACTCCTCCCCAGAGTCGGAAGACACATAGCCCATTGTGGGCAAACCCGCTGACGCCTCCCATGGTGTCGGGACACCAGGGGGATCAGAAACCGGCCTGTTTCCAATCCCAGGAGGCGGCGCCATAGGAGGCACCTGGAAACCACTCACTGCCTTGCTGGAAACAACAGGAAGGCTCTGTGACAGAACCTGAGTGAGTAAGGAGAGGGCCTCCCTAAGCTCACTGCCCGAACTGGCCGGTTCGACAGGGGAGCGAACCGGCAAAGTGGCTTCACCTTTGACCCTCTTAACCAGCGAAGGGTCACGATCCTTCAAAACACCTGACGTGGGACGACGGGCGGCAGCCGAAACATCTGAAAGCAGACATGTATAGGGGTACGAGGCACCCCAAGGATCAATATAGCAAGAACTCATGAGAGTCACCATGGACCTCTGCGGGGCAGAAGGTCCAGGCTGCACAAAAGGCGTTGGTACCTCAAAACTGGTCGTGTGGCCAGAATGAGTGGACGGAAAGCCACGGAGTTCATAGTGTCTCCACTAAGAACATCCGAATCCAAAGACACAACTGTGGTGCTCAACGGCGTAGAGACCACAGTGGTGGGTTCGGCCGGCAGCCCCTTCCAACTTCGCCGAGTTGAAGTCAGGGAAGGCTGAGGCCGATATCCCACTTCTACAGTACCAGACATTCCTGCAGTCCCCTGCAGCGAAAAGCCGAGGCCGGCTGAAACTGACGACGAAGCAGAGGGACCAGCAGTAGTAGTAGATACGTCGGGAGTCGTTGAGGCTGGTGGAATAGTGGAGAGAGCACACCTGCTCGGCTCCAAAGGAGGAGTCACAACCCTAATGACAGCCTCAGATGTCGACTAGAGGGGGACCGTAGTCCTGGAACCAGGCACCTCTTCACCAGAACACTCAACGGCTCCCGCAATATCCACAACAGGAAAAGACTGCACATCCCCCACGGAGGAGGAATAACTCTCACCAGACAAGGTCGACTCGGGAGCCCCTGAACGACCGCGTTCTCCTTTCCCGCTGGAGCGGGAGGCATGGCCACGAGAATGAACGACACGGTTAACTGACGCCCAGAAAGTGGATGACCATGATCCACAGACACCACATGGCTGCTTGGCCGAACACCCATTACAGGAGGAACAAGAAGAATGTGAATAGTCCACATGCTTTGGCAGCAGACATTGCCCACAAGGAATTGTCCTGGGCATTATAGAGGTGAGAGGAGCAAAGAAGGTGAAATCAGAAAACAGAAGAACACCCCCAAAGAAGAGAGAAAGGTGACAGAAATTAAGACCCCAGACGGTCAACCGGGAACCACACAACAGGATGACTACTCTCAAAGGAGAGAAGAAAAACTGAAGAAGCAGAACCCCGCTGACACCCAACCCTAGCTAACACAATTAGAAAAATTAGCAATTTAAGCATTGACAATAATTGTGAAAAATAATTTAAGTCTGAACTGCATGGCACACGAAATTCGCACGTGACTCGAGAGAGAACATATAAAATACATTATGGACATGTAATATGTAAGAGAATATAATAAAAACTGTTCCTGAGAATACAAAGGATACTTGGATACACTATGAATCAGGAAAACATCAATCAACGAGTTGGATAAACACTGATAAGCGTGCAGAACATCTCGACACAAGGCGGATGACAAAAAGAATGAGTCTTTAGCGACGTATATGCGCACTGGCAACGGAAGTCGTGGAGTTGTACTTGAGAGAGAGCGTCCCGTACTGGGTCTGCGCCGGTTGCTCTCGACCCAGTTTTGGCTTATTTTTTCTTGGTGCTCTTGCACCACTTTTCTTTCCCAAATTGCTTGGGAAAGACAAAAATAGAGAGTATTTTATCCGAGTTAGGGACTTCCACTGTAGTGCAAGCCTGTAGTAAACAATTGTGAGTAGGTTGATAAGAAATTCTTTCCCCTCCCATAATGATGGCAAATAAAAATAAGCACACTTTTTGTGCATGGCCCTGCCGAGAGGATGGGCAACTTGATTTGAACAAAATCAAAATGCGATGTCATAACAAACAATTATCTCAAATTTCACTTAATCAGTTCAGAGGTTTTGGAGGAGAAGATGCAAACACCATGTTCACGGATGACAGATGGACAGTGGACGACAGATGGTGAGTGATCACTATAGCTCACTGAAAGTCAGGCGAGCTAAAAACCACCAAGCCCTAGTGACTTACTGGCCTAGTAGGAATACAATGCACAAAGCTATGTTTGAGATTCATGCACCTCTACATTGAGAATGAAAGTGTCAAAGACACTGTAGCTCAACTTGTTTAAGACATGTACATGTATAGTATGTGACACAGCAATGACAAACATATAGGTAATGACCTGATAACAAAGATACATGTAAAGTATTGTAATGGTCTGTACATAAATGCTGACCGTACCCTGTAACAAATATATAGGTAAAGTATTGTAAAGGTAGGGTGACAGATGCTAAACTAGAAAAGAAATCTTTGAGTCCCAGAGTGGGTTTGACTGAACCCCAAAATATTTGTTCTCATAGCACAGTGATAACAAAGGCACCCCAAAACATTTGTTCTCATCCCAAGGTGATTACAAAGGTACCCAAGAAGTTTGGTGATACAGCCTCCAGCCCTAGCCGTATTGACATGTGCACTTACAATGTACAAGTAGCACTGAATAAATCAAAGTTCATCTAATTTGCATAAATTCTGCACGAGAAAAAACCCTGTATTATATGTGATGTATTCCATGTTACTAAACATTCATACAACAGTTTATTCAAATCAGAACTTTCATACAGTAGTTCTGTACAAAAAACTGATTGCACTAATTTTGGTACAAAATGGCTGCTCTTGAATATTGGACTGCACCCCAAAACACTCGTTCTCGTCGCAAGGTGATAACAAAGGTACCCAAGAAGTTTTGTCAAGATCGGTTCATAAGTACAGCCTCTAGCCCGAGGCATGTTGGCATTTGCACTCACCAAGCTGAATGTGACATTGAATAAATCAAAGTTAGTCTACTTTGCATAATTTATGCACGAGACATAAACCCTTATTATATGTAATGTATCCTATGGTACTAAACATTCATACAAACAATTATTCAAATCAGAGCTTTCATATGGAAGTTCTGCGCAAAAATCTGATTGCACCTAATTTTGCACAAAATGGCTGCCAGTGGCCATCTTGAATTTCAGACCAAACCTCAAAACATTCGTTCTCGTCCCACGCTGATAACAAAGGTACAAAAGAAGTTTTATAAAGATCGGTTCATAAATATGGCCTTTAGCCCGAGCCGTGTTGACAGCGCACTTACAGTGCTGAAAGTAACACTGAATAAATCACAGTTGGTATAATTTGCATAATTTTTGCATGAGAAAAAAACCTGTATTGAATGTGATGTATCCCATGGTACTAAACATTCATACAAAAAATTATTCAAATCAGAGCTTTCATATGGAAGTTCTGCGCAAAAATCTGATTGCACCAAATTTTGTACAAAATGGCTCCCTGCGGCCATCTTGAATCTCATACCGAACCCCAAAACACTCGTTCTCGTCCCACAGTGATAACAAAGGTACCGAAGAAATTTCATAAAGATCAGTTAAAAAATACGGCCTGTATCCTGAGCCGTGTTGACGGCATGACAGATGATAGCAAAGGTACCCCAGAAGTTTCGTAAAGATCGGTTCATAAATAGCGCCTCTAGCCCGAGCCGTATTGGCATTTGCACTCACCGAGCTGAATGTAACATTGAATAAATCAAAGTTAGTCTAATTTGCATAATTTATGCACAAGAAAAAAAAACGTACTATATATAATGTATCCCATGGTACTAAACATTCATACAAAAAATTATTCAAATCAGAGCTTTCATATGGAAGTTCTGCACAAAAATCTGATTGCACCTAATTTTGTACAAAATGGCTGCCAGCGGCCATCTTGAATTTCAGACCGGACCCAAAAACACTCGTTCTAGTCCCACAGTGATAACAAAGGTACCGAAGAAATTTCATAAAGATCAGTTAAAAAATACGGCCTGTAGCCCGAGCCGTGTTGACGGCATGACAGATGTATAGATGGAGAGACGGACAACGGGCCATGACAATACCTCAAATTTGGCTTTGCCAAAGTTGAGCTAAAAATGCATGTTTTGGGCTCCTTACTCCATAAATTCCCCCCACCCCCAAAACAAATCTGGTGAGGAAATATTTTAAACATCGAGCCAAAAATGTGCAATTTTCTCAACTTTAATGTCTGAATATAAGAGACAAATCATATGAGGGAACCTTTGGTCACATCTTAAGAGCAAAGAGTCTGTGCACCCCCGTCCTGCTAATTCACAAAAAGATTACAATGACAGGAACCCAAAAGATAAATACCAGTTTCAGGTCACTGTATTTGAGTTGTGTGAAACCATCCCCAACACACCCTGTATTATGGTGTAAAAATATATTGAAAAAACATAATGTTGGCCTAATGTCTTTCTCTTTAAGATTCTGCAAAAATTGGAAATTCGATTCAAAATTGAATTCAAAAGTCCATATTTGATTTGATTCGAAATCGAGAATTCAAAAATTTTTTAATATACTTCGGCCATAACCATGAATGTTATACCGTATTTACTCTATGTATTGGGATAGCTAAAAATAATTATTTTCACAGGTGTCCCAACGGTTAGAAAATGGGGAAAGAACACAGCCTGGTCTTGATTTGATGCTGAATAAAGTTGTGTGTGATTCGTTTTCCATCACTATCTACGAAAATCACCGTCCAATTTTTTTTAATTTTTTATATTTTCATGTTTTGCTTCCAAAACATAGCTTATGATTCCTCATTGGCACGAGCGCATTGCGCTCGTTCCAATGAGGGATCATAAGCTATGTTTTGGAAGCAAAAAATGAAAATTTTTAGTTACTCAAGAATTTTTTTTATGAGTGTCGTCGACTACTAGCGACGGGCCAACTGGAAACAAATCTCCTGAATGTCCCAAACTTTGGAGCATAAAAAAAATATAGTTTTCTGGAAAAAATGAGTGTCCCAAATCATAGAGTGTCCCAATACATAGAGTAAATACGGTAGATCATATTCAAACACAGTTATTCCATTCCTAAGTTCCCTTCTCCAACAAAAGTGATGAGCAAATAAAATGAAAGCACCATGAGATAAAACTGTTGAATATTGATCATCGATGGTTTGAACAATTGGTCAGTGTATAAGAGTTCTGCTTTGATGATTAAGTAGCGCAACCACTAAACTCCCAAATGCAACATGTGTTGGTCATTTTGACAGGAATACACACACTGTTGTAGAGCAGTCCATGCCGACGACAGTGTGTTTCTTTGATACATGATTATATAATCATTATCAAAGACTCAGGTAACAGTGTTTTTAGCAATGCAGCTACAACTATACAACAAAAGTGACCATTTATGAATATGTATAAGTTCTGAACTCTGAAAAGTCATTCAGCTGTTCAACTTCAGTAAGTGATTTGTTCCACAACATGATCACATTATTTTATATTGAATATTGTTCTGTTCAATCACAGTTACTGGATACATTGCCAAAAGCAACGGTTTTCAAAAAGAATACCCGCCCCCCCCCCCCCCCCCACCCTGATTATTAAATAAACAAAAGTAGAGCAGACTTTAATTTACAAGCGGATTGACTCCATTTGGCATTAAATTATCATTTTGACTTTTTAAACTATTGTGTCAGTTTATCTCAAACAGAGTGCAAAGTTTTAAAAGTAATACAGTAGAACCTATCTTGAGAGACCACCCCTTTTGCCAAGCAAAAGTGGTCTCTCAAGACAGGTAGTCTCTCATTACAGGTTTAATATTTTTGCTAGTCAGTGAATGACCAACCAGAGAATATTTGTTGCAGAAATGGAGAAGAACTGATTTTTCAAATTTTTTTTTAATATTGTTTTATTTTAATTCAGTTATAATACAAGGTCAAAGGCATTGTTTAATAAATTGAAGATAAAAGTACATAAACTAAAAAACTTCACTGTTGACAGATGTCCTGGTTACATTTTTGAACTGTTGATTTCTGTGCACACTGCACTGATCTTAACTGGCAAAGTTACAACAATGAGGGTACCGGAACAAAAGCCATTTTTTTCCTTGCTCATGTTTCCTCTTCAGTCAAACACAAATATTTTGTTTGTATAAATCTGATTTGTTACAAATTATTGGAGAGTGCCAACAGGCACTCTCCAATAATTTTTAATAAAACAAATTTTGAATAACAAATTCAGACCACCCAAAAAAATCTAACCCTCAACCTGTTTCTTGATTTTAATACTCTGAAATTGCCAAAAATTGATTTTCCGGTCTCTCAAAACAGGTGAAAAACTGAGTTTTTGCCACAGTTTTGTGGTCTCTCAAGACAGGTGGTCTCTCATGACAGGTCCATTACAGAGTGAAACCAATCGGTACATGGCCACAGTGGTCTCTCAAGACAGGTGGTCTCTCACGACAGTGGTCTCTCAAGACAAGTTTTACTGTATGAACTATTCAGCGTAAACTTCTCTTATAACAGTGAACAAATTTTTTATGAGTGGTGAAATTTTAGGGATGGTCTTTGTTGCTTTCTCTAGTGAATCCACTCACCAGATTCGTTGGCAATATTTTTCCATTCGAGAAGTAAGAAAAGTTTTTGACTGAAAATCTGTTTTATTTGCCCTCTAGTTTTAGGGGAGGATTGTTCTTGAAACTTTGTACATAGTGCAGATCGTTTTTATCACTATTGGTTATTCGTTACTCAGCATAAATTATAATTGTTTAGCTGGATAGGTCTGACAGGGAGGTGATTTCTGCTACTTGTCATGCTCCAGTTAATGAATCTGCCGATGATTACTCATGTGTTCTGTTGAACTCACTTTTGTAGTATGTGCTTTAGCGAATATCCATTTCTGACCACACGATTTGTTTCTAGACGTGTTAAGGTATGATTGTTGTCATTTCCCAACAGTTTTGTAAATAGCTTACCATTATGACACAGACTTCTTGTAAATAATCTATTGTTTGTAGATAATTTGTATGTCCACCCATTTGGACATCAAGACCCCATTTGTTTAATTTGTACATAGGCATCTGTTGGGTTAAGGCATAGTTCTAACATATTATCTCCCTTGATACGCTCACTGACGGGCAATCCCCCATTGTTGTCATTCAGTAATGTAGCTTCAATGTGACAAGACGTCTAATGTTAATCTCATCTTGGAATGTACTGTCATTGCTATTACTGAATCAGTGGTTTTATGTAGTTTTACCCAATTTTACCATAATGTGGCCCCTTTCAATATGTAAATCTTGTGACTATGAAGTCAAGTTAGAATTAACACTGTATGACATTCAGCTTATGGGTCCTGTTGACCATTCTTTTCTTTGAAGTTTATGAACTAAAATATTTCACCCGAAATGTACCCAATTGAAATGCCTGAAGGCCAACTTGTCAGACCGACAGGGACAAAATGCCCTTCTCCTTTTCCCAGAGAGTAGACCACTCTCATTCATTTTTGAACTTGTTTGTCCAACTATTGAACCTACTGAGAATGAATCTTTTTCTTTTAAAAAATAACAAATTATGTGCAATAGAGCCTACATTGAACATCTCTTAGCAAAATAACCGTCCTAATTAAATATTAATTTGTTAATACCCTGCTCCTTTCTCCCCTGGTTCCACTGTACTTGTCAGTTTTATATTTCAAGTACCTTTTTAAACTGACAACGTCTCAATTTTTTATCCGTCTTGCGCTGTGACATTACAATATAGCGTGTTGTCACTTTATCAACAAGAGCTACTTCTGAAGGCAATTGCTGGGCTGGTGAAGCATAAATGAATAAAAAACAAAGTAAGGACTGTAATTCTGTTGAAAAAATTCAGGCAACTTTTCTATAACGTGCAGGAGTGGGTTGTCATGAGGGTCTATTATACCAAATATCATTGAAACTCCATCCTCTCACTGCAAAGATACTGCTGTGGGTGGATGGATGCACAAACAGGCACATGTAATCCAGTATGCCCCCATTCTCTTTGAGTGTGGGGATATAATTAACAATTCTCTTCATTTTCCCCTCTATTTGGATAGAGTGATGTTATCTGCCAATTGTTTATAAAGGTGTACTAGAGTTCATACATATTATCAGAAAAAATGATTGGAAAAATTGAAGAGGTCAATGCCTTGACAACTACATTCAGAACATGGAGTGCTTAATTTCAGGTAAACTGATAGTCTACCAGACTGGTTGGTAAATGGCCTTTATACCTCTGCTACACCACACTCACATTCTTTTGAGATTCACCCATTGTGAATCTCCCCTCAAATTCCACCTCAAAGCGATCAGAACATCCACCATGCTTCACCACAGCATCCACAATGCCACCAACTGCTGAGGGCTGGTCAAAAGCCAATGAAACAAATCCAGAGAGAAGTGAGAGAGCCAAGGGCCCAAGCCCCGGACCGTCGACCTCTAGCACACAAAGCGACCGATTTACCACAAGACTACGAGATCTGGACCAACAAGCCTGGTAGGTAAATGGCCTTTATATCTCAACCGCTGCACATTTTATGTCTTTTCAATTATATTATGAAACTTCAACTTCTGAAGGCAAGGAGATTTTTATACATTTTTGCTACACTTAAACTGTCTACATCTTGTGACTTTGCAGTTGTTTCTAGGCAAATCTTGGCTGCCTGTACAGGCAGCCAAGATTTGCCTTGAAACAACTGCCAAAGCACCTTGAAAGTAACTTGAATGTTTACCCTAAGACTATATAGTGGACATCTGCTTTGTTGTAGAAAAATATTATTAAACCCTTACCTAACACGAAAAACAGACAACTCTTGCAAACAACATTCTCGAATAACTAACTTTTTTTCATTTTTTGCGACCAAAAATACCTTATGACCATGCACTGGATTGACCAGAACGAACTCAATGAGCCTGTTCCAATGAGTGATCATAAGCTATGTTTTTGATACAAAAAATTTAAAAAATAATGAAAATTGAATGGTAATTTTTGTGAATAACACTGGTCGGTTTTGACCATTATGTTGGGTAAAGGGTTAAACCTTTACCCAATGCAGACGATATCAAAATTTATTATTTTAAATATAATTTTTTCAAATTTTTCAAAAAATTTCAACAAAACCATATCACATGATATGGTTTTGTTGAAATTTTTTGAAAAATAATATTTTTTCAACTGCTGAATTTGCATATTACGCGGGCGGATGCGGCCGATTTGTTGGATAAAGGGTTAAAGTCTGAATTAGGCCAAGGTTACCGGTTAAACGTCAAGCTACTTGTGTGCAATGAAGAATAAAAAGGAAATTTCACACTTCAGAATTAATATTCTGAAATTCCATGATTTTTAACTTGATTTTCATTAACTTGGTAAAATAACTCCACATTTCTCCAGGTACCCCTGGACTTGATCTTACAAATGAAAAGTCCATGGTTTTCCAGCTTTTCCACGACCCATGTAATGACACTTTCAATAGCTAAAGTCATATCTTGTTGAACAGTTTCACATGTGGAGGAGAGCAGAGTTCCCTAGAGAGAACAACCGGGCAATTGCAGTAACTGTAAGGCTTGCCAACCTGCTATCCTAGCACAAGCAGGTTGAGCACTGTTTAAGGCAAGGGTACCATTGACATGTTGTATGTTAATACACAATGCCACCATGATCACACTTGGGTAGTCAGGATTAAGTGTCTTGCTCAAAGGCAAACTGCAGATGAGGACTGTCAGGCTTGAACTGTCACCTTCTGATCACAAGTACAATGCACCAGCCAATGAGCCATGGCACTCCCATTTTACACCAATCAGACTTTATTGGTAATAAATCACTATGAACACAGTTTGGAAAAATGACGAGAATGACTGTATGTTGCTGCGTGGAATAAAAAAAACAAGAGGCCCCATGGGACCTGAAGTGCTCATCTTGAACAGAACACAATATAAACAGAGTCCAAGAATGAGTCTACATTAAGCAATCCATCTCCATAGGATACACTGTCAATCTTTGAGCCCTACAGCAGCTGGAGTGACAAAAATAATGTGGGCATCATGCCTTTTCTTCAGTTAATCATAATGTAAAATGTAGAGCTCCCCTATGAAGCCCCTCGATACAACCTATGTGGATTAATCTTAGTTACACACCTCTAGAGGGTACTAAAATAACTGAATAAAAAATTTCTAATTCTTCAGCTATATGGCCAATTCCGGCCCCTATTGGGAGCCCAAATATTAACCCAGGCTCTCAATTTGAACAAAGTTGAACCTGACTTCCCTAGAGATGTTGTGTACCAAATATGAAAGCATTCTCACTGTTGGATCTGAAGAAGAGAAATTTTAAAGAAATTTCTTCATATTGCACCAAGTTAAAATTTGGGCTACCATAGGGAGCCCAAATATTAACCTACAAATCTGATTTGAACAAACTTGAATCTGACTCCCCTAGAGATGTTGAATACCAAATATGAAAGCATTCTGTCTAGTGGATCTGAAGAAGAAGAGTTTTGAAGAAATTCCCTCATATTGTACTAAGTTAAATTTCAAGTTCCCATATGGAGCCCAAATATTAACCCAGGCACTCGAATTGAACAAACTTGAATCTGACGCCCCTAGAGATATTGTATACCAAATATGAAAACATTCCGACTGGTGGATCAGAAGATTTTTAAAGAAATTTCTTCATGTTGCACTAAGTTAAAATTTGGGCTACCATTGCGAGCCCAAATATACACCTAGGGATCCGATTTGAACACACTTGAAACTGACCCCCCTAGAGATGCTGCATACCACATATGAAAGCATTCTGACTGGTGGATCTGAAGAAGAAAATTTTAAAAAATTATCCCCCATATTGAACTAAGTTAAAATTTGGGCTTACGTATGAAGCCCAAATATTAACCTAGCGACTTGGTTTGAACAATCTTGAATCAGACCCTCATAACAATGATGTACACTAAACATTAAAAGATTCTGATTGGTGGTTCTGAAGAAGAAGATTTTTAAAGAATATTCTCCATATTACCCCAAGTTCAAAATTCGGGCTGCTTTATTGAGCCCAAATATAAACCAATGGGCTTTATTTTAACAAACTTGTATCTGACCCCCCTATGAATGCTGTATACCGAAAATCAAAAGATTTTGATGATTGGTTCTGGAGAACAGATTTTTTTAAACTTTTGCAAATATGCTGACTCAGAATTTTCTCGATGCCCTCTACAGAACACCCTAACAAACCAATGGCAATCTTTTTTTATCATTCAGTCCTACTGGTCCTAAGGATGCTTCATATCAAATAACAGCTCTCTGTTCTGTGTGGTTTGTGAAATATGGACGTTTAAAAATATTTAGATTTTCAGCTCCTAGGGATCCCATGTGGATGTAGGATTCTTTTTTTTTTTGCACGTGTCAAGTACTTATGACCCAATAATACCACATATCAAATTTGGTTCAAATCGAACCACCGGCTCAGAAAATAGAAATTTTGGGCGGGGACAAAAATCTTACCCCTACCATTAACTTCGTTTGAACAAACTTGATTCTACACCTCAAAAGGAAGCTCCGTAACAAATATCAAGTCATTGTACCCACTGGTTCATAAGAAGAAGATTTTAAAAATATTTTGGAGCATTTTTTCCCACCCCTTCCTTATGGGGCTGGGCATGTTGAGTTGAACAAAACTGCAATGCCCCTTTGGGGCCATCAGTCACACAAACTTTCACTAGAATTGGCCCAGTGGTTTTGGAGGAGAAGACCAAAACATGGTGTTGATTTGATGGACTAAAAATTTGCCGATCACGATTTAAGACATAACTGATGATAATCTGAGAAATAAAAACAATTTATATTGGCCTTCATAATATACTCTTCTCAATGTTGATATAAAGGCTGAAACAATCTGGACAATATGCAAGGAATGTGATAAAATCCCCCCTCTCATGTCAGCATCTGTAGGATGTGCCGCCATGAGAGGGATTATTTGAGTGTAAGCCTGAAGGCTTAGAGGGTATTACAAATGTGATTTTGCTTTGCTCGTGCAAAACAACCGTCTCGTTTCAAAGAGTGAAAATTGCATACCTGAGGCTATATAATCCCCTGTCGGTCTAATAGAATTGAATTCAAAATTCTCGTACTAGTTAATAAATGCATTCACGGCCTGTCCCCAGAGTACTTGAGAACGCTTGTCATTCGCTACTCTCCCACACATCCCCTACGGTCTGCAGATAATCTGAATCTGAGTCTGGTTGTACCATTCACAAAATCTGAGCTAGCCAGGACACGGGCCTTTGCAATTACTGGGCCCAGACTGTGGAATACATTGCCACTGCATATCAGAACTCTAACAAGTATAGAAAATTTCAAAAAACAATTAAAAACTCATTTATTCAACAAAGCTTTTTTTTCTTTCCGGAATACATAAATTGAAATTGAATTGATTTTTTTTGTTGTAAAGCGCTTTAGAGCACCTTTGGTGGTTTTACGCTATATAAAATTGATTATTATTATTATTATTAATATTGTCATCTTTCAAAGAAAGACAAGTAATGCTCATTGACAATATATCTCCCGAAGTGAGAAAAGAACAGGGTAGGGAAATTTAGGAGGAATAATACCCTCTAAGCCTTCAGGCTTATACTCAAATAATCCCTCTCATGGCGGCACATCCTACATGCTGGCATGAGAGGGAGGATTATTTTCCGTTCCACCTGAAGGCTTATTCAGGTATTACAAATGCGGATTCAAAGACGGTCAATGAAGATTACTTGTCGCCCTCAAACGGTACAACTAACATATTAAAGTAAAAAGTTTTAGAAACTTGGCCGGGTTGTGGACAGCCGGAATGTACAAGTAGCAATGGTATGAAACAATTCTAAACCTACGCTAGAAGGTCCTTCTGCCTAAGAAATAGTATCGCGAATGGACACTGGGAAGGTTAGAGGTGAGATATCTACAGAGCACCCCAGGAGCAATGAATATGGAATGAGAAGAAATAATAACACATAATATAACAGTTCTGAGAGTTTAATGAGGTCCAGACCATACAGGAAGGAGTTAGAACCGTGAAATGTAGTGCTTCATTCTGTGGTCTTTAAACACATTATTTCAATCTGGTGGCATGAAAGTTCTCTGACATTCCTTCATTGCTGACGAAACCTCACATGTTCTGTAATAAAATTCATAAAAAGTATTAGCTGACTGCCAATTTGCCATTTTGAGAATGTTCTGAAGGGAGATACCTTTATTGTGAAGAAAAGAGGTAGAAGCACTGCGGACTGAATGTGCTTTGAAGAGATTGGTATCTATCCCAGACTTATGTAAAATCTCCTTAAGCCATCTTGAAATAGTAGCGTTAGAAACCTCCCGTTTTGTTTTAAAAGAAATAATTAAATTATCAGATTTCCGGATTTGTGCAGTCCTCCTGAGATATTCCTCTAAAAATGTAAGGACACAGTTTTTGCACTTTTTAAACCTGAAAAGTTCAATAGTATGAGAGAATTTACCCCTTCTAGAAGTTTTTTGAGGCTGATGCATGACCAGTATAGCTTTGTCCTTTTGAATAGTCCTAAAATTCAAACTCAGAGATGCCAAAGTATGACACCTTTGGGAAGATAATAATGCAATTAAAACAGTATGTTTCTAAGTGAGTGTTTCAAGTGAAAGACTATCTGGTGGATATAAGGTGGCCAGATATTTTAGAACCTTGTGTACATCCCACGTTACAGGATAACGTGGGGTGGGAGGATTTTGGTTGTAAAGACCTTTCATAAACCGAGAGAGAAGCGGAGTATGCATAAAGTCTGAGATACCCAATGACAACATAGTCTGAACCAGCAAAGATTTGTGGATATTAATGATGCTGTAAGATTTTTTCTTTTTGGCCAAGTGTGTCAGATAATTAATCACCAGAATTTCAGTTGCTTGAAAGGAATTATAAGATTGTTTATCACACCACAAACACCAGGACTTCCATGCACACTGATACTGCTTGTTTGTGTAGTGTCTCCAAGAGTCATTGATGATTTTTGAAGCCCGTTTTGAAATGCCTGAAGCTTTGTGGTTTCGCCTGATACATGACAGGCGATTAAATTTAGCTTGGGAAGAAGAGGATGACTGTTGTTGGTGACACTGCAAGTGAGTAGAGTGTCCATGAGAGGAAGCCGAATTGGTCTGTCTATTAAGGACCTCGGAAGAAGCAGAAACCAGGTCTGACTGGGCAAGAACGGTGTTATAAGTATGGCTTCGTTTACCTGGTCCTCGGCTATCTTTGTCAGTACTCTGTTCATGAGTTCATGAGGCTGAAAGGAGGAAAAATGTGAGGTGAGTATTGAGACCAATGTAAGGAAAAAGCATCAGTAGCACAAGAGTTACCATCTGGCCCCCAAGAACAGTATTTATTGACCTGAAAATTCTGAGAAGAGGCAAACAGATCAATGTCGGGTGAAAACATATTTTGACATAATTTCAAGAAAACATTTCTATTCAACCTCCACTCAGAATTGACAATATGCCCTCTGGAAAGGGAATCAGCAACGATGTTGCAGGTGCCAGGGACGTATACAGCTTGAAGATCAGTATGGCGCTTGAAACACCATTTCCAAATGACTTTAGCCTCCTTGAATAGAGGGGTAACTCGCCTCCCCCCCCCATATGATTAATGTATCGCACCGCCGTGGTATTGTCTGACTGAATGCATATTGTACAATTGTTCAATTTTTGAGCCAAGAGAAAAAGTCTCTTTTTGATTGCCAGTAGCTCAAGATGATTAATGTGTACCTCACTTTCCTCCCAGGTCCAGGTACCATTGACAGTGTTATCACCCTGTACTGAACCCCAGCAAATGTAGGAGGCATCTGTTTCAATATAAATAGAAGGAGTCGCCTCTCGGATAAGACGTCCATTATTTCCTCGAAGGTTAACAGTCCACCAATGTATGTTTGAGCAGGCTTTGTCTGAAAGAATGAATTTGGCATCAAAGGATCCCTTCCTTCGAAGAGCCAACATTTTGTCCTTTTCTAAGGATCGATAATAAAGAGGTCCCATCTTCACTGCGAGAAAGGAAGAAACATACAATCCACACAGTCTCGCCAGGTCTCGAATGCGAATGCATCTTTTGAATAAGAGACTAGAGGACAACAGAATTATCTTCCCAACTTTTTCTTTGGGGAGACTGATTTTAAACGTCTTGGAATTAAGCGTGAAGCCTAAATATTGAATTTCCTGTGTTGGAAGAAGGACTGATTTAGCCTGATTAACAGTAAACCCTAGCTCGGATAATAGGGAACACAGATTAGACACCTGTTCTCTGCAAATTGTCAAGGAAGGATTCAAAAGTAATGAATCATCAATAAAACTGGTACAATGACAGCCTTGCTGCCAGCAAAAAGAAAAAACAGTTTAAGAAGTTTAGTAAAATCCTGTGGAGCGGACGCCAATCCGAAAGCTAAACACTGAAACTCAAACAACTTCCCTCGCCAAGAAAACCTGAGATATTTCCAGTGTGAACGATGAATGGTAATGCTAAAATAAGTATCCTGCAGATCAACTGATGTAAAATAATCCCCAGGTTGAATTAATTTTAAGACTGAATCAATGTGTTCCATTTTGAAATGCTGGTACTCAATAAGTTCTCTTGGCGGAGAAACTTGTTGGGGTTGCCTCACAAATTTCAAGCAAAGACCTGATACTGAGTTCAAGACCCATTTATTGGAAGTAATAAGCCGCCACTTATCAATGCAATGCTTAGGTCGGCCAGCAACAAAGTTAAGACCTACAGACATACTCATCTTTACTGACGAGGCATTCTTCTCTGGTGCCGTCTTCCGTAACCCCATTGACCCTGTGGTCGTCTGAAATTTCCTGGAGGTTGATAGTTCTGGGCTCTGCCTAGTCCCAAAAAAGGATCGACTGTCCTAACAGCGAGCTCAAAGCGAAAATATGACAATATTAGACCGACAGGGGATAATATAGCCTCAGGTATGCAATTTTCACTCTTTGAAACGAGACAGTCGATTTGCACAAGCAAAGCAAAATCGCATTTGTAATACCTGAATAAGCCTTCAGGTGGAACGAAAAATAATTATGTTTGCAGTTTCAAGAGTGTGATGGTTGTCATTTAAGCCTTGCTGTAAAACAAAGTCAAAAATTGATGAGACTGAGATCAATGTGAAGAGTGCAACATGGTTGAATATAATTTCGAGGTAGTGATTCACTGCATCAATATTTACAATTAGTGATTTCATGTTTCACTTTTGCAGGACAGAAAATTCATGCAAGAATCAGAATTGATTCTCACAAATGATTCTTGGAAAGAAAATAATGAGAATTAACTTTGATTCTCTCATTATATTGATTCATGTCACAGATTCTGAATGTGTACTTAGAGGTCTGAAGAGTTCTCACTTATTTTTTGCTCTCTCTTAATAAGGTAAAACTTGGACTTTTGGCATTTAGTGAAATCTAGGCAAGGCCTATAGAGGTAGCCAAGACTTCAATAGAAACCAAGGTACAGTAACTTGCATCAACAGACGACCAAAAGCATGTATGTTGGAATGTGTGTTCTTCAAGCACATGTAAGAGAAGAAACTGGGAGAGCGGTAGCTCAGTGGTAGACTGTAGGACTTCTATGCTTGAGGTCCCGAGTTTGATCCCCATCCAGGATGACCCACATTGTCTCATTGGGCAAGGCACTTTATCCCGGTTGACTACATGGGGGCACGATGATGCCGTGTGCTAAGGCATACCGCACGGCGATGGGGCACATGTCTTCAACTGCTGTAACCCTGCTTGAGCAGAGCTTGAACAGAGTTAGAATGTTGAGGAGCTGACAGTTGCACGTCGATGCTTGGCGGTTCTCTGCGGGTACTCCATCTCCCTCCACCCATAAAACTGTCATGGGCATGATTAGCCATTTTTCATAAGTATGTGACCTTAAACACTAATAAATAAATAAGAACAGAAACTCAACAATATGGGAACTTATAGTGTTGAATTGATTAGTTGACTAATAGCTGATATTGCCCAAGAAGCCCAATGTAGATTCTTGATTTCTGCGATGACTCGTCAGAACATGTAGTATTTCCTGTAAAAACATCACAACATAACAAAATTCTGATGTAAGGTCTACTGAGCAAAAGTTAAAACTAGATTGAGTTATTTGTGTGCAAAGCACACAATGGTGTATTCCCGCATTTCCTTAGCAACACCTCAGCATAGTTTTAACATTTTGAATTAAATACCCAAGGAGCCTTTCGATGAAAACTGATTTTCTAATGATAAAAGTGGTTCTACTGGAACCACATGGGGCCAAATCAACATTCCAAAACCTTCATAAACATCTAGTGATGCTACCTGAACACCTTAGCATAGTTTAAAAGTTTCAAATTAAATACCCTAGGAGCCTTTCGATGAAAACAGATTTTCTAACGATAAAAGTGGTTCCACTGGAACCACTTGGGGCAAAATCAAAATTCCGAAACCTTCATGTACATCTAAAAATGTTACCTGAACACATTAGCATAGTTTAAAGATTCGAATTAAATACCCTAGGAGCCTTTCGATGAAAACAGATTTTCTAACGATAAAAGTGGTTCCACTGGAACAACCTGGGGCCAAATCAAAATTCCGAAACCTTCATGCACATCTAGAGATGCAAATTGAACATCTTAGCATAGTTTAAATGTTTCAAAATTCAAATTAAATACCCCAGGAGCCTTTTGATGAAAACTGATTTTCTAACAATATAATGGTTCCACTGGAACCACCTGGGGGAGGGGGGGGGGAGGGATCAAAATTCCGAAACCTTCATGCACGTCTAGAGATGCTACCTGAACACTTTAGCATAGTTCAAAAGTTTCGAATCAAATACCCTAGGAGCCTTTCAAGGAAAACTGAATTTCTAACGAGAAAAGTGCTTCCACTGGAACCACCTGGAGCCAAATAAAATTTCCGAAAGCTTCATGCACATCTGGAGATGCTACCTGAACACATTAGCATAGTTTATACATTTCGAATTAAATACCCTAGGAGCCTTTCGATGATTTCCTAACGATAAAAGTGTTTCCACTGGAACCACCTGGGGCCAAGTCAAAATTCCGAAACCTTTATGCACATCTAGAGATGTTACCTAAACACATTAGCATAGTTTAAAAGTTTCATATTAAATACCCTAGGAGCCTTTCGAAGAAAACTGATTTTCCAACGATAAAAGTGGTTCCACTGGGGCCAAATCAAAATTCTGAAACCTTCATGCACATCTAGAGATGTTACCTGAACACATTAGCATAGTTTAAGCGCTTCGAATTAAATACCCTAGAAGCCTTTTCGATGAAAACAGATTTTCTAACGATACAAGCAAATTCAGTGAATTCATGTCTCCCGCTGGGCAGCAGTTTCAAGGGAATTAATGTATCCAGTGGAATATAGTTGAGTTGCAAGTGGAAGTTATTTAGAAGAGACAGAACAGACAGTGCTTCAGACAGTGGTTGTCAGATTTATTTTCACGTAGGTCACTGTCAAAGCAAGTGAAGTGATGTGGAGTATATTTGTGAGAATCACTAAAAATTAAGACTGTATGATAAAACATATTACATTAAACTGATGTGAAAAGTAATCTATATATGAAATTTCATTGAAATCGGTTGACTCTAAGGAAAGTTAGAGTCTGGAAACCATCAGCCAATCAAATTTAAGCAACCTAATTAAATATGCATGGAAAATGCCCATGTTTGAACTTGGAGCCACAATTGATGAAAGTTATCTACTACCCAAATTTCATCGAAATCGACTGACTGTAAGGAAAGTTAGAGTCTGGAAACGAAAAACACGGAAGGTGTGCATTTACTGTGTATTAGTAGTAGCACTGAATAAATCAAAGTTTCCCTAATTTGGATAATTTTTGCATGAGAACAAAACACGTATTATATGTGATGTACTGCATGTTACTAAACATTCATACAAAAATTTATTCAAATCCATACATTCATATAGAAGTACTGTACAAAAAACTGATAACACCCAATTTTGGAACAAAATGGCCACTGGCGGCCATCTTGAATTTTGGACCAAACCCCAAAACACATATTCTGGTCTCACAATTATAACAAAGATACCCAAGAAGTTTCGTGAAGATCGATTCATAAATACGGCTTTTAGTCCGAGGTGCGTTGATGCACGGGGCAGACGGACGGGCAGCCAGACAGATTTACGGTACAAAATTTCCCACCTTCGAACTTGACCTAGGTATTGATAAAAGTAATCCATATATGAAATTTCATCAAAATCAGTTGATTTTAAGGAAAGTTAGAGTCTGGAAACTGTCAGCCAATCAAATTTCAGCAATCTAATTAAATATGCGCGGAAAATGCCCATATTCGAACCTGGACCCGCAATTGATGAAAGTGATCTACTACCCAAATTTCATCAAAATCGATTGACTGTAAGGAAAGTTAGAGTCTGGAAATGAAAAACACGGAAGGTGTGCACTTTCTGTGTATTAGTAGTAGTAGCACTGAATATATCAAAGTTTCCCTAATTTGCATAATTTTTGCACGAGAACAAAACCGTATTATATGTGATGTATTGCATGTTACTAAACATTCAAACAAAAATTTATTCAAATCTGAACTTTCATATAGAAGTTCTGTACAAAAAACTGATTACACCCAATTTTAGAACAAAATGGCCACTGGCGGCCATCTTGAATTCTGGACCAAACCCCAAAACACATATTCTGGTCTCACAATGATAACAAAGATACCCAAGAAGTTTCGTGCAGATCGGTTCATAAATACGGCTTTTAGTCCAAGGTGCGTTGACACGCGGGGCAGACTGACAGGCAGACGGACAGATTTTTGGAATAAAATTTCCCACATTCAAACTTGACCTAGGTATTGATAAAATTAATCCATATATGAAATTTCATCGAAATCGGTTGATTTTAAGGAAAGTTAGAGTCTGGAAACCGTCAGCCAATCAAATTTCAGCAACCTAATTAAATATGTGCAGAAAATGCCCATATTCGAACTTAGATCCATAATTGATGAAAGTGATCTACTATACAAATTTCCTCGAAATCCGGTCACTGTAAGAAAAGTTAGAGTCTGGAAAGGAAAAACATGGAAGGACAGAAGGATGGAAGGACGGAAGGATGGAAGGACACCACAAATTTAATATCTCCCATTTTTTTTCAAAAAGCGGGAGATAAAAAGTGGCTCCACTGGAACCACCTGGGGCCAAATCAAAATTGCGAAACCTTCATGCACATCTAGAGATTTTACCTGAACACATTAGCATAGTTTAAACGTTTCGAATTAAATACCCTAGGAGCCTTTCGATGAAAACTGATTTTCTAACGATAAAAGTGGTTCCACTGGAACCACCTGGGGACAAATCAAAATTTCAAAACCTTCATGCACATCTAGAGATGTTACCTGAACACATTAGTATAGTTTAAGCATTTCGAATTAAATACCCTAGGAGCCATTCAATGAAAAAGAAAAAATGTAAAGTAATTTATATATTTTTTATACTTACCATGGCCCAGACTAGCTGGTGCTAACTCAAAAATATTTAGGGCCAAACACAAATTTTGACCCCCAATCCCCCAAATTTGCATGCAAAACCGAAAATTAGAAGTCCTATCTGGCCCTCCATACATTTACCCTCCGTGCATGCATAGACGCCAGGAAATCACCGAATCTGGTGCCAACATCATTCTTTGTAAAAACTAAAAAGATTATAATATAATAATTCAGCAGGGAAGTATGAGTGCCCAGTACTGCGGCTACTGCCAACTCATGGGAGGGCCATTCCCGTCTGGGCCATTGGTAAGTATAAAAAATATATAAATTACTTTAAATTTTTTCATATTTTTATACTGTATACCAAGAGCCCAGACTAGCTGAATCGTAAAAAGGTGGAGGGCCTAGAACTTCTGAAATAGTAGATTAAAATAGATCAAATCCTTCAATCCATGATGAAGAAAATTAGAATAATTAGAATTTACATGTATGTCTCTTTATACCATAATAGAAGAGACATATCCTAATATGGATCCCAATTATGTAAATCCTAAATCCGAGCATGAAATCATGCTAATTAGGATATAACAAATAAACATTTTTTAAGGCTAGTTTGGACTAAGCCCTAAAAATTAGAATGGCATATTGAGAATGAGAGAAAATTGCCCATAAACCTATGCCAAACAATAACACTACAGCTGATCGCTGAAAATAATACGGACAAAACAGCTTCCTTCATAGTTACATATCCAATAAGCCAGAGAAGTGGACAAAATGATCCCCCCGCCCTTTTATGAACATATCTTCAAAAGAAAGAGGGGGGAGCTCTGGAATCAATTAAGCGGTACCCAGAAACGATATAAATAAATATCGATCAGGCACTCAAAAATTAATTCATGAATAATAAATGGTGCTTAACGCCACTTCACACGCCAAGGCTGATTTTGGTAAATAACATTATCCACTACAAAATATGCACTGCAGACGGCGTATACAGGTACGACGAAATCAGTGAAATAATAATATAACATACAAAAGTGAGATACAATGAACAATCTCTGCAGAGAAAACATGCTTCAAAGATCATTCACAGGAGGCCTCTGGACAATTAAATCCGGTAAGAACACTCTCCAACCTGTACTATTTGGTATCTACAACTATAAACACGTGAGTATATACGATTTGAGAACTGACAAAATAGAGACCAGGATCTAGAAATGGGGGTAGGTATGATTAACCGGCTCCAACACAGACTGCTCCGAAATATATAATAATTTCAAGGTCCATCAATGCAGTAGTGTAATAACATATTGCGCGAGTGCATTAAAGTCCAGCCTGTAATCATCTAAAAACCACTCAATGGTTATGCAGTCACCTATGAACTCAAATAGCAGCAATTATGATGATTAAATAAGTGCTTGTATATTAGAAATCAGAAAATAAACACTGGAAACTAATGCAACAGAACTGCATATATGCCTATGATAGCGCCATGCAACACAACCCAAACGCATAGCCTGTATGTATTAAGATATATATACGCGACAGTATGTGAGTGTGGGGGAGGGAGGGGGAATTCGAATTCATGATCGAAACCTCCTCACCCACATTACTTAATCATTGCTGGTCCAAACAGCAATAATATAGTAACCACAAAGCTCCCTCACGTCTGACATACTCCGTCATGCCACTGAGAGCGGAGAATGACGTGAAGAACAAAACTTCCCTTGAAGAAGAAAATCCTCTCGTGGGGGAAGCTTCTGGCGGTATATGGACGATTCGGACCATGTACGATTCGGACCAGATTTTTTTTGGACGATTCGGACCAGATTTCTGGACGATTCGGACCAGATTTCTGGACGATTCGGGCCGATTAACTATGTGTTGAATACCCAGGTTCTGGCATTATTTTTTGGAAAGCACTCTGTATGAGATCTTTCCAAAAAATAATGCCAGAAAGTGGTGTTAACGGTGTTAACAATGTAGGAAAGCTGAACACTTATATTATAGAGGTTCTCTTCCAACTTATATTTTGACTTGTACTGTATATTATATTATTTTTTACTTTGTATTTTGTGACTGCTTTCAATGAACTGTGCTATGTTTACTCCTTCCAAACTGTGCTATATATGTGTGCTATAAATGTGCAACCCTATACATTGTAACTCTCTCTCAAACCTCTCACCCCAGCATTCAGATATAAATTGTTTAATAATGTCCTTTATAATTGCAGAATATTTTGCTCTTCGATGCATATAGGGCCGCCAAATGCATGAAGACCCGGTGTAAAAAGAATGCAAGTCCGTGCGAAGAGTAGTACCTCCGAACTACAATTCCGCGAAATAATAGACCGTGGCCTAACATTTCTAGGAATAGATGTCCCGTGGACATCTCTTCCTAGAAATGTTAGACCACGGACTATTATTTCGCGGAATTGTAGTAAGGCGGGACTACTCTTCGTATGGACTTGCATTCTTTTTACACCGGGTCTCCATGCATTTGGCGGACCTTTCCCTGGTCTCTTTCAATTTTCGCCCAACATCCATGTGCTATCTCCCTTTTACCGATATTTATGTAGTCTTTACATGCTGCCTGTTCAAATGAATTGTGCTATATGTCTGCAACATTTATATCTATGTATTATAATCTTTTCATTTCGGTTTTTGTAATATGAGAGTTACCTGCTTTTGACTACAAAAAAAGTATGTTTTATCTTCTTTGGCATTAGTTGTTGTTTTTGTTTTATTGCTCACCCCGAATCAGTCAACCGTCTCATAATTTGGTCCAAACGGCTTAGAAACATGATCCAAACCTCCCCAAAACTTGATCCCAACCGCCAAAGAACTATGTCCGAATCGTCCATAAACATGGTCCGAATCGTCCATGAACATGGTCCGAATCGTCCATAAGCATGGTCCGAATCGTCCAGAAATCTGGTCCGAATCGTCCATAGGTCTGGTCTGAATCGTCCAAAAAAAATCTGGTCCGAATCGTACATGGTCCGAATCGTCCATAATCCCTTCTGGCGAATGTTCAATAACAGACACCATAATTTCAATGTAATCAATAGAAACAAATGAATAGAATGATACACACATCCTATCATTCATTCCCATGAAAACGGCTGAGCGTCAAATGTATGCGCTCAAATGCCTAATACTGGTGACACAAAGAATGGAAACTATTATTCCCGTGTGCCGCAAACTTAACTATCCTGAAGTGATCCTACATAAGATCATGTAATAGCCATACAGTTAGAATAAGCCCAAGATGCTGCCAGCGCTTTACTTCATGCGCTGAAATCTTAAGCACTGACTGTTGATTGGAAGATAAATTTTCCTAAGCAGTACGAATAGCTAACTGACTCCATCTAACAATAGAATGAACCTAAATGTCCCTTCTATTGGAAATTAATTACAAAGGAAGCGTTTCTTCTCTTCTGATAAACTCTGATCTGCGTCTATAAATACATGATCGATAATAATATAAATTCAATGATGTAACGTAAACAATGAGACATCATTTCTGAATATATGGTTTCCAAGAACTGAGGGCACTAAGATTCCTAGATAGAGACCATCGCACTCAGGATTGTAAACCAATATATGAACTCACGTCCGTCATAATTGAGAAAACCGTTAAATATATGCCCAAACTTGACCTTATGTTAAAAGATTCTCTAAAATAAAACAGGTCTAGAGCGAAAAACGTCTACCACTCCAGTTAAGAATAACTGGAGGGGACGTGTGCGTAAGCGACCCATCAAAATAACATTCATTGCCGCTCCGCACAACCCCATTCAGAACAAAATTTTCCACTGTTAATGTGTCAGATAAAAGATAAAAGCGAGCCAAACAACTGGATAATTCACACTGTGAAACAACAGATGAACCAGCCTGTTGAAAATGAATTGCAGGATACGTGTGTCTTATTCATCCCATGAGACATTATCTAGTTCATATTAATATTAAAGTGATCTAAAGAACTATACTCGCTGCATCGCCGAATGCTCGCTTTTCAACTGAAAGATTATGATAATCATAAATAACCTAATTATCCAGTTCCAGTCAAAATCGGTCGGACCAAGCTCTATAAGAGCCTCGAGCCACCGGCTTATGGGTGTCTGATCAGTAACTCAAACAGACCTAAACCCCCATCCAAGTGGCTGTATAGACAATCCATAAAGTAATATATAGGAATGCTGGACGATTCGGCACCAAGACGATTCGGCACCTAGGTTTTTGGACGATTCGGCACCAGGGTCTGGATGATTCGGCACCGGAGTCTGGACGACTCGGCACCAGTGTTGGACGACTCGGCACCCGGGTTTAATTTTTTCTGATAATTAAAAAACAAACTAAAAACGTGTTTTGTTTTATTTCCTTTTATTATTAGTTTGTTATTTTAATGAATTGTGTCGGTTCTTTTAATAATGAGGAAGCGTCAGTGCTCTTTGGTGATGATTGTTATGATTACGATTATCAAAACTGTCGGCCAATCAAGGTGAGTATGTTTGTATATTTCTTTCAGTGGCTGAAATTTGTTAATAAGTTTTTATATCGGCCTCTGTGATCAATCATGACCAATCATCACCAACAGGTGTTTTAATGTGGCTTCAGTAAACTAAAATTTGTATAAAAGAACATGGTTCCCAGAGTCAAGTCATCATTTCCATTATGTCTTCAGATCTGTGCAAACACTGTGAATTACCAGTTCGTCCAAGACAAGAGGGGTTGCGATGCGATGGTTGTGAGAGATGGCAACATAGGACCTGTGACACTGGCATCACTCGCCAGGAATATAGAGAGGCGATTCGGCAAAATAGAGACATCGAATGGTCGTGTACAGATTGTCGCAATTCAACTCAGGTAAGTAAATAAGCTATATTATCAAACCAAAAGTGGCGTCGCAACAAATTTATGCATGAGGGAGGGAGGGAGGGATGGAGAGAGAGATGGAGGGATGTAGAAAGTGAGAGAGGGAAAGAGGGAGAGAGTGAGAGAGGGGAGAGACAGGGAGAGAGAGGGTGGAATTCACTTTATGCGGTACATATGCAAATTATTAATATCAGGTCTTCTTTTTATTTTCAGAACACAAGAGAGAGTGAGAGAGAGAGAGGGAGAGAAAGAGAGAGAGAGAGAGAGAGAGAAATAGAGAGATGAACGAGAAGGAGAGACAATTGTTTTAATGTCATCATATAATTTAATTCGTTTGATTCGTTTCAGCTTGCATTAGATTTCCTCGAAGAGAATTCGCCTCGTTTTTTCAAGAAAGACATCACCGTAGACGACAGACGGCATTTGTTATTTTATACCAACAGGCAACTTGAACTCTTAGCAACCGCAAAGACATGGTATATGGACGGTACATTTCGAGTAGTCAACAAACCATGGGTCCAACTTTTTACAATACACGCATTTGTAAAATCGTCTGGAAACATCAAGCAACTGCCTCTGGTTTTTTGCATTATGTCAGGAAAAAGAAAGGACGATTACTATGCTGTACTACGTGCCATCGACAGGCGATTACCGTCGAGAATTTCCTTGGAAAGAATAGTAGTGGACTTTGAGTGTGGACTCTGGCAAGCCATTCGTTCAAGATTTCCAGAGATGCCCATCCAGGGATGTGTCTTCCACTGGGCTCAAGCCGTCTTTAGGAAGGTTCAAGAGATTGGTTTACAGGTAAGAAATGTTATTCCTTCATAGAACCATCTAAAATAAATTAATATATAAATCAAATTAATATTATATTATGTCGTAAGCCCCAAATTTAGCATACACTTTCGGGTCAGGGAGTAACCCCACGATTAATCAAAAAACCGCCCAACTCTAGTCAACAGTATCTTATTTAAAACAAAATGCATTAATCTATTCTATTTGTTTTATTTTAAGGCTGAGTACAATCAGAAAGATGATGTATATAAATACATTCGAAGAATCATGGCACTTCCCTTCTTGCCAACTGAACATATCCTTCCAGCATTTGTAAAATTGGAAGACAAAGCTGGAACGCCGAAACTGAGAACGTTGGTAGAATATGTTAGATCAACATGGATAGAGAGTACCACCTTTAACATAGACAACTGGAGTATATTCATGTCAAGTGTCAGGACTAACAACGATGTTGAAGGCTGGCACAATAGATTGAACAGTCGAATGAACAACAGAGGACGGGTGCCATTTTATCTTTTGATAGCAGAGTTATACAAAGAGGCAACATCGATCCCAGTCACTTTGAAGATGATTTCAGAGGGCAAACTTCAGAGGCGTCAGAGGAAGACAGCAGGAGAGGTTCAGGCCAAGTTGTTTATGATCTGGAAACAGTACTCGGATGGGGAGTTATCATCTAGTCAATTGCTACGAAAGTGTGCCGGTATCTATGGTCCCTGAACAATGACTTTGTTTATTAAAAGTGCTACTTTTTTCTGTTTTTGTATGTGTGGCTTTGTATGAATTATCTCGTTCTGTATGTTTTTAACCATGGTTGTACAAATATTATATTTTTATACCAGAATTCGATGACTAAATAAATATGAATAGAAAAAAGCGTTATTTTTTCATACATAGATACCCACTCTTGAGGTCCTCAACTTTCCAGTTCTGAAACTTCTGGGGTCGTTTCCCTGGAATATAATCCTCTCCTAATGTCATTTCTTTTGTTTTAGAAACCATCCCATGAGTGACAAGTTGCTCAGAAGCATGTGTCAAATCGTCCAAATCCAAGTGCCGAATCGTCCAAACCCAAGTGCCGAATCGTCCAAACCCAAGTGCCGAGTCGTCCAGCGCTGGTGCCGAATCGTCCTGGTGCTGAATCGTCCCGGTGCTGAATCGTCTGCATCCCATATATAGGAGGGATACCTATACCTTCGCTATGAGTCCTTATAGACGATCCGAGTCTAGGGCAACCTCTTCTACTGTTTCTGCTGGTGTGGTCGATTAGACCCCAACTTGAAGAGTTGAGTAATGATGCTTTCTTGTAGCTTAATTCTGCAATAATGAAAGCTTACCATCAAAGACTTAGGGATACCTATACCCTCGCTATGAGTCCTTACAGACGATCTGAGTCTAGGACAACCTCTCCTACTTTTTCTGCTGGTGTTGGTGGATTAGACCCCAACTTAAAGAGTCGAGTATTGATGGTTTCTTGTAGCTTAATCCTACATTAATGAAACCTTGCCATCAAAGACTAGTGTCTGAAAAACTAAAGTGACCTGTAGCAAGTTTTCCACCTAGTCAAAATGTTAAAGATGATGACGCAAGGCTTCGTCACATCAGAATAGCTCCCACTTAACATTTGTTAAGACAGAGATATATATTATAATTGGTCTGGAAAGAATTTTTTAAAAGGTACAAACGACCACAAAATTCCTTTCCATAGAGACAGTGCATCACAGTACTTAAAATTGAAGTACATAAGACCATGAGTCTAAATTCGCTCTGAATAAGAAATTATCTTCTCAATTGAGTCCGAGCGAACAGCTAAATGATGAAGGTAAGGCTACAACTAAGATCTTAGCCTGCTCATTCAATGCAGAGAAACTCTCAACACATTTTCCCCGGTCATTTTTTAAATGTATGTGAACAAAAAAACAGTTAAAAATACAGAAGAAGATAAGAAGATGATAAGAAACCGTATTACTTCTTCCCGTAGGAAGTTAAATATGGCGTCGTCTACACAATCAAAGACCTGTGACACCCGTGTAGACTTAACCAGAAAGAGATCTTATTATCCTGCTCTTTGGATGAGGTCAGCGTCTAACAACGCTAGCAGTTTCTCACAATTACTTGCAGCATTGTGATTCACTGGAACAAGTTCAAGGAAACGATGATGTATAGTATCCATATCATCCATGAGTTGTTCTGAAAGGGAAAGTTATCCTCCTCCGTATCTCTTTCATCATTCATCTAAATCAGTTAGAATCACGGTCACTGGCATCTGAACAGGCAGATGACTGGACCGATCAAGCACCCATCAACAGCTCAAGTATTGAGACTGACGTTGAGTGCTTCTGCCTTAGCAGGAATACTGCGAAGAGCTGCGCAATTTGCGACAGCAAGGCCGTTACGGAGGCCTGAAGAGCAGTGGTGATGAATTGCTTGTACGCCAGCTGCTCCTGGAGCAGTGAGTCCGAGATGGCTCTTACTGCGTTTTACTGACGTTTCGGCCTTGGGACGTTTCGGCCCTGGACGTTTCGGCCTCCAATCGGGCCGAAACGTCCTGGGTATAGGGCCGAAACGTCCAGGGTTTTTTACTGAATTTTTTTTATGATAATTAATTTTTTTGTAACTTAATTTCTTAACTTACCTTTATCGAAAGTTAATTTATCCGTATTAAATCGTAACAATCCTTGAATCTGTAAAAATCCTTGAATAAAATTGAATAAAGCGGGATTTAATTTAATGTTCACTCGTGTTGAAGGCTAGTTGAAATGAATCAAATACAACAAGATTTTTTCCAGCAATCGGTGTTTTGACAAAAAAAATGCACAGCAGTTGATACCAGTCGTTTGATGCATTGTTTGACACTTCTGATTAAAAGTTACTGATGAACTTTTTGAGTTTGTTTATACAAGCTTTTCGGAATAAGAGAGACTGATGAGTTGTTTGTATGTGTTGGTACAGGACTCTCGATCTGCTATCTTTTGGTAACTTCTGATCTACCGGTGACAATGGGATCAGACATTTTGTGTTTTTTCGAGGAGACTTCTGATCTACCGATGGAATATCTATATAAGATAGAGGTCCGAGAGGTGGAATCAAATCTAATCAGACCTAATTATAACCAGTAAATCACTAACTAATCAAATGCAAGACATGTATGTGGGGGACGATGATTTAGGTAGCGACCACCTGCCTGTTCATGCTACATTACACGGTTGCAGCGGACCCACAAGATACCCCACAATGAGGAGGAGGAATCGGGTCCGGGACTTTTCGGCCTCGGGAACATTCGGCCCCAGGTATTTTTCCGGGAACATTCGGCCTCAGTCAGTTTAGATTTGTTTTTAGTTGTAATAAAGGTGTTTAAACTCATCTTAAACCGCGTCTATCTTAGTCTCCCTAGTTTAAAACGGAGGCCGAATGTTCCCAGGCCGAATGTTCCCAGGCCGAAAGTTCCCGGGTCCGAATGTTCCCGAGGCCGAATGTTCCCGAGGCCGAAAAGACCCGCTCCCGAGGAATCTATCCAAAATTGACTGGGACCTCTTCAGAAAAATAATTCAGGTTAAAATAAACAAAAACGACCCAATGAATACCTGCGAGCTCGAGCAAGCATGTACCAATCTCAGTGAAGTCATTGTAACAGGAGGAGAGATAAGTGCGGGAGCCGGGGTTCGAACCGTCGACCTCTAGCACACAAAGCGACCGATTTACCACGAGACTAAGAGATCCGGACCAACCAGGCTGGTTGGTAAATGGCCTTTATACATCGACCGCTACACTACTCTCCCCTTCTTTTGAGATTCACCACATGTGAATCTCACCCAGGTTCCTCCCTCAGAGCGGTCGAAACACCCGCAGTGCCACCTACTGCTGAGGATCGGACGAGCCCCCAAATGTAACAGGAGGAGAGATAAGTGCGGGAGCCGGGGTTCGAACCGTCGACCTCTAGCACACAAAGCGACCGATTTACCACGAGACTAAGAGATCCGGACCAACCAGGCTGGTTGGTAAATGGCCTTTATACATCGACCGCTACATCATTAACAACACTCTTGATGAGATTTGTCCCAAACAGACAGTTAAACCGCGGGCCAACAGAATAACTGAAACCACACTCCAAATAATAAAACAAAAAAGAAAGGCCTTCCGTGCATACAAATCAGAAAAATTTCCAACTAAAAAGGTCGAACTTAAAGCCGTGTATAATGGCCTCCACGGCGAAGTTAAAAAAGCAATAGCAAACGACAATCGCGTGAGATGGGAAAAAGCAACAGAAAATCTAAATGGACTCAGGGAGACTAAAAAGTTTTGGGATACTTTTAAAACCCTTACTGGACAAAAACATAAAGACGCCAACAGTAAGGCACTAAAGATCAACGATGGAACTATGGCCCTGGATGACAAGGCGAAGGCTAGCGCCTTTGCTGAGCTCCTTAAGAAATATCATTGTCCACATGAGGGCGATAGGTTTGATGACGAGTTCAAAGAAAAAGTAAACAAATTTGTTCAAGACAACAAGACATTGTTTAACGATGCCAACTTCAACCAAACGCCCGAGGACGGGGATGGCCATGAACTCACGGAACCGATAAGCAAAGAAGAAGTGGCTAACACAATTAAAAAATGTAAGTCTTCTTCTTCCCCAGGAGGGGACGAGGTCTCATACAAAATCCTGAAACAATGTCCCAACACTTTTTTCGGTAGACTCACTAACCTCCTAAACTGCTGTCTCTCTAGTGGATACTTCCCAAAATGTTGGAAAGTGGCTACAGGAGTTATGATACCCAAACCCGACAAGGATTTGAGCAACCCAGCTAATTACCGCCCAATCAGCCTACTCAGCTGTATTGGAAAAATTTTCGAACGGATTCTCACGACTAGACTCCGCAGCCATCTCGAATCAATCAGCTTTTTCAACAAGTGGCAAAGGGCATACAGGAGCCAAAGAGAGGGAATCGAGCCGGGTCTCCCCTCCCTGAGATATAAATCTCGGGGAAAAAATGCTGGCTTCCCCATCCAAAAGAACGAAAAGTTGTAAATTAAAAACCGAATTGCTCTAATTTCCAGCTCTCTATCTTTTCTACCTCCTCTATCTCATCAGACACACGACCAAACTGAATGACAAACTATGAGGGATTGAAACAATCCTCAAGCAAAGATGTGCAGAAAAACCCTAACAAGACCAAGGCAAGGACTGAAACAATCTTGCCAGCAAACAGCCCTTCTAAGGGCTTTTTTGTGGGTGGGTGGGGGGGGGGGGGGGGGGGGGGGGGGTGTTGGAGGTCATTTGGAATTCCCGAAGTGCTGACGAAGTAAGAAATAAAGTATTTCTATTCTAATTGAACTGCGTGTTGTTAGTCATTTATTCCCTAATCCATATTTAATAGTTTGTGAATAGAAACTTACCTTTCTGGACAGAATAGATAATAAAGGATTTTATTAGAGGTGTCAATTGAACATTTTCCAATTAACACCTTAGTAACCTCTATTATCTATCCTGTCGAGGTAATTCCTTTCACTATTGGCTGTTGGGAGCGCGGTGGCTCAGTTGGTAGAGGTGCAGGCTGCAAGCCGAGAGGTCCTCGGTTCGAATCCCACCTGCGGCAACCGCGTTGTGTCCTTGGGCAAGACACTTCATCTCCATTGCCCACGTGGGGGCACGATGACGCCGTGTACTACGGCGTACTGCACGTCGATGGTGCGCATGTCTTCAACCAATCTAACCCTGCCTGCGCTGCAGTGCGGAGTTACGATGTTGGGGAGCTGGCAGCTGCTCGTCGTTCCTCGGTGGTTCTCTCCGGGTACTCCGGCTTCCTCCACCCGTAAAACTGTCGCGGTCATGATTAGCCATTGTGCATAAATATGTGACCTTAAACACCAATAAATAAATAACTATTGGCTGTTAATATAGGAGGCCGAAACGTCCAGGGCCGAAACGTGCAGGGCCGAAACGTCTCGAGGCCGAAACGTCCTAAGGCCGAAACGTCCCAATACCCTTACTGCGGATGTCCTGATGAATGAAGCCTCATCTCCTTGGCTACTGGATGGTGCGACTTTCTTCACAAACGATGAACCTTTTGGCGATGCAGACTAGATATCCTAAGTCACTTAGCCAAGGTGCAGTCAACAGTGCTTGGTAGACAGTGAAGAAGCCAAACTGTAGCCGTCCCTGGCTAAGAATTGAACTAAGCGTACCGGAAAATAGCTATGGTACATAAGCTCTGACTGATGCAAGTTCCTACCAACAACACCCGGCCCCAGATGTTGTTAAAAGATAGAGAGGGATCTCCCTCTTGCTCGCGATCCGGGGAGACCTAACTGAGCGTACCTCAGAACTTGCCGGCTTCTTCCTTCCATCAACGCAGGGTGAGCATAATTGAATTTAATAGTGCTCGCTACACCCTTATTCTCTCTCAACCGCAATGGACATACCCGGCGTCACACTACCCATATTCTGAGTAACGATCCGCCGATCGAGCTAGCTGGAAACAATATCGTAAACCCAACATTCTAAGGTCTAGAAACTTGTCTTATATCATTGAGCACTTATGCCGCTAGCTCTGAATACAATGCACATGCGACACATCTGATGTCACAGTCCTCATATTCAATCTTAACCACTATACCGGCGTCAGGGAACTGAAACCACTCATCACGGTTTATAGCCCTGTGCAATATAAAGAGCACTTTATCCGTTATGTAGAGGAAGCTGTAAGACTAGCCGACCCTGGCTGCCTATTAGACGGGTCGTCCTGGACAGGAGGCATGGACGTAAACTCCGACTGACGCAAGTTCCTACCAACAACACCTGTCCCCAGATGATGTTGTAAGAGAGAGAGGCCTCTCTCTTGCTCACAATCATGGTAGACGTGGACGAGCATACCTCAGAACTTGTCTGCTTCCTCCTTTCCGTCGTTGCAGGGTGAGCATGTTTGGATTTTATAGTGCTCGCTACACCCTTGTTCCTCTTCTCGACTGCTACATACATACCCGGCGTCACACCACCCATATTCTGTGTGTTAGATCTGCCGGTTGAGCTAGCTGGAGACAAGGGATGTAAACTCTATATTCTAAGGCCTAGCCCTTGTCTTATATCATTGAGCACTTTTCAGCTAGCTCTAATAGTATAATGCGCCGACGGAAGCACACTCTCTGATGGAGTCATGAACCACACCATGTTCTTGTTCCTCTGTAAATAGAAACTAAAAAACTATAGTGACATTTTGGCGAGAGGACCAGCAGTGTTCCTTCATCGCGAGAGGACCGATAGTGTCCCCTCGCCTAACACAAAACATGACACCAGTCATCCACATTGTCAAAATCTGACACATGGAACAAAAATTAGTGGAAGTACATCGACTAAAAGCAAGACAACGACCATGTAAAAAGAGGAAAGACTTCCTCTTATGTGCCTTACTATTAGTTAAATATTATTACCTAAAATCTAATATATGTCAATTGTACTACCACCATATCTACATAAATATAAGCTAACATTAAAACACAATCGATGAAATAAATACATCCAAAAGAAAAATTCCTTCAAAAAATAAAAAATAAATTTTCTTACTATATATAAGAGCCCAAGTTCCCAAAGGGAACGATGAGCCCCAAAAAAGCCTAAGTGTGGACAAAATTATAAAAATATGCTATAAAAAAAGTACCACACTAACAAAGTATTTAATGTTACTTACAACTGTCGTTCCTAAAATAATAGGAAACTACCTAGAGCATTGTCAATGTAAACAAAAAAACAAAAACAAGACCCCAGGCAACACGGCCCGATGTCAGTAACAGAAACAAGACTATCCGATGTAAAGCAAGATCTTCATCAGAAGAAAAAACGATACATCAGGATGTATGATGCATGACCAAAACGCCCAAACACCCCAAGGGTGAGGACATAACCCTGGGGATGTACAGAATAATCTTCTGTATAATACGTTAAACTCCCAAGAAATTTTATAAAAAAAATTTCAATAAAACAAGTCAAAAATCTTGGGAGCTTAACTGGGGGTATCAAGGGAAGGTAGGGAAGGAATACTAAACAAACAGTGGACTAATCATTATCAATCAATGATGATGTCAGGTCCATGTTCCGAAATTGAGGAAAATGAACTAATTTTTATAAATATTATAAAATTACAGCCCTGAACATTTTAAACAACCATTTCTTCCTTCCGTCATCCAGTTGTGTCCTTGGATCCACCAAAACAACAATTGATTTGTGTCTGGCATCATTAAAACTGAGATTTAAAAGCACAGAAGTCAGTTTGTTGTTATCTGACTGAAGGGCAAAACAAAGAATGATGTTGGCGCCAGATTTGGTGACTTCCTGATGTCTGCGCATGCGCGGAGGGTAAATTATGGAGGGCCAGATAGGACTTCTAATTTTCAGTTTTGCATGCAAATTTTGGGGATTGGGGGCAAAATTTGTGTTTGGCCCTAAATATTTTTGAGTTAGCACCAGCTAGTCTGGGCCATTGGTATACAGCATAAAAATACTGATTTTCTAACAATAAAAGTGGTTCCACTGTAACCACCTGGGGGCCAAATCAAAATTCCGAAATCTTCATGCACATCTCGAGTTGCTACCTGGCCACATTAGCATAGTTTAAACATTTCGAATTAAATACCCTAGGAGCCTTTCAGGGTGTGACTACGTACAGACAGACAGACGGATGGAGATCACGACTATATCCCCGCATTTTTGAAAATGCGGGGATAATGACTGTCAGTTGATCTGTTCAGAGAGTGAAATCAAAACACTAATAATGAGATAACTGATGCAGACTTTAAGATCAAAGTAGACGTGAAAGTTAACTGTGTTTTGTGTCGGCCCGTTTGAACTCACTGACAGTATTCACATTGCACTTGCCTTAATACTGTTAACAGTGTACTTATTTGGACTTGTCTCCATACAATAAAATTTCTATTACAGAGAGATTGCCATGCCATTTAATTTATTGCTTATCAATCAGCATCAGTAAAGTATGCATTGCCAAGTGGAGAAAAATATTCAACTGCAGGGGTATTGGGAGTTATTATTGGTACTGTACATGTATGTAAATCTTGGAGGCAGAAAGTGGGCTGTCGACTAGCCAACTTCGACTCAACCTTTGCCTGTCGACTAATCGACTCCAGAATCCCAGAGTCATTTCAACACTACAGCCTTAGTGAGTGAACATTTTCCTGTATTGTGTGATATGGCAGTCCCATTTTTCATAACCAGAAAGTGTGACTAACTCTGTGCAATAGGGTTAGTCGCACATTTTGGTTATAAAAATTGTTCATTATTAACTGAGTGACTAATCCTCTGCACTATACAGCCTTAGTGTAAATCTCGAGCAGCAATATTTTCCCAGAATGCAACTAAGAATTTAACCGAATCAGTTTTGTTTGACATAGTTTAACAAAACAATCTGAACGGTGAGCTGAGGAAGGAATGGGAAGTGACATGACATTATTTATATCCAAAGCAGCTGATTAGATGGGCAGGGAAGTGAGAAAGGAAAGGGGGAGGTAAGAAGAGATAAGTTTACTCATATCGAATGTGGCTGGAAGGACAGTTGGGGCGAAATGCAGGTAAGTACATATAACCCATAAAGTGACTTTTGAATATCTTTCGTCATAACACACTATTTGGTGCATAAAAAATGCTTCAGATATCAGGACTGGGCATCTTTTAGTCCCAAAAAAATCAAATTGCAAAATGAAGAGTTTTTTTCAGTTAATATGATACATTTAGGTGTTTATTTAACCCTTTACCCAACGTAACGGCCAAAACCGGCCGGCGCTATTATAAAAAATCGCCAATTAATTTTCAAAATATTTTCATTTTTTGTCTCAACAACATAGGTTATGACCCCTCATTGGAACGAGCTCGTTCCAACAAGGGGTCATAACCTATGTTTTTGAGACAAAAAAAGTAGTTATTCAAGAATTTTTTTGCAAGTGTTGTCTGCTTTTCATGTTAGGTAAAGGGTTATCTGCCCCCCCCCCCCCCCCCTTACCAAGGCTCTGAATCCACCGATGCCTGACAAACCTGTAAAATGTGTCTGCCCATGACCCCAACAGACTGCTTATTTCCAGGCTTGAGAATCAGTGTCAGGAGTTTTGGTACCAGTGGTGCCACCAGGATTGAGGATTTCCCAACAATGGGTAATGTGCTCCCCAACACAATAAAGGAGGCAGTTTTTCCAAAGGGGGATACATGTCCCTGCCAATAGGAGTGTACAGTATGTGGAGAGTGGATTGTAAGTAAATCACCCATGGAGTGGCGTTATCACCCAAAGTATCACTTTCAAATTCTGTATATATGGACAAAAAACACAAGTAAAGATTTGGAGACAGATCCTAGGACAAAGTATACAAAGATCTCAAAGAAATTAGAAGAAGTGTGGACAGAATACAGTGAGAATACAATAACTACTGCCTGCTTTTTACGAAAATGTTCAAAAATATACTAGTACATGTAATTTTATACTGGTCTTTATGTAAATATTGATTGAAAATGTTGATTTATATATTTAATGTGTTGTTATGTCATTCATAATGCATTTGTCTTGTAATTTGAAAAAAATGAGAATTTTTCAAAATAAACCATACATTTTTACCATCACCAGTCTCAGAGTTTTTTTTTCCATTTCATCCTGTCTTATTATATCGATCTTTAGTGGGGGGGGGGGCGACTTGAACCGAGGCGACTTGACATGGTGGTGAATTGACCCGTTCCCCATAAACTGGGAGGGGGGAGGGGGGTAGATTGGGGGTACCCCCCCCCCCCCCTCTCTCTCTGGGTGGCACAGGAAGACGAGCAACTTGTGGGGCAGATCAATCTTCTTGACATTTGAAAATTACGTCTACCTTTCCATAAACGACAGCATGTTCGCCGTGCAAGATAATTTTTCCTGGTGCTGACACAATCATTACTTTCTTCCAATCAAAGATTATATGTTCTCGATAGGATACGAATCATGCGTTTCCAACTTTTTCAGTCTGGACTGAAGAACAAAGACCTTTCTTGTCAAATGTGCAAAGAGAAACGTTGTCGTGGTAACTTGCGTAAGAGCTTCAAAATATTCAACATTTGGACGGTGGCTCGTGGCCTTGCAAAACTGCAAAGCAGAGTCCCATGTTAAAAAAATTAGCGTTTAAAAACACGTAAAAACACGTGGTCTATTTACGGGTTTTGTTTACGGAATTGACAGGTGTCCGTTCGTGCGCATGAGTTTATTTTGAACGGAAGTGCATGTCTGCTATTAAAGTTGTAAACTGACCAACATGGGCCAATAATTTCGATGGTTTTCAAAGAGATCGCAGCAGCATAAAAGCAATAATGTTGCGTTCTGTTATATCTGCAATACCAAGACAAGGAAAACAACTGATTTGTTACTCATCAAGTAATAGATTTCAATCGTGAGTATTTTGACAGTTCATTTTGACAAAAACCATGATTTTTCGAATGAAAGTTGAACCATCCATCGTGTATTGGTGTTCATGATTTATCATGACTTGTGTTGACCTCTTTCACCTGCCATGACCCTTCCCATCCAATCACGAACCCACAATTCCACCACCCTTCGCATTTCCAGTCAGAAGATCTGAGGGGCGGAATAACAATGCTGGTGTCATAGAGTGTGAATTTGCCCATGGGAAATGGGGGACGCGAAGACAATGTCAAGGCAGCGAACTTGAGACAACACAAATTACACAATGTTATTAACCCTTCAAATTTTGAAGATTTGAGATTTTTTTTATAATTAACTTAAGAAATTGAGAATATTTGTTTTAAAAATGCGATCAAATAAATGAATAAAGAGATGATTATATAAAAATGATTTAAAATAAAAATGATAATTTTTAGTAATAGCAATTCAGGTTGTGTAGCACATCACTGTTCACGATTTCACAGTCTGACGCTGCAATGTAGTCTTACATGTAAGTACCAACAGTGGAAATGTTGAGAGTGAGAAGATCTCTTTAGCAAAGGAGTTCTGTGGTAAACATATCCAGTTATCATTTCCATACCATTTCTATTCAATTAACAACAAATAACATGATTTTATTTTAAAATCCAAGTGCCGTTAGCAGAAACTGGAAGTGGTGTAAATAGTTTGGTTTTTGACAATTATATGCAATTAACAGGGTCTGTGAAACTGTATATACAGTTACATGGAACCCTTGGCATGAATTGTTCTCCAAAATTGAGCCCCATGCCACATTAAGATGAACTCCACGAGTCCATGTAACTGGACAGCGGTTTATAGCATATTCATGCAGTTTAATTGCAAATTTCATTTAGCACCAATTTATGTACAATAGATTGAACACAAATTTTATCTGTTAACTTCATATTGGTCTAATCCTCTATCTAGTATGTTGGGAGCACAATGGCTGATTGGTTAGAGCATTGGATTTTAAACCAAAAGATTGATGGTCCGATCCAGACTGGGAGATCTGTGACTCTGTGCTATCTGTGCTCTCTGTCCATGGGTAAGACAATTAATCCTGATTGCCCATATGTGACACTGTGGCACTGTGCACTAAGGTGTACAATGTACATCACATAGATGGTGCACTGCTTTCAACCTCCACTAATTAACTCTCTTTGAGCCAGATGAGTACATTTGTAACTTAGGGAGATAGGTAAGTTAGGGACAGTTGCTCACCACTGCTTGGTGGTTCTCTATGGCATCCTCCACTCATGACACTAACTGACATGATATGACACTGATTATTGAAAGACTTGTTAAACCGTAATAATGAAACAAACCAAACATGCCAAGAAGATTGCAAATATGCCTTTTCTAAATACCTGGTAATTTTCATTTTGTGTTATTGAAACAAAAGCTCATTTGAGTGGGCAATCTTTAGTTTTGGAAGCAAATATTGAAACAATAACAAAATTTGAATGTTTGCTTAGCAGTAACTGCACTAGGCAGGTTTTGTAGATATATTAATAGGTCCCGTTTTAAAATTTGTCCTGATTCACAAGAATCGGTTTTGTGTCCCGTGAACTCCTGCGGTAAGAATTAATTTGCAGTTCTTGAATACTTTAGAATCTGAAAGTACTGTTAAACCCTTACAAGTTCATTCAGTAATATTCCATAGTAAATAAACAAACCTCATATTTATATCTTTACTGAAGTTTAAACACTTTAGGGCCTAGTTCCAATTTTGGTGAGTTTCTGGTTTTAAATACATGTACATGTACAGGCAGAGCATGTTCCAACATATTACAGGCTTTCAGTGGTCTTCCTGATGGAAGTTACAGCACCTCGGTAGTGGCTTGTTGTGAAGTCTTGACTGCCACAATAGGCAGCCAAGACTTCACTAGACACCACTGTTAAGTGTATTCAGGTAGAGTTCTCCAGGCCTTTAAGGGCACTTTTGGAATCTATGACCAAAAAAATCGAATGAACATTTTTGCACGAATCAAAGTTGTTTTCCTAATTTCCTCGAGAGCAACATTTGTAAGAATCGACTCTGATTTGAAGGATTTTTAAACATGTAGGTAAAGAGATAAAAATTAATTGATATGTTAATTCAACTTAACTGGAAAAATAGTCAGTCTTTCACAGAAATGTTTGAAGAAAATATCACACAGACTTTCCATCTTTCAGAGACCCAATGTGACATGAAAATAAAGAGTGGGGTAGATGATCTATTTCATTTACTTTGTGTCTTGTTTGAAAAGTGCACCTAATTTAAGGTATTTGATTTCTATAATTAGAAAAAGGGTCATCAAATATTCCTGTTGTTAGAAAATGTTTGCTGGAAATGTCACAATTTCATTCACAAGAGTGCACAAGAGATCTGTTTTGATAATTTTTAGTTCAGTTTTAGTTTGGCTGACAAATTCATTTTGGAGTTTTACAACATATTTCAAAATAACATCTGAATAATTTCTATATGTGTTGGAAAAGCTGTTAAACTTGAAACATTTGTAAGAAAATAAATATTTTATCAGCTCTGAGAAAGACCACATATAGGGCATGGAGTTTGTTAATTGTCACTAAAGCATTGATTGGTTCTCCACTAAAAGTCCATATTTAGGCCTTTGCTCTGCCCCTGTCAAACAAGATTGAATTGGTAAAATTGACAAATTGTTGGTTGCATTATGGGAAGAAATTGCCAACTGAAATTTTTGATATTTTATCATCAGTGTTCAGAGGGTTAAAGGATTAACTTCTTACATACTACTGGTGGATATTCCCAACCAGGACTGGATTTTTCTTGCCACTGAAATATGTTTAATTTGGGCATATGTAATCCAATTTCCACCCTGTAAATTGAATTAATTTTTTTGTCAGTGATTTCTTGATTTAAATTTAGTTGAATTTTTTATCAAATCTAGTCTTGACTGCCAAAAAGCAGAGTTGATAAAAATATCTTAAGAATACTCAGTGGGTTAAGAGTTAACAAAGTAGATTCCTTGGAGAAACAGGTCATTCACATGCTGGACTGTAAATATGAACAAAGAGTAAACATCAAGGTAGATAAGTCTACCACTGCCCTGTTTAAAGGTTACAAGGAATTAAAACTGTCTCATTACCTGAGTTTCTTCAGCCAGAGTATTTTAAGCCTACATCAACATTTTACTCTGTGGCAGTGAAGGGAGGAAGAGGAGTGAAGGAATCATGGATATCACAATAAACAGAGAAAGCCAGTAATTTTTGTGTGAAAAAATATTAAATGTCCTATTTATAGACAAGTTCAAGGACATTTCATGTATTTGCTAACTTGACACAAAGGCATTGAATGTACTCTCAAATCTATTTCCCCCTTTGCAGTGCACAAATGTCAAGCTTTGTTTGTTAGCTTAAAGTACCTTTATACCCTTTTGGCATCAGCATGACTCTCTGCCTACCAAAATGGCAAAAGTAGACAATTATTAACAGTACCAGTGCTGAAAACCCCAGTGACGGCCGATTGAAAAGTGGTGGTGCTGTGATAATGCTGAAGCTGAAGAGTAGGGGACTCGTCAGTTTATTAAAAATACCTGGTCTCCTCAGTTTTTTTCAAAACTTGGCGTATAGTTTGATGAAGTCCAATCAAGGGTGGGTGGGTGATCGAGTGGGCATAACCTTTCTTGTTTGTGCAAATAAATCCAACAAATATCAATGGATATGGTCAATATTTGGTACATGAGACTTTCTTTCTTAACAATCGCTTGAATAAGTTTGAAAACCAGTACGGGTTGGTCATAGTCAGTAGAGTTATGACCCTTTCCCCATTTTCAGCTCATTAGCTCAATAACTTGAATAAATATCAGTGGATTTGGTGACTTTGGTCATTATTTGGTGTGTGTGACTTTCTTGACAATGTCTTGAACGAATTCAAAAACTGGTTCGTTTCAGTCATCCTTCGAGTGGGGTCCACTTTGTGGCCCACGGGTATGACTTTGCTCTTGCTTTAATTGAGTTCGAGTCTCCATTTGCTACCATATTTCCCAACAGTTCCCAGCATTTTCGCTAGCCCCTCTTTGCTTTCTAACACTAGCACCATATCGTCTGCAAAAAATAGCCCTGGGATCTTTATGTCCCCAACTGCTACTCTATCGTCGCTATGCAGGAGTTCATCTCCTAAACCTTTGATGTACAATGCAAAAGAATTGGTGAAAGGATACACCCCTGTTTTAGGCAAATCTCCATGGGAACACGTTTTGATGTTATGTTACCCAGGCTAAGTTCACTCTGTACATCTTTATATAATGCTTTCATAATTCCAACAAACTCGCCTCCCAAGCCCAGAGCCTCAAGCTTGCGCCACATACCCTCCCTCCATACTCTATCGTATGCCTTTTTAACATCCAAAAAGGCCATAAACCTCCTTTTCTTTTTTGCTTTCGCAGATTCTATCATTTGGGATAGCATGAAAAGGTGATCAGTGACTCTCCTTCTCTTCCTGAAGCCATCCTAGATCTCTCTCAAAAAACCCTTCTCCTCAATCACCTCTAATCTCCCATACAGAACTTTACAGAAAACTTTTCCAATGTTGCTAATAACATAGATCCCTTGATAATTATCCAAAACGTCCTTTTCCCCCTTTTTGTGAATAAATGTCACTTTGGTTTCTCTCCGCTCATTTGGGACCTCTTGTTTTTCTATGGCTAAACTGAATAGGGCAGTTAGGCTTTCCCCCTTTTCTGATAAACTCGTTAGGAATTTCGTCCACCTCTCCTGCTTTTCCATTCCTTAATTTTGAGATCACCTTTCGTACCTCCCCCATTTTAATTCCCCCCCCCCCCCATCATTCTTATTGTCAAATAAGACTGCTATTCCACACTCTCCAATTGTCGTCTTTAATCTTATTTACCTTATTTTGTGCTTGTTGGTATTCTTCCTTTGCTACCGTGGCCTAGTTGCTTTCCACCCCCTAAGTTTTCTACTTCTGCTGTATGCAACACATTTAGCTTTTCTACCCTTTATGGCCCTTTTCAGTTCATCGTTCACTCTGTTCCCAAGTTCCCGTGTTAGCACCCTAATCTTTCCTACACTTTCCTCATCTGCCTCCACTAGGCTCGCAACTATGGCATCAGCCATCTTCTGGACACTGCCCTCCCCCCCCCCTTGGGCACGGTTGCAAGCTTTGATTTCAATTTTTCTTTGTGCAAATGAACTTCGCCCAGTCAGCATCCTTATTGAGTTCCCTTGAAGCTTCCTTTGCTTTTTACTACGTTTTTGACCCTGATCGTCACTGTAATCAAGTTGTGATCACTATCCACCTCCATTTTACCATCATCATCCACTTCTACCCCTAACACCTCCCTCCATAAATTAATATCAGTGAGAAGATAGTCGATTATTGATTTTCTGTCGTTCCTCTCCCAGGTCCATTTCCCCTTACACCTCGTGTCCCTGTTCAGAATCTTCAGACCAAACTCATTTGTGAAAGTTCAACAGCTTCCTTCCATTCCTGTTGATTTTCTTGTCCCTGCCCTCTATTTTTTAGCTTAACTTGACAAAGTCAAGATAAGCTATTGCCATCACGTGTGCGGAAGTCTGTAGTCTGTGACTCTGTTCACATTTTCCTTTAGCACAGGCTACACCCCGTAGTTCTTGTCTGATCATCACAAAATTTAATATGCAGGTTTGGGATCATGTCTAGATGAGAACGTCCCCTTTTGGTCGTGATCGGTCAACTGGTATGGCTGCACGAGCCCAAAACCTGAAAACCATTAGTACAGTCTACAGGTCGTATTTATGAGGGATTTCATTGTAATTTGTGGGGATGCCTCTGTATAATGTGTAGATGAGAACGTCCCCTTTTGGTCATGATCTGTCAACCATGATGGCTGCCCAAGCCCGAAACCCAAAACCTTTTAGCACAGTCTGCAGGTCATATTTAATATGGAGGAATTTCATTGTAACTTGGTAGGATGACTCTGTATGATGTCTAGATGAGAACTTCCCCATTTGGTCGTGATCTGTCAACCATGACCACTGCCCGAGTCCAAGACCCGAAAACCTTTAGCACAGTTTACAGGTCATATTTATGGAGGGGTTTCATTGTAACTTAGTAGGTTGACTTCATATAATGTCTAGATTGAGAACGTCCCCTTTTGGACATGATTGGTCAGATGTGATGGCTACAGTGGCCCGAAGCCCGAAAACCTTTAGCACAGTCTACAGGTCATATTGATGAAGGGATTTCATTGTAACTTGGTAGGATGACTCCAAATAATGTCTAGATGAGAACGTCCCCTTTTGGTTGCGATCATTCAGTTGTGATGGCTGCACTAGCCCAAAACCTGAAAACCTTTAGCATAGTCTATAGGACGTATTTATGGAAGGATTTCATTGTAACTTGTTAGGTTGACTCCATATAATGCCTAGATGATGACATCCCCTTTTGATCATGATTGGTCAACAGTGACAGCTACAGGGGTCTGAAGCCCAAAAACCTTCAGCACAGTCTACAGGTCATATTTATGAAGGAAGAGATTTCATTGTAACTTGGTAGGATAACTCCAGATAATGCCCAGATGAGAACGTCCCCTTTTGGTTGCGATCATTCAATCATGATGGCTGCCCGAGCCCAAAATCCGAAAGTACAGACTACAGGTCGTATTTGTGAAGGGATTTCATTGCAACTTGGTAGAATGACTCAGTATAATGTTGAGATGATGACACCCCCTTTTAGTTGCAATCGATCAACTGTGATGGCTACACAGGCCTGAAGCCCGAAAACCTTTAGCACAGTCTACAGGCCATATTTATGAAGGGATTTCATTGTAACTTGATAGGATGATGCGTTTGGGAATAATTTCACTGTAACATGGTAATTTTTGTTGACATACGTTAAATGTGAGGGCCACATACATTAATTGTGAAGGCCACATTAACCCACCCCTCAGTTCTTTAGTACGGTCTACATCTCATATTATTTTTATTAAAACATAGCATACAGGGAACAGAAATTAACATATTCCCAATTATCACAATTCTTTTTATATGGCCGCTCATATGAGCAGGCCGTATTATGGTATGGCGATGTCGGTCTGTCTGTCAGTCCGTTAGCTTTTGTTTGTCCATGCGATAACTTGAAAACAATACATCCAACAGATGGGCTGTTCCACGCGTGACTGACGTAACAGGTTGACATATTTTGCTTATTTTTATATACCTAGTGACTGTAAATTTAAATTAAATTTGCCTTAGTATTATGTCATGCCTCCAAACTATACAGTAGCATAAGAAAGAACATCGTTCTAGAAAATACCTGGAAGCAGGGTGGAATTTTGTGTCGTGACTGACGTAACACAAAAAGGACATGACTTTTTCTGGTGGTTCAGATTATTAAATAGTCTCCTCAAACTATTCGCAGGACATGTCCAGTTTATATATGTATATATCTATGATGAACACATGATAAAACATGATCACTGTTTTTGAGGAACATTAGGGATATTACAGTGGGGGATGAAAAGTTTGCGTGACTGACGTAACGTGACTGACGTAACAAGTTTGAACAAAGATTTCTGTGTCTTCAGATTTGAACAATTATGCAAAATTGCTTATCTAATTGACTTATTTTAATCTTTCCTGCTTGTGTTTTTTTTTATTACATTATTTCCCTCTTAGCTCATAGAATTATATAGAATCAAGTATTAACTGGTAGAGTGCTGGAAGCCCATATTTGGGCTTCACTAAAAGTGACAGGCAATAACTGTCTGCAGCTACATTCTGCCTGAGGAAGCCTTTATTGTCCCTGATATGAATCAGATTTTTTATACAATACCTTGCTCTCTGACATTTAATTGGATAGTATAAGGCATTATCCAATTAAATGTAATAGAGCAGTATATGATATATGATGAGCTTTGATTTATTGTCAGAAAAAACTTGGCACTTTACCAGTTTGTTTGTTTGTTTGTTTGTTGGTGGTTAACGTCACATATTTATGCACAATGGCTAATCGTGACACAACATGGCGATGAAGACAAGGATAGTCAATCGTTGATCAACATGTTGCCCATTTTAGAGGACTTTCACCCCAAGCATTGGTGACTGGGTCCTATTTTACTAGTAAAGCGGAACTGGTTTACCGCAGTAAACAAGTGCTGCTTACTTCCCGGGGTTCCCACGGGGAAGGACTTTACCAGTTAAAATCCACTTAAATGACTTTTGTAAAGATCGGTTCATAAATACGGCCTCTAGCCTGAGCCGTATAGAAGTTGTGTACAAAAAACTGATTGGTGGACCTAATTTCGGTACAAAATGGACACTGGCAGCCATCTTGAATTTTGGACTGCACTCAGAAACATGCGTTCTCGTCCCAAAGTGATAACAGAGGTACCCAAGAAGTTTCGTGTAGATCGGTTGATAAATACAGCCTGTAGCCCGAGCCGTATTGACATGTGTACTTACTGTGTGTAAGTAGCACTGAAAAAATCAAAGTTCATCTAATTTGCATAATTTCTGCACGAGAAAAAAACCTGTATTATATGTGATGTATCCCATGGTACTAAACATTCACACACAAAATTTTTCAAATCAGTGCTTTCATATGGAAGTTCTGTGCAAAAATCTGATTGCACCTAATTTTGTACAATTTTGGACTGCACCCAAAAACACTTGTTCTCGTCCCACGGTGATACCAAAGGTACCCAAGAAGTTTCGTAAAGATCGGTTTATAAATACGGCCTCTAGCTCGAGCCATATTGGCATTTGCACTTTCAGTGCTGAAAGTAACACTAAATACATCAAAGTTAGTCTAATTTGCATAATTTACGTACGAGAAAAAAACCTGTATTATATGTGATGTATCCCATGGTACTAAACATTCACACAAAAAATTATTCAAATCTGCGCTTTCATATGGAAGTTCTGCGCAAAAATCTGATTTCACCTAAGTCTGTACAAAATGGCCGCCAGCTGCCAACTTGAATTTTGGATCGGGCCCCAAAACACTCATTCTCGTCCCACGGTCATAACAAAGGTACCTAAGAAGTATCGTAAAGATTGGGTCATAAATACGACCTCTAGCCCGAGCCGTATTGAATTGTTGACGGACAGACGGACGAATGGCCATGGCATAAGCTCAAATTTGGCTTTGCCAAAGTTGAGCTAAAAATGAATTTGTACAAAATTAGGGTCTTGTATAATTAATTCATGTGCAGTCTGCGAAAATTTCACAATGTGACTGACGTAACAGTCTGTGACTGACGTAACGCGTGACTGACGTGACACTTTTCGATGACCAAAATATTTATGTTCTATCTCATAAAGTCAAATAATAAATTGCTCAATTTATTTCAACTGTAATGAAGGAGGAGATTTTACAATGCCATTGGTTTCTGTTCATATCCATCTCTATGGCATCAATGGAAGGTACTTTATCGTGACTGACGTAACATTATAAACACCTATAACTTCAGAAGAATGGAGTATTAATATGTTTGTTTGAATAATGATCTAAACTTCTAAATAATTATCACACAACCTCATTCTTCAATAAACATCATGAAATAATAGTCTAATCAATCTAAAAACATGAATACTTCTTTTGCAAATAACATCCAGGGTGTAGTTATAACACACTTTAAAATTTATAGCCTCAAATAATTTTTAAAAATTTCAGAAGTACTTACAAACTCGCAGTAAATTTTGTTATTTCAGTTAACTTTGATATATATTGGCAACACAAATCAAGCAATTTATAATGGATATAGCCAATTATAATTTTCACCTGTCATGTCCTACCTTGCATGGAATTGCCCAGATACTGTTTTTTTTATGGTTGATTAGTCATGACTAGAGGATGTTTTCTTTCGATAACCAGCATTCTGGCATATCCAGTATGGCCACCTTGGCAGCCATCTTGGATTTTCAGGGACTTTTGATTGTCCATGCGATAACTTGAAAACTATAGATTCCAGAGATGCTGCTTTTTTATGGTTGATTAATCATGACTAGAGGATGGTTCCTTTCGATAACCAGCATTCTAGCGTATGGTACACATAATGCTGGCATCTGGGGTGGCCATCTGTCATTTGTCCGTCCGTCCATCTGTCCGTCCGACATCCATATCCCTCCCTTTGGCATTCGATAACTTGAAAAATATTGCTTGCATTGTCAAGTTACTTTATATTTGTGTTGAGGTTACTGATGTTTTGTGTTGAGGTTACTGATGTGCAGAGCTGTATAGTTTTTGGTGTAAATCTGATAATTTGATCCTGAGATATTAATCCTTTATCCTTCAAATTGAAAATTCCTCCAATCCCTTTGGCATGAGATAACTCAAAAATTATCAATCCAATTGTCATGTTACTTTGTATGTATCTTCAGGCTACTGATGTTCCGAGCTGTATAGTTTTTGGTGTAAATCTGTAATTTTGATCCTGAGATATTAACCCTTTATCCTTCAAATTGAAAATTCCACCAATCCCTTTGGCATTCGATAACGTGAAAAATATTGCTTGGATTGTCAAGTTACTTTATATTTGTGTCCCGGTTACTGATGTGTAGAGCTGTATAGTTTTTGGTGTAGATCTGATAATTTGATCTTGAGATATTAACCCTTTATCCTTCAAATTGAAAATTCCTCCAGTCTCTCCCTTTGGCATTCGATAACTTGAAAAATATTGCATGGATTGTCAAGTTACTTTATATTTGTGTTCAGGTTACTGATGTGCCGAGCCGTATAGTTTTTGGTGTAAATCTGATAATCTGATCTTGAGATATTAACCCTTTATCCTTCAGATTGAAAATTCCTCCAATCCCTTTGGCATGAAATATCTAAAAAAAATATCGATTTAATCTGCCTATTTTTCTGGCCTTCCATTCACCGTACACCTATCCACACGCACCCCCTTACTTGGTCTACCCGTTCCTTTTGTCTTACCCACATCTTGCTTAAGGCCATGACATCAAAACCCTCTACCGCGATCAATGTTGCAATTTCACTTACTTTCCGGTGGAGAACCTGGATGTTGCTATAACCCACTTTTAGGGTACCGAGATTCATTGTTTTCTGGCGCTAGCCTTGGTAGACTTATTCTGTCTCCCTTGCTCTTGTTCACCCCACCTGTGTCCACTCTTGTTATACTTGCATCTGGCTCTCTCCAAAAAAGGCTCCGTAATCCATAGAATTTTATCCCCCAATACCAATTTCCCCATCCTGCTAAGATGCAGCCTATCACGTCCGTGCATGCTTGTGTTGCCCAAAAACGTGTCCCAATGGTTGATAAAGGGTATCCCCAGGTCAACACAGTAATCCTCCAACTCCTCATTCAACTCCAAAATCCTTTAGTTCTGTTCGTCCCCACCTCCAAGGACAGGAAGGACCCCGGATACAACTACTCTTGCATTCCTGCTTAGCAGTTTGCTGACTAAACCTCTATATGACTCCACCAAACTTACTGACCTTCTCTCCCTGACATTGTTGGTCCCACATGGATCACCACTACGAGTTCCGATCCTGATCCTGCCACAATACCATCTACACGGCCACTCAGATCCTCCACCTTTGCCCCCGGAAAGCATAAGACTGTTCGATTAGAACTATCAGGACCACAAACCTGATCCCGCATACAATGCTACTCCCCGCTACAACTAATTTTCTTCTTCCCTCAGTTCCTATATCATCTGCAACTCGCCTCGTTTTGCATGCCTATGGCCTCTTGGGTAATCAAAGTCCTTGTATACAAATTTTCGAAGTGTGATATATTCCAGGTTGTGAATGAGAAAAACCTTGAATAACCTAGAATAATTAATAATTGTCTTGTGAGATGTACATGTAGTAGTGGTAAATAGGAATCTATCAGTTACTTGGATGTATAGAGTTTACATAGAATGAATGTCATTCACATAATCTGGTTTGTTGTTACACATTTTTAGCTCAACTTTGACGAAGTCAAATTTGAGCTATTGTCATGGCCCGTCGTCCGTCTGTCCGTACGTCAACAATTGGCTATGGCTCGGGCTAGAGGTCGTATTTATGAACCGATCTTTACGAAACTTCTTGTGTACCTTTGTTATGACCCTGGGACGGGAACGAGTGTTTTTAGGTGTGGTCCGAAATTCAAGATGGCTGCCAGCAGCCATTTTGTACCGATGATGCAAAAATCAGTTTTTTGTACAGAACTTCTGTATGAAAGTTCTGATTTGAATAAAGTTTTCTATAAATGTTTAGTACCATGGGATACATCACATATAATACGGGTTTTTTTCTCGTGCGTAAATTGTGCAAATTAGACTGACTTTGATTTATTTAGTGTTACTTTCAGAGCTGTAAGTGCCAAGCTGCTATGGCTCGGGCTAGAGGCCGTATTTATGAACCGATCTTTACGAAACTTCTTGGGTACCTTTGTTATGACTGTGGGACGAGAACGAGTGTTTTTGGGTGCGGTCCGAAATTCAAGATGGCTGCCAGCTGCCATTTTGTACCGACGATGCAGAAATCTGTTTTTTTGTACAGAACTTCCATATGAAAGCTCTGATTTGAATAATTTTTTGTATGAATGTTTAGTACCATGGGATACATCACATATAATACGGGTTTTTTTCTCGTGCGTAAAATTGCAAATTAGACTAACTTTGATGTTTTTTGGTGTTACTTTCAGCACTGTCAGTGCAAATGCCAATACGGCTCGGGCTAGAGGCCGTATTTATGAACCGATCTTTACGAAACTTCTTGGGTACCTTTGTTATCACCGTGGGACGAGAACGAGTGTTTTGGGGTCCGGTCCGAAATTCAAGATGGCTGATGGCAGCCATTTTGTACGAAATTTGGTGCAATCAGATTTTTGCACAGAACTTCCATATGAAAGTGCTGATTTGAATAATTTTTTGTGTGAATGTTTAGTACCATGGGATACATCACATAATACGGGTTTTTTTCTCGTGCAGAAATTATGCAAATTAGATGAACTTTGATTTTTTCAGTGCTGCTTACACACAGTAAGTACACATGTCAATACGGCTCGGGCTAGAGTCTGTATTTATGAACCGATCTTCACGAAACGTCTTGGGTACCTTTGTTATCACCTTGGGATGAGAACGAGTGTTTCTGGGATCGGTCCAAAATTCAAGATGGCTGCCAGTGGCCATTTTGTATCGAAATTAGGTCTAATCAGTTTTTTGTACACAACTTCTATATGGCTCAGGCTAGATGCCGTATTTATGAACCGATCTTTACGAAACTTCATGGGTACCTTTGTTATTACCGTGGGATGAGAACGAGTGTTTTGGGGTGTGGTCCGAATTTCAAGATGGCCACCAGCAGCCATTTTGTACCAAAATTAGTGCAATCAGTATTTTGTACAGAACTTCTGTATGAAAGTTCTGATTTGAATAAATTTTTGTATGAATTTTTAGTAACATGGAATACATCACATATAGTACGGGTTTTTTTCTCGTGCAGAAATTATGCAAATTAGATGAACTTTGATTTATTCAGTGCTACTTATATTCTGTAAGTGCACATGTCAATACGGCTCGGGCTAGAGGCTGTATTTATGAACCGATCTTCACAAAACTTCTTGGGTACCTTTGTTATCACCTTGGGACGAGAACGAGTGTTTCTGGGCGTGGTCCAAAATTCAAGATGGCTGCCAGTGGCCATTTTGTACCGAAATCAGGTCCAATCAGTTTTTTGTCACAACTTCTACACAGCTCATATTTGTGAACTGATCTTCACGAAACTTCTTGGGTACCTTTGTTTTCACCTTGGGACAGGAATGAGTGTGTTTTGGGGTGCCTTTGTTATCACTGTGCTATGAGAACAAATATTTTGGGGTTCAGTCAGACCCACTCTGGGACTCAAAGATTTTTTTCTAGTTTAGCATCGACTGTCACCCACCTTTACAATACTTTACCTATACATTTGTTACAGGCAACGCTCAGTATTTATGTACAGACCATTACAATACTTTATATGTACCTTTGTTATCAGGTCATTACCTAGATGTTTGTCATTGCTGTGTCACATACTATACATGTACATGTCTTTGTCTTGACAAGTTGAGCTACAGTGTCATGACACTTTCATTTAAAAATCTTACATCACTTTTGTTTTTCATAGAGATGGTAAGAAGAAGAGAATTCCAAAAATATACACAAAAACAGGTGATAAAGGTGAGTACTGTGGAACCTTGTTGATTGTATATCCACTCAGTGTGTCCACTTGGGGTAAAATGTTGGTGCCATTTTGGTGCCTAGAGCAAAACACAAGTGCCATGACATCAACTGACAAACAAACTAGATCCAGTCTTTCAATGTTGAGGTGAGCTGTTGCTCTTGCACACCATCACACATGCAGTTTTTACGAGAGTAGACAACAGCGTGCATCGGTTCCAACTAGCTAGTGATTACCCCTAAGCTAACAAATTGGCTACATCTGTCGTGTACTACCGGTATTCAAATTGTACAGTAGAAATTTTTTTTTAACAAATTAATTAAATCCATATCATGTGACCCCTCATTATAACGAGCTCCAACTATCAACTTACTTTGATGTCAGAATTAGTTACAGTTTTAACTCTTTACTGCTGAGTATTTGAAAAATATTTTTCCACAAATTTAGTCAAGGCTGCTATAAATCATTTAAGGATTTAATTTGGGGTGGCAGGAAGACAGCCCTCAGGGCTTTGCTATTTCCATGCAGTGTACCTTTACTTTTATACATTGTTCTAAATTGTTCCTTATATGCCATTCGGACATATACTGCAAAGAAAGTTTCATTCATTCATTCATTCATTCGTTCGTTCGTTCGTTCGTTCGTTCGTTCGTTTGTTCGTTCGTTCGTTCGTCCGTTCGTTCGTTCGTTCGTTCGTTCGTTCATTCATTCATTCATTCACCATCACTCACTCACTCACTCACTCACTCACTCACTCACTCACTCACTCACTCACTCACTCATTCATTCATTCATTCACTGAATGTTTAAATAACTTACCTGTTAGTAATATTTTTTTAATTATGAATTTTCAGGTACTACCTCAACATACACTGGTGAACGACGATCAAAGGATGATGCTTTGTTTGAAGCATTAGGAACAACAGATGAATTATCCAGTGCTATAGGGTAAAAAAAATAAAGTTTTATGCACTGATGATGAATGGATTAATAATTTCAAGTCTGATTTAAACAATTCGCTGGACTTGACTTTATATCTTTATATCCATGTTGTGGTCATGATTAGCCATTATGCAGAAATATGTAACCTTAAACACCAATAAATAAATAAATTTAATATGGGATGGCTGGAAGAATTCCCTCAGGGCTGTGCTCTATCCAGTTATATCCAATTAAGTGAGATCCATCTCTCTGTAGCTGTAACTATACTTAGTTACTGCTCCAGTGGAGACCATTTTATTGGATATCTCCTAATTTTATAACCTTCTTAATTGACTATAACTTTCAAAAACAAAACCAGTTACCATACCTTCAGCACAGATGTGATCTGTTGATTGCTTTTAGGTGTAAACTCCTGTTAATTGAAAAAAAAGTCTCATAATCTGTCAAAGAATTACTCTACCATCTACTGAATTCCCAACATTTATAGACATTTTACCCCTATTCATCCAAGAAAGGCATTTAATCTATTATATCATGATTGACAGACTTCAATTAGCTCTTTCAAACAAGATATACTGGAAAAAATGCTCTGGTTTATCATTAGAATGCAGGAAAATGGCCAACACCCTGTTAATTGAACATTCCTGTTAACTGAATATTTTCCAAAGACCAGGTGGCTATTCAATTAACTAGAACTTAATGGGTTCTACTGTGTATGTAGAACCCATTAAGTTATTGATGGAAAACAAAACAGAAAGTGGGAACTGCAAGAGGAGGAAATAGACAATACCTTGCCTTTCAGATCTGGGAGCCAACATCCTGCCACCTTCACACAAGAAGATGTAGAGGTGGTGGAAGCTCAATAAAAGAGAAGGGGCACAGATATCCAATGATACACCTGACTGACCATGGCTCAGTCCTGAGGAATAAAATTTGAAAATTGGATCCACAGAATTTCTATTTTATTCATTCTCAAGTTAGATTCCTGCAAATCACACATTTTTGATAAATCCAATCAGATCAGGTCTGTTAATAAAAAATTGAATCGTCCCTCAAATCAAATCAGGGGGCATTCTGAAGGTGACAGGTGGGGGGGAGGTCTTAAACCCGATTTGTTCCGACTGTGATGGCTCAAGTCCCGACTGATAAAATATTCCAACTACATCATCAAGGCATTTGGGCTGCACAGTATATTGATAAACCGATATATACCGGTATTCAAACCAATATCGATTGAATACCCATGTAATTACAAAAACATCGGTTTATCATCATTATTTATTTACCCACAATTTAATTTTCAAGATGTCTTGAGTTTTTTTTTTGTAGCCCCGAATGAATAATGTTATCCCTTTATCCAAGGAATCGTCTGCTTGTGCCCTCGTATTATACAAATTCAGCAATTGAAAAAATAATTTTCAAAAATTTCAGCAAAACTATATCATGTGACCCCTCATTGGAACCAGCTCGTTCCAATGAGGGGGCACATGATATAGTTTTGTTGCAATCTTTGGGGAAAATCTGATAAATTCATTTTGAAAATAATAAATTTTGATATCGTCTGTGTTGGATAAAGGTGTTTCGAACCACATCATCAAGGCATGCTAATTCATTCAGACTGTGATGCCTCGAGTCTCGATTGTGGTACTTGTGTCCACGATATACCGGTATACCTCTAGGTCCTAGGATATTCATGTAACGGTCGCTTGCACAGTTGTGTACAGTGTCATTGACACTTTCATTTTAAAAATTAAAAAATAGTAACAAGATATAAGATTATTGTAGTTACAATTTTATTTTGTGAGAATTATAAGATTACAAAATAGTCATTGCAAGAATTTACTGTTCTAGGCACTGTGCAGGGCTAACCTCTAGCAACAGCTCATCGTCAACATTGTTTGGAAACTATAAATTTGCTTTCAGTGGAGGTAGTGACTAGTGAGACTGGAATTAGCATTGGTAGTAATATTGGTGTAGATATAGCTGCTATATATGTTACTATAGCAGAAATTACACTCAGTCTTTATTTTCAGCATCATTTATGTACAATTTCCATCTGAGCTATACGTTTTTGTGAGACAACATAGATGACTGATACGAAGCTATATACCTGCGAAAAGATTTGAAAGGAAACGAATTGGGCAGGTGATTTAGAATCAAACTGAATAGAAAATGAAGATTAGAAATCAAAATTCAAATCGAATTACGAAGCTTCGCACAGCTCTGTGATGAAAGGTGATAAAAGTGTGTGGTGAGGGTTGGTGGGCTGCGAGAGGGGAGGCAATTTAGGCTCCATATTTTGAAATTGTTGGAATGCATAGTGAAAAAAGGCAGAGAGAGAGAGAGATACATATGTATTTATATATTAGATTCTCTATTTTCCTACATATGCAACAATTGACCTGGCCTTTAGAGGCTGGTGATCGCTCCTGCTCGCTTCCATCCACCTGAATTCAAACAAAGTAAGGTGTTTGGATTTCACATGCTCGACATCTATTTGCATAGACAATTAAAACTTATAAAATCAACAGACACAAAGCGTCTTGAATGAAAATCTCCACAACTCAATACTACTTGATCTGGGGATTGTTGACTCATAACCGATGAACATTTGGTTGAATTTCATTAGTGTGTTTTTTCAACCCAGAGTATCAAACAGATTGATTTTTATGGTCAAAAGTTTTAGTGCATTTTTTTATTAACTGATACGAATTGGTTGTTTTCAGTTACTTTTATGTCGATTTACATATGATGAATTTGGGATATGTGTGCGTGATCAGTCTGAGTTCTTAACAAGAAGAATTGCCACATTGCTAAGTAACATAAATTTAGTATGACATTCCTGTACTTTTATAAACTGAAGTATTTAATTGGTTTTATTTAGCCACATGGTGTCATTGTGGGTAAGCCAGTAATATTTTCATCATTTGATGCAATGTTCACCACAGTCAACTCTTTGCATGCTGCTGGCGGATAATACTGCCCAGGACAGGATTTTCCTTGGCACTGAAATAAGTATAATTTTGAGTACAATTAATCAAATTTTCCCCCTGTATATTAAATGGATTTTTTCACTAATACCGGTAATTCCTATAGTCAAATTTAGATGAATTTTACATCAAATCTAGTCATGGCTGCTTCACAGCAGCCATGACTAAATTTGATGAAAAACGTCTTGAAAATACTTAGCAGGTTAAGAGTTAATAACTAGAATAATGACAGATTTTAATATTTTTACCTCCTGCCAAACAAAGTTTTGTGGGAGATAAAGAGATGGGCTCCATCATTCCGTTCATCCATCTGTTCATCCTGGATCATTTGTCCTGTGCTAATTTTAACAATTACCAATGGATTTCAAATACTTTTGGTATGTAGGCTCACAAGATGTTTAAGTGGAATATGTTTGCAGAAAGGCTCTGCCCACCCGTTTTTTTCAGGAGTTATACCCTTTCAACTTAGAATTTTTCAACCTAGTCAGCATTTGACCAGATGTTGTCAGGAGTTAATTTGAACAATTACCAACAAGGGATTTCAAAATATTTCTAGTATGTGGGCTCCGAAGATGTTCAAGTGGAACAAGTTCGCTTACCCAGTTTTATCGGAGCTTAGCCCCTTCGACTTTGATGTTTTTCCAGTAAGTCAGATTATGACCAAAAGTTTCCAGGGGTTAATTTCAACAATTACCAACAGATTTCACAAGATATTTAAGTGAAACAAGTTCGCATATCAGCTTCACCTACCCAGTTTGTTTTCAGGAGTTACGCCCCTTTGATTTTTATTCAAATCGGCATATTTTGAAAGGTTGTGCAGTATTTTTTTTCCAGTAATTACCACCTGATTCAAGTTATTTTTAGCATGTAACCTCAAAGGACAATAAAATGAAATGAGTTTGCATACCAGCCTTGCCCAACCTATTTTGCAGAAGTTAGTTCCAATTAATTTTATTTTTTTTTTTTAGAAAGTCAACACAAGACCAAAAGTTGTCCATTTTTTTCCAGACATTTTCTAACTGATTACCAACTGATTCCAATTATTTTTGGTTTCTGACCTCACAGGACAATGAAGTGAAAAGAGTTTGCATTCCAGCCTCGACTGACTATTTTTGGTGAAGTTACCCCAAATTGTTTATCAGTGATCCCTTCTGATAAAAAATCTAAAACTATTGCTTTAATGGCACTCTTCTCAGAAAGCTGTCTTGGCGGGTTATACCGGTGCATTGCTCTTGTTCCTTCAGATATGAACTGATTTTCAAAGTAATGTTAGTTAATCCTCCACAATATTAACTATGTATTTCATTTTCCAAGACCAGATTTGTTCGCTACCCTGTGTGATGACTGACAGGCTATCATAATACTACTAACAGTATGAATGCTATAATAGTCAATGAAAATCACTGACACAGTCTTTGAAAGTGTCCAGTGTTTGAATATTATTCTCAGATATATCAAAGATATTGCGGAGTCAGTAATAAAGAAAATGCACTATTATTCTGGACAGAAAATGAAATGTGGTTGATTATGCTAAACAGAAAATCAAATACCTGTGGCCTGTTAATACTGTATGTGATAATTTTAGATAGAATATGAGGAAATATCAAAAGGTTACAGGACTTTTTAATTGACAGCTCTCCTGTTGTGAATTAAGGAGAGCCAGTATGGCTCTTCTGGAGTGATTTGCTGTGGGCGATTATGGGCCTCATTTGATTTTTCAAACGGCCATCCCTGCAACTAGAGTATATTTCTATAATGAATCAGACTGATGACCTTAGCCAGGTGCCCCCCCTCCCCCATCTGCACCCCCTTCCCCCCATCTGCACCCCCCAACCCTCGATGGCTCGGCTAAATATGAAAATAAGGAAAGCAGTAAAAGCTGTTAAAACATAAACTGACAGATTTTAAAATTAGGCCTTAAAATTTGCACCGATTCACGACAATTGGTTTTGATTCTTGCACACCCCTGCGGCGAGAATCAATTTCCAGTTCTTTTTAAAATTTGAGTGTATTGTTTTATCTTTGTGAGTATAACTAGTAAATATTTCATAGCAAAAAAAAAACCTCACATTTATTTATTTACTACTTTTGAACTCTTAAGGAACTAGTTCAACTTTTGGTGAGTCTCTTGCCTTAAATGTATGTGTAGAAATACACAGAACGACACACGTGTGAATGGGTTTGTCGATATGGCACGAGTGCCAGCACGGAAGGATAGAATGAGAGACCTGCGGGCCTCGAGTTTTATCCTTCCGCGATGGTACAAGTGCCATATCCATTAACCTATTTACACACGTGTCATTCTTTGTTTATTACACGCTTTCTCGTCTATAAAAACAATTATTAGTAGGACACTCGGCAATTCATTTGACAACTATCAACAAAAACAACACATTTTATCGCCAAACAAATTTGCGAGGGGAGCCTGTGTTACTATTTCGTCCCCTGAGTTTCAATGTGTTCTATGTGCCTACTGGCACATAGAACACATTGGAACTCAGGGGATGATTTTCAGCTGTTGTTAGTGATTTAAATTGTAATTGCATTGGACGATTTGTAGAAAATTCCAGTGAAAATTTTGCTTCCATTTAAAAACAATCTGTCAGCATTTTCTGTTCCGCACATATGAGCGGAACAGATTTTCATTTTCTGCATGGTTTAGTGTTACTGCAGATGAAGATTACGAAGAACAGGCATGTAATAAAACATGTTCCAACATATATGCTGTTGGTGGTCTTGCTGACGGAAATTTTAGTACCTTGGAAGTGGTTTCTAGTGATTTCTTCACTTGATTCTAATTGTTTTCCTTGTAAGAATCATTTACGAGAATCGATTTGATCGAACAGTTAATCTAATGGAAGCATACCAAGGCACTTTTGACCCTCAATCGTCTGTGCAATTTTGCAGACTTTCCACTATTCAACTACCTGTGAGTCTAGAGGTTTAGTAGTGATTTCTATCCAAGTCTTGGCTGCTTGTAGAGGCAGCCAAGACTTGACTGGTAACCACTGCCAAGGTAAGTTGACTATTGTCTGCAAGCTGTCTACTTGATTGTATGTTGAAAAAACCTTTTCGGAGACGACAAATTTTGTCGAAGTGGAATATAAGTCCTTAATACTCTGCACACTGATGTCAAAATATGGAAATTTCAAGTTGAAAATATTTCCCATAATACAATTAGAAATTTAACCCACTCACACTTGTTTGACAGACCTCATAGAGCTCTATCAAACAAGTTTCAACTTCTTAAATTCCTAGTTCCATCATGGGGAAAAAAATTATGCTTCAGTGCTGGAAATGAACAAAATTGATGGGTGCTGTTTTAAGCTCCCGTGAAATCAGAGACGGGAGTACATTACATCCGTAAAATGTTGGTATATGAATTTTGAGGGAATACTATTACCATTTACCAGAGACTTTAAATGTATAAGGACCTACTGAACTATGAGAGTAATTTCCCATTGGCCACAGGGTGCAGCTTTCTCAAAACAACACACATTTGTATGCCCTCACAGTATATTAGTGCGCCACCTGGCTCCTCAGTATTTTTCAATAAGTGCATTTTTTAGCTCCCGTAAAATAGAAAACATGGGTGCTCACAGGAGTGATTGCACTCGCACCCGTCTCATTTCCAGGACTGATTCTTGAAATTTTGGTATTTTGACATCAGTGTGCAGAGGGTTAAAGGATAACAGCTTCCTAACTGTATTCAAACAGGCCTGATGGTCAAGGTTTTCCTTCCGAGTGAAATGACTGAAGGACTGTGAGGGTAGTCGCTCTCTTGAGCCTTTTTACAGGAGTATAATTGTCACTCTTCTGTGATTTTCGAGACAAAAGGCATGCTGCCTCATCTCCAAAACCATTGTTTTTGTATCAGAATACTTCTTTAGTTGAGAACATGTATTTCCAGGCTTGCATCAGAATTTTGTGCAGAGTCAGGACTTGAATTTGTTGATCAGCTATATACAGTAAGTTATATCAGAATAAATGATAAATGAAATATATGCAATTTACACAAACTGCTCTGGGCATTGTTATTGAAGTCTTCACTAACAATTCTATTTTCTTTTCTTTCATACTTTGAACATCGTGAAAGATCTGTTAACTAGTTCAGTGCTAGAAACCACTCTCTGGGCTTTCAAAAATATGAGGGTACCAGAGTAAAAGCCAGCATTTTTCTTGCTCATCTTTTACATTTATTCTATACAAATAATATTTTGTTTATATAAATTTGTTTTATTACAAATTATTGGAGAGTGCCTGTGGGCACTCTCCAATAATTTGTAACAAACAAATTTTGAATAACAAATTGAGACCACCAAAAATAATCTAGCCTTCAACAGGTTAATGAACTGTTCACAATTTCCATTTGAATTCAATATAAAAAAATGAGAATTGGTTTGAAATGACGAACAGCATTTGCCTAGGCAATAAATAATTTTATCAGGACCTGTCCATTTTCCACATTGTTTTGACATTACTTATTTGATTTACTATTAAATACTATTTAATAACACCTTCCATTGATTTAATTGGACCTTTTTGTGTCCCTGATTGACTATTAGGTTATTCCCTTTCTCATCCAGCAAGGAGTAGTTTATTAATGTGCGACAAATGGCTATAGTTTGTTTCAGAATAATTAACAATCCTTTCTCACCCATCAAACCATGTTGAAGGATGGTACCGCAAGTTAAGTTTTTTTAATGCAGGCTCTCATCCAAACATTTTTAAAATGATTGACTTTATTAAATCTAAACAGTCTTCATGAAGCAACTATACTAAAGATCAGTGGAGGAGGATAAGTTGCCACTAAGAGGAAAAAATACTGAAGAATAGACAATTCCATTGAACATTTTGAAAGCCTATTCCAGGAAGGTAATATAGGACTATTTGACTATTTGGACTCTGTGTTACATTCAACAGAACTTGAATAAATTTGAACGGAACAGGTGAATAAATTTGAACGGAACAGGTAATATCTTGGCTCTATCACTGGTGTTTAATTTTATGTAACATATTTCTTTTATATATACACACAGAGATTAATTAAAAGTAATCACTTGAACAGAGTTAATTTCTCATCTTTCTGACAGATTAGTAAAACCTCTCATCAATCGGAAACAGACTTTAGTCAGTAAATGTTTGATGTGAGGGATTATCTCACTTCTTCCTTGAACAATAGCTGCTTGATGAGCAAGAAGACCCCTGACTGTCATCAGTTTAACTTAACACTAAAATAGAAAATGATTTATTGGGATTATTTCTGCCTGCATTGTTTAAGTTTGACAAAAATGACCTGAAATTTTCATTGGATGACCCTTAACCCTTTACCCACAGTAACATAGGTTCTGACCTCTCTTTAGAACGAGCTCGTTCCAATGAGGGGTCATAATCTATGTTTTTGAGACAAAAAATAAAAACAAATAGTTATTCAAGAATTTTGTTTGCAAGTGTCGTCTGCTTTTCATGTTAGGTAAAGGGTTAAGGACACTATGCACCAGACACTGGTCAAATTCCAGCAATTGATTTTTGATCAGAAGCCTTACATTCCAAATAAAGACACAATATCATTACAAAATTTTGCTTGACCAACCTTGAATGACCACAGAGCATTTGTAGGCAATCTTGGAAATAAGCAACCTGCCACTTGCTCCCCCAGAATGACCTCTTTCTGATCAGTCCTGAGACCTTGATTCATATCGAGATTCACAGAGGGTACATTTAGTAATGGTACCCTACTGTGTACGTTCGCATCACCAAATTCACACTCTGGGGACCTCATTGTGCAGATGGCAGTCTGCTTATTTCCAGGCCTGATTGTAGGTAAGACCTCTTGTTTTGATGGGGATGATATCCCCAGTCCCATATTCAGCCCGTGTTTTGCATTTCTGGGTCTTTTTTGGCCCCATTAGTTTTGACCAACTTCACATAAGAACCAAACCTTAACACAAACAACAAATGAAATGGCAGTGTGTTATAATATGCAATATCGCGGTTTACACAGTAATCCCATTCAGATTCAGATATCAGAAAGTTTCAGCATACTTCATTAACACCGTCACCAGTTTAATAGAAACCACATGTGTACTGTTTCGCTTTGAGTACTCAAAAGAAGGTCATCATGGAGTCTGTCCCAGCCAATTACTATGACTCCATCAATCTTTCAAGAATTATGCGTAGATCACACCTACAAAATTTCCATACACTTCAGTAGAAGACTGCACACAAGCAAAGTGTCAAACTTCCATTTTGACATCAGGTAACTCATTGTTGACAATGTGGTGATTCTCTTATGTAAGCTTTCATCCAGTGAATCCATATCAGAAGGTTGAGTGATAAGCAGCATAAAAACAAATTGATGTGAGTTCTTGCTCATCAGTTCAATCAGTGCTCAAAATAACTTTTTCTTTGCGTAGCAAAATGCAACACATTTCCAAAAAATGAATAGCATTTTGTAAAAATTACATAGCTATTTTTGTATTCAAGAGTTGTGTTATGCTGTTTTGTATTGAATTCTTCTAAGTAGATAGAATAGTTTCCATCCATTTCTGGGCATTTCCAAATGATCTGCAACACATGAAACATTTACTATGTTTTTTTAACTGAACTGCATTTAAGGGTTGCATGGACTTGGATATTTTCAAATGGCATCTTGGTTGTTCAATAGAGTTCTCAAAATGGAAGTTGGGATTTTTAATTTGATGGGCTTGAAGTTATTTTTAATGCTCATTTTATGCAAAATGTTGTAAAAACAGGAAGAATTTAAACCAATAGAATTCATCTGACATAAGAAATTGCTAATAATGCTTGATGGAGAGTTAATCTGAGTTATGCCTGGAATGTTCCACAATCAGAAGTAAAGCATCAGTGAACTAGTTTTCAAATTTGTTTTCAAATTTTCATTTACATTTTGTGATACAAGATAATCAACTGCAGCCTAACAGGCTGCAGTTGATTATCTTGTATCGCCAAATGCTATACATCATTGAACATTGTGTAGGTTTTTGCAAGTTTTGCATAGTAAAAGGCGACGCAACACCGCTTATTTTGAGCCCTGAGTTCAATAGGCACCACATGTGTATTATTTTGTACAATACTGCTACGAGAATTAAAAGGAAGGTCATCATGAAGTGTGTTCCACTCATTCGTTTGCTATGACTTCATCAGTCTTCTGTCATTAATTATGCATAGAGCATGCCTACAAAATTCCCATACACTCCAGCAGAATAATGCACATGAGCATCCACTTACCTCTCCTGTTTTCACCCCATTCTTCCATTAGTTTCTCAAGGAGTCTTATTCTGGTAGGTGGGAGCGCAGTGGCTCAGTTGGTAGAGGTGCAGGCTGCAAGCCGAGAGGTCCTCGGTTTGAATCCCACCTGCGGCAACCGCGTTGTGTCTTTGGGCAAGACACTTCATCTCCATTGCCCGCGTGGGGGCACGATGACGCCATGTACTAAGGCATACTGCACGTTGATGGTACGCATGTCTTCATCCAATCTAACCCTGCCTGTGCTGCAGTGCGGAGTTACCATGTTGGGGAGCTGGCAGCTGCTCATCGTTGCTCGGTGGTTCTCTCCGGGTTCTCCGGCTTCCTCCACCCGTAAAACTGTCACGGTCATGACTAGCCATTGTGCATAAATATGTGACCTTAAACATCAATAAATAATAATAATAAATATTCTGGTAGGCAAGTATTTGGGGCATTTTCCAGGTCCTCTGATATTCCAAAGTTACTCATTTGGCACCCTCTTTCCTCACCTTTCCCGATTGTCATTTGTGTTTAAATATCGATGTGCAGAAATGTAAATGTTTTCAATTACAGTCTGTTTTGGAAATCTAGTTATGGGAAGATCATACAGTCACATGTGATTTTCAAAGAAAATGTATTGCAAGGGATCCATCAACAACACTGGATATATGAGTGTTTACCTAACACAAAAGGCAGACAACACTTGCAAACATATGAAACCCGAGAGGTGACATGGTAAATTTTTGTTGTAATCCGAGTGCACGGATTACTAATCCATGCAAACAGATTACGAATCTGTGCGAACAGATTACTAATCCATGCGAACAGATTACTAATCCATGTGAACGGATTACTAATCCGTGTGAAAGGTTTAATAATCCGTGCAAACGGATTACCAGTTTGTGGTAACGGATTACTAAACTGAACGAACGGATTACTAATCCGTTCGAACAGATTAATATGCAATGATTTTTCACACTTGGCACCTCACGGGCACCATGACAAGGGACATGTTCATTTTTAGCTCAGCTTTGACGTAAGTCAAATTTGAGCTTATGCCATGGCCAGTCGTCCGTCAACAATTCAATACGGCTTGGGCTAGAGGCCGTATTTATGATCCGATCTTTACGAAAATTCTTGGGTAGCCATTTTGTACAAAATTAGGTGCAATCAGATTTTTGCGCAGAACTTCCATATGAAAGCTCTGATTTGAATAATTTTTTGTATGCTTGTTTAGTACTATGGGATACATCACATATAATACGGGTTTTTTTCTTGTGCGTAAATTATGCAAATTAGACTAACTTTGATTTATTTAGTGTTACTTTCAGCACTGTAACTGCAAATGCCAATATGGCTCGGACTAGAGGGTGTATTTATGAACCGATCTTTACGAAGCTTCTTGGGTACCTTTGTTATCACCGTGGGACGAGAATAAGTGTTTTGGGGTCCGGTCTGAAATTCAAGATGGCGGCAGCCATTTTGTACAAAATTTGGTGCAATCAGATTTTTGTGCAGAACTTCCATATGAAAGCGCTGATTTGAATAATTTTTTGTGTGAATGTTTAGTACCATGGGATACATCACATATAATACAAGTTTTTTTCTCGTGCATAAATTATGCCAATTAGACTAACTTTGATCTATTTTGTGTTACTTTCAGCACTGTAACTGCAAATGCCAATACGGCTTGGGCTAGAAGCAGTATTTATGAACTGATCTTTACGAAACTTCTTGGGTACCTTTGTTATCACTGTGGGATGAGAATGAGTGTTTTGGGGTCCGGTCCAAAATTCAAGATGGCCACCAGCAGCCATTTTGTACCAAAATTAGTGCAATCTGTTTTTTGTACAGAATTTCTGTTTGAAAGTTCTGATTGGAATAAATTTTTGTAGGAATGTTTAGTAACATGGAATGCATCACATATAATACAGGGTTTTTTTTCATTTAGAAATTATGCAAATTAGATGAACTTTGATTTGTTCAGTGCTACTTATACACAGTAAGTGCACATGTAAATTCAGCTTGGGCTAGAGTCCGTATTTATGAACCGATCTTCACGAAACTTCTTGGGGTACCTTTGTTATCACCTTGTGGCAGGAACAAGTGTTTTTGGTTGCCATTGTTATCATTGTGTTATGAGAACAAATATTTTTTGGTTCAGTCAGACCCACTCTGGGACTCAAAGATTTCTTTTCTAGTTTACCATCTAACTGTCACCCCACCTTTACAATACTTTACCTATATATTTGTTACAGGCTACGGTCAGCATTTATATACAGACCGTTACAATACTTTACATGTACCTTTGTTATCAGGTCAATACCTAGATGTTTGTCATTGCTGTGTCACATACTGTACATGTACATGTCTTAAACAAGTTGAGCTACAGTGTCATTGACGCTCATTTTATTGTTCCAACACTAATAAAGGAGTATGACTGTAGAGGAATGGTTCACTGTATTTATATTTATTCATTTATTTATTGGGATTTAATGACACTTTCTACCGCCAGGGTCACCTCATGTTGGTCAGTTTTACGGGTGGACGAGGCCAGAGTACCTGGAGAGAACCACTGAGCAACGGCGAGTAACTGCCAAACTCCCCAACGTACTAACTCCACACAAGCAGGGTTTGCATTGGTTGAAGACAAGTGCACCATCGATGTGCACTATGCTTTAGTACACAGTGCCACTGTATCCCCACGTGGGCAGTCGTGATGAAGTGCCTTGCTGAAGGACACGCAGTTACCCCTGGTGGGGATCGAACAGTGGACATTTCAGTTTGAAGTTCAATGCTATAACCACTGAGCTACCGCACTTACAAATGGCTCAGGAAATGAGGGTCAATAAGAACTTGGTATATGACACCTCCCTCCTCCTTCCTGGAATGTGTTGGTATGCCGTTTGTAACACTTATCCCGCATTTCCAAGAATTGGAAAAGGACTGATTGATAATTATATACAGGCCAAACAGTCCTCATTTTGGAGGGGGGGGGGGGCTGGGTGGGAGTCGTACCCATGGTGGAACTCATTTGGTGGACTCCATCACCTGACTATACCTCTTGGTAGTACTAGTAACCTGCTATCATTTGACATCATTGTCTTGGTGATATGCTCTGCTACGTGCGCATGCCGGCACTTATTGTTGGGAATTTTTTTAGCTGGATCAGAATCTCCCGAGAGTCCTCTGTAAAAGGACCATGGGACCGCCATTTAGTATTTGTATCATCTTCTCCACCATTCCCCGGGTTTCTTGGCTTCTAGCTCCTAGCCCACCAATGCCTAAATGGCACCCTGGCTGCTATATAACACAACGTTCTATCCATACCAAACAAGTATCATCAAAAATGCCATGCTTCTAGAAGGTTTCGAACTCTGAACGCACTCCCACTATATTAGAAGTATTTGTGCCCCAAAGTAACTATGTAACAGGTAACCGGTTCTTGTCATATCACGGAAGTTAAGCAATGTTGAGCCTGGTTAGTCCTTGGATGGGTGACCATCTTATCGATCAATTCAGACTCCCGTGTTGTGTCCTTGGGCAAAGGCACTTAACCCCGATTGTCCACATGGGGGCACGATGACTCGGTGTACAAAGGCGTATTGGTGCACATGTCTTCAACCAATCTAACCCTGATTGTGCTGCAGTGCGGAGTTATGATTTTGGGGGGCTAGCAGCTGCTCGCTGTTGCACATTGGTTCTCTCTCTTGTACTCTGGCTTCCTCCACCCATAAAACTGTCACCGACATGATATGACCTTGGCTGTTAAAGTGTTGTTAAACCTTAATAAATAAATAACTATGTAACATTTCAGAAACCAAGATGGCAGGTGTTTTAATGTCATTTTAACAGAATCCTCTTCAGGATTCCATGTGATGTCATGCTGCGGTGCATAATGGGTATCAAACAGATTGTTCTGGTAGCCCACATAAGTGGTTATATTGTAACATCATGATGATGTTGTTATTGTGCATGCGTAGCTCTTGCTGTAATGATGATACAAGTTTCTGTCTTTGATTTTGTGTGATGTAGGCCGCCATCCTGGTTCCTGCGATGTTACATAGTTACTTTGGGGCTTAAATACCTCTAATATAGTGGGAGTGTGTTCGGAGTTTATGCACAATTGTACAGAGGTATGTCTATTTACAGAAAATGCCTTGAGCAAAACCAATCATTACACAAACTCCGAAACCTTCTAGAAGCATGGCATTTTTAGCTTAACTTGATAAAGTCAAGATAAGCTATTGCCATCACGCGTGAGGAAGTCTGTTAGTCTGTTAGTCTATGAGTCTGTTCACATTTTCCTTTAGCACAGGCTACACCCCGTAGTTCTCCGTATGATGTCTAGATGAGAACTTCCCCATTTGGTCGCGATCTGTCAACTGTGACGTCTGCCCGAGCCCAAAACCTTTAGCGCAGTCTAGAGGTCATATTTATGGAGGGATTTCATTGTAACTTAGTAGGTTGACTCCATATAATGTCTAGATGAGAACGTCCCCCTTTGGTCATGATTGGTCAACTGTGATGGCTACAGGGGCCTGAAGACCGAAAACCTTTAGCACAGTCTATAGGTCTTATTTATGAAGGAATTTCATTGTAACTTGGTAGGATGACTCCAGATAATGTCTAGATGAGAACGTCCCCTTTCGGTCGCGATCATTCAGCTGTGACAGCTGCCAGAGCTCAAAACCTGAAAACCTTTAGCACAGTCTACAGGTTGTATTTATGGAGGGATTTCGTTTTAACTTAATAGGTTGATTCCATATAATGCCTAGATGATCACGTTCCCTTTTGGTCGCGATTGGTCAACTGTGATGGCTACAGGGGCTCGAAGCCTGAAAACCTTTAGCACAGTCTACAGGTCATATTTATGAAGGGATTTCATTGTATCTTGATAGGATGACTCCAAATAATGTCTAGATAACGTCCCCTTTTGGCCATGATCATTCAGCCTTGATGGCTGCCTGAGCCCAAAAACCTTTAGCATAGTCTATAAATCGTATTTATGTAAGGATTTCATTATAACTTGTTAGGTTGACTCCATATAATGCCTAGATGAGGACATCCTCTTTTGGTCTTGATTGGTCAACAATGATGGCCACAGGTGCCCAAAGCCCGATAACCTTGAGCACAGTCTGCAGGTCATATTTATGAAGGGATTTCATTGTAACTTTGTAGGATCACTCCAGATGATGCCCAGATGAGATTTCCCCCTTCGGTTGCGATCATTCGACCATGATGGCTGCCGAAGCCCAAAGCCCGAAAACATTTAGCACAGTCTATAGGTCATATTTATGAAGGGATTTCATTGTATCTTGGTAGGTTGACTTCATATAACGTCTAGATGAGAACGTCCCCTTTTGGACGTGATTGGGCAACTGTGACGGCTACAGGGGCCCAAAGCCCGAAAACCTTTAGCACAGTCTACAGGTCATGTTTATGAAGGGATTTCATTGTAGTTTTGTAGGATGACTCCAAATAATGTCTAGATGAGAACATCCCATTTTGGCCTTTTGGTTGCGATCATTCAGCCTTTATGGCTGTCCGAGCCCAAAAACCTTTAGCATAGTCTATAGGTCATATTTATGGAAAAATTTCATTATAACTTGTTAGGTTGACGCCATATAATGCCTAGATGATGACATCCCCTTTTGGTCGTGATTGGTCAACTATGACGGCTACAGGGGCCCGAAGCCCGAAAACTTTGAGCACAGTCTACAGGTCATATTTATGAAGGGATTTCATTGTACTTTGTAGGATTGCTCCAGATGATGCCCAGATGAGAATGTCCCCTTTTGGTTGCGACCATTCAACCATGATGGCTGACCGAGCCCGAAGCCCGAAAACCTTTAGCACAGTCCACAGGTCATATTTATGAAGGGATTTCATTGTAACCTGGTAGGTTGACTTCATATAATGTCTAGATGAGAACATCCCCTTTTGGATGTGATTGGGCAACTGTGACGTCTACAGGGGCCCGAAGCCTGATAACATTTAGCACAGTCTACAGGTCATATTTATGAAGGGATTGGGGCACAGTGGCTCAGTTGGTAGAGGTGCAGGCTGCAAGCCAAGAGGTCCTCGGTTTGAATCCCACCTGTGGCAACCACGCTGTGTCCTTGGGCAAGACACTTCACCCCCATTGCCCATGTGGGGGCACGGTGGCATTGTGTACTAAGGCGTACTGCACGTCGATGGTGCACCTGTCTTCAACCAATGCTAACCCTGCTTGTGTGGAATCAGTATAGGAGCTGACAGTTGCTTGCCATTGCTCGGTGGTTCTCTCTGGGTTCTCCGGCTTTCTCCACCCATAAAGCTGTCACGGTCATGATTAGCCATTGTGCAGAAATATGTGACCTTAAAACACCAATAAATAATAAATAAATTATGAAGGGATTTCATTTTAACGTGGTAGGATGACTCCAAATAATGTCTAGATGAGAACGGTCCCTCTTGGTCGCGGTCTTTCAGCCTTGATGGCTGCCCGAGCTCAAAAACCTTTAGCATAGTCTATAGGTCGTATTTATGGAAGGATCTCATTGTAACTTGTTAGGTTGACTCCATATAATGCCTAGATGATGGTCGTGATTGGTCAAATGTGACGGCTACCGAGCCCGAAGCCAGAAAACCTTTAGCACAGTCTACAGGTCATATTTATGAAGGGATTTCATTGTAACCTTGTAGGTTGACTTCATATAATGTCTAGATGAGAACATCCCCTTTTGGATGTGATTGGGCAACTGTGATGGCATATTTATGAAGGGATTTCATTGTAACCTGGTAGGTTGACTTCATATAATGTCTAGATGAGAACGTCCCCTTTTGGACGTGATTGGGCAACTGTGATGGCTACAGGGGCTCGAAGCCCGAAAACCTTTAGCACAGTCTGCAGGTCATATTTATGAAGGGATTTCATTGTAGCTTGGTAGGATGACTCCAAATAAGACTCCAAATAATGTCTAGATGAGAACGTCCCCTTTTGGTCACAATCATTCAGCCATGATGGCTGCCCTAGCCCAAAACCCAAAAACCTTTAGCATAGTGTATAGGTTGTATTTATGTAAGGATTTCATTGTAACTTGTTAGGTTAGGTTGACTCCATATAAGGCCTAGATGATGACATCCCCGTTTGGTCATGATTGGTCAACTGTGACAGCTTCAGGGGCCCGAAGCCCGAAAACCTTGAGCACAGTCTACAGGTCATATTCATGAAGGGATTTCATTGTAACTTGTAGGATCAGTCCAGATGATGCCCAGATGACAACGTCCCCTTTTGGTCGTGATCATTCAACCATGATTGCTTCCCGAGCCCAAAACCCCCAAAACTTTAGTACAGACTACAGGTCGTATTTGTGAAGGGATTTCATGGTAACTTGGTAGAATGACTCAGTATAATTTCGAGATGAGGACGTCCCCTTTTAGTAGTAATCAGTCAACCATCGTGGCTACACAGGCCTGAATCTTTAGCACGGTCTACAGGCCATATTTATGAAGGGATTTCAATGTAACTTGATAGGATGACTCGTTTTGGAATAATTTCACTGTAACTTGGTAACTTTCATTGACATAGTTAAGGGCCTATATAAGTAATGGAATTTTGTTTATTTTGAAATTCTCACGTCTCGTATTCCTTAAATTCAGATTATATATACACAAATTATACATCAAAATGAAGGTTGGGATGTATAGAACACGAAACACATATGTAGTCAACTCATAGAGTCGACTGTACCATATTCGCACCAGAACTAATAATAAAATAATTTTTCATCAGAACAACTTGTGGCCAAATGTGCTTCATATATCCAAGAACAAAGCTAGGCATTCAAAACACTTTCGAATACAGCGATAGGTCTGCATTTTGGAAAAGGACAACACTGTCTGCATTTTTGATTGAAGATGGTTTCCATGGTCGACGGACATGCGCAAATCAGTCGTTACCACGAATTTCCATCAAAAAACAAAATCGTAATTCTCAGAAATTTCAACAGGTATCATGATACCTTGCATTGAATATGGCAACTGTGCAATCTCTATCTAATAACAGTATACTGTATGAAGGCGATCTTTTTCATTATTTGATTTTAGATGGCTTTGTTTTAACAGGCTTTTTCTGTCCGATGACGTCGACCGGAAATCGAAAGTATACTCATACATAAACAAAAGCAAAGGCTTTGGAATTTCCCCCAATGCAGCTCTGTCGCCCTGTTTTGGAGAATTGTTATCCCCTAGCTTTGTTCTTGGATATGTAAAGCACATTTGGCCACAAGTTGTTTTCGTGAAATATTATTAAATTATCAGTTCTGGTGCGAATACGGCAACAGACTTTCAGGAGCCAGTGGTGTCTACAGTCAACTCTATGAGTTGATTGCACACATGTTTCGTGTTCTATACATCCCAACCTTCATTTTGATGTACATTTTGTGTATATTTAATTTAAATTGAAGGAATATCAGAGGTGAGAATTTTCAAAATAAACAAAATTTCATTACTTATATAGGCCCTTAACTGTGAGGGCCACATACATTAACATTGAGGTCATATTAACCCACCCCTCCGCCCTTTAGTACAGTGTACACCTCATATTATTTTTATTAAAAACAGAAATTAACATATTCCCAATTATCACAATTCTTGTCTTATTTCATAATCCTTTCATAAACATTGAACATTATCCTTTTCATCAAAACACAACACACAGACAGGTTAAGCTACAGTGTCATTGACACTTTCATTGATGATACTCATTTGGTATGGATAGAATGTTATATAGCAGCCAGGGTGACATTTAGGTATTGGTGAGCTAGGAGCTAGTAGCCAAGAAACCTGCGGAATGGTGGAGAAGATAGGAGCTACAAAACCTGTGATGCATTAGTTTGGAGATCAATGTGGACCTTGGTGAACTATTTTTGACTGCCGAGGACCTTTGTAGACTGATGTGGGACCTTTTGGATTGCCATCGACTTTTGTGGTCTGAAGTTGACTAATGTAGGCCACTGTGGACACTGAAGGGTTGATGTGAACCTTTGTGGACTGATGTGAACTGTATGGACTGATGACAGTGGTTTGGAAACTGCTGGGGACTTTTGTGAACTCGAGATAGTTGTTGTAGTGGTTGGTGTTGTAATTACAGTTATTTGTGTTGTGTTTGTGGTGATTCGTGTAATGGCATGTGTAGTAGTTGTAGTGTTTGTTGCTGTGGTTGTTGGTGTAGTAGTTGTAGTGGTTAATCTTGTGAGATATTACACATGGTGTTTTCATATTGAAAGTTGTGGTATTTCATGTCATAGTGGTTGGTTTGGTGTTGTAGTTGGGGTGATTGGTGTCATAGTTTGGCTGCTGTAGTAGTTGTATTGGTAATTATTGAAATGGTAATTGTTGTAGGTAGTGGTTGTTGTAATAGTTGTAGTTGTTGAAGTTGTAGCTGTGATGGGTGATGTCATAGTTATTTTGGTTGATGTAATAGGTGTGGTGGTAGGCATTGTAGTGGGTTTCATGGATGCAGTTAGTGACTGAAGTTGTTGGTGTTGTTGTGGTTGTTACTGTTTTAGTGGATGGTGTAATAATAGTTAGTGTGGCAACTATAGTGTTTCATGTTCCAGTTGTGTTGTAGGGGTTGTTGTAGTAGCTGTAGAAATTATTGGTTTTGTCAAGGCTTGTTTTGTATTGATTGGTGCAGTTGGTGTTGTAGTGGTGGGAAAAGTGGTGGTTTGTGTCGTAATTTTAATAGTAGTGGTTGGTCTTGTAGTCATAGTGGTTGTTCAGTAGTGGTTGATGATGTAGTAGAGGTTGGTATAATGGTGGTTGTTTTTGATGAAGTAGAAGAAGTGGTTGATGTGGTAGAGGTAGGTGTGATAAAAGTTGGTGTAGTTGGTTGTGATGTCGTAGTTTTAGTTGTTGTATTGGTTGGTGTCCCAGTAGATGTTGTTTGTGAATGAAGGAGTTACAGTGATTGATGTAGTTGTAGCAGTTCGTACTATAGAGTTATAATGGTTGGTGTACTAGTTAGTTGGTGTTGTAGAAACTACTGAATCAACAACTGCAACTACTTAGGAACAACTGTAACACTTGCCGCCACAATGACAATACAAACCACCACTCTACCACCCGCTACTACTCCAACAACTACTACTATTACACCAACCACTACACATTCACAGCAATCACTGAAAGAACAACCACATCATCTATAAAACCAACCATTATTTCCCCAAACACTACAGTATCAGCCACTACAACTACTAGATCTACTATATTTTTACACTGTAAACCAATGGCCCAGACTAGCTGGTGCTTAACTCATAGTTATTAAGGGCCAAACATAAATTTTGAACCCCACAATCCCCCAAATTTGCTTGCAAAACCGAAAATTAAAATTCCTATCTGGCCCTCCATACATTTACTCTCCGCGCATGCGTAGACGTCAGGAAGTGACCAGAATTGGCGCCAACATCATTCTTTGTTTGGCCCTAAAGTCATCAACAATGAAATGACATCTGTGCTTTAAAATCTCCTTTTTTGAGGATGCCTGCCACAAATCAATGCAAGAATTGGAGGATACAAGGCTGTTATTGGATGAAGGAACTGTTCAACGGTGGTTTTGGACGTTCAGGGCTGTAACTTTATAATATTTATAAAATTATTTTATGTTTCCCAATTTCGGGACATATGTCTGACGTCATAATTTTTGATAATGATAATTCCACTGTATGTTAAGTATTCCTTCCCTATCCTTCCATGAACCCTTCCTGTTAAACTCTTAAGCTTTTGGGGTATTTTTTATTGAAATTTTTTATTAAATTTCTTGGGAGTTATATTACAGAATATTTTTCTGTTTCTTTCCCAGGGTTACGTCCTCACCCCAGGGGTGTAGGTCGTTTAGTCTTGCATCTTCTATCCAATGTATCATTTTTAGCTCAACTTGACAAAGTCAAGCTGAGCTATTGCCATCACTTCTTGTCCGTAGGCATACGTACGTACGTACGTACGTTAGTACGTACGTCCACAATTTCCTTTGGCACACCTCACAGGTCGCATTTATGATCAGATTACTTTGAAACTTGGCAAGACTCAATATTTCCCTTTGGCACACCCTACAGGGCACATTTATGATCGGATTGTTTTGAAACCTTTCATGCTTGTTTGGAGTGACCTCTAGATGGGAGCTATCGATTTTCTTCAATTTCCATCAAAAAATGTTGCCGCAGCCAACATTCTTAGAACTTAGTTTAGTCAGACCACAGTATTTCGCTTTGGCTCACCCTACAGGGCACATTTATGATTAGATTGCTTTGAAACCTGGTATGCTTATTTACGGTGACCTCTAGATGGGAGCTATCGATTTTCTTCAATTTCCGTCAAAAAATGTTGCCGCGGCCAACATTCTTAGAACTTAGTTTAGTCAAACCACAATATTTCCCTTTGGCACACCCTACAGGGCACATTTATGATTTGATTGCTTTGAAACTTGGTATGCTTATTTAGGGTGACCTCTAGATAGGAGCTATCGATTTTCTTCAATTTCCGGCATAAAATGTTGCCTCGGCCAACGTTCGTAGAACTTAGTTTAGTCAGACCTCAATATTTCCCTTTGGCACACCCTACAGGGCACATTTATGATTTGATTGCTTTGAAACCTGGTGTGCTTATTTAGGGTGACCTCTAGATAGGAGCTATCGATTTTCTTCAATTTCCGGCATAAAATGTTGCCGCGGCCAAGGTTCGTAGAACTTAGTTTAGTCAGACCTCAATATTTCCCTTTGGCACACCCTACAGGGTACATTTATGATCGGATTGCTTTGAAACCTGGCATGCTTGTTTGGGGTGTCCTCTAGATGGGAGCTATCGATTTTCTTCAATTTCCATCAAAAAATGTTGCCGCGGCCAACGTTTTTAGAACTCAGTTTAGTCAGATCACAATATTTCCCTTTGGCATACCCTACAGGGCACATTTATGATTTGATTGCGTTGAAACCTGGTATGCTTGTTTGCGGAGACCTCTAGATGGGAGCTATCGATTTTCTTCAATTTCTGTCAAAAAATGTTGCCGCGGCCAACGTTCTTAGAACTTAGTTTAGTCAGAAGACTCAATATTTCCCTTTGGCACACCCTACAGGGCACATTTATGATCGGATTGTTTTGAAACCTTTCATGCTTGTTTGGAGTGACCTCTAGATGGGAGCTATCGATTTTCTTCAATTTCCATCAAAAAATGTTGCCGCAACCAACATTCTTAGAACTTAGTTTAGTCAGACCACAGTATTTCGCTTTGGCTCACCCTACAGGGCACATTTATGATTAGATTGCTTTGAAACCTGGTATGCTTATTTACGGTGACCTCTAGGTGGGAGCTATTGATTTTCTTCCATTTCCGTCAAAAAATGTTGCCACGGCCAACGTTCTTAGAATTTAGTCTAGTCAGACCACAATATTTCCCTTTTATACACCCTACAGGGCACATTTATAATCGGATTGCTTTGAAACCTGGCATGCTTGTTTGGGGAGGCCTCTAGATGGGAGCTATCAATTTTCTTTGGTTTCTGTCAAAAAATGTTGCCACTGGCAAAAAAAATGACATTGGTACCAATAATCTTCAATTTTGCCATTTCATTTATAACTTACCAAGTTCAAGTTTGTCAAGTTGAGCTACAGTGTCATTGACACTTTCATTTCTTCATATGAAGATCTAGCTTTGCATCTGGTAGCCTTTGCCTCAGGGTGTAGGAATTCCCAAACCGGTGTAAGATACCATTTTTTGAACCTCGTTCATTTAAAAACAGTCAGGGAAGATGTTCAGAGAGTTCTTCTGCATTTGGATGAGCAAGCCGGGGATCTAGAGGTATCCTTACCTGTATCATTCACTATTCCCTCAGACACAATTGAGGTAGCATTTTCTTCAAATAGAGCGAATTTGGACATTATGTCTTACGCAGATCACCTTACAAGAGCTATGACACAGTGTCTCAAGGGAAAGGAATTTGAGGACTTTCGTACCTCTCTTAGAGTTGTTTCCAGGGCAGTTATGTATACCAAATATAACTCCGACCTAACAGTGGTTAATCTGGAGTTAATCAGATGTGATGCTGCCATGCGTCATCATCACTGATAAAATGACCAGGTGAAAAGCTCTCCAAGTCGCTCCGGTTTCCAGACATTTTATTTTCGACTACTAGCTTTCATTAGTCTATGATCAGGCTACTAAGAAAGCACCTAGTGCTCTGCTTTTGAAGTCGGGGTATCAACGGCTCGCTTCAGCAGGCAAGAGTAAGGAGGGCATTCCAGACAAAAATCGTCAAAAGGAAACTCCTCACGAGGGTACAAGAACCCTCTTATTATTACTCTGGAGGTCATCAGTACAGCGACTTGGAAAAGGGGCATAAGTCTGATCAGGACTGTAGGTCAGATGCCCCTAGGCCGATGGGACAAGGTTTATCATGGGGAGGATGCTGTTCCTCCTCCCGAAAGCCTCGCAGGTCATACAGGTGATGGTTTAAACCTCTAGTGTTGGCAGAAGGTTATCAAGCTCCGCAAAGAACTGAATAACAATCACAGAAGATCAGTGGGTGAGAAGTGTAGTCTCGAACGGCTTACGACTATCATTCCGAGCAAAAACCTCACTAACAAGTTGTCCGCGTTGGACAGATCTTCCATCAAAATTCTTGCATAAGAGAGTTTCTCCTACCAGAGGAAAAGGCTCTCGTATCAAAGGGAGCAATACAGGTCGTCGAGAATCAAGATTCTCAAGATTTTTACAATCACCTGTTCCTTGTACCGGGGCCAGACGGCTCGTTCTGACCGGTAATAGACTTGAGCTGGATAACAAGTTTATCATGGCTACAGAATTTATTTATGGAGGCCATTCAGTTGGTAAAAGCGAGTGTTCAAGTGATCGACTATGTGACAAGCATAGGTCTAAGGATGCGTACTTTCATGTCCTGGTACATCCGGCATTCTAAAAGTACCTGCGGTTCACTGTTCAAGGGGAGGTGTATCAGTTCAGAGCAATATGCTATGGTCTGAACCTGGCTCCCTGGGCGTTCACTCGAATAATGAACTCGGTAATGTTATACTTATGAGCTCATTCGTCTGCGGTAATGTCGGCTTACATGGACGTCCTTCTACAGGGATACGGCAACAGAATTATTCTTCAGAACGATGTTCTAAGTCTGCTTCTATTACTCCGACGTCTCGGTTTCATCATAAACGAGAAAAAGTAGGATCTAGCTCCGATCAAGTCATCTATTCACTTGGGAATTAGCTTTAAGACTCACAACAATCTTGTTCGTCTGCCGTTATCCAGAGCGAAATTAGTAATTTGTTATGCTCGCTTTTGTCTACATTCAGACGCATTAATAGTGAGGGAATTCATGCGACTGTTGGAGCTGTGCAGAACGGCTGTGGATCTTATTCCGATGGGCCGCCTGTGCGCACCTCCCCTCCAGATATTCTTTACTCAGAACTGGAGCGTGAAAACGCTTTCGCTTTAACCAGTATTGTTTTAACGGACCTGGTAAAACAAGGGTTCAGATTTGGGTGGATATTCAGTGGTTAACTCAAGGAGTTCTGCTGCAACTGCCGGATTTGGCTTTCACGATTATGACGGATGCGAGTCAGATGGGTTGGGGCATGACCCTAAGTTCTGCAGACTTGAAGTGTCAGGGTCTTTGGGTCCCTCGGTTCCAGGAGAAACACATAAACACATAAAGAGATTATGTCAATATGGTGAGTGCTTAAAAATTGGATTCACATAATAACGGACGTCCATGTTCAGATTTGGTTGGATAACTCGACAGTAGTAGTGTCCAGTGGGAACCAGGGCGGCACCCATTCTTTTCCGTTATGCCAACTATCCGAGAAGATTTTCTTATACGTCATGAATCAACATGTTCAACTTTCTATCCGTCATATACCAGGTCATCTGAACGTACTAGCAGACTCGCTCTCTTGGAAAAGTCGCCTGTTGCAATTGGAGTGGACGCTCAACAAGCGAGTATTTGGGCAGATTTGCTACCAGAGGGATCGCCCCATGATAGATCTGCTTGCGACGCACTGGAACAATCGGTTACCGTCGTTCGTATCGCCATGCCCAGACCATTGAGCATATGCAGTAGACGCTCTGTCGATCTCATGGGGATGATAGATAGGATATGTGTATCCTTCAATTCAGTTGATTCAGTAGATTATTAATATCAAACAGTCTAGTTGTGAATCCTACTAGTAGCACCTCTGTCGTCACAGAAACTCTTCTCAGGTGTCTGTTATGGAACGTTCCCCGAAAGATTCCTCCACGAGAGGACCTTCTTTATCAGGGAAAGTTTTTGTTCTTCACATCCTTTTCCGCCCATAGTGGCATAATGGAGTCGGTTAGACGTGAGGGAACCATTGCAGTTCCTATATTATTTTATGATTAACACAAGAACGATTAAGTAATGTGGGTGAGGAGGGTTCGATATGACTTCGAATCTTCCCCCACCCCCCACACCGCTGTGTTTAGAGGCGATTACTGTGCAAGACGTAGTTTTCTTCCCACAAGCCTCTTATGAGCTTAAATACATACATGCTTTTCTTCACATCTTGATTGACGACTGGGTCGTGTTCCATGGTGACCTCATGGGCACATCCACTTTTTAGTTGGTTGGTTTCCTGTGATTGTTCGTCTATATGTCATAGTGCATAATTCATCATAAATAAATTGCTAGTCTTTGGGGACCTCAGAGGCTGTATAACCAGTTAACTGGTATTCAGATGATTACATGCGGGATTTTAATGCTCACGTGCATAATAATTATTAGGCTGATGCATTATTGTATGTTATTGACCTTAGAAATTATGAATTATTTCAGGGGCGGTCCATGTCGAGCCTGTTAATCATACCTTCTTCCATTTCTAGATCCAGGCTTCTATTAATGTCGGTACTCCATCGAATACACCTTGATTTACACTCTCGTATATTTGCACATTTATAGTGTCAGATATCGGATAGTACATGTCAGGGAGTGTTGTTGTTGGAATTTATTGTACGCCTGAATGGGTCGCCTGTGGGTTACCTCGGAAGGGTGTTTACTCTCCAGAGATTGTTCATTGTGGTTTGATTGGACATGTGTATGTTATATTTTATATCACCGGTTTTCGACCTATCTGCGTATGCCAATTCCGGTGTATGTTATATAGCAGGCAATATTAATTATCAGGAGCATTGCTATAGCCTTAGCTTCTGAAGTGGCATTAAGCACCATTTATTTATAATAAATTAATACCCGAGTGCCTGTTCGACGAATATTTATATTGTTTTTTGGTACCACTTTTACTGATTCCAGAGCGCTCCCCACTTTCTTTTTGATTCCTTCAAAAGAAAAAGGGGTGGGGGGGATTTTTTACCTCTCCTCTGGCTTAATAAGTATGTAACTATGAGCGAAGCTGTTTTGTCTGTAATTATAGCCTGCATACATCTGGAGTTTTATTGTATATGACGTATGTTTGTGGGGGATATTCTCTCATTCTCAAATACGCCATCCTATTTTTGGGGGCTCAGTCCTGACTAGCCTTAAAAATTGGGAACTCGTTACATCCAATTAGCATAGTCTTCATGCTAAGTTTACGGAATTACTTGACCTGGGCTCCTTTTTCATGATACGTCTTCTCTATTAGTGTATAGAGAGATATACATGTAATTCCTAAGAATTTTAATTTCCTTTCACCTTGGATTACAGGATTGGAACTATGTTGATCTACTAATTCTGAAGTCCTAGGCCCTCTGCCTTTTTACGATTCATCTAGTCTGGACCATTGGTTTACAGTGTAAAAATATTATAAATTTAAAGTAATTTGTATATTTTTAGCTCACCTGAGCAAAGCTCAAGAGGAGCTTTACTGATCAATTTCCATCCGTCGTCCTGCGTCCGTCGTAAACTTTACAAAACCGACTTCTCCAAAAACACAAGCCCAATTTTATTCAAATGTTGGGTAAATGTTTATTATCTAATGCCAATTCGGATTTGTTCAAATGAAGTTGCTTCTCTCCCTGAGTGGTGCGACGCCCCCAAGGGAGACCAAAATCTTTAAAAATCTACTCCTCATGAACCAGCAGTAGCAGAGACTTGATATTTGGTGTGCATTTTCCTAATGTGTTAAAATTTCTATTTTCCAAACCGAGAGGCAGATTTGAACCAAATTTGATATGTGTGCTTATTGGGTCATAAGTATTTAACTTATGCCAAAAATTTTTTTCTCGTCGCCCCATGGGAACTGCAGGAGCTAAAAATAGAAAGAAATTAAAATGCCCATATCTCCAAAACTACACGGCACTGAGAATTCTTATTTTCTATGCAGCATCCTTAAGACCAACGGAATGGAATGGTAAAAAAAAAAATGCTATCGGTTTCATCATGGGGTACTTTTTGGGGACTTTGAAAAAGTGCTGAGTCAGCATTTTTTTAACACTGTGGGAAATGGGAAAAACATTCAACACTACTTTTCTCCCAAACCACTGCTCCAAAAGCTTTCAAATTTCACACATAACATCTTTGGAAGATTGTTTCACATGTTTATTGAAATCAATTCCCTTGGTCCATATTTGGGCTCTCTATGGGAGCCCAAATGTTTAAATTAGTGCAGTATGAGGAATATTCTTTAAAAATCTTCTTCTTCAGATCTACCAATAAGAATCTTTTGATATTTGGTATGCAGCATCCTTAGAGGGGTGAGATTCAAGTTTGTTCAAGCAAAGTCCCTGGGTTCATATTTAGGCTGAAAATTTGGGATCCCAGTCCGGACTTAGAAATTTTGGACCAAAATCTGGAAATGCTTTATTTGGTTTTTTATGCATTTCGGTCAATTTTAAGACAAAAAAATTATTTTTTTTTCACACTGAAAATTTGGGGTCCGGGTGGGACTTGGAAAATTTTGGACCAAAATCCGGAAATTAGTTTTTTGGTTTCTTATGCATTTTGGTCAATTTTAAGAATAAAAAAAAAAATTTTGTCTGAAAATATTTTGTTTTGGACTTTGAAAATTTCCAAAAAAAAATCAAAACAAAATCTGTTTTTTATGTGTTTATCTCAATTTTGGGACGTAAAAGTGCAGGAACTGAAAATAGAAGGAAAATCCTGTGTATTGTGTGGGCACAATCGCTTCATCTAGTTTTAAAATCCATTCCTTAGTATTTTTCCATCAATTATGCCTTTCAAACTGCAGTTACATAACAACCCTTGGATTATGACCGTGCTTGTCTACAGCGGGTGGAATTGGACCCAGTCAGCAGGACCTATGAAAAATTTCATGACTTTATTTCTCTATAGTGTTGATAAGGCATGACTAGCTGAATATGACCTAAAATGCTCCATTGAACTACTTTGTCAGGTGAGCGATTTAAGGCCCTGAGGGGCCTCTTGTTATACTTACCAATGGCCCAGACGGAGATGGCCCTTCCATGAGTGGGTACTCATTCCTCCCCGCTGAATTATTATGTACTACTCTCTTCTACAAAGAATGATGTTGGCGCCAATTCCGGTCACTTCCTGATGTCTGCACATGCGCAGAGAGTAAATGCGTGGAGGGCCAGATAGGACTTTTATTTTTCGGTTTTGCAAGCAAATTTGGGGGATTGGGGGGTTCAAAAATTGCGCTTGGCCCTTAATAACTTTGAGTTAAGCACCAGCTAGTCTGGGCCATTGGTAAGTATAACAATATACAAATTACTTTAGATTTATAATTTTTACACTGACCTCCACAGCCACAAGGTAACAAAAACTACAACTACAATACGAACCATTGCTGCACCAACAAAACATAACTACTGTACCAACAACTATATCGCCATCTACCACAACACTAACCTCTACAACATCACTCCCCAACAGTAGTCATGATTAGCCATTGTGGAGAAATATGTGACCTTAAACACCAATAAATAAATAAATAGATACCCCCCAACAACCACAATATGACCAATTTCAACTACAACACTATATCTACAACATCCACAACAATAGCAATCAAACCCACAACTACAACTCTAACACTACTATATCACCTACCAAAATTATTGAGCCAGTAGGTATATCACCAACTACTACAAAACTAAACCAGCAATAACTACTAAACCTTTACTACACCAACCATAAAAGTTCTAAAACACCAACTACCACACCAACCACTACTATATCAACAACTACAACCCCCACACCTACTACATCAACCACTACAACACACCTTAAAAACACCAACCACTATTATAAAAGCCACTGCAACCTCATCATCGACAACACGAACACCTACTACAGTAACAACTACAATATCAAATAATGAAACAACTACACCAACAATTACTCACAAATATCTATAACTATATCACTAATCAATACACATCACTACTAGCGTAGCATGTGCTTTAAATGTCTTTCACCAGTATAGCTTGCAGATTTAATGCCTTTCTTACTTTCTTGGGGGCTTAGCATGCGGTTTAATGACTTTTTACCAGGCTTTGATGTAATGTCACGGTGCATGAAGAAAATATTGATTAGCATGGAAGCTCCCGTGAGCGGTCAGACTGCGACATCATTGTCGTGGTAACACATGCCATAGCTAGAAGCCATGAAACTCATACTCCAGTGGTGCAGGCAGTGATAGGGACCTCCATTTGGACAAATGTGGACTATAGTGGTATGTCGTCTATTGTGGTTCTCTGTGGATTAAATTGGAGTAGAGTGAGCTTTGTGTGGACTGATGTTGACTACTGTGGGCCGCTGTAGACACATTAGGACTTTTGTGGATTGCTGTGGGACTTTGTGGATTGATGTGGACCTCTGTGAACTGATGACGCTGGTTTGGGGACAATTGAGGACTTTTAAGGACTGAAAATAGTGGTGGTTTGGGGACTTTTGGTGAGTACTTGAGACTTTTGGGAATGGAACATAGTGGTTGTTGGTATAGTGTTTTTTGTAGTTGTTGGTTTAATTTAATTATTTATTATACCCCCACTTTTTTAAAAAAGTGGGGTATACTGGATTGTGCCTGTCTGTGCGTCTGTGTGGGCAATAATAGGGGTGTTATGAGGGTTTTTTTTTTGCCCGGACAGGCATTATGAGCTTACTTTCAGATTATGAGCTTACATACAAATATTATGAGGTAATGCAGCTGGGTAATGTCTAAAATATGGGACTTTTGAGGCAAGTATCGATTTATAGCGATTTTTCGGGGTTTATGTTAAGGTTTATGGTCAATTAACGGCTGGGGTTAGCATTGCCCCCTCTTCAGGTTTCTCTTGGGAGATCTAACCATGTCTATTCACCCCCAAAATTTCTCTATTGAAATATTTTTCTGTGAGTTATGGCCCTTCGAATATACATATATAGGCTATTTTTTGTCTGTTCATGTCGTATCTCGGGTTTGGGGTATTGGATCTCAGTGAAATCTGGATGAAATTTGTTTATGGGAAAGGCTTTCAAATGAATCTCTAATAATATTTTTTATTTATTGGGGTTTAACCACACCTTCAACGGGGTCACCCCATGTCGGATCACCATAACAACTATAACACCAACCACTATACATTTTGTACCTCCAGTTACTGCAACAACATCACCAACCTCAAAAATCCACCAGACACAATGGTTACCTTGCCAACCTCTTCAACTATTGTATCAAAGAAATTCATTTATTATTTATTTATTGAGGTTTCACGACACTTTCGACAGGGTCACCTCATGTCAGACAGTTTTATGGGTGGAGGAAGCCTGAGTACCCAGAGAGAACCACCAAGGAACGGCGAGCAACACCCCAACATACTAACACCACACAAGCCAGGGTTAGCATTGGTTGAAGGTAAACTGCAACAATGATACCAACAACCACAAGAACAACCATTCCAACTACTACACCAACAACTACAACAACTGAACCAATGACTAAACAAATATAAAACAACTACTACACCAAACGAAAAACAATATATTCAATTCCCGATAGTCCCAAGTAGTCCCCAAATCCTCATTCTCTTCACTCCCAAAAGTCCCAAGCAGTTGCCAAACCCCTGACATCAGTCCACATCAGTCCGAACTGGTTCACATCAGTCCACAAAGGCCCATGTTAGTCCACAAAGGTCCACATTAGTATTCCTGGGTCTATGGCAGTCAGTATTGGCCTACGGAGGTCCACATTGTCTCCACACTACTGGGTTATATGTTTCATAGCTCCTTGCTTCTACACCAGCCCATAACCTAACTAATTTTCCGGACACAACGGCAGTTTTCAACCCCTATTAGATTGTTTTACACTCTATCCATCGTAGTTTTATATCATAGTACCGAAAGAAAACTGAAAACCCAGGGGCACCAGAAAATGTGAGACAGCTTTCATCATTTGCTATGAGAAATGGTACTCAACTGATATATAGACTCATGGGGCTGTGACTTCGAGTTTATACATGATGATGAAGAATGAACCAGAACTTGTAAGTGTGGAAGAAATAGGGAGAATTGAAATATGATCAGTGTTGGAAAATCATGCAAAAAACAAGATGTCTATCATTTATCGAATAAATGGTGAAATTCATTTTAAAATACCGTAACCAAACCTCAATACAACTCATTAGTACAAGCCTGATAACCACACCTCCATCGGTCTCTTTGCCCTGGGACAACTGACAGCACGTGGAGAGGTTACACATATGTTTCACACAATTTTTGTCAATGGTATTGGCATAGTTGCCTCTTTGGGTCGAAGTTTTAGTTACAACTAGTACATCAACCATTATAACCCTATAGAAAGAACCACAAGAACTACATCAATCACTATAACTACTTCATTCACAACCAACCACATCTATTAGGACATGGACCACTGCAACAACAACCAAAACTACTACACCAAAACAAACTACACCAACTGTTACTACACCAATCTCTATCACATCAATCACTTCTACTACTTCATTAAAACAACAACCATAACGCAACCTTTACTACACCTTCAACCACTAATGCACAAACCCTATGACTACAAAGCCAACCACTACTATTACAACTACTACACAAACCACCACCATACCCACCATTAAAACACCAACCAATACAATTCTGATATGAGGTGATCCTGGCTATTAAAAGTGTTGTTAAACCTCAGTAAATAACCTATACCAATCTTCACAACACCAATAATTTATACAACTACTACTACACCAATCTCTACATCACAACAACCTGTACACGAACCATTATAGTTACTATACCAACTAATACTACACCATCCACTCAAAAACAGTATCAACCACAACAACACCAACTACCATTTCAGTCACTAATTGCACCCATAAAACCCATTACAGTACCCACAAAAACAACTACTACACCAATCAAAGGAACTATGACATTCCCCACCACAGCTACAACTACAATAACTACATCTATTGCAACAACCACTCCAACAATTGCCGCTTCAACAGTTACTAATATAACTATTACAGCAGCCCAACAAACTATGACAGCAATCACCCCAACTACACAACACCGAACCAACCACTACAACACCATATACCACACTATTCAAGATGAATACACAATGTGAAATATACATACAAGATCAACCACTACAACTACTACATGTGCCATTACACAAACCTCCATAAACAATACACCAACAACAGTAACTACAACACCAACTACTACAACACCAACGATTACAACTTCAACACCAACAGATACAATGCCAACCACTGCAACGACGACTCCAGCAACCACAACGGCAACCACTACCACTACTACTCCAACCACCGCAACTGTTAAACGACTGAGCAAACCACTATAATTACGACACAAACCACCACCATAATCACTTCCCTATAGTCCCAAGTGCTCTCCAAAAGTCCTCAAACTTCCCTCAAAGCCCTTCAGAACATAAAAGTTCCCAGCAGTTTCCAAACCACTGTCATCAGGATACATCAGTCCATATAGTTCACATCAGTCCACAAAAGCCCACAATGTCCACAGTTGCCTACATTAGTCAACTTCAGACCAAAAAGCACACATCAGTCTACAAAAGTCCTCAGCAGTCAACAATTGTCCACCAAGATCCACTTTGATCTCCAAACTAATATGTATGGGTTTCGTAGCTCCTATCTTCTCCACCTTTTCGCAGTTTTCTTGGCTTCTAGCTCTTAGCTCACTGATACCTGCATGACATCCTAGCTCCTATATCTATATAACACACCGTTCTATCCATAAATTTATTTACTGGGATTTATTAACACTTTTGGCAGCCAGGGTCACCTCGTGTCAGACAGTTTTGTGGATGGAGGAAGCCGGAGAACCACCGAGCAATAGCGAGCACTGCCAAATTCCCCAACGTTTTAACCACACACAAGCCCAGGGTTAGCATTGGTTGAAGACAAGTGCACCCTCAGCGTGCATTATGCCTTAGTACACATTGCCACTGTGCTAACACGCTGACAATCGGGATGAAGTGCCTTGCCCAAGAACAGTGGGGATTGAACCGTGGACCTTCGGTTTGAAGTCCAGTTCCAAAACCACTGAGCCACCGCGCTCCCGTTCTATCCATACCAAACGAGTATCATCAAAGATGGTAAAGGCATATTTTTATACTGTACCAATGACCCAGACTTAGCTGGTGCTAACTCCAACAAAACCAGGGCCAAACACAAATTTTGCCCCCCAATCCCCAAAATTTGCATCCAAAACAAAAAGAAATCATGTCCTAAAGGACCTCCATACTACGCCTCTACTGCGCATGCGCAGTGACGCAGTCGTCCCGAAATTGGCGCCAATTATCATTCTCTGTTTGGCCCTTCATCAGTCAACATCTCACTGATCTTTGTGCTTGTAAATCTCAGTTTAAAGGATGCCAGACACGTAATTTTTGGAGAAAATGTGATTCTAAGGAGGATAGAAGGAGGAGAGGAAAAAGAAGTGGCAAAAAATAATCAGGGCTGTACTTAAAATTTTTTGATGAAATTATGTTAAGTTGCCTATTTTCGAGGCATGGGCCTCTTGTTGTCATTCTTGCTAATTGTTGCACTGCTTATTCAGTGTTTCCTCTCCCCTAGCCTTCTAAAGTCCCCCCTGGCAATTCTCCCATGCTTTTGGCATATTTTTGAGAAATTTCATTTCTAAAATTTCCTGGGAGAGTTGCTTGGTTACAGAATGTTTTCTGTTATTTTCCCCATAGTTACGTTTTCACCCATGGGTGTATAACGTTTGTGTTCTGCATCTTCCATCTGATGTTCTACAGATTCTCCCCTGGGAGTCTCTGTTTTGCATCAGATAGAGTGTAATTGATGACTGATTCCGGGCCAGTTTTTTCAGTGCCTGGAGTCATGCTTTCTAGTGTGTTTACACTGTTTGTTTTCATTGGCAACAGCCTTTTTTGAGGGGGGGGCTGTTTGCCTTTGTGGTAGTTTATCTCATTATAAGATACATTTATATTATCCAAAAGTGTCTCATTAATTATTGTATATAAATTTAAAATTTTTGACCACACTTTGCCATCGGATCCATCGGGGCTCAACGTTACTTTTCAGCAACTTGGGCTTCTCTGAAAAAATATTTTTTCAAAATTATTTTGTTTTGCAATTGTTTTTTCATTTATTAATGGATCATGTTATTATGTATCTTTGTGTCAGGGGTTTTTGCGAGTAACTAGGACTTATTGTTGTTCTTTCACAATGAAGGGACATTGTTCAAATTGTAATAGGAAGAAATCTTCCTCTGACTTTCATGATCATTGTATTAATTGTAGTCAGTGTTCTCGCATTAATCCCTGTCCTATATGTGAACATTGGGATGAGAAACAATGGAAACGTGTGTCACGATATGTTGTTTCTGGAGAAAGAGCGATGCCGGCTCTTTCTCCACAAGGTCACTCTACTCTCTCAGTTTCTATTTCAGAGGAACCAGAACAGGGTGATGTTTCCATGTTATCTTCTTCAAGTGTGCGTCCGTCGTCACAAATGAATTCAGAGCTAGCGGCAAAAGTGCTCATGGAGATTAGACAAATGTCGTCCGCTAGCTCGCCCGGTGTAGCGTCCATTCACCGAATGGTTCGGCAGCCGGGTTCGTCCGATGCGGTCCAAGAGGAAATTTTGGGTGATGCGAGCACTATAAACATAACAGATGCACACCCAGTGACGGCGGATAGTAAGCGAGAACGGAGGAAGCCTTTTAGTCCGGTTCCTAGCTCGTCCAGGTCCAGCCGGGCCGCGAGCGAGAGAGGTCCCTCTCGCGTACAACAACATCTGGGACCAGATGTTGTGGTACAAAATGTGTCTTTAGCGGAGCATACGTCTGTCGCTCGGGACGCTCCGTTGTATAAGCAGTCCGCAGAGACTGTTAAGGCTTCCTCTTCTCGTCAGCGCACACGACTGCACCTTGGCTGCGTGACCGCCGATATTTTACCAGCTTCGCTGATGAAGGATTCTTCGGCGACCAGGTCATACCATCATCCGGCAGCCAGGGATTCGAGACCGATGGACTCCGGACGTTCGCATAGGAAAAGTAAGCGGGAGCCATCTGATGCGGAGCTGCCCTCGGCGAAGCAGCGAAAGACTGCGCCTCCGCAGGTCTCGACGTTGGACATTCTTGTGCAGATAGCACAGCTTATCGCAGCATCCCAGCAGCCGACAGAAACGGTGTCGGATCGAGAATTATCCGACGGCGCTGGGTCGGTACGCTCCGCCGAAGCATCGGGGGCGGACGACCGGGAACATCGGGAGGTCCGACCGGATGGTGAAAGGGATACGGATGACTTGGAGCTATCCCTTTCGGAACAACATAAAGCTGCCGTGGACTTCATCCGGCACTTTCTCCCTCAAGTTGTTCCGTCGGGCCAGACTGCTGCGCTTCCGGACAAGAGTATTATAGCGTCATTGGACTCTGAATTTTTTGAGCGGTTCAGGGACATCGCTCCCGAGTTTCCGTCGCAGTCCAATAATGTTGCAAGAACATTTGAATTATTGAACGACGCTATATTTAAACTTGCTTCCAGGACGGGGAAAGCAGGTTTCTTGTCCGCTAATACTCTCAACCTGCCTTTCATTAATGCAAGGAATAAATTCGATACGGCAGGACAGGGTATACCGAGAGTTCCTCTGCGTATGGACGACGAGGCGGAAGACTTAGAGCTATCATTACCGTCGTCAGCTTCTATTCCAACCACGGTGTTGGAAACAGCTATTGCGTCTAACAGAGCCAATTTAGATGCCTTATCTTACGCAGATCACCTTACTAAGGCATTATCACTGCGCCTTCAAGGGGAAGAGTTTCAGGATATACAATCCTCTTTAAGACCTCTTTCAAGGGCAGTAGCTTATTCCACGTGTAACTCCGCCCTTTCAGTGGCAAATTTGGAGTTGGTTAGACGTGACGCAGCCCTAGCTACATCCACACTAGTGGATTCTAAGGTGAAGAACTCTCTTAGAGTCGCTTCGGTCTCAGGAGAACTTCTCTTTGACGGCAAGCTTTCCGCTATTTATGATAAAATTAAAAAGAAAGCTAATGATTCTCTGTTGTTCAGATCGGCTCCTAAAAAGTCGGATACAGCAGACACGAATAAGACAGGCACTTCTGGGTCTAATGCGCCCAAGAGAGGTTCCTATAGAGGTTCCGGTGCGTCCTCTTGGTCTTATTCGAGAGACCGTCAGGATAGCGACTCTCGTTCGGGACGTCCTTCAGGCCGGGACAATCGGTCGGACGCCCCGAGGTCGACGAGGCGAGGTGCGGGTCGTGGAAGACGTGGTTTCTCCTACCGCAGGCCTCGCAGGTCCAGGAGGTGATGGCTTAAACCTCTATCGCGTTCCGGTTGGCGGAAAGTTGTCGAGTTTTTCACAAGAGTGGGCGTCGATTACGGACGACCCTTGGGTGAGAGGAGTGACTTCGGAAGGTCTAAAGATATCCTTCAAACGAAAGCCTCCATTAACTCGAAGTCCAAAGTGGACTCATCTTCCGTCAAATCCACAGAAAAGAGACGCTCTGTTATCAGAGGTGCAGTCTCTTTTAATGAAGAACGCGGTAGAGGTCGTAGAAAACCAGGAATCTCTGGGATTCTACAGCCATCTGTTTCTGGTTCCGAAACCAGACGGCTCGTTCCGTCCAGTCATAGATTTGAGCTGGATAAACAAGCTGATCGTCGCTCCGAAGTTTTATATGGAGACGATTCGATCGGTCAGAGCGAGTATTCGGGTGAACGATTATGCAACGAGCATAGATCTCAAAGATGCGTACTTTCACGTCATGGTACATCCGACATTTCCGAAAGTATCTACGCTTCGCAGTCCTAGGAGTGGTGTATCAATTCCGGGCGATGTGCTTCGGATTGAATCTAGCACCCTGGGCTTTCACTCGGGTAATGGACTCGGTAATGATCTACTTCCGAGCTCATTCGTCTGCGGTAACGTCGGCCTACCTGGACGACATTCTTCAGAGGTACGGCAACGAGTTAACGCTTCAGAACGATGTTCAGAATCTTCTTCTATTGCTCCGACGTCTCGGTTTTATAGTAAACGAGGAGAAGTCGGATCTGGTGCCGTCCAAGTCATTCACTCATCTGGGAATGAGCTTCGAGACGCACAACAATCTCGTTCGTCTGCCGTTAACCAGAGCGAAATTAGTCAGTTGTTACGCTCGCTATTGTCTGCACACAGACAAAGTCACGGCGAGAGAATTTATGAGACTGATAGGTCTGTGCGGAGCCGCCGCGGATCTCATTCCGATGGGGCAGCTACGCACACATCCTCTTCAAATTTTCCTGACCCAGAATTGGAGTGTGAAAATTCATTCGCTCGATGTAGACGTTCTCTTGTCAGATCAAGTGAAACAAGAGATTCAGACTTGGGCAAACATTCAGTGGTTAACTCAAGGAGTTCCGCTGCAGTTGCCGGATCCGAGTTTTACCGTTATGACGGATGCCAGTCAAACAGGTTGGGGTGCATCATTAATCCCAACGGATTCGAGATGCCAGGGTCTTTGGGATCCGCAATTCCTGTGCAAGCACATAAACATCAAGGAAATGATGTCAATTTGGCTTGCGTTACGTCACTGGATGGACATTATTCACGATGCTCATGTCCAAATCCTATCCGACAATACGACAGTAGTGGCGTATATACGGAATCAGGGAGGCACTCATTCAATTCCGTTGTTCAATCTAACGGAAAGAATCCTTCTGTTTGCGTTAGAACATCACGTTCTTCTTTCGGTCCGTCACATACCGGGTCGTCTGAATGTGCTAGCAGACTCCCTTTCACGAAAGGGTCGCTTGTTGCCGTCGGAGTGGACTTTCAACAAACAAGTATTCAATCAGATTTGCTACCAATGGGAACGGCCAATGATAGACTTATTTGCGACACATCTCAACAATCAGTTGCAGACGTATGTGTCTCCATGTCCGGATCCAAGAGCATTTGCAGTAGATGCTCTGTCGATCCCTTGGGATGGAATGATAGGATATGCGTACCCTCCAGCGCCGTTAATTCAACAAGTATTGCTAAAGATAAAACAATCTCAATGCAAGATTCTGTTGGTAGCATCTCTGTCGCCACAGAGACCGTGGATAAATCTACTCAGGTGTCTGTTGTGGGACCTACCGCGGAAGCTTCCTCCACGAGAGGATCTTCTTTCGCAGGGGAAATCGCGCCAACTCCATCACAACCCGCAAGGTCTCAACCTTCACGTTTTTCCGTTGTGCGGTCCTTCTTGCATGGCAAGCACTTTACAGGACGAGCAGTGGACGCGATTTCTAACTGTAGGAGGACCTCCTCTTCGCTAAACTATGCGGCTAAGTGGAAGGTTTTTCGTCGTTGGTGTAGGGATCATTCTGTAGATATATTTGATCCCTCTATACCAGACATTGCAAACTTTCTAGTATACTTGTTTGACGAAATCAAACTGCAGCCTGTTACTATAAAGGGTTATAGATCTATGTTATCTGATACCTATGCACATCATGATAGTTTACAAATTGGATCTAATGTCTCTTTATCGAAGTTGGTTAGAAACTTTTCGATAAATAGACCCAGAACTCTTAGATTAATTCCTAAGTGGAATTTAGCTTGGGTTCTCCTTAAATTGAAGGAAAAGCCATTTGAACCTCTTGGGACAGTAGATTTCAAATTCTTATCTTATAAGACAGCTTTTCTCTTAGCTTTCTCTTCTGCCAGAAGAGTCAGTGAGCTTCATGCACTATCGGTGGATGATTCTGATTATCGTAGTGTTGGGAACACTATCACCTTCACTACTAATGTGGGTTTTTTAGCTAAGAATCAGGCTCCTAATAAATATCCGGAACCTATTGTTATTAAGGCTCTTCCGTCTTCAGACGGGCGTAGGCCTTTACTCTGTCCTGTTAGAGCACTACGTATCTATAAACAGAGATCTCAGTTTATCAGAAAGGGACGGGAACGTTTCTTTCTGTCTTTGATGCCTAATAGAAAGGACATTTCTGTCCATTCTATTGCTAGATGGATTCAGTTAACTATCCGTACTGCTTATGAAGATTTATCTTCTTCTCAGCAGTCTGTGCTTAAGATTTCTGCTCATGAAGTAAGAGCTCTTTCTACTTCCTGGGCTTATGCTAATAGTGTTGCTATTACAGATTTAATGAAGGCTGCTTATTGGTCTCAGCCATCCACATTTACGAATTTTTATCTCAGAAATATTGAGTCCATTTCTGGAGACCTGCATTGTTTAGGTCCGTTATCTGTTGCTCAGAATGTCGTCCACTAAACAGTTGCAACTATAGTTATGCAGGCTTTCTGTTCCGGCAGTGACTCCGTCCGGCTGCCCTCTTCGCTCTGGGCTATTTGACCCAGGGCAAGGGGGGGGGGGGGGGGCGGGTGTTCCCTTAGGTCACCTGCTTTATAGTGAAAAGCAAGGGAATGCCTCCTCCAAGTCAGTATTTCTGAGTCGCTTCCGGGATGGTTTTAAAGTGTAATATTAATGTTTAAATTCATTCATGTCTTATTTTTAAAGTGTAGCTCGGTGTGAAGCATTTGTATATGTCAAGTGTCAAACGGGCTTTAATATACAATACTCGGACACTTTTAAATGATTATAAAGAGTCTCAATTCTCTGGACTACTTTATTTATTGGCTTGCTTTAAAAATAATTAGTATAAGGGTTATACTGGATGTTAATAGAGAACATGAATGTTATTGTGCTCAATTATTAAGGGTAGTGTATCTTTCTAATTTAATATTAAATAAGAAAGATACATGTAAAGCCTAATACTCCTTTTCTCCTTAAGGGGTTACCTCTTTACTATATAGTTGAGCTTATTGGATTTTCCTCTATGTCCTAGGCCCTCCAGCCTGTTTACTATTCAGCTAAGTCTGGGTCATTGGTACAGTATAAAAATGTTAAAAAATTTATAGTAATTTATATATTTTTTATACTTACCAATGACCCAGACGGGGATGGCCCTCCCTGGAGTTGGGAACTCTTGCCTCCCCGCTGAGTACATAGCGCTGACCAGGCACTGCCAGTAAGAATGATAATTGGCGCCAATTTCGGGACGACTGCGTCACTGCGCATGCGCAGTAGAGGCGTAGTATGGAGGTCCTTTAGGACATGATTTCTTTTTGTTTTGGATGCAAATTTTGGGGATTGGGGGGCAAAATTTGTGTTTGGCCCTGGTTTTGTTGGAGTTAGCACCAGCTAAGTCTGGGTCATTGGTAAGTATAAAAAATATATAAATTACTATAAATTTTTTAACTTTCAGTAGATATAGCCCTATACAAATGAACACACCCTCAGAACACACTCACACTATATAATAGGTATTTGGGCACCAAAGTAACCATGTGACATCACAGAAACCAAGATGGCGGCATCACACAAAATGAAAGACAGAAAACATGTGTCTCCATTACAACAAGAACTGCACATGCGCATTAACACCACCATGACAATGGCGTCACAATACAACCGCTTATGTGGGCTACCAGAACAACCAGCTTGATACCCATCATGCACCGAGGCAAGGCATCACATGAGGTCCTGAAGAGGATTCTGTTAGAAGGGCATTAAAAACACCTGCTTGTTACAACTGATAATGTTACAACTCTGCATAATGTTACACCAACATATAATGTTTCAAAAAATGTTGTAAACATCCAATAATGTTAGAAACTCTGCATAATGTTATAACTTTTTCTAATGCATAATGTTATAAAAATCCATGCATATTGTTACATTTTTTACGATGCATAATGTTAAACAAATTAATCGATCATGTTACATCTTTATGTATGCTCAGCCTGGTCACCACTATTTCAGTTGAACTCCAACTTGAATTTGCAGAGCTTCCAGTTACCATCTTAAACATGTAGTATGTAGTATATGAGATGGGTTTCTCAGTTGGTTAGGTAGACCTCAGTGGGAGACCCCGTCTGTGAGACTTATTTTAATGGGACCTAGTCACGTGAAATTCATCCAGATAGCCTTAGTAGCCCTACATCTCCTGACATCATCACCATGGTGATACGTGTTTACATGCTTCAAGGGTGTAAGCTTAGGCACATGACCAATTTTAAGAATTTGTTTAGTGGGATCAGAATCTCTTGAGATTTCTCTCCAATCTCTTCCAGGAAAGTAGTATGTCATAGCCATCTGACCCATTTTGGATGGTTCAAAACCTCAATTTTTGCCTCTATTGAGTGACTAAATCTCAATTTACGCATTTTTCTATTGTTATAACAATATCCTATCATTTGTTTCCTTTGCTAGAAGATTTTTTAAAAGTTATGATTGAGCAAAAAAGAGGTGGAGTTGGAGGTGGCAATGATGGTGGATGTGGTGGAGGAGGGGGGTACGATGAGGAGGAAGAGGAGGGAGGATTAGAAGGATTAAAAGTGGAAGTGTAGGGATTAGGATGAGGAGGAGGTGCACGGATTGCAATATTGAGGTGATTGTGGCAAAATGCTAAAGGAGTGTAGTACTGGGTGGTCTGATGGTGGTGTGAAGGTTGGGGTGGTGGTGGAGGAGGTGGGTGATTTGGGATTACGTGTTTTGGAGGCGGTGAAGGCACTCAGATAAAAGATTGTGAGGTGGAGGAGGAGAAGGAGTAGATGTGGAGTGTCATAGGAATTAGGAGAAAGAGAGGGGAGGATGAGGTGGCATAGGAGGAGGCATAGTGATTAGGATCAGGAATGGGATTGCAATTTGGATTGGGATTGGAATTGGGATTACATGTAGTGTTGTATTAGGCATTTGGGCATTCTTGTGTATTCTTATTACTTCAATTCCTTTCTTCTCTCTCTTTTTTCTGTCCTCTCTGTCTGTCTATCTCACTCTCTGTCTGTCAGTCTTTCTCTCTCTCTCTCTCTCTCTCTCTCTCTCTCTCTCTCTCTCTCTCTCTCTCTCTCTCTCACTTTCTACTCTTCTTTCTCACACATGTATATCTCATTTTTATGTTTCTCACTCAGATGGCTACCCACCATCTTCTAGCCTATGTTACAGATGTGTTTTGATTCTTACTTTCTCTTTTTGTATTGGAGTATGTTTATACATACGCACCTCTCCCGGCCATTTTAGCCCACCTTTCCATGTTATTCATACCACCCACATCTCCTACCCTCAATCTCCGATACCCTTTGTCATCCACTACCACCATGCCACACTCTACCTATCAGCTCTTCCTTCCTTACCATTCACTCTTTCATTCCAGACCATCACAAAAACCCGTAACTTTTCTGGGGTTTTTTCTCTTGTTTGTTATCTTGCCTTTACTAAGTTTGCAATTATTGATTATTGAAGGCTAGTGGAACCTAAAAAAATGTCACTCTGGTTAATGGGGTGGTCCCGTAAAACTGTCACCGACATTTCGTCGCTCGAGTGCTAGAATGTTCAATGTCCCCTATGGGACATAGAACATTCTCGCACTCAGGCGACGATTTTATGACAGCTGTTCAAAGTGTCAGAAAGACCCAATAATTCACCCTTCTGCATTAATGTTTCAGAATTGCTGAGTTCGTAGTTGGTAGATTTCCACTCGGTAGGTGTTCTTGGGGGAAATCACACTTCATTTGCTGTAACCTCTCTGCTATCTAGTTTCAAACCTTCATGTACTTTTTGTGCGATCCAGACAACCATTCAGCATCGTACATGTGGTAAAGGTATGTCCAAAATCATGACATATTATATTCTTTAAAAATCTTCTTCTTCAGAACCACCAGTCAGAATCTTTTAATATTTGGTGTACATCATTGTTATGAGGGTCAGATTCTAGATTGTTCAAACCAAGTCCCTAGGTTAATATTTGGCTTCCTATGGAAGCCCAAATTTTATCTTTGTTCAATATGAAGGGTAATTTAAAAAAATCTTCTTCTTCAGATCCATCAGTCAGAATGCTTTGATATTTGGTATGCAACATCTCTATGGGGGTCAGATTCAAGTTTGTTCAAATCAGATCCCTAGGTATATATTTGGGCTCACTATGGTAGCCCAAATTTTTACTTAGTGCAATATGAGAAAATTTCTTTAAAAATCTTCTTCTTCAGATCCACCAGTCGGAATGCTTTTATATTTGGTATACAACATCTCTAGGGGGGTCAGATTCCAGGTTGTTCAATTTGAGTGGCTAGGTTAATATTTGGGCTCCATATGGGAACATGAAATTTAACTTAGTACAATATGAGGGAATTTCTTCAAAAATCTTCTTCTTCAGATTCACTTGTCAGAATGCTTTCACATTTGGTATACAACATCTCTAGGGGGAAGAGATTCAAGTTTGTTCAAATCGGATCCATAGGTCAATATTTGGGCTCGCTATGGTAGCCCAAATTTGAACTTAGTGCAATTCGAAGAAATTTCTTTACAATTTCTCTTCTTCAGAGCCAACGGTCAGAATGCTTTCATATTCGGTACACAACATCTCTAGGGAAGTCAGATTTAACTGTGTTCAAATCAAGAGCCTGGGTTAATATTTGGGCTCTCTATGGGAGCCGGAATTGGCCATTTTGCTGAAGAATTAAAAATTTTGTATTCAGTACCCTCTAGAGGTACTAAGATTAATCCACATAGGTTGTATCAAGGGGCTTCATAGGGGAGCTCTACATTTTACTTATGATCAACTGAAGAAAAGGCATGATGCCTAGATTATTTTTGTCACTCCTGAGAGACTCAAGGATTGACAGTGTAGCCTATGGAGATGGCTTGCTTAATGTAGACTCATTCTTGGACTCTGTTTAAATTGTGTTCTGTACAAGATGAGCGCTTCAGGCTCCGTGGGGCCTCTTGTTTAAAGTTATAACATTATCGATTAATTTGTTTAACATTATGCATTGAAAAAAATTGTAAACATAATGCATTGATTTTTAAAACGTTAAAAGAAGTTATAACATTATGCAGAGTTTACAACATTATCGGTTGTTTACAACAGTTTTTTGTAACATTATGCGTTGGTGTAACAATACACGGAGTTGAGACATTATCAGCTGTAACACTGCTCTCTTACTCTCCAACTCCACTTAACTAACATTGGTATGCAGTGTTCAAGTCATGCTAACAATTTACACCTATTTTGCCCACTTGAGGGTCTTACTCCTCAGGCATAGGTTACCGGGTACAATTTAGTAATACAAAACCTGTCTAAGACCACAATCATGCACTGCTCCACTACTGGATTCCCAAGGCTGTCCAACTGGCTTTGGAGTGTGACATACACATGTAAGGACTAAACATTGCAATAGCCATTTGCTTTGGCTCATCGGTAGGGGCTGGCATGAAACTGTGCGGGAAACCTTGTCGAGCAAAACACATCAGACTAACTCGCTCTACAGCCAATTAAAAATAAAATCAGTTGTTGCACAATGCTTCATTAGCTTAACTTGACAAAGTCAAGATAAGCTATTGCCATCACGCATGCGGAAGTCTGTGAGTCTGTTCACATTTTCCTTTAGCATAAGCTACACCCCGTAATTTTTGTCCGATCATCACGAAATTTTATATGCAGGTTTGAGGTGATGTCTAGATGAGAATGTCCCCTTTTGGTCGCTATTGATCAGCCGTGATGGCTGCCCAAGACCAAAACCCGAAAATCATTAGCACAGTCTACAGGTCGTATTTATGAAGGGATTTCATTGTAACTTGGTAGGATGCCTCTGTATAATATCTGGATGAGAACGTCCCCTTTTGGTCATGATTGGTCAACTGTGATGGCTACAGGGGCCCGAAGTCTGAAAACCTTTAGCACAGTCTACAGGTCATATTTATGAAGGGATTTCATTTTAACTTGGTAGGATGACTCCAGATATTGCCTAGATGAGAACGTCCCTTTTGGTTGCGATCATTCAACCATGACAGCTGCCCGAGGCCAAAAAACCGAAAAACTTTAGCACAGACTACAGGTCATATTTATGAAGGGATTTCATTGTAACTTGGTAGGATGACTCAGTATAGTGTCTAGATGTGGACGTCCCATTTCGTTGTGATCTGTCAACCATGATGGCTACACAGGCTCAAAGCCCAAAAACCTTGAGCACAGTCTACAGGCCATATTTATGAAGGGATTTCATTGTAACTTGATAGGATGACTTGTTTTGGAATAATTTCACTGTAAATTGGTAATTTTCATTGATATACATTAACTGTGGGGGGCACATACATTAACTTGTGAGGGCTACATTAACCCACCCCTCAATTCCTTAGTACAGTCTACACCTCATATTATTTTTATTGAAAACATAGCATACAGGGAACAGAAATTAACGTATTCCCAATTATCACAATTCTTGTCTTATTTCATCAAACCTAACACATAGACAAGTTAAGCTATAGTGTCATTGACACTTTCATTTTCATTGCATAATTCTGTGTTACTGCATAATGCTTTTTATAATGCAGCATTATTACATAATGTGTTGTTTTTTGCATATTGCGACTGAACATTGTGCAATGATACTTTGTTCGGGCATTGATGATGCAGGTAAGACATTATTTTTTTCATGATCGGTTTCAAGATGGCCGACTGGTGGCCATATTGCATTTTTTGTGTCGCCGCCCCACGAAGTGGGGAGCGACATATAGGGATTACTTTTATCGTCTTGCGTCGTCCGCGTCACACTTTCTCTTATCCGCCACTCCTCTTTAACCTATGAATGGATTTTGATGAAACTTTCAGTGATTCTTTATCACATAATGGCATTGTGCACCTCCTATTTTATATTTTGATCCGCTGTATTTTTGCCAGAGTTATGCCCCTTTTCCACTTAGAATTCTGTCTGAGACGCCACACTTTCTCTTATCCGACACTCCTCTTTAACCTATGAATGGATTTTGATGAAACTTTCAGTGATTCTTTATCACATAATGGCATTGTGCACCTCCTATTTTATTTTTTGATCCGCTGTATTTTTCCCAGAGTTATGCCCCTTTTCCACTTAGAATTCTGTCTGAAACGCCAGGCGACACACGTCTTCCATGGAAGACTCACATCTAAGTTTACGTAAACCTCTGGAGCGAACTACTTCCACAGTTTTAGCCGCATTTTCATGAAACTTCACAAAAATGATCAACATGATGAGGGGAAGTGTGTGACATAATTTTTTCCCACTTGGTTTCAAGATGGCCGACTGGTGGCCATATTAGATTTTTTTTTACTTATAAAAATTGAATGCCCCTTTTCAGTCACCCACACTAGGCGGTATGCCATGGTTGGGGTATACCGAGCGACAGACCATCTCTAGTTGGGTAAAGGGTAAATGAAAATTAGCCCCATGTAGGCCCTTTCACCTGAAACACAGAGCTTTTTAGGCCTGGTGCTTCATATAAAATGTGAAGCCTCGTAGATGATAAACAGGTTCAATCAGTTTTCAGAGTTTTTTTTTACTGAAAATCTTTGGTCTTTATTAAAAAATTTATCAATCAATTCTTAAAGTTTTTTTTTTCAGATTCAGTGCATTTTACAAGATGTCGGATCTGCTGTTGCAACTCCTCAAAGTTCAGCTAGAGAGGTTCATCTTGGTATGTAGTTCTCTGTGATTTTTATATACTAACAGTGTTTGGTGTACATTCAAGATACTGAAATCACAAATATTCAAGAGTTAAGGTTGAGTGCCAAATTATTTTTCAAAGGTGATATGAAACGTGAGTATTCTTTTTCTTGTGAGTGATCACTACAGCTAATCCTGACTTTCAATCAGGCAGGCTGTTGTGTTCATTCACCGTCCTTTATCCGTCGTCCATGAACATGGTGTTTGCACCTGTCCCTCCTAGACTGCTGAACCAATTTTAGTTAAATTTGAGGTGATTGCTTGTTCTTACATTGCATTTTGTTTTTTAGCTCACCTTGAAAAAGTCCAAGTTGCGCTAATCTCATCGCTCTCTGTCCATCGTCTGGTGTTCGTCGTCCATCAACACCATGTTTTGGTCTTCTCCTCCAAGGCAACTGGGCCAATTCAAGTGAAAGTTTGTGTGAATGATGGTCCCAAAGGGGCATTGCATTTTTGTTTAACTCAGGATGCCCAGCCCCATGGGGGGGGGGGGGGGGGGAAGGGGGGGGAAATGCTCCAAAATATTTTTAAAATCTTCTTCTCAAGAACCAGTGTGTACAATGACTTGATATTTGCTATGGAGCTTCCATATGAGGTGTAGAATCAAGTTTGTTCAAACGAAGTTCATGAAGTAATATTTGGCTTTGTAATAGGAGGGATAAGATTTTTGGCCCCGCCCAAAATTTCTATTTTCTGAACCGATGGTCCGGTATGAACCAAATTTGGTTTGTGGTATTATTGGGTCATAAGTACTTGACCCATGCAAAAAAAAAAATTCCTGCCTCCCCATGGGAACCCTAGGAGCTAAAAATAGAAATATTTTCAAACTCCCATATTTCCCAAACCACATGGAACAGAGTGCTGTTATTTCGTATGAAGTATCTTTAGGACCAGTAGAATTGAATGGTAAAAAAAATTGCCATTGGTTATGTTAAGGTGTTCTGTAATGGGCATCGAAAAAATGCTGAGTCAGCATATTTGCAAAAATTTTAAAAAATCTTTTCTCCAGAACCAATCATCAGAATCTTTTGATATTCGGTCTACAGCACTCATAGGGGGGTCAGATACATGTTTGTTGAAATAAAACTCATTGGTTCATATTTGGGCTTACTACAGGAGCCCGAATTTTTAACATAGGGCAATATGGGGAATATTCTTTAAAAATCTTCTTCTTCAGAACCACCCGTCAGAATCTTTTAATGTTTGGTATACATCATTGTTATGAGGGTCAGATTCAAGATTGTTCAAACCAAGTCCCTAGCTTAATATTTAGGCTTCCTACAGAAGCCCAAATTTTAACTTTGTTCAATATGGGAGGTAATTTAAAAAAATCTTCTTCTTCAGATCCACCAGTCGGAATCCTTTCATATTTGGTATGCAACATCTCTCGGGGGGTCAGATTTCAGTTTGTTCAATTCGAGTGCCTGGGTTAATATTTGGGCTCCATATGGGAACCTGAAATTTAACTCAGTATAATATGAGGGAATTTCTTCAAAAATCTTCTTCAGATCCACTAGTCCGAATGCTTTCGTATTTGGTGTACAACATCTCTAGGGGAGGGGGGGGGGGGGGGGGGCAGATTCAAGTTTGTTCAAATATTAATATTTGGGCTCACTATGGTAGCCCATATTTTAACTTAGTGCAATATGAAGAAATTTCCTTAAAATTTCTCTTCTTCAGATCCAACAGTCAGAATTCTTTCATATTTGGTACACAGCATCTCTAGGGAAGGCTCTCTTCTTCTTCAGAACCACCAGTCAGAATCTTTTAATGTTTGGTATACATCATTATTATGAGGGTCAGATTCAAGATTGTTCAAACCAAGTCCCTAGGTTAATAATTGGGCTTCCTGTGGATGCACAAAGTTTAATTAAGTTCAATGTGGGGGATAATTTTTAAAAATCTACTTCTTCAGTTCCACCAGTCAGAATGCTTTCATATTTGGTATACAACATCTCTAGGTGGGTCAGATTCAAGTTTGTTGAAATCAGGTCCCTACGTATACATTTGGGCTCGATAGTGTAGCCCATATTTTAACTTTGTGCAATATGAGGAAATTTTTTTAAAAATCATCTTCTTCAGATCCACCAGTTGGAATGATTTCATATTTGGTATACAACATCTCTAGGGGGGCGGATTCAAGTTTGTGCATTTCGTGTGCCTGGGTTAATATTTGGGCTCCATATTGGAACCTGAAATTCAACTTAGTACAATATGAGGGAATTTCTTCAAAAATCTTCTTCAGATTTACCTGTCAGAATCCTTTCCTGTTTGGTTTACAACATCTCTAGGGGAGTCAGATTCAAGTTTGTTCAAATTGGTTCCCTGGGTTAATATTTGGTCTCCCTATGGTAGCCTGAAATTTAACTTAGGGCAATATGAGGAAATTTCTTTAAAAATCTTCTTCAGATCCACTAGTCAGAATGCTTTCATATTTGATATACAACATCTCTAGGGGGTTCAGATTCAAGTTTGTTCAAATCGGATCCATAGGTTAATATTTGGGCTCGCTATGGTAGCCCAAGTTTTAACTTGGTGTAATATTTCGGAAGAAATTTCTTTAAATTTTTTCTACATCAAATCCAACAGTCAGAAGGCTTTCATATGTGGTATACAACATCTGTAGAGGGGGGGGGAAGGTTGGGGTTGTGCAAATCGAGCGCCTAATACTTGGGCTGCCTATGGTAGCCCGAATTTTAACTTAGTGCAATATAAGGGAATTTCTTTAAAAATCTTCTTCTTCAGATCCACCAGCCAGAATGCTTTCATATTAAGTATACAACATCTCTAGGGGGGTGGGGGGGGGGGGGGGGGGGGGGGCTGGGGGTGGGGGGGGGGGGTGAGATTCCAATATGTTCAAATTTGTTCCCGAGGTTAATATTTGGGCTCCCTATGGTTGCTCAAATTTTAACTTAGTGCAATATGAGGAAATTTCTTTAAAACTCTTCCTCTTCAGATCCACTAGTTAGAATGCTTTCATATTTTGTATAAAACATCTCTAGAGGGTTACATTCTAATTTGTTCAAAGCCAGCAACATCTCTAGGGGGTGGGGTGGGGGGGGGGGGGGGCAGGGGAAGATTCAAGTTTCCTCCAATCTGGTCACTGTGTTAATATTTTGGGCCCACTGTGGTAGCCCAAATTTCAACTTAGTGCAATATGAGGAAATGATCCCCTAGTCAGAATGCTTTTACATTTGGTATACAGCATCTTGGTGGTGGAAGGGAAGGGCTCAGACTCAAGCTTGTTGAAGTTAAGTTCCCATGTTGATATTTGGACTCCCATGTTTTGCATTACTGGAAATCGGGGCATTATTTCTGTAGTAGCATCCCAGTATTGGAAAAAAGTCATCTGGCATGGACAACAAAGTTATAAATAATTAAATAACTTCATTCCTCTGTAGAGTTAACTATATCTATAGATGTTAATTAAATCCTCCTTTAAACAACTGGTCCATGAGGCCTCTTGTTTTATTTTATCTCAGTATTTACTGGCGGCTGTTTAGAGATACTCATTTAATCAGTAACTTCCAGTTGACTGAAATAGCATTTTTCTTCTCTTTCAGAGCGTACAAAGTTTAGTACAGAGTATGTCACTGATTTGGAAAAGTGGATAGATTATTACTCTGAACAGTTACCTCCCCTTAAAAACTTCATTCTTCCTGTAAGTAAATGTTCATTAGATATACCCCATCACGATATAACGCAGGCTGCATTCGTCTTTCTCTTTGTGTCTCTGTCTAGTTCCACTGTAATTGTCGGAAGCAAGATAAGCATTCAGGGGTACATCCACCTGTGATTCCACTGAGTTAAGGGGTATTTGAAATAAATATTTATCATATGTCCTTCTTGGGGACACAGAAATAGACCTCAAAATTACGTGTTATAGGGATTTTCTGATTGGTCTAGTCTGCCATAATTCTGAGGCCCTGACTTAGTAACCACAATCGATTTGCATACCATAATCCAGGAAAGAGAATATTCATGTCCCAATAATTACATTTGCACCGCTGCCCTCGCTCTCCCTCCCCTCTCTCTCCCCCTCTCTCTCTCATAATTAATAACAGCAAATAATTCAAGAACTGCTTACTCCTCGGGCACTCCTACAATTTTATTTCTACTCTTTTGTTGGAACCCCAAGGTATGTCATGGATTCAAATTGAATTTAAATAAGAAATTGAAAAAAAAATGATTGCATAAAATGAGACATCTGTTGTGCATTACATACCCACAACTCTGCTTTATAGATATAAGCAAGTAAAATGGTGTAAATGAGTCAAAATATATCTCTCAGTGAAATTGAACCTCCTCATTGGATCTTTTTATTGCCTTGAACTAGTTGCAGTGTCTTTCAATATTACAAAAATGGGGTACTCGAAACATTTTTATGCCCCCCACCCTCTCTCATTTGAAAAAGAAATTGACTGAGAATCAATTTATTTTGTGTGGCCTTATACAAAACCTGCAGATATATATTTAGGCTGTGTGAAACTTCTTCTTCTCCTGTCTTCTGTCTTCTATGTGCTTCCTTTTCCTCACGATAACTTGAAAACGAATTGTCCTATCTCGCTGATTTTTGGCGTACTAATAGACAGTCATAAGTTCTCGGCCACCTATATTTTTCAGATTCCTGGTGTCCGTAAGGGTGTTTTGAAAGTGGGTCACACACATATCTCAGGCATTGTATGACGTATGGACCTGGGACCAACACCAATGAGTTGACACTCGATGTTCAAAATATGGGTCAAGGTCACTGGGGTCACCTAGGGGTCATTGAGTACATTTTTAACTTACCTGGCCTTAAAGGTCATTTGAGCTTTTCACATCACTTGGCGTCTGTCCTCGTCCGTAAACTTTTCACATTTTCATCTTCTCGGTAACTGCTGAGCCGGTGTCAATCAAACTTGGCAGGAATGGTCTATTGGATGTCCTCTACAAACAATCCTCATTTTGTTCCCGTCGGATGAAAAACATGGCTTCCAGAGGCATTCTTTGATTCTGGTTGGTGGATTTTCAAAAATCTTCTTCTCTGAAACCACCTTTCTAAATGTTTTGAAACTTCACATAAATGATGACTGGGACCCTTCTACCACCGATCGTCATTTAATGTTGTAATAGATATATATATCACTATTTTGTGTACTATATGGGTAAATAATTGTACAGTTGTGCAGGTGTCCGGAGATATTATTTTGGACGAGGCAAAGCCGAGTCCAAATATTGGAGGACACCTGCACAACTGTACAATTATTTACCCATATAGTACACAAAATAGTGATATATGTGATTTAATCCACAGCCCCTCAATGTTAACAACAGTCAAAAAAATTATATTTTAGAAAGTTTGACACCAGTAAAACCACATTTTAAAACACTTTTTGCTTGCTCTACCCCCGAAAAACAAAATGGGCATAACCCATTGTTTGCTTGCTAGAAAGTCTATTGAAGTTATGACATGCATCAGGAGTTCAGATATTGTGAACAGATCTGTGGCTTCGAAGTGAACTCACATCATGACGTAATTTGTTCTCCCGCTAATATAATGTCTCAGCTCAAGGGTGGAACACTTATTCAATCCCACATCGAAAGTGCGGCAGATAAATTTAATAATCGTTCATATTTTTATACTGTACCAATGACCCAGACATAGCTGTGCTGGTGCTAACTCTTAAAATATAGGGCCAAACACAAATTTTGCCCCCCAATCCCCAAAATTTGCATCTAAAACTAAAGAAAACATGTCCTGAAAGGCCCTCCACACTTCGCCCCTACTGCGCATGCGCAGTGTCAAGGACGTTCCGAAATTGGCGCCATTAATCATTCTAAGTTTGGCCCTTCATCAGTTAACATCTGACTGATCTTTGTGCTTTTAAATCTCAGTTTAAATGATGCCAGACACATAAATATTAGTGAAATGGTGATTCTAAGGAGGATAGAGAAGGAGGAGAGGAAAAGAATGTGTGACAGAATATTATCAGGGCTGTAACTTAAAATTTTTTAATGAAATTATGTTAAGTTACCTATTTTCAAGGCAGCAGCCATTTTGTTGTCATTCTGATTATTTAGTTACACTGTTTTTTTAAGTGTTTTCCTCTCTCCCTGTCCTTCAAGTTCCCCCTTGCTATTCTCCCATGCTTTTGGCATAGTTTCTGTAATTATTATTACTAAAATTTCTTGGGAGTTTTAGCTGAATAACAGAATGAATTCTGTTCTTTCCCCATGTTTACGTCTTCACCTACGGGTGGTTAGGCGTTGTGTTCTGCATCTACCATCTGATGTTCTGCAGTTTCTTCCCTGGAAGTCTCTGTTTTGCATCAGATAGTGTATTTTTGGTAACTGATTTCGGGCCTGGGTGCCTGGAGTCTTATTTTAGTGTTTTTACACTCATTGTTTACATTTACAACAGCCCTCTGTGTGAGGGGGGGATTTCAAAAAAATAATATCTTTATGTTATTTTAATCATAACTAGATACATTATTATTGTTCGTAAGTGTTGAATAAATTGTTTAAAATATTTTTAAAATTTTTGTCCACACTTAGGCTTGGGATCCATTGGGGCTCAACGTTACTTTTCAGAAACTTGGGCTGTTCTGAAAAAATATTTTTTCAAAATATTTTGATTTCAATTATTTTTTCTATATTAATGGATCATATTATTATTATGTATTTTGATTGGCAGGGGTTAGTGCGAGTACCAGGACTTGTTTTCTTTTCACATTGAAAGGATATTGATCAATTGTTTTAAGAGGAAGTCTTCCTCTGACTTTATTATCATTCTATATGTGGTCAGTGTACTCGCATTAACTCCTGTTCTGTATCGTATGATTTCGATGACAATATGGGAAGCGTATGTCACGGTATGTTGTTGGGGATTTGGACACTCCGGTCCTTTCCCCGCAGGGTCACTCTACTTTATCAATTTCTATTTCAGACGATCAAGATTAGGGTGATGTATCTGTGATGTCTTCCAACAGTGTGCCTCCGTCGTCACAATTAATGAAGGGCTAGCGGAAAAGTGCTCATGTAAATACGCCAATTGCCTAAGAGGACCCTAGTAGGTTCGACGGCCTTTGACGTCCGCTAGCTCGCCCGGTGTAGCGTCCATTCACCGAATGGTTCGGCAGCCGGGTTCGTCCGTTGCGGTCTAGAAGGAATTTTGGGGTGATGCGAGCACTATAAATTAACTTAATGCACACCCAGTGACGGCGGATCGGAGGGAGAACGCAGGAAGCCTTTTAGTCCGGTTCATAGCTCGTTCCGGTCCATCCGGACGGCAAGCGAGAGAGGCCCCTCTCTCGTTCAACAACATCTGGCCCCAGATGTTGTGGTACAAATGTGTCGCAAGCGGAGCATACGTCCATCGCTCGGGACGCTCCGTTGTATAGGCAGTCCGCTGAGACTGCTAAGGCTTCCTCTTCTCGTCAGACCACACGACCGCACCTTGGCTGCGTGACCGCCGATATATTACCAGCTTCGCCGATCAAGGATTCTTCGGCGACCAGGTCACACCATCCGGTAGCCAGGGACACGAGGCCTGCAGACTCCGGACGTTCGCATAGGAAGTGTGCGGGAGTCAACGTACACGGAGCTTCCGGCGGCAATGCATCGTAAGACCGCTACTGCACAGGCCTCGGGAACGGACGTGCTTTCCTTAATAGCACAGTTTATCGCAGCATCAACTGAATCTGTCGCATATATTTTATCCGACGATGCTGGGTCGGGACGCTCCGCGGAAGCGGGTACGGACGTCCGAAAGTTTCATCCGGTCCGACGGGATACCGAAAGGGATTCGGAGGATTTCGAGCTTTCCCTTTCGGAACAACATATGCTGTTGTGTATGTCATCTGACTTGGTCTTCTACAGCTTCTTTCGTCGGACCAGAATGCTGCGATGCCGGATAAGAAACTGATAGCGTCGGTGGACTTAGAAATTTTTGGTTCGGTTCAGGGACATCGTCCCTCAGTTCCGACATAGTCCAATAATGTCACACAAACTTTCGAATTATTGAACGACGCTATATATATTATTATTTTATGCTTGCTATCCAAGCATTTCTGGTTTCTTGTTCGAAGAGTTATGGAGATGTCTTTCAAAAGTGTGCCTCTGTCGTCATAGTTAATGAAGAGTTAGCGGCAATAAGTGCTCATGGAATATGTCTATCGCCTACGGAGTGACATTCGCTAGCTCACCCGGTGTAGCATACATTCATCGAATGGTTCGGCTGCTGGGTTCGTCCGTTGCGGTCTAGGAAGGAGATTTGGGTGATGCGAGCACTTTAATTACTTTAGTACTCACCCAGTGACGGCAGATTGAGGACAGATCGGAGGAAGCCTGTTAGTCCGGTTCCTGGCTTGTCCAGAGCGTCCGGGCTGTGAGCGAGAGAGGTCCCTCTCTCGCCCAACAACATAGGGGACCGCATGTTGTGGTTCAGATATTTTACATTCGGAGCATATGTCCGTTGGTCGGGACGCTCCGTTATATTGACAGTCCGAGAGACTGTCTTTAATGCTTCCTCATCCTCACAGCAGGGCACACGACCGCACATTGGCTACGTGACCTCGAGTATCCGATCAGTTTCGGCATTCAGTGATTCCACGGCGAATAGGTCGCGCCATCCGGTAGCCAAGGGACACGAGGCCTATACACTCCGTTCGCTCGCATATTGGAAGTATGCACGGGGTAACGATCACGGAGCTTCCAGCGGCAATGCATCGTAAGACCGCTTCTCCTCAGGCCTCAGTGACGGACGTGCTATCCGAGTTAGCACAGTTGTTTCGCAGCATCCCAGCAATTGACAGTTTCTCGGTCGAATCAGGAATTATCCGACGGCGCAGGGTCGGTGCGGTCCACGGTTGCATCAGCTACGGACGACCGAACGCTTTATAGGGTCCGACAGGATGGCGAAAGGGATTCGAAAGATTTCGAGTTTTCCCTTTAGTAGTATCGGAAGATGCCTTTCATATCTTCTGGCATTATCTTCCAGTGATTATTATTTCGGACTTCATTGCTGCGATCTTGGATAAGAGACTTATAGCGTCATTGGACTCGGATTTTTCGATCGGTTCAGAGACATTGTCCCTGACTTACCGACGCAGTCCAATATTGTCATTACAACATGTGTTTTATTTTTCGACGCTATATATATATATATATACAAGCCTGATACTAAGCATGATAGTTTAGTTTCTTGTCCGCGTTGCTCATTTCTGCCATTTTATCATTTATACAAATAGTTTATTTTGGCAGAGCAGGGCATACCGAGAGTTCATATGCGTCTAGACGGTGTGATTAAAGACTGCATATATTCTTTTTCGCCGTTTATGTCTTTTCCAATTTCAATGTTGGGAACGACATTATGTATAGTAGACTTAACTTAGACGCTTTTTTATACGTAATCCGCCTTACTGAGGCGTTATCATTACGTCTTCAAGAAAAGATTTACGGGATATTATTCTCAATGTAATTTCTTTTGAGGGCAGTAGTTTGTTCACGTATAACTCCGCCCTTCAGTGGCTGATTGGAGTTAGTTAGACGTGACGCAGCCCTAGCTACATCCACACGCGTGGATAGTAAGGTTAAGAACTCTCTCAGAGTCGCTTCGTTCTCAGAGGAGCTTCTCTTCGACGGCAACTTTTCGGCAATCCATGAATTGCTCGATTTATACGTTCTCTTGTCTATCTAGTGTTACAAGAGATTCAGACTGGGGCAAACATTCGGTGGTTGACTCAGAGAGTGCCGCCACAGTTGCCGGACCCGAGTGTGGCTGTTATGACGGTTGCCAGTCAAACAGATTGGGATATAATACTGATCCCTACGGATTCGAAGTGCCAGGGTCTTTGGGTTCCGCAGTCTTTTAGCAATCAGTTTAACTTCCGCGGAATAATGTTTTTTAGGCTTGCTTTATGTCATTGCATGAACATTATTCAGAAACGCATGCCCAAATTCCTGTCCTTTAATTCGACAGTAGTGGCGTATCTCCGGAACCAGGGAGGCACTCTTTCGTTTCCGTTATTCAATTTAATGGAAAGAATCCGTCTGTTGGTTATAGTACACCAAGTTCAGTTTTGGTCCGTCATATTCCGGGTCGTCTGATTGTTTTATCGGACTCCCGTTCTCTTACGGGTCGCTTGTTGCTGTCAGAATGGACTCTCAACAAACAAGTATTCAATCAGATTTGCTATCTATGGGAGCGCCCAATGATGATTTATTTATGACACAGCTTGCTAATCAATTGCAGACGTATGTGTTGGCTTGTCCAGATCTCTGAGCTAATATTGTTAACGCTCTATTGATCTATAGGACGGAATGATAGGATACGCGTATCCTCCGGCGCTGTTGTTTTAGCAGGTATTGCTAAGATAAACAACCACAATACATTTCTGTTGATAGCATCTCTATCTTCACAGAGATCATGAGTAATTTACTCTCTTGTCTACTGTGGGTCTTAACGTGAAATCTTCCTCTATGTGAGGATCTTTTTCACTGGGTAAATCGTGTCATCTTTATCACAACCAGCAAGGTCGCAACCTTCATGTATTCCGTTGTGTGGTCCGTATTGCATTGTAAGCACTGTACTGGACGAGCTTTGGACGCGATTTCTTACTATAGGAGATCCTCTTCTTCGCTATTCTATGCGGCTAAAGTGGAGGCTCTTCCGTCGTGGTGTAGGGATCATTATGTTCACATTGTTGATCCCTCCATACTACTCATTGCTATTTTTTAGTATACTTGTTTCACAAGATTTACTGCAGCCTGTTATTATTTAGGTTATAGGTTTATGTTACCTCATACCTATGCACTCTACGATAGTTTACAATTGAGTCTTTTGTCTCTTTATCTAAGTCAGTTAGTAACTTTTTGATAAATAGACTTAGAATCTTTAGATTAAATTCCTATACGGATTTTAACTTCGGTTCTTATTTAGCTAAGTAATCATTTGAGCCTCTGGAAACAGTAGTTTTCAAATTCTGACCTTTTAGACAGTAATTCTGTTGGTTTCTCTTTTACTGTAGAGTCAGTGAGTTTCATGCACTATCGATGGATGATTTTCACTTTCATAGTTTCGGAATCAATACTTCCGTTACTATTTAGGTTGGATTGTTGCATAAGAGTTAGGCTCCTATTATCCGGAACCTATTATTTTAAGGTCCTTCTGTCTTCGTATGGGCATAGGCCTTTACTCTTTCCGGGTACAGTTTATGTATTTATAAACAGATATCTGTTTATTACAAAGGGCGTAAGCTTCTTCTGTCTTTGATGTCTAGTAGAGGGACGTTACGCTCCATTTTATTGTTAATGGATTCTATTAACTATCGGTACTGCTTATGGTATATCATTGACTTAGCAGTTGTGCTTAAGATTTCGGCTCATGAAGTAAGAGTTCTTCTACTTCTTGGGCTTACATTAATAGTGTCGCTATTATAGATTTTTGAAGGCCGCTCATTACGCTCAGCCATCCACATTCATGAATTTTATCTTAGAAATATCGAGTCCATTTCTGGAGGCCTCTATTATTAGGTCTATTATCTACTGCTCAGAATGTCATTCACTTAACAGTTGCTACTATAGCTAGGTAGGCTGTCTGTTTCGGCAGTGTCTCCGTTCGGCTGCCCTCTTCGCTCTGGGCTATTTGACCCAGGGCAAGAAAAAGGGGGGGGGGGGAGGGTGTTCCTTTGGGTCACCTGTTTTACTATGAAAACAAGGGGATACCTCCTCCGGAGTTAGTAATTCTGAGCTGTTATTGGGATGGTTGTTTAGTGAGAAGTTTAGGTTTTTAAAATTCATTCAAGTCTTAGTTTTTAAAGTATAGCTTTTGAATATTGCATATGTCAACGGACATGATTATGCAATCCTCAGACACTTTTAGGAGTATAAGAGTCTCTATTCTCTAGACTTACTTTATTTATTGGCTTACTTTAAAAATTATTAGTATAAGGATTATATTGGATATTAATAGAGTACATGGATGTATGAAGCTCAATTTTGGAAGATGTTGTATCTTTCTAATTTATCATAAATAAGAAAGATACATGTAAGGCCTATTACTTCTTTTTCCCTACAGGGGATGACTCTATTTTATTTTATTGAGCGTATTCCATTTTGCTCTATGTCCTTGGCCCTCCAGCCTTTTTACTATTCAGCTATGTCTGGGTCATTGGTACAGTATAAAAATGTTAAAAAATTTATAGTAATTTATATATTTTTTATACTTACCAATGACCCAGACGGGGATGGCCCTCCCAGGAGTTGGGAACTCTTGCCTCCCCGCTGAGTACATAGCGCTTACCAGGCACTGGTTATTAGAATGATTAATGGCGCCAATTTCGGAACGTCCTTGACACTGCGCATGCGCAGTAGGGGCGAAGTGTGGAGGGCCTTTCAGGACATGTTTTCTTTAGTTTTAGATGCAAATTTTGGGGATTGGGGGGCAAAATTTGTGTTTGGCCCTATATTTTAAGAGTTAGCACCAGCACAGCTATGTCTGGGTCATTGGTAAGTATAAAAAATATATAAATTACTATAAATTTTTTAACTTTTAAAGCATTTGGAAGAATAATTCTTTTTTTTATCTGAAGAAGAGGTTTACTTTCCCTCGGGGGGTGGCGGGTGGTGGTGCCTGATTGCCGTCTTAATATTTGAAAAAGGGTGTTTTTTTTAGGTTATTTATTTATTTACTGGTGTTTAAGGTCACTTTTCTGCAGCTATGGCTAATTGTGACCGCAAAAAAAGGTGTAAAGTCAAGTTTAGCCAATCGTTTACACCCATGCAGCCCATTTTAGGGGACTTCTACCCTGGGCACTGGTGACCAGGTCCTATTTTACCAGTAAAACTGAACTTGTTTACCACAGCAAACAAGCACTGCTTCACTTCCGAGGTTTCCACAGGAGTCCTTTTTAGGTTACCAGGGCTGTTGGTTAATAAAAGCAACAAAAAATTAAAAAGTACATTATAATTTGGACACGATGCACACTCAATTCAGTAGCTCTGTCGAGAAAAGCTTGTCAATAATTCATGTGTTAGAAAGTTTTTCACTCCTTTACAGCATCTTTACTTTTGAATGGTTATGATTACAGTACCGTGACAATCGTACAAATATCTAGTTATTGGGACTGTTTCAAAACTGTCCCAATATCCAGATATTGGTACTGTTTTACTGAGCTGTTCTCATCAAAACCGTACTTGGTGTGATTTTATAGGGCTTGTTTTCATGACAGAGAACAAAAGAAATATTAGGTAGCTGTGGATTAAGATCAGGTTACAAGCATGGCTCCAGTTGCAGCTTACAGTTATTATAGAAACCCTATGAGAAATCGCATTTTCTTCTTCTCTGGAACTCCTGAGCCGACGTGAACCAACCCTAGCAGGGATAGTCTATGGGAGGTCCTCTACAAACGATCCTTATTTTGTTCCCATGGGTTTGAAAACATGGCCGCAAGAGGCATTCTTTGATTCTGATTGGCGGATTTTGAAAATTCTTCTCCTCTGAAACCTCAGGGCCAAATGTTTTGAAACTTTGCATGATTGATGACTGGGACCCCCTCTACCAACTATCCTCATTTAATGTTGATTGGGTTGCAAACATGGCTTCATTTGCAGTTTATAGTTACTATAGAAACCCTATGGGAAATCACATTTTTATCTTCTCTGGAACCACTGAGCTGACATGAACCAAACTTGGCAGGAATGGTCTATGGGATGTCCTCTACAAACGATCCTCATTTTGTTCCCATGGGTTGAAAAACATGGCCACCAGAGGCATTCTTTGATTCTGGTTGGTGGATTTTCAAAAATCTTCTCCTCTGAAACTGCCAGGCCAATTGTTTTGATATTTCACATAAATGATGACTGGGGACCCCTCTACCAACAATCCTCATTTAATGTTGATCTGATTGTAAACATGGCCACAATTGCGGCTTATAGTTATTATAGAAACCCTATGGGAAATCACATTTTCATCTTCTTCTTTGGAACTACTGAGCCGACATGATCCAAACTTGGCAGGGATAGTCTATGGGAGGTCTTCTACAAATGCTCTTCAATTTTGTTACCATGCATCGAAAAACATGGCTGCCAGAAGCATTTTTTGAATCTGATTGGTGGATTTTGAAAAATGGTCTCCTCTGAAACCACAGAGCCAGATGTTTTGAAACTTTGCATGGTTGATGACGGAGACACCCTCTACCAATGATCCCCATTTAATGTTTATCAGGTTGCAAATATGGCTGCAGTTGTGGCTTATAGTTACTATGGAAACCCTATGAGAAATCACAATTTCATCTTCTTCTCCGGAACTACTGAGCAGATGTGAACCGAAACTGCGAGGGATAGTCTATGGCAGGTCCTCTACAAATGCTACTCATTTTGTTACCGTGCATCGAAAAACATGGCTGCCAGAAGCATTTTTTGATTCTGATTGGTGGATTTTGAAAAATCGTCTCCTCTGAAACCACAGGGCCAAATGTTTTGAAACTTTGTATGGTTGATGACTGGGACACCCTCTACCAACAATCCTCATTTAATGTTGATTGTGTTGCAAACATGGCCAGAATTGCGGCTTATAATTACTATAGAAACCCTATGGGGAATGACATTTTCATCTTCTTCTCTAACTACTGAGCCAAATGAACCAAACTTCGCAGGAATGATCTATAGAAGGCCCTCTACAAACGATCTTATTTTTGTTCCCATTGGTTGGATAATATGGCCACCAGAGACATTCTCTGATTCTGATTGATCTTCCCCTCTGAAACTACAAAGTCAAATGTTTTGAAACTTCACATGATTGAGGACTGGGACACCTACCAACGATCCTCATATAATGTTGATGTAATGTTGCAAACATGGCCACAATTGCAGCTCATAGTTACCATGGAAAGCCTATGGGAAATCACATTTTTATATGTAGTTCCAGGTGAGCAATTACAGGCTCTTTAGAGACTCTAGTTAACAATTGCTGGAAGTCACATTTTTAAACCTCCCCCCCTCCCCCCCCAATACATTCCTGAATTTCGTACATGCTTTTTTACACTAAAAAAGAGGATGTGGCCAAACATTTTGAAAGTGGTATCTCAAGTATGGTATGACGTATGGACCTGGGACCAACACCAAACTAGTCGAAACTCGATGAAGGTTTAAAATATGGGTCACGGTCACCCAGGTGTCATTGAGCACATTTTTCAGAATTGCTGGAAATCACCTTTTTGGACCCCTAGTGCATTCCCTTGATTGAACCCTTTGAATGCTGTACACATGTATGCCTTTTCTGGTTTCTTGGAAAAATTTATCTGATTCCTGAATGGATATCTTTAAATACTGTTAATGAAAACCTATTTCTGATTTCTTTAAAACTATTTTATCCCCAAAAATAAGCCTTCAAAGTATTCCCATTACATTCATAGAGGGGTGTGGTGGCTCAGTAGTTAGAGGTGCAGGCTGCAAGCCGAGAGGTCCTCAGTTTGAATCCCACCTGCAACAACTGCCTTGTGTCTTTGGGCGAAACACTTCACCCCCATTGCCCATGTGAGGGCATGGTGACGTTGTGTACTAAGACATAGCAAGTGGATGGTGCACTTGCACTAACCCTGCTTGTGTGGAGTTAGTATGTTGGGGAGCCTGACAGCTGCTCGCCATTGCTCAGTGATTCTCACCGGGTACTCCGGCTTCTTGCATCCATAAAACTGTCTGACACGAGGTGACGCTGGCTGTTGAAAGTGTCATTAAACCCCAGTAAATAAATAACATTCATAGAAGGAATGCCTTGATGGTATAGTTGGAATATTTCTGTCTTCTATGCACTGTTTATCAACACGATAACCCAAATACAATCAATCCTATCTCATTGTTTTTTGGTATACTGATAGACTGCCGGCCATTAGTACTCGGTCATCTATGATTTTGAGGCATGTGGAGCCTTGGTGATCTAGAGGATGAAATATGTTTACAATATATACTGGCAAATGAGTTTGCTGAAGCAATAGCCATTATCTAAAACAGAAGAGAATCTCTCATAAACAAAGAGTCAGAGAGAAAGCTGTAACTGTTACACTGAATAACATTGTATATTTATTTAGTATCATGTTACAAACTTCATTCTCAAATCTTGTTGAACAAAGAACCCTTCTCTTTTCAAAGCATTTTTAAAATCTATTTATTCTTAATCATAACTCGGGATCGACGGGTTTTGGGATGGAGTGGTGTGTGGCTTTCTCAAAACACTTATCACAATTATAAAGTAATGAAATGGAATATTTGAATGGTTTGTTTTAACCCTCTTAATACTCCAATGTGTGTGAGTTCAAACACTTTAATATAACTCATGGCTACAAAATGTTTTTCACTTTCTTTTCTGTAACACTTAATTCTGTGTGGAATGGGGACACCTTTTCAGTGTGCCTTCCAAAGTAAGGCATTCTTAATCCTTTACCCAACATAATGGCAAAAACCGGTCAGCGTTATTCACAGAAATAATTACTCAGTTAATTACTTTTTCATTTTTGCTTGAAAAACATAGCTTCTGACCCCTCATTGGAATGAGCTCGTTTTTAAGGATTATATATTTATTTATTGGTGTTTAAGGTAACACATTTCTGCACAATGGCTAATCATGATCATGGCAGTTTTATGGGTGGAGGAAGCCGGAGTAACTGGAGAGAACCACCAGGCAACAGTGAGCAACTGTCAGCTCCCCGCTTACTAACTCCACACAAGCAGGGTTAGCATTGGTTGAACACAGGTGCACCATTGATGTGCAGTATGCCTTAGTGCCACCGTGCCCCCACATCGGTAATGTGGTGAAATGTCTTGGCCATGGACACAGCGAGGTTGCCGCAGGTGGGATTCGAACTGACGACCTCTCGCCTTGCAGCCTGCATCTCTACCAATTGAGCCACCATGCCCCCTTTTAAAGGATTAAAACGGAGAATTTAAAGGGAGTATTTTTAACTCTTTCAGGATCTTAATATGGATCCCAAAAATTTTATTTTATGCAAATCAAGAATAATGAAAACCCTTTCCATTCTCACAATGTTATTCTAAACACACGTGGACATTGATGGGACCTTGGTATTTTGCCAATGCCAATAAGTCTTCATATTGTCTCTTCGGAGCCTTTAGGGTCTTTTTACGTCTATATTCCAACATTACTGAACTCTTTTACTCGCAATATATTTTCCAGAGGTACCATGTACCTTAACATTTTCTAGTTAATATAAATATTTGCTATCATATACAAATATGGCAGATCCGGAGTTGGTGGAGCCAATATTTGTAAAGTGGTTTATGCTCATACTTCAGGCTTGGTATGACCTATAGACGTGGAACCTACACCGAATGAGTTGAAACTTACTGGAGGTTCAAAATGTGGTCCACCTCAATGCGGTCAACAGAGGTCAAGCATATTTGTCAGACCTATTAGGAATTGCATTTTATACCAACTAATGCAATTCTGAAGATTATACATGTATCTCATCATTCAAATAAATGGCAGAGCCAGTATTGTCAATTTCTGATTCCTTGATCGAAACCTTTAAATGCTGTGCACATATGTCTTTTCTGGTTTCTCAGAAAAAATTGTTCTGATTCCTGTATGAATATCTGTAAATACTGTTAACGAAAACCCATTTCTTAAAAACTATTTTACTCCTGAAAATAAGCCTCCATAAATTCTCTTTCTATATATAGTTTTTTTCCTGATACTTTCACCCGTTTCACACAGATTTAAATTTACTGGTGGTAGTAAATTCTGTTTCTCTAGTTTCTTTTTTCATTTTACAGTCAGGAGGCAAATCATCATCATCATTACATCTAGCTAGGACAATATGCAGAAGAGCAGAAAGAAGGTAAGTTCATATTCCATACTGCATTTTATTTATTTATTTATTTATTTATTTATTTATTTATTTATTTATTTATTTATTTATTTATTTATATTCCTGTTAGTGATTGAAGTAACAGATCCCTATTTGCAGGGCTAACAAAAGATATCCAATAACTTAAAACTCACCATCAGCAAAAAATGTTGGTTATCTCCCTTATGCTGCTTAAAGTTTAAAAGTGAGAAAACACAGATTTCCTTGTAGGAACAGGTCTGTGTGTTGAGGGGTGGGAGGTGCTGTGTGTGTGTGTGTGTGTGGAGCCAATTGTGAGGAATGCCAGCTTCAAAAAACAAAAATAGGAAATATTGGAGGAACTGTGGGGCAAATACTTATCATTTTTTAAACTTTTCTTAGTACATGATTTGTATACTGGAGGGGGGGGGGGGGAGGAGGAGGAGGGCTGAGTAAAATAAAGCATATTCTTTATAAAATGTAGCCATTGCTTTCCAGATTGAAGGAAAGCCAATATATAAAGATAGTCCAAAGAATGAGACTCTTTATACGCATTTAAAAATGTCCGAGGATTGTATATTAATGCCCGTTTGACACGTGACATATACAAATGCTTCACAGTGAGCTACACTTTAATAAACAACTGCGCCATGAGAACATGATATGCCCGTTATTAATTACAAGAGGGAAGTACACAGTATGAGTATTCATGTATTGCCTATATTTTGACGAATAAAGTCCCATAACTCTGGAATGACAAATTGGACAGCGACACAATTCGAAAGAAACCTTCCTTCCATTAACATATACTTTCCACCAAAAAATCACAAAAATTGCTCGAAGCATTTTCGAGTTATTGTACGACGTGTGGATGGACAGACGGACAGATGGATGGACGGACGGACGGATAGCTGTATACCATAATACAACCATTTTTTCAAAACGGGCATATAAAAACAGTACATAAATGAGACATAGTTATTGCTTCACGCTGAGCTACATATTAAAACCATCCCAGCACCGACTCGGGACTACTGTCACCGGAGGAGGTCTTCCCTTGCTTTTCACTATAAAGCCAGATGATCACAAGGGAAAAAACTGCCCCCCCCCCATCCCCACCCCCTTCCCCTTGTTCTGAGATACAAGACCGCAGAGCCTTAATGGTAATAGGTTCCGGCCATTTATCTGGAGTCTGATTCTTAGCCAGAAGTCCCACTTCCGTAGTTAGGGTAATGGTATTAACCACACTACTGTAGTGAGAATTATCAACTGATAAAGCATGAAGTTCACTAACTCTTCTAGCAGATGCAAAGGCTAAGAGAAATGCTGTTTTATAGGTCAAGAATTTGAACTCTACAACATCCAACAGCTCAAACGGAGCTTCTTTAAGCTTCTACAGAACCCAAGCCAAATTCCACTTAGGAATTAATCTGAGGGTTCTAGGTCTATTAATAGAGACATTTCTAACCATCATGGACAATGAAGCATTAGATCCAATAGCCAAGTTACCATGATGAGCGGAAGTGTCTGATAACATAGACCTATAGCCCTTACTAGTGACGGGCTGCAGTTTGAGATCGTCAAACAAGTAGACCAGGAAATTGGCAATATTTGGTATGGACGGATCATAAACGTCCATCGACTGATCTTTACACCAATGGAAGAAAACCTTCCACATCGCTGTATAGTTCAACAAAGCGGAGGCCCTCCTGCAGTTAGAAATTGCGTCCACTGCTTGTCCTGTAAGCTCTTTTCCGTGCAAGAAGGACCGCACAATGGAAATACGTGAAGGTTGAGACCTTCCGGGTTGTGATGCAGTGCACGTGACTTCCCCTGATAAAGAAGGTCCTCTCGTGGAGGAAGCTTCTGGGGAACGTCCCATAAAAGACACCTGAGAAGATTGATCCATGGTTTCTGTGACGACAGAGATGCTACTAGTAGAGTTTTGCAATGAGACTGTTTGATCTTCAACAGAATCTGCTGTATCAATGGAGTTGGAGGATACGCATATCCTATCATTCCGTCCCATGAGATCGACAGAGCGTCTACTGCATACGCTCGATTGTCTGGACATGGCGACACGAATGTCGGTAACTGATTGTTCAGCTACGTCGCTAACATATCTATCATGGGGCGATCTCACTGGTAGCAAATCTGCTTGAATACTCACTTCTGGAGCGTCCACTCCAATGGCAACAGGCAACCTTTCTGAGAGAGATGACCCGGTATATGACGAACAGAAAGCTGAACACGATGATTCATGACGTATAGAAGAATCTTCTCTGTTAATTTGCATAACTGAATCGAATGCGTGCCTCCCTCGTTCCTGATGTATGCTACCACTGTCGAGAGTCCATCAAAATCTGAACATGAACGTATGCTATTATGTGAATCCAGTGTTGTAGTGCTAGCCATATCGACATCAATTCTTTGATGTTTATGTGTTTCTCCAGGAACAGAGGGTCCCAAAGACCCTGACACTTTGAGTCTGTCGGGCTCAGGGTCGCACCCCAACCTGATTGACTCGCATTCGTCATAATCATGAAAGCCGGATGCGACAGCTGCAGCGGAACTCCCTGAGTTAACCACCAAATATCTGCCCAAATCTGGAATTTTTGTTTTACCAGGTCCGTTAAAACAATACTGGTCTTGAGCGAATGAGTCTTCACACTCCAGTTCTGAGTAAAGAATATCTGGAGGGGACGTGTGTGCAAGTGACCCATCGGAATAAGATCTGCAGCGGCCTTGCACAACCCCATCAGTCGCATAAATTCCCTCGCTGTTAATGCGTCTGAGTGTAGACAAAAGCAAGCATAACTGACTAATTTCGCTCTGTGTAATGGCAGACGGACCAGATTGTTGTGAGTCTCAAAGCTCATTCCCAAGTGAATGACTTACTTGGACAGAGCTAGAGCCGACTTTTTCTCATTTACGATGAAGCCGAGATGTCTGAGCAAGAGAAGCAGACTCTGAACATTGTTCTGAAGAGTAGTTTTGTTGCCGTATCACTGAAGAATGTTGTCCAAGTAAGCCAATGTTACCGCAGACAAATGAGCTCGGAAGTGAGACATTACCGAGTTCATTATTCGAGTGAACGCCCAGGGCGCTAGATTCAGACCAAAGCACATTGCACGGAACTGATATACTATCCCTTGAATGGCGAACAGTAGGTACTTTCTGAATGCCGGATGTACCAGGACTTGAAAGTATGCATCCTTAGATCTATGCTTGCCGCATAGTTGTTCACTCGAATGCTCACCCTTACTGACCGAATGGTCTCCATATAGAACTTTGGAGCTACGATAGGTTTGTTTATCCAGCTCAAGTCTATTACCAGTCGGAACGAGTCGTTTCGCTTCAGTACGAGAAACAGGTGACTGTAGAATCCTAGAGAATTTTGATTCTCAGTGACCTCTATGGCTTCCTTTGCCAAGAGAGTCTGAACCTCTGATAGGAGAGACTCTCTTTTCCAAGGATTTGACGGAAGATTTGTTCACCGCGGACGTCTTGTTAGTGGTGGTTTTACTCGGAAAGATAGCCGTAGGCTGTCCAAGACCACTCTTTTCACCCACTGGTCTTCCGTAATTGTTATCCAGTTTGTTGCGAATCTTGATAACCTTCTGCCAACTGGCAAGCAATAGAAGTCCTGACCATCACCTGTAGGACCTATGAGGCTTACGGAAGGAGAAACCATGTCCCCCCTCGCGAAGTGCCTCGACCCGCCGGCTTAGGGGCATCTGACCGGTAGTCTCGATCAGACCTACGCCCCCTTCCCAGGTCGCTGTATTGATGATCCCTAGAGTAAAAATAGAAGGGTTTCTTATACCCTTGCGAGGTGTCCCCTTTAGACAATTTCTGTTTAGGGCATCCTCCCTTACTCTTTTCTGCTGCCGCAGGTCGATTAAACGCCGACTTAGGTAGCAGTGTATTAGACGCTTTCTTTGTAGCTTGGTCATAAATAATGAAAGCTTACCGTCAAAAATTGTGTGTCCTGACACTGGATCGACCCATAGAGAGTTTTTCACCTTGTCATCTATTAAAGATGACGATGCAAGGGCTCCGTCATGTCTGATTAACTCCAAATTTTCCACTGTTAAGGCAGAGTTATACGTGGTAAACATAATGGCCCTGGAAAGAACTCTTAAAGAGGTACGAACATCCTCAAATTCCTTTCCATTGAGACGTTGCGCCACAGCTCTTGAAAGGTGATCTGCGTAAGACATAGCATTTAAATTCACTCTGTTTGGAGAAATTGCCATTTCAATTGTGTCTGAGCGAATAGTGAATGACAAAGGCAAGGATAGCTCTAAATCCTTGGCCTGCTCATCCAAATGCAAGGGAACTCTCTGTCCATCTTCCCCGATCATTTTAAATGAATGTGGTCCAACAAACGGTAAATTTACGGAAGATGATGACAAGAAACTGCCTTTCTTCTTCCCACTGGAAAGTTTGAATATGGCATCGTCTAAATGGCCAAAGGCCTGCGACACCTGTCTAGACTGAACCGGAAAAGACAGGACCTCCTCCTTTGTATGGATAAAGTCTGCGTCCAACGACGCCAGCGATTTCCTCCTAGTAGTCACAGCATTCTGATTCGCCGGAGCAAATTCAGTGTAGTATTGATGGATTAAATCCATTGCAACCATTTGCTGTTCTGAAAGAGAAGGGTAATCTTCCTCTGTATCCCTTTCACAATCCGATTAAATCAGTTGAGACTCACGGTCAGCGGCATCTGAATGTGCAGATGACTCGACCGACCCAGCACCGTCTGTCAGCTGAGACTGCTGTAGCCTGCTCCTTCACTTGCTGGGATGCTGCGATGGGCTGCGCAATCTGCGACAGCAAGTCTGTTATAGAGGCCTGAGGAGCAGCAGTCTTCAGTGTCGTGGCCGCCGGCTCTTTTCTGTGGGCGTCCCAATAAATGAGGCCTCGTCTCCTTAGCTACCAGATGGTCCGACTTCTTTGACAATGAGTGGTCCCTTCTCGCCCATGCAGGCTGGATATCTGAAGTCTTGTAGCTAAGGTGCTGTCGTGTGTGCCTTGAAGATGCCAATGTAGAAGCCGAAACTGTAGCCGGCTCCATCTGTGAACTGAACGGAGTGTCCCGGACGGGAGTGACGGATGTATGCTCCGACTGATGCAAGTTTCTAATTACATCATCTGGCCCCAGATGTTGTTGGGAAAGAGAGGGGCTTCTCTCGCTCGCGGCCCTTTCAGACCTCGCCGAGCTTCCCACTGAACTTACCAGCTTCTTCCTCTGTTCCGTTGTCGCTGGGTGAGCCTGTTTATATTTTAAGGTGCTCGCTCTACCCAATTCACTCCTCTTGACCGCAATGGACACACCCGATGTACCCACGGATGGAGTAACTGCTTCACCAGTCGAGCTAGCTGGTGACAAGGGACTGAAACCACTGGCTAGTGGTCTTTTGCCCTGTCTAATATTCATTAGCACCTTTGCCACTAGCTCTGCTTGTACATCTGAATGCGCCGATGGCAGCACACTATCTCTAGGTGTTACGTAAACATCACCATGTTCTTGTTCCTCCGAAAAAGAAACTGAGAAACTAGATTGACTTTGTGGGGAGTGGACCGTCATTGTCCTCTCGCCACTAACAACGTACCATGACACCCGTCTCCAACGTATGTCATCCCATCTGACACACGTTGAGCAAGAATTAGTGGGAGTACATCAACTGCAAGCAAGACAACAAGCATGTAAATCTGAGGAAGACTTCCTCGCCTTGCATTTTAAACAATAAGCTTTCATAATGAATCAAAATAAGTCGACAGCACTCCCACCAACTCCACAATAAATATATGAAAAAGATACATAATAAGTAACATTCAAAATATAAATCGAAAAATAATTTAAAAAAAAAAAATTTTTCAAAAAATTTTGACAGGAGCCCAAGTTCCCCAATGGGAACGATGAGCCCAAATATATCCCGATAGAGCCTAAGTGTGAACAAAATTTTTTTTTTTTTTTCAAAAAATTAATTGCTACACTACCGGAATATTTAATGTATCCTACAACAGTCCTACCATGATAATAAATAGTAAACTACATATATTTATAGAGCGTTGTCAATGTGAACAAGAGCTATAGAGAAGAAAAACCAGAAACCAGACTCCAGACACTGAATAAAAAGGCCCGACGTCAGTAACAGCTTTTGAACTATCCGATGTAAAGCAAGATCTTGATCAGAAGAAAAAAAACGATACATCGGATGTATGATGCATGACAAAAATGCCTAAACACCCCTAGGGTGAGGACGTAACCATGGGGATATACAGAATAAACATTCTGTGTAACACATCAAACTCCAAAAAAATTTATAAAAAAAAATTCAATAAAACGAGCCAAAAGGCTTGGGAGTTTAACTGAGGCTGGGGGGGGGGGGGGGGGGGGGGGGGGAGGGGGGGAGGGCAAGGGTCAGGGTCAGGGAAGGATAGGGAAGGAACACTTAACAAACTGGAAAAATCATTAGCAAGAATGATGACATCAGACCCATGTCCCGAAATTGGGAAACATGAAATAATTTTTGTAAAAATTATAAAGTTACAGCCCTGAACGTTTCCAAACACCGTTTCTTCCTTCCATCATCCAAATGTGTCCATGGATCCACCAAATTTACCATTGATTTGTGTCTGGCATCATTATAACTGAGATTTAAAAGCACAGATGTCAGTTTATTGTTATTGACAGAAGGGCCAAACAAAGAATGCTGGTTGGTGCCAATTTCGGTGTCTTCCTGGATACTGCACATGTGCAGTTCGCAAAAGTATGGAGGACCAGTTAGGACATAATTTTTTCGGTTTTGAATGCAAATTTGGGGGATGGGGTGGGGGGGCAAAATTTGTGTTTGGCCCTGGATATTTTTGAGTTAGCACCACCTAGTCTGGGCCATTGGTTGTTGTATAAAAATATCCTTTACTGAAGTGATTGAGAGATTGGATTTTCCTTTATGTTCTAGGCCCTCCAGCCTTTTTTACGATTCAGCTAGTCTGGGCCATTGGTTGTTGTATAAAAATATTATAAATTCTAAATAATTTGTATATTTTTTATACTTACCAATGGCCCAGAAGGGTATGGCCCTCCCATGAATGGGCACTCATACCTACCCGCTGTTTACAACATTTAACAGGCAATTAAAGAAAGAATGATGGTTGGCACCAATTTCGGCGTCTTCCTGGATACTGCGCATGTGCAGATCCAAAAATTAGGGAGGACAAGATAGGACATTAAATTTTCGGTTTTGTATGCAAATTTGGGGGATTGGGGGGCAAAATTTGTGTTTGGCCCTGGATTATTTTTTGAGTTAGCACCAGCTAATCTGGGCCATTGGTAAGTATAAGAAATATACAAATTACTTAGAATTTATAATTTTTTTCTACCGCCCAAGAGCAACCAACTAAAACAAACACCTTGTGATTGTTTTTTGTATTTCTCATGTACATATATAAATAAATCGCGTCGCATATTTCAATCTGCAAATCGTGCACTTTCCAATTCAACAAGAGTAAAATGATTGAACACTTTGGAACTCTTTTGTTTTTGCTGTGACGAGGTGAAATGAAATCTCACTTCACACTTGCTAGCTCAGCAGAAAATATTTAAAGCATTTAATTAAACTGGATACATGTATTGATTATATCATTTGTTCACCAGAACAACTGAAAATAATGCCTATTCAGAGCATCATTGTGCACATTAACATCGTTAAATTATTTTTCTGACGATTGGAAGAAAAGATTTTATCGACTACCCCTGATGATGATCCAATAGCCGACAATCGGCCGATTACCATTTCTGATCATCGGCCATACACTGTGATTCATTCTCAATGTTACCAACTTTATTATTAACTTACCAGCAAAAAGCT